>CM029596.1:89286-1289286 GCA_017311375.1 Mytilus coruscus | reverse complement strand
CCGTAAAATTTGCAAACTTTCTTGGATTTAACGACTCATGACAGAGTATCCCCTATAGGTATAAATGACAATATCATGGGCCAAAAAAACATATCTAAAACTTGCCCTATTGATATCATGACTTGTTGGTAAAAGACAACGCAATCATAGGTCTCATGGCAATCGCATTAACCGCAATCAACGAAATAAACATCGTTCTAATTTTACACTTGATGATTTTTTTTATCTATATTTAAAAACAATGGTAGACATCAATTATTATGCAAACTGGGTCAAATATCAATTAGTAAATTACAAAATATTTATAACGAGTGTAAAACAATATCGTTTTTAAGTCTAAAATATCATCGGAATGCACACGTATTATTACAGCTTTTTGTCACCATAGACTGTTCTCTCAAATTGACAAACCTGAAGATCATAAAAAGTATTTTCTAAAAAAAAAAAACATTTATAGAGGTATTGATTTTATTAATTTGTCTAGTATTTTTCATAACTCTACCGTTCATTACTTAATACCTCCTTATTTTGATAACACTGAGCCACTTAAAATTTTTTATACGTACAAAAAAACACAGAAGTTTAATTTTTAATTATACGTCAGTTACATCAGACGTCAGGATAGAAAATAATGCTCCTTCAACATGAGACTGTGAAACATCGAAGTTGAGGTATGATAACTATGACCATGTAATTACAGGGAACCTCAACATCATTAAAGACCGAGAGGTTATAAACTTTCTGAAAAAAAAAGACCAAAATATCGTCCACCGTGGAAAATAAATTGGAAGAGTGTCGTCAGGTTATTAAAGATGCTCTGTCATCCTATTGTACAAAAAGGGTGTAAACGGGAGAAATCTGACAAAAAGTCACTTGATTCCTATTTAAATAAATGTCTGAATATTGTTGATATTCGCATATCACATTTCGAAAATAATTTAGAAATACATAAAAGAGTAAGTAATACGCCCATTTCTAGTATTAAAACCAAATTCAAGTAATCGAAAAGCGTTTTGTGTTTGTACGACCAGACAAAGCAGCCAATGTGTGTTTGAACGGGCAGACAAAGCAGCCAACAATGTGGTGGTGGTATGACGTAAATACTACACGGAAAATCCTTAAGAATGAAATTATACATTCAACTACATTCAAGGCTGTACGCTCCATAGAGAATCATATAGTAAATAATCATGGCACTACCACAGCTCAGCTTAAGGCCTGCTCGGAACATTTGAAGGTCCCCACTATGTATTGGCTACCTAAACTACACAAAAACCAGTAAAATATCGTTTCATCCCGGCCTCTAGTATTAAAGTGTTCTACTACTAATCTTTCGGTGCTTTTAACGAGTACCTTAACTACTATCAAAGAACTTATCATTAATTTTTGTAATAAAAACATATGAAAATATTGGAATTAACCATTTTTGGAGTGTAAAAAATTCATTGGATGTTTTAGATGCTTTTGGTGGTCCTTTTGATTCGGTTGACAGTTTTGACTTTTCAACTCTTTTTACTACACTTCCACACAATCTTATCAAACAAAAGTTTTCCTATTTAATTAAATGGTTGTTTGATAAATCTGATTGCAAATTTATTTGCTGCAACTTATATAAAGCCTTTCTCTTAAATGAGAAAGGTAAATATGCTAGATATACTTACTGGAGGTGTGATGAGATGATTAAAGTCGTAAATTTTCTCCTTGGCAACATTTACGCCGTTTCGGCAATAAAGTTTATCGACAGGTTGTAGGTATTCCTATGGGCACTATTTGTGCCCCTTCAATAGCAGACTTGTTCCTATACTGTTATGAATCGCAGTTTATGGCCAAACTCAGTAAAGAACCGTCTAAATTCCATTTAATTGATAACTTCAACAACAATTACCGTTATCTTGATATTTTTTCGTTAAGTAATCAAGAATTTTCTAAATATACTGCTGAAATTTACCCAAAGGAACTTACTTTAAATAAATCAAATAATAATAGCAATAACTGTCCTTTCCTAGATTTAGATATTTCAGTGTTACACCAGAAACTCTACACAAAACTTTACGACAAAAAGGAATGATTTTTCTTCCCCTATTATTAATTTTCCGTTTTTGGACGGTGAATGTTCTTCTGGCACCGTCTTACGGTGTTTATATATCCCAACACGTTCGCTATGCCCGTGTCTGTAGTGACGTTTGGATTCCAATGAGCGTAATCTATGTATTACTAGTAAATTATTAAGTCAGGGATTTCGTTACCACAAATTACTTAAAACCTTTACTAAATTCTTTCATAGATACACAGTTTTGGTTTGCAAGTTTGGCTGTACCTCTAGAAAACTTATTTCAAACGGAAAATAGCACATCCTAAATTTTACGGTGATGTTGTTAACCGAACCCGGAAATTTAGATACGATCCGGGTAAACTTATCAATCCTATAAATAAACTTATTCTAAAAGGCTACCAATTCAACACTGTAATTAAATCTTTGAATATTGTTTTATTGGTATAAATATTGATTTTGTTATCAGTAAATTAAAACCATACTAAATATTATTGTTATACACATATGTACTTTCATGGTACTTCAATCTGTCGATACCTATATTTTGGCATTGCACAAGGTCATGTTTTTCACTGTTAATGACGCGTCTTTACACTAAATCCATTGGATGTTGGATGTGTACTGATTGATTTTTTAGTCTTAGATACATGATTTTTTTATTAGTTGTTATTGGCTTTGAACTAGCCGTCAGTAGCTGCGAGTACTCTCAGATTTGTACTTAATGTCTTTTTTGTTTTTAGGGATGAGGGATGGATAAATACCCTGCAACGTTCGGTCTATGTTTTTGTTTGATGTTTTTCTCCCCTGTATCGAACTGGTGAATTGAGCCTTTTTCAACTGATTTTTTTTAAAGTTTGTTTTATGCTGTGCTGTTACACCACTGTCCCAGGTTAGGGGGAGGATTGAGCGCTCACAAACGTTTAACCCCGCCACATTCTTTATGTGCCTGTCCCAAGTCAGGGGCCAGTAGTTCATTAGTTGTCGTTGGTTCATGTCTGTCATATTTGTTTTTCGTAAATTGTTTTGTTATAAATTAGGCCTTTAGTTTTTCTCAATTGAATTGGTTCATATTTTAATGTCGGGGCCTTTTTAACCGACTATACGGTATGGGGTTTTCTCATTGTTGAAGGTCGTACGGTTGCCTATAATTGCTTACATCCACTTCATTTGAACTTTGGTGGATAGTTGTCTCATTGGCAATCATGCCACATCTCCTTATTTTGACATAATTAATCTGTTTGCCATCGTTAATTAGACAGGAAAAACGAAAAGAATATCAAATATTACAATGATTAAAGCAATATTTATCAGCGAACTATAATTATACTAGGCACTATACAGTAGAATATAGTTCATAAAAGCAAGCAGTATATGTACATAAATCCACCACCGAAAGAATGGAATGCACAGGTTTCTACAATTAAAAGGTCTTCATTTTGCTAAATGTATATCCAATCACAGCAACATTCCTTCAATATCAAAAGTCATTTTTTGCTTTAATAAAATGTAGAGCTTTTTATTTCTAATGTCCTCTGTATACATACAAGGGGCCTCGGTGGCCGAGAGGTTTAAGTAGCTTTTGACTTTTTCAAATAGCCAATCTTTTCTTTTTGTATTCTGTACAAAATTTCAAAACAATAATGGTAGAATGGGCTGAATGGTAGTTGTGTGAATGAGTTAGCCTGATAGTACAAGGACTATATGTTTTCCATAATATATTGTAGAATATTGTAGATAATAATATGACCAATGAAATTTATTCAAAAAAAAACATTATCACTAGCTTGTCAACACTGAAGTTGCGAGCCCGAGCCCGCAAGTGGCATGTGTGCTCGACTCCAATATTAATTGACAAGGATTGTCAGTTTTCCTACCGGAGATCGGTGGTTTTCTCCTGACACCAAATCGGTGGTTTTCTCCTGAAATAGCCAATAGTACTGAAAGTGGCGTTAAACACGTATTCAATCTGATGAGATATCATGCTGGTCGGTAGTACCATTAATAAAGTGTGTAATGTCCATCATCGATCGACTTCAACAGTTGTTTACATATTTTGAAAACGAACACTCAACAGTCCACCTTTTCCAATCAATTATGTAGACTTTGAGATAAATGCTTTCTAAAAAATATAAAAAAAAAATCAATGTCTTGACTCTTACTCGTCTTCGTTTCAAACCGGGTATTTTTTGTCTTCTACTCTATTTCCATTTAATCTTAACCTATCCTTTTGTAAGATTATACCCCAGCATCTATTATTGCTCTAATGCATTCCTTTTTGATTGACAAAGTATCCAGTCCTTGAGATATCCAAATATTTTGGACTGTTTCTGGAGGTGATTTAGATGTACAATACTTAGCAGTCAGCTTGAGGAAGTTGAAAGCTATACTGATGTTGGTATACAGAAAAAAATGTGGCAAGACAAATCTCATAATAAAAAGAATAAAGATGGCGCGAAGAACATCCTACGCTTTAATGGGGGTCTTAATGGATACGTCTTATGGTGTAAATCCAAAGGTTAGCATACCATAGAATATATTTATATATGTTAAGCCAAAATTGCTCTTTGGACTAGAATCAGTATAGTGCTTTTAATGACCAGACAGAACAGCAGATTCAGCTGTATACATTCTCTCATCGCAGTTATCAATTGAGGGACAATTGAGTTTACAATACATTATTAAATATTGATCAGACTCGGCAATATCTTGAGAAATTACTGGCTTTTCCCCATTACATTATTCCGATAGATAGACAGTCATTTCTCAGGTTTATGTTCTAATATTTGTATAATTCTATTTTGAAGTAATTTTAAAATATTTCCCCTGTAACACTACAAATTGTTATACGTCTGTATGAATCGGTGTTATTCTGATGTTTCCCCTGTTTTGTAAACACAGTTTATAATACCACTTTTGAAAATTGCTGGAATACAACCACATTTATATATTTTGTTAAACAAGGAATCTGATGTTCAGTAGTTGTCGTTTGTTGATGTGGTTCATAAGTGTTTCTCGTTTCTCGTTTTTATATAGATTAGACCGTTGGTTTTCCCGTTTGAATGGTTTTACACTAGTAATTTTTGGGGCCCTTTATAGCTTACTGTTCGGTGTGAGCCTAGGCTCCGTGTTGAAGACCGTACTTTGACCTATAATGGTTTACATTTATAAATTTTGACTTGGATGGAGAGTTGTCTCATTGGCACTCATACCACATCTTCTTATATCTATTTCCATTATAACAAGAATTATATTGTCACCATTCTTTTCATATGTTCATCTTTTAGCCACAGTTCATCAGGGGCTTTAGGGGATGGCCGTTTGATTTTCTGGAAAAGCGACAAAAGGGGGAGCAGGAGGGATTTTGAAAATGAATATCCTGGCATGGAACGAGCTGAAAAAATAAATAATCTTGCCCAAGACAGGATGAAAATAAATATGCTGCAACACAAATTGCGGAAAAAATAAGCATGCGTAGCAAATGATGAAAATTAATCAATTCAATAAGGCAATAATCCTCCAAAAAGAAAAAAACGAACATCAAGGGACAAGAGATTTATTGAAGCCATGTGACCACCAGATTTCTCGCATGGCTTCAATAAAAGATTGACGTAGATTATTCCCTGATAAAAATGCATCCATGTGTCTCATAAATACCGTGAAAATCACGATTTCCAAATTTATTCTTATTTGAACCTCGTCTTAACAGACATTATGCATTTGATCATTTGTCTTATTACCAGTATTTGGCATATCGTGACGCAGACATACATCATAGAGTTTGCTGTTTAATACGAATACAAGTCAAACCGTTTACTCCCATCTTCTTTTTTTAAAGTAATATATTTGTCC
The DNA here is from genome assembly GCA_017311375.1 of Mytilus coruscus. Lineage (NCBI taxonomy): Eukaryota > Metazoa > Mollusca > Bivalvia > Mytilida > Mytilidae > Mytilus > Mytilus coruscus. Next base: position 1,283,384 of record CM029596.1, on the reverse strand, counting down.
AAGTTTTTCCCATGAAAATGCCAACCACCCACTCCCGAATCTCTATTGGGCTGTTTTTTTTTTAAAGGGTTCGTGTTGATCTTGCTTAAGTTTCAAGTGTTGTTCTTTGTGCTTTTTTTTGTTAGCCTGTGGTGTTTATACTGGTAACAAACAGTCTTGTTCATCCTTTGTCGATCTTTGTCATGACAAACTTATTTCAATTTCTAAATTTCACATTCGTACAAGTTTCAAGGTTAGACTGAAAATTTACATGACCGATGGTCTATGAATTTTGTGATGTCTTAGGGTTAGACAAGAACATATATATTGATATAAGGTTCCCAGGGTTAGATAAGAGCCAACTACCAATCCGATATTGGTTGATGCCTAATCACTTGATATAACTTAAAACATATTCCATAGGAGTAACACGACGGGTGTCACATGTGGTGCAGGATCTGAATACCTTCCAGGAGCACCTGAGATCACCCCTGGTTTTCTTTTATTTTTTATTTCAATGTTCATGAAAATACGGTCGGCGGGCCACGTGAGGGTTGCTAACCTAGAGTAAATAAATAAATAAGCTTTATTTAGAGTCGGCACAGTATACAAACAAGGACATAACATAAGCTCTAGCTAATGAGCTTTTAACCGACATAAATGAAAATAGAGTGAAATGAATACGTAAAACAAGTTAGGACGGCAGCGAATTGGTTGGTTTTGAAAGTTCAACATTCAGGTTAAAACACTAATAAGCACTGCAGGAATGTATTTGTGTATGTATATGCAGTTCCGACCACACTCTGAAATTTTCAAGGGTCAGCAACCTCCACGTGGCCATGCTAGCAATTGACATCTTTTAAAACTCTTCGAGAAACAGTCATTCTTAAACTGACTCTAAGTAGTAAGCTAAAACATGTAAATTGTCTGTCCTACTGCTCCTGCTACACATGTGCAGTCATCTCCTTATCGTGTGAGGTTGATCGTGTGTCCGCTTCAGCCATCTTTGAATTAACATGGCACAAACTATAGTGAAACTATTTACTGAAATAGGCAAATTTTAACAAAGGAATGCAATTGATTTGTAATATTTTTCATCTGAAGGAAGAATAGTATGTGTTTAATCCTATCATTTCTAATGTTTTTGCAAAAACAGAATAGTTTTTGTTTCATTCAATTATTGTACAAATCAACCATATTAGGAGAGATAACTCAGATGAACTAATTTTATAACGTTACAGAAAACGTAAATACTGAAGTCTATTTTGTTTTGAAACAAGAAAAGGGATTCCGTGACCTAACTCGTCTTTTTAGCTACATGAAAGCTATCTTATCATTATTTAAAATGTTTTCTTTCAGTCCACACAAAATTGACTGTAATTTTATATTAATTTTGCAGAAGTCAATATCTCCCATGATTGAATTGTAATCTACTTACCGGAAATGGACTTTGTATCACAACAGCCTTTGTGAGCATAAGTGGCCACAACTGATATATTTTGAAAAGCACAGACTGTCAGTGCCTTGAGTAATTTCATTTGTACATTCAAAGCATCACTGCAAAGAAATATATTGACAAAGTTCTTACAGGGCAGCCAGTGCCACGAAGATAAAGGCCAAAATAAAAAAAATTATTTGTTTTTAGGGTTTCCTTACATACTTTTTCTTTATTCTTCCCTCCACTTTCTGGAGTACCATCACTGTTGTAGCGTAATACGGTTTAGCAACTATTAATGTAAGCAACTGTATGCATGTGCAGGAAACAATTTACAGTGAGAAAAATTTGGTGCACAAACCAGTATAATTTCGCCTATAACTCAATTATTCAAGATACTGGTATAAATGATATTGAATCAACTCTGCCTGGCATACCCACCACCAATTTAAAATTGCAACAGCAGAATGTCACATCCAATTATAAGCTAGGGATTCTATCCCAGCATGCCTAGGGTGATCAGTTTAAAACATCAGGCACAAGTAGCATTAAAATAATAAACTATATAATTCACTATTAATAGTATTTATAATACATGCAGGGATCTGTTCCATCACCATACTATTTTATGATGGTATGATACTAAACCCTAACGGAGGGATTGTGCCTGATATTCATATGATGAAGACATAATCTTTCAATCAGTTTAATTGAGGTCTGGAGCTGGCATGTCAGTTAACTGCTAGTAGTCTGTTGTTATTTATGTATTATTGTCATTTTGTTTATTTTCTTTTGTTACATCTTCTGACATCGGACTCGGACTTCTCTTAACTGACTTTAATGTGCGTATTGTTATGTTTACTTTTCTACATTGGCTAGAGGTATAGGGGAGGTTGAGATCTCATAAACATGTTTAACCCGCATTTTGCGCCTGTCCCAAGTCAGGAGCCTCTGGCCTTTGTTAGTCTTGTATTATTTTTACTTTTAGTTTCTTGTGTATAATTTGGAGTTTAGTATGACGTCCATTATCACTGAACTAGTATATATAATTGTTTAGGGCCAGCTTAAGGACGCCTCGGTGCGGAATTTCGCTGCATTGAAGACCTATTGGTGACCTTCTGTTGTTGTCTGTTCTGTGGTGGGTTGTTGTCTCTTTGACACATTCCCATTTCCATTCTCAATTTTATATAGATATAGGAAGATGTGGTGTGAGTGCCAATGAGACAACTCTCCATCCAAATAACAATTTATAAAAGTAAACCATTATAGGTATATACATTTGGACTGTTCATTTAAGACACAAGTTACCCTATTTTTATGTTACCTTCATGCATATTATATTAGACTTCTCCAAGGCATTTGACAAGGTACCTCACAAAAAAAATATTAAGGAAGATGGATAATTATGGCATAAGGGGAAATACCTGGAATTGGGTATCAGTCTCCTTTATGTCTAGAAATGTGTCATTAAATCAACATATCAGAATTTGTGTAACTCAGCATTTGCTAATTTGTTACTCTTGTTACCTATTGTAACCATTATCATGTAGGAAATTCTGATGTGTTGTTTTTAGGACACATTTTTGGACATATCATATATGTCTAGAAATGTTTCCTAAAATCAACATATCAGAATTTGTAACTGCTACATGAGAATGGTTACACTGGTGACAACAGTAACATCAAAAACATTCTTGTTCGCAGATGACTGTATTTTATACAGAACTATTAAAAATCAGCAAGATTGTACCATTCTACAAAATTACTTAAACTGCCTAGCCAAATGGGAACAAACTTGGGGTATGTAATTCCACCCAGAAAAATGCAACTCCCTCACTGTAACAAGATCACAGTCACCATACAAACATGACTATGTACTAAAAGGCCACATTTTAGAATCTGTCAACACAGCAAAATATCTTGGTATCACCTTATCCAACAACATGTCATTGGATACCCATATTAACAACATTGATCACTGCTAATGCAAATAAGATCTTGGGCTTTTTAAAAAGAAACTTAAAAATAAATTAGGAAGAAGCAAAAAGTTTGACTTACAAATCTATGGATGATCAATAGATATAGGAAGATGTGGTGTGAGTGCCAGTGAGACAACTCTCCATCCAAATAACAATTTATAAAAGTAAACCATTATAGGTCAATGTACAAACCTAGAATACTGCTCTTCACTTTGGTCTCCTAACACCCAAAAACAAAAAAATAACATTGAAAAAGTACAAAGAAGGGCAGCACGCCACATCACCAACAGGTACCATAACACCAGTAGTGTCACTTCCATGACTGACCATCTTAAATGGAAGTCACTTGAAACTTGCAGAAACATCAATGCAGTGTTCTCCCCAGATATTTCATATAGCATCTTGGTAAACAGGGAAATTTGAAATACCATCTTGTTTCTAAAAATTATAGCATCACATCCATAACACAACCTATAAGAAAATCAATTCAGATAGCATCACATTCAAGAAACATACCATCACATTACCATGATGCTAAAAGGCCCTGGGGAGAACACTGATCAATGTACAAAATCACACATAAACTTATAGCAGTAGATTCAAAACTTTACCTTTCACCACAGCCAGTGAAAAACACCAGATTCACCAGTTCACTACAATATCAAACATTCAGCACCAGAACAGATTACACTAAGTGCATTTTTTTCCCCATTCACAGTTGTACTGTGGAATTCACATCCACAAAACATCATCAGTGTTAATCTCTTTGGATCAGTTTAAAGTACTGATCCAAGGTCAGTACATATAGATATCTACCCTGTTTGTTAATATGTAATTGTGTTTATTTTTTAATTTTTGCACAAAATTATTTTTGATTATTTCACTCATAAAATTGTTATCTTTTAATAAGTGTCTGTTTGCGATATGCTGACGTATAGTCATCAATGTGCTGATGGTTCGTCGCACGATGTAGATGTAGATGCATATGTTGACCCTTAGCATGTATGTTACATCACATAATTTGAGAGATATAATTTCCTTTTTGATGTCTTATGGCAGAGTGATCGCCTTGACTCCGTTACAGTATCAAACAAAAAATTGCATCTGCTGGTTCTTCATCCCTTTTTGAGTTCTGTGGCTGCAAAATCAGAAAATCACCTTGGACACAGAATTCAAATATCTGGGTAGATTGACATGGCTTCTTGCAGACTTTTTTCTTGTTGAGAGCTAGCATGGTAAAAATCCAGCTAAGTGTATATGTAGTCTAAAACAAAGCAGGCTATTCTCCACTAAAGGGTACAATTTTGTGACATCAACCTAAATATTTCTTACTGGACTTGCACTCTTAATTTCTTTCATTTCTTATTGCTGAAAACCTCTTCTTTCAAATGTAGCAAGAGTGGAGATGGTTTCATATGAAATTATTGTTGTTTTAATCTACTAAATAACTCCCTTCAGATGATTATGATACATCAGTCTGACATATATTAGTATTGATAACTTGGAATTTTGTCTTGCATATTTGCTGTAAGGCTTCAAACTTCTTGACTATGTTTGATCCACATCATTTCCATATAAACCAGAAAAACAGTGAACTGACAATATCATTGTGCCCACTTGATTTTTTCCAAGCATTCACCTGTATTCTTATGTGCATTATGTCTCCCTACCTACAGAAATATATTAATCTCATTATTTATCACATATTTATCTAAGTCATGATATGGAACTTATCCCAATTAAGATAGTCCCCCCTTTGCACAATGACTTATGTAGATTTTATGCCCATCAAATGCCTTAATGATGTAATGTAAAGTCTAAAACCAAAACCAAAAACTTTTACTGAAAGAGGATGATAAGAATAATGAATATTTAGCGTGCAAAGCCGCATAAACTGTGGAAATAGCCTCATTTTGAGATCTTGTCATTACTATTTAGATATGAACCAAGGCTTTATACAAAAAGATATTTTACTACAAAATGTGTTTCATTAAGATGTTAATATACATATGTAAAATATCTTTTTGTGTAAAGCCTTGCCTCATATCTATTTTGTCCAACTAAAACTATGAATAAAATAGCAACGTTTAAGACATCATAGTGAAATTACAAACTTGTCACCTTTCTGCACTAAAGTTTCAAGATGTTATTAATCAGTCAGGAGTACTACTTGTACAAGTAATCTTTATTTACTTGAAGAAGTAAATAAAATATACTTCTATAAGTTAATTATAATGTTTGAATAATCTCCCCTTAATTTTCTCAAAAATTTACTTGTATGAGTAATTTTTTACAATCCCACAAAAATTCTCAAGTTTTAAGATGTAAAAACATGCTTTAACAATTTTTCTCAGGTTAGCTCATAATTTTTTATTTGAGTTCAATGTTTCATCTCATTAATTCAACAAAGAAACTGATTGCGCAATGATCTTAAGTATTTGCGCAAGGCCTTCAAAAATGGCCCTTTTGGGGCTTGTAAATGAGCAATGTTCTGAAGATAACAGACAAATGAGATTTTCATTGTCCATGAAATTACACTTAAATGATTAGTAAAGACATCTGCAAAGGACAGACATTAAAAATTCTATTAGAGCAAAGAAGTCCTGAGAATTCAAGAAAAGAAGATAGGATGACTTTTTTACTTGTATAAGTAAACAAATCTGAACGTCTAAGGGACATAACTAAGCCCAGTTTTTTTTTTACTTAAACAAGTAAATAAAATACACTTGTATAAGTATCCTACAAATTAACTTATATACATATATTAATATTTACTTCTTCAAGTAAATAAAAATTACTTGTACAAGTAGTACCCCTGACTGTTAATCTGTTCATTTATCCAAAAAGAAATAGCATAATTTTGAAAGTCTTGAATAATTTTACAATTTTTGCAATTTTCAAATAATAACTTATCATACTTGGTCTCCTACTTCACCATGTTCTTTTTTGAATGAACCAAGTGGCATACCGGTAAATTAGATTTGGATGAACCAAGTGGCATACCGGTAAATTAGATTTGGATGAAAAAAATAAACAAGTACATACTAAAATTTACGACAAAAGAGACGATTTTTCATTTCCTATTGTTAATTTTCCATTTTTAGACGGCTATGTGCCTTTGGCTCCATCACACGGTGTTTATATATCCCAACTCGTTCGGTATGCCCGTGTGTGTTCTGATGTCATAGATTTTAACGAACGTAATCAATGCATCACTGGGAAATCATTGTGTCAGGGATTTCGATACCATAAATTACTTAAAACTTTTACTAAATTCTTTCATAGATACAAAGATTTGATTAGTAAATTTGGCTGTACCTGTAGAAAACTTATTAAAAATGGTATTTCACATCCTAAATTTTACGGTAATATTGTACTTAAAGCGAGGAAATCACTATGTGATCCGTGTAAACTCATCAAACCTTTAAACAAACTTATAAGTAAGGGTTATCGTACCAATATTGTAATTAGATCTCTGAATATAGTTTACATTGGCACTAATATCGATTTTGTCATTAGCAAATTAAAACAACTAAATTGTATCTTCTTTTGAGGCGGGATGTTTAGAGACACACACACGTTAATTTTTATCTCTAAAGAAGTAGCTCCTCACTATCCTACTACCTGTCGATACATTTATTTTTGGCATTGCACAAGTCATGTCTTCTCTGACTGTTCATGACGTTAAAATACTAAATCCCTGGGATGTGTTTTAGTTGATTTTAGTCTCTGATGCATGATTTTTTATTATTAATTGTTTTTGGCTTTTAACTAGCTGTCAGTAACTGCTAGTACTCTCAGATCGTACTTTCTTGTTAATTCGACCTGTTGATACTATTTGTAATACTTTTTTGTTATTTTATATTAATATGGATCTTGTCTGTATACCAGCTTTGATTATTTGGAATATCTACTAATTTTCACTTCTTCATACTACATTTGTATGAACATCAAGATTATTCTCCTTTAATCTGTACAGGGAAGTTTTATTGTTGATATTCACCCCTTATGTATCTAGTGTTGAATTAGGTATTTATATGACAGACCTTTCTTGGTATTCATAATTATTGGAAGATTTTATATAGACAGAAGTAGTATACCTAAAACGACAAAGTTATTTTTCATTTACCTGTATATATTATGAAAACCGTTTTTTTCAAAAGTGATTATTTTCTAAGGGTTAAATATTTCGCGGTGGTGTTTTGCCATGGCTTTGTTTGGACTTGTTTGTTTGCTTTTTGGCCTTCAATTTTTGTCCCTAATATTTTATTAACTATGTATTTACTTTCAGGTATCACAGATCGAATTTATTCGTTCATAGTGTGTTAATTTACGTTTTTTGATTGAGTTAAGCCTTCCAATTGATATTTTATCGTGTGTTTTTCTATGTTGTGATGTTATACTATTGTTTCAGAAAAAGGGAGAAGGTTTGGTACCATTAAAACGTTTAATCCCGCTGCAAATGTTTGCACCTGTCCTAAGTCAGGAATCTGATGTACAGTAGTTGTCGTTTGTTTATGTAATTTATACGTCTCGGTTCTCGTTTTTTATATAGACTAGACCGTTGGTTTTCCTGTTTGAATGGTTTTACACTAGTAATTTTGGGGCCCTTTATAGGTTGTTGTTCGGTGTGAGCCAAGGCTCCGTGTTGAAGGCCGTACATTGACCTATAATGGTTTACTTTTATAAATTGTTATTTGGATGGAGAGTTGTCTCATTGGCACTCACACCACATCTTCCTATATCTAAGTTCTTATTGTAATGTATATTTGTAGAATGGATGGTAACATAGACCCAGACCTAATTTATAGTACGACTGAAGAGAAGACATTCAGTAATCAGGATAAATTACCTTCCTTACCTGTACCAGATCTTAGTCATACACTGGACAGATATTTAGATTCTGGTGAGTTATAGCTAAGATCACCTCCCTTACCTGTACCAGATCTTAGTAATAGACTGGACAGATATTTAGATTCTGGTGAGTTATAGCTAAGATTACCTCACTTACCTGTACCAGATCATAGTCATACACTGGACAGATATTTAGATTCTGGTGAGTTATAGGTGACATTACCTCCCTTACCTGTACCAGATCTTAGTCATACACTGGACAGATATTAAGATTCTGGTGAGTTATACCTAAGATTACTTCACTTACCTGTGCCAGATCTTAGTCATACACTGGACAGATATTCAGATTCTGGTGAGTTACAGCTAAGATTACCTCACTTATTGTACCAGATCTTAGACATGCACTGGACAGATATATTTAGATTTTGGTGAGTTATAGCTAAGATTACCTCCCTTACCTGTACCAGATCTAAGTCCTACACTGGACAGATATTTAGATTCTGGTGAGTTATAGCTAAGATTACCTCCCTTACCTGTACCAGATCTAAGTCCTACACTGGACAGATATTTAGATTCTGGTGAGTTATAGCTAAGATTACCTCCCTTACCTGTACCAGATCTTAGTCATACACTGGACAGATATTTAGATTCTGGTGAGTTATACCTAAGATTACCTCCTTTACCTGTACCAGATCTTAGTCATACACTGGACAGATATTAAGATTCTGGTGAGTTATAGCTAAGATTACCTCCCTTATCTGTACCAGATCTTAGTCATACACTGGACAGATATTAAGATTCTGGTGAGTTAACTTACAGTGAAGATTACCTCCATTATTGTAACAGGCCTTAGTCATGCACTGGACATATTAATATTTAGATTTTGGTGAGTTATAGCTAAGATTACCTCCCTTACCTGTACCAGATCTAAGTAAGTCATACACTGGACAGATATTTAGATACTGAGACTAATCTTTGAAATGCTTTAAAACCGGGAAAATCTCACAAATAAAGTCTCAAGTTAGTTATGTCTCCCTGAAAGTATCAAATCTGAGTAACATACTGAACAGATGTACCAAATCTAAGAACACACTGGACAGATATTAAGTATTAGGTGGGAAGTGGGTTATGTCCCCTACCTGTACCAAATCTGAGTAACACAGGTGTTATATCCTGTATCTGAACCAAATCTGAGTAACACACTTGACAGATATTTAGTATCAGGTGGGTTATATCTGCCAATGTGTATCAAATTGGAATAACACCTTGGACAGATATTTAGTACCAAATGGGTTATTTCCCCTTTTTGTACCAAATCTGAGTAATACACTAGACAGCTATTTAGTATAAGGTGGGTTATGTTCCTTATTTGTACAAAATCTGAGTTTAACACTGGCCAGATATTTAGTATCAGGTGGGTTATGCCTCGTGCATTAATCAAATCTGAGTAACTCACTGAACATATATTAAGTATAAGGAGGCTTGTACATGTACCAAATCAGAGTAACACAGGTTACATGTAGTTATATCCTGTATCTGAACCAAATCTGAGTAACACACCTGGACATATATTAAGTATAAGGAGGCTTGTACATGTACCAAATCTGAGGAACACAGGTTACATGTAGTTATATCCTGTATCTGAACCAAATCTGAGTAACACACCTGGACATATATTAAGTATAAGGAGGCTTGTACATGTACCAAATCAGAGTAACACAGGTTACATGTAGTTATATCCTGTATCTGAACCAAATCTGAGTAACACACCTGGACATATATTTAGTATCAGGTGGGTTATTTCCCCTCTTTATACCAAATCTGAGTAACACATTAGACAGCTATGGGCTATGTCCCTTACCTGTACAAAATCAAAGTGACACTGGCTAGATATTTTGTATCCGGTGGGTTATGTCCCTTATTTAACAGTGGGTTATGTTTGATCACCTGTACCTAATCTGAGTAGCACAGTGAACAGATATTTAGTATCTGATGGGTTATGCCCCTGCACATGTACCAAATCTGAGTTACACACTAGACAGAAGTTAAGTTTTGCTCCTACTTTACCAAATCTGTGTAATGCACTGGACAGATACTCGGTGTAAGTTTAACTATATTCTATGATTGTACCTGAATTTTGGTGTGTTAATAGCAAATTAATTCTCTTTTTCAGTAAAACCCCATGTAACACCGGAGCAATATAGACAGACAGAATTTATTGTTCAACAGTTTGCATCTGGTGTTGGCAAAGAACTGCACAAGGAGCTTTTAGAAAAGGCTAAACACTCTAGAAATTGGGTATGTAAATGGCCTACTAGATTAGGATTTCACTAAAAAATTCTGATTTTATAACAGTATATGTAAAAATATCAATATTTAGTTCATTAGTATTATGATCTTCCCTGTATTTTTATGGTTCTTGATTTCCAAGTCATCATTTACAATTTATTAAAACTGTTTGTGCTTATTGTAACTGATATCATTTGTTAAGAGAAGGCAAATTTGGACCAGGCAGTGCTTAACAATTTTCCAATGTCCATACATTTCCTGTGGCAGTCCGAATGTGTTCCCCTTTATGTTTCTTCACAACCCTCTTCCTTTTATGTTCAACTATCTTTGTTTATTTTGTATCACCTATTTCTTATTAAAATAAGGAGATGTTGTATGATTGCCAATGAGACAAATATCCTTGTTCATTTTTTATCACCCATATCTTATTAAAGTAAGGAGATGTGGTATGATCGCCAATGAGACAACACTCTTTGTTTATTTTGTATCACCTATTTCTTATTAAAATAAGGAGATGTGGTATGATTGCCAATGAGACAAATTTCCTTGTTCATTTTTTATCACCCATATCTTATTAAAGTAAGGAGATGTGGTATGATTGCCAATGAGACAAATATCCTTGTTTATTTTTTATCACCCATATCTTATTAAAGTAAGGAGATGTGGTATGATTGCCAATGAGACAAATATCCTTGTTCATTTTTTATCACCCATATCTTATTAGAATAAGGAGATGTGGTATGATTGCCAATGAGACAAATATCCTTGTTCATTTTTTATCACCCATATCTTATTTTAATAAGGAGATGTGGTATGATTGCCAATGAGACAAATATTCTTGTTTATTTTGTATCACCCATATCTTATTAAAATAAGGAGATGTGGTATGATCGCCAATGAGACAACTATCTTCGTTTATTTTGTATCACCAATTTCTTATTAAAATAAGGAGATGTGGTATGATTGCCAATGAGTTAACTATCTTTGTTTATTTTGTATCACCTATTTCTTATTAAAATAAGGAGATGTGGTATGATTGCCCATGAGACAAATATCCTTGTTCATTTTTTATCACCCATATCTTATTAAAATAAGGAGATGTGGTATGATCGCCAATGAGTTAACTATCTTTGTTTATTTTGTATCACCCATATCTTATTAAAATGAGGAGATGTGGTATGATCGCCAATGAGACAACTATCCTTGCTCATTTTGTATCACCTATTTCTTATTAAAATAACGAGATGTGGTATGATTGCCCATGAGACAAATATCCTTATTCATTTTTAACCAACCCACCCATATTTTGTTCTTTGCCTCAATACAGCATTTTTGTGTTGCTTGGCTACTTCAACACTATAATCTATATACTAAAGATTTGAGTAGCATCTATAGTTAGAAATATACTCCCTTTTAAGTCTTAATTTGACCAGGATAATGTGTGTGAGTTTCCTGCATCCTGCCACAATAAAAGGGTTGATAAAAGAAAGGCAAAATATACCAAAGGGACATCCCCTCTCATAAGTCAAAACAAACTGACAATGCCATGGCAAAAATAGAAAAACAAGCTGACAATGCCATGTCAAAAATAGAAAAACAAACTGACAATGTCAAGGCAAAAAAATAAAAACAAATTGACAATGCCATGGCAAAAAACAAACTGACAATGCCATGGCAAAAAACAAACTGACAATGCCATGGCAAAAAACAAACTGACAATGCCATGGCAAAAAAAAGAAAAACGACCGATAGACAAACAGCAGTATACAAAATGATGAAACTTAGAAAACTAGAGACTGAGGAACACAAACCCAACCAAAAACTGGGGGTGATCTCAGGTGTTCTGGAAGGGTGAGCTGATCCTGCTCCACATGTAGAATCTGTCTTGTTTCTCATGTGAGTACAAACCTATACGGTAGATCACATTTGAAGAAAAGAGAAAATATGTGGTTATGACAATCTGAGCATATTAATCTTCATTGGTAAGTCTTAAATTGAATCTGGTTAAACATAAAGCTATTTCTTTAAATATTTTTTAGCAAGCTTATAAAACATTAAGGGTTGTCAGTAAAACATTTAGGGTGAGCTGAAAAACATTTAAGAGTTGACCATGTGTTGACTGTAAAACATTTGATTGGTAGAAATGACGGGGGGGGGGTCTCTTCCTAAATGAAGGTATATACATATGTGCCGCTGGAATGGGTCCCTTTTTTGATACGTCAAATATAACAATGGGGTGCAATTTTACAGAGGAAATAAATCAATAGGTAGTAATTGACCAATTGTGATATATTAAGGTCAAGGAACAGTAAATGGGCTATGTCGCAGATTTTGCTTAAATTTTGCATGCAACCTTGGCTCGTTGAACTACAACTGAAAATCAAAAAAATAATGCATTTATCTCTTTTATTATCTGAAATATTACAGATTGATTTCTTTCAATATGGGTGAATATTTGTATAGAAAGCACATAAAATCGGCGAAAAACCTTCTAAAATTTGTTTTAAAATCGTAAAATCTATAATTCTACTCCATAGATTTTTCTTAAAAAACTGTATGTTGTTGATACATAAATTTCTGTTTTAATGATATAAAATAATCATTTGGTGACCGACTTCGTTTTTTGTCTAATGATCAATTTATTACCTTTTTTGTAGTAAAAAACGTCAACAATCAACGTTACGATTATTTCGACGTTTTATTCGATTTTTTCACAAAAAACACTACTTGGAATGATGTTTACCGTAAAAACGAAGTCGGTGACCCTATCTTTATTTTATATCATTAAAACTGAAATTGATGTATCAACAACATATAGTTTTTTAAGAAAATTCTATGGAGTAGAATAAGATATTTGACGATTTTAAGACAAATTTAAGGAAGTTTTTCGCCGATTTTATGTTCTTTCTATACAAATGTTCACCGATTTTGAAAGAATTCAATCAGTAATATTTCAAATGATAAATGAGATAAATGCATTATTTTTTCGATTTTCAGTTGAAGTTCATCAATCCAGAGCATGCAGAGTTGTACGCAAAATTTTACTGAAATCTGTGACATAGCCCATTTACTGTTACTTGACCTTAAGGTACTATTTGAGCTGATAAATATATGAATGGGTTATGATTTCACTGTGAAATATATGTATAGGTAGGGATTTCACAATTATTCAATGTATGAATGGGGGGTGTTTTTTAAATCCCAGCTGCACAACTGTACTCAAAATCCCATGATGAGACCCCCTGTGGTAGAAATGCAAGAAACAGACAACAATTTTTTTGGCCTAATTTTAATACATAAAAAGTTAATTGTAATATTCTGTGGCTCATTATTTAAATCTTCAGTTGGAAAAGTGGTGGGATTCAGCAGCATATTTAGAGGGTCGATACCCAGTGGCACCTCATGTTAATTTTGGTGGACCTGGACCATATATTCACCATGTCTACCCACCACAGGCAGGCACACAGATTTACAGAGCTGGGATGATTATGCATTCATCACTAAAATTCTGGCAGTTGGTTAGAAAGTATGTGTAACTCACAACTGTTAAATAATTAACCTTTCATTACTGAAATCCTGTAAAATGGGTATAAAAAATAGCATGCACACATAGCATATAAAGTGATTTAAAAAGCAGTTGAATTTTATAGCTAAATCATTAATAACTTTTTAAACAGTTTTTAAAAAATATTTTTATGTACTATAATTTTTAGTGTTCTTCTTGAGGTCAGTTTCGAAAAGACACTGTGATCTTTTTTATTTTTTTTATAAAACTTGGTCCCTTGATCAAGTAAACTGTGAGAAATATTCCACTTATTCAGCTCTTACCCGGGAGAAACATTCCTCTGACTCAGACTTTACCTGGTAGAAGTATTCCTCTTATTCAGACCTAACCTGGGAGAAATAGTCCTTTATTCGGACCTAACCTGGTAGAAATATTCCACTTATTCAGACCTAACCTGGGAGAAATATTCCACTAATTCAGACCTAACCTGGGAGAAATATTCCACCTATTCAGTCATTACCAGTGAGAAATATTCAACTTATTCTGTCATTATCTGGGAGAAATATTCCATTTATTCAGCCCTTACCTGAGAGAAATATTCCTCTTATTCAGCCTTAACCTGGGAAAAATATTCCACTTATTCAGCCCTTTCCTGGGAGTAATATTCCACTCATTCAGTCAATACCAGGAAGAAATATTCAACTTATTCGGTCATTATCTGGGAGAAATATTCCACTTATTCAGCCCTTACCTGAGAGAAGTATTCCTCTTATTCAGCCTTAACCTGGGAGAAATATTCCACTTATTCAGCCCTTATCTGAGAGAAATATTCCTCTTATTCAGCCTTAACCTGGGAGAAATATTCCACTTATTCAGACCTAACCTGGGAGAAATATTCTACTTATTCAGTCATTATCTGGGAGAAATATTCCACTTATTCAGCCCTTACCTGAGAGAAGTATTCCTCTTATTCAGCCTTAACCTGGGAGAAATATTCCACTTATTCAGCCCTTACCTGGGAGAAGTATTCCACTTATTCAGCCCTTACCTGGGAGTAATATTCCACTTATTCAGACCTAACCTGGGAGAAATATTCCACTTATTCAGCCTTAACCTGGGAGAAATATTCCACTTATTCAGCCTTAACCTGGGAGAAATATTCCTTATTCAGATTTTACCAGGGAGTAATATCCCTCTTATTTAGACCTAACCAGGGAGAAATATTCCACTTATTCAGTCATTACCAGGAGAAATATTCCAATTATTCAGTCATTATCACGGAGAAATATTCCTCTTATTCAGCCTTAACCTGGGAGAAATATTCCACTTATTCAGCCCTTACAAGGGAGTAATATCCCTCTTATTTGGCCCTAACCAGGGAGAACTATTCCACTTATTCAGTCATTATCTGGGAGAAGTATTCCACTTATTCAGCCCTTACTTGGAAGAAATATTCCTCTTATTCAGCCCTTACCTAGGAGAAATATCCCTCTTATTCAGTCCTAATCTGGGAGAATTATTCCTCTTATTCAACCCTAACCTTGAGAAATATTCCACTCATTCAGTCATTACCAGGGAGAAATATTCCAATTATTCAGTCCTTAAACGGGAGAAATATTCCACTTATTCAGACCTAACCTGGGAGAAATATTCCTCTTATTCAGCCTTTCCTGGGAGAAATATCCCTCTTATTCAGCCCTAACCAGGGAGAAATATTCCACTTATTCAGTCATTACCAGAGAGAAATATTCCACTTATTCAGTCATAACCTGGGAGAAATATTCCACTTATTCAGTCATTATTAGGGAGAAATATTCCACTTGTTCAGTCATTGCCAGGGAGAAATATTCCACTTATTCAGGCATTACCTGGGAGAAATATTCCACCTCTTCATCCCTAACCTGGGAGAAATATTCCTCTTATTGAGTCATTACCTGGGAGAAATATTACTCAGATTGGTTGTATGTCAGGTACTTTGATTCTGATCCAAATACAAACATGGCTGCAGTGGTCAAATTGTGGTTTTCTGATTGGCTGAAATTTAAAATGATAGAAGGGTATCCTTATTGTACGTACCAGTTGTTACAAATGTACTACTTTAGTGTTTAATGACCTAGTTGTTACAAAATGTACTACTTAAGTGCTAATTACAACTGACCTATCCATATGTCGACCATGGGTAGAATTAGCTTTTCATTGCAGTCTGAGAAAATTTAGAAGAAAAACCTCTTCTGATTGTTCTTGAGAACAGTTGAAAAAATTGAAACTGAACTTGGCTGACATATATTTGTCATGTGACCCTGAATGATGTAACTTTGGTACCAATCAGCTGATAAAGTTTGCTGTCAGCTTACTGAATCATGTAACTTTGGTACCAATCAGCTGATAAAGTTTGCTGTCAGCTTACTGAATCATGTAACTTTGGTACAAATCAGCTGATAAACTTTGCTGTCACCTTACTGAATCATGTAACTTTGGTACCAATCAGCTGATAAAGTTTGCTGTCAGCTTATTGAAGTCATGGCTTAAGACTAAAGGTGTATTTTAAAAGGGTGTTTCATAGTTGCTTTACATTTGTGTTCAGGATAGAATTATGGGATATATTCCCTGATGTTGGCATTTCTCATTTCCATGGAGGTTATTTGGCCTGTATCTTCAGTCATGGTTCTTTGACTTAAATGTTTTGCATAGTTAACACTTTTAAGTGTTGCCATTTTAAATTCAACAATTGCTAATACTATCAAAAAAGGCGAGAGATATCTCTATGCCAACAGTGAATTAGAACACTATAAAGTATACTAAAAAACTAAATGGTGCACACGTAAAAGTGGTTCAACCCTACCACATTTTGTCTTAGTTTGTACCATCACTAGCTATCTATACCATGTGTTTTCACAGTTGTTTGTCTTTGTTTGTACCATTACCAACTATCTGGACCATGTGTTTTCACAGTTGTTTGTCTTTGTTTGTACCATTACCAGCTATCTGGACCATGTGTTTTCACAGTTGTTTGTCTTTGTTTGTACCATCACCAGCTATCTATACCATGTGTTGATCACAGTTGTTTGTCTTAGTCTGTACCATTACCAGCTATCTGGACCATGTGTTTTCACAGTTGTTTGTCTTTGTTTGTACCATCACCAGCTATCTATACGGTGTGTTGATCACAGTTGTTTGTCTTTGTTTGTACTACCACCAGATATCTGGACCATGTGTTTTCACAGTTGTTTGTCTTTGTTTGTACCATCACCAGCTATCTATACCGTGTGTTGATCACAGATGTTTGTCTTTGTTTGTACTACCAATAGATATCTGGACCATGTGTTTTCACAGTTGTTTGTCTTTGTTTGTACCATTACCAGCTATCTGGACCATGTGTTTTTACAGTTGTTTGTCTTTGTTTGTACCATTACCAGCTATCTGGACCATGTGTTTTCACAGTTGTTTGTCTTTGTTTGTACCATTACCAGCTATCTGGACCATGTGTTTTCACAGTTGTTTGTCTTTGTTTGTACTACCACCAGCTATCTGGACCATGTGTTTTCACAGATGTTTGTCTTTGTTTGTACTACCACCAGATATCTGGACCATGTGTTTTCACGGTTGTTTGTCTTTGTTTGTACCATTACCAGCTATCTGGACCATGTGTTTTCACAGTTGTTTGTCTTTGTTTGTACCATCACCAGCTATCTATACGGTGTGTTGATCACAGTTGTTTGTCTTTGTTTGTACTACCACCAGATATCTGGACCATGTGTTTTCACAGTTGTTTGTCTTTGTTTGTACCATCACCAGCTATCTATACCGTGTGTTGATCACAGTTGTTTGTCTTTGTTTGTACTACCACCAGCTATCTGGACCATGTGTTTTCACAGTTGTTTGTCTTTGTTTGTACTACCACCAGATATCTGGACCATGTGTTTTCACAGTTGTTTGTCTTTGTTTGTACCATTACCAGCTATCTGGACCATGTGTTTTCACAGTTGTTTGTCTTTGTTTGTACTACCACCAGCTATCTGGACCATGTGTTTTCACAGATGTTTGTCTTTGTTTGTACTACCACCAGATATCTGGACCATGTGTTTTCACGGTTGTTTGTCTTTGTTTGTACCATTACCAGCTATCTGGACCATGTGTTTTCACAGTTGTTTGTCTTTGTTTGTACCATCACCAGCTATCTATACGGTGTGTTGATCACAGTTGTTTGTCTTTGTTTGTACT
Source organism: Mytilus coruscus (assembly GCA_017311375.1). Classification (NCBI taxonomy): domain Eukaryota; kingdom Metazoa; phylum Mollusca; class Bivalvia; order Mytilida; family Mytilidae; genus Mytilus; species Mytilus coruscus. The sequence continues at coordinate 1,265,122 of CM029596.1, read as the reverse complement.
ACCACCAGATATCTGGACCATGTGTTTTCACAGTTGTTTGTCTTTGTTTGTACCATCACCAGCTATCTATACCGTGTGTTGATCACAGTTGTTTGTCTTTGTTTGTACTACCACCAGCTATCTGGACCATGTGTTTTCACAGTTGTTTGTCTTTGTTTGTACTACCACCAGATATCTGGACCATGTGTTTTCACAGTTGTTTGTCTTTGTTTGTACCATTACCAGCTATCTGGACCATGTGTTTTCACAGTTGTTTGTCTTTGTTTGTACTACCACCAGCTATCTGGACCATGTGTTTTCACAGATGTTTGTCTTTGTTTGTACTACCACCAGATATCTGGACCATGTGTTTTCACAGTTGTTTGTCTTTGTTTGTACCATTACCAGCTATCTGGACCATGTGTTTTCACAGATGTTTGTCTTTGTTTGTACCATTACCAGCTATCTGGACCATGTGTTTTCACAGTTGTTTGTCTTTGTTTGTACTACCACCAGCTATCTGGACCATGTGTTTTCACAGTTGTTTGTCTTTGTTTGTACCATTACCAGCTATCTGGACCATGTGTTTTCACAGTTGTTTGTCTTTGTTTGTACTACTACCAGCTATCTGGACCATGTGTTTTCACAGTTGTTTGTCTTTGTTTGTACCATCACCAGCTGTCTGGACCATGTGTTTTCACAGATGTTTGTCTTTGTACTACCACCAGATATCTGGACCATGTGTTTTCACAGTTGTTTGTCTTTGTTTGTACCATTACCAGCTATCTGGACCATGTGTTTTCACAGTTGTTTGTCTTTGTTTGTACTACCACCAGCTATCTGGACCATGTGTTTTCACAGTTGTTTGTCTTTGTTTGTACCATTACCAGCTATCTGGACCATGTGTTTTCACAGTTGTTTGTCTTTGTTTGTACTACCACCAGATATCTGGACCATGTGTTTTCACAGTTGTTTGTCTTTGTTTGTACCATTACCAGCTATCTGGACCATGTGTTTTCACAGTTGTTTGTCTTTGTTTGTACTACCACCAGCTATCTATACCATGTGTTGATCACAGTTGTTTGTCTAAGTCTGTACCATTACCAGCTATCTGGACCATGTGTTTTCACAGATGTTTGTCTTTGTTTGTACCATTACCAGCTATCTGGACCATGTGTTTTCACAGTTGTTTGTCTTTGTTTGTACTACCACCAGCTATCTGGACCATGTGTTTTCACAGTTGTTTGTCTTTGTTTGTACTACCACCAGATATCTGGACCATGTGTTTTCACAGTTGTTTGTCTTTGTTTGTACCATCACCAGCTATCTATACCATGTGTTGATCACAGTTGTTTGTCTTAGTCTGTACCATTACCAGCTATCTGGACCATGTGTTTTCACAGTTGTTTGTCTTTGTTTGTACTACCACCAAGATATCTGGACCATGTGTTTTCACAGTTGTTTGTCTTTGTTTGTACCATCACCAGCTATCTATACCGTGTGTTGATCACAGTTGTTTGTCTTAGTCTGTACCATCACCAGCTATCTTGACCATGTGTTTTCACAGTTATTTGTCTTTGTTTGTACCATTACCAGCTATCTGGACCATGTGTTTTCACAGTTGTTTGTCTTTGTTTGTACTACCACCAGATATCTGGACCATGTGTTTTCACAGTTATTTGTCTTTGTTTGTACCATTACCAGCTATCTGGACCATGTGTTTTCACAGTTGTTTGTCTTTGTTTGTACTACCACCAGATATCTGGACCATGTGTTTTCACAGATGTTTGTCTTTGTTTGTACTACCACCAGATATCTGGACCATGTGTTTTCACAGTTATTTGTCTTTGTTTGTACCATTACCAGCTATCTGGACCATTTGTTTTCACAGTTGTTTGTCTTTGTTTGTACTACCACCAGATATCTGGACCATGTGTTTTCACAGATGTTTGTCTTTGTTTGTACTACCACCAGATATCTGGACCATGTGTTTTCACAGTTGTTTGTCTTTGTTTGTACCATTACCAGCTATCTGGACCATGTGTTTTCACAGTTGTTTGTCTTTGTTTGTACTACCACCAGCTATCTGGACCATGTGTTTTCACAGTTGTTTGTCTTTGTTTGTACCATCATCAGCTATCTATACCATGTGTTGATCACAGTTGTTTGTCTTAGTCTGCACCATCAACAGCTATCTTGACCATGTGTTTTCACAGTTATTTGTCTTTTTGTCGAGCCTTCGACTTTTGTCGAAAAAGCGAGACATAGCGATCCTACATTCCGTCGGCGTCGGCGGCGTCCACAAATATTAACTCTGTGGTTAAAGTTTTTGAAATTTTAATAACTTTCTTAAACTATCCTGGATTTCTACCAGACTTGGACAGAAGCTTGTTTATGATCATAAGACTATATTCAAAAGTAAATTTTGTGAAAAAAAATTCCATTTTTTCCGTATTTTACTTATAAATGGACTTAGTTTTTCTGCCAGGAAACATTACATTCACTCTGTGGTTAAAGTTTTTGAAATTTTAATAACTTTCTTAAACTATCCTGGATTTCTACCCAACTTGGAATGAAGCTTGTTTATGATCATAAGATAGTATCCAGAAGTAAATTTTGTAAAAAAAAATTCCATTTTTTCCGTATTTTACTTATAAATGGACTTAGTTTTTCTGCCAGTTAACATTACATTCACTCTGTGGTTAAAGTTTTCAAAATTTTAACAACTTTCTTAAACTATCCTGGATTTGTACCACACTTGGACAGAAGCTTGTTCATGATCAAAAGCTAGTATCTAGAAGGAAATTTTGATAAAATTTTGTTCCATTTTTTCCGTATTTTACTTATAAATGGACTTAGTTTTTCTTCCAGTTAACATTACATACAGTCTGCAGTTCAAGTTTTTAAAACATTTATTAGATTCATAAATTATCCTGGATTTTTACCAAACTTGGACAGAAGCTACTTACCTTCAAAAGATAGTACAGAGAGGAATATTTTATTAATTTTTTTCCTCATTTTTGTTGAGCCTGCTATTAACAGCAAAAGTAGGCGACACACTGGGTTCCGCGGAACCCTTACGAATTTTTTTTTACAACCAGCTATCTGGACCATGTGTTTTCACAGTTAATTTGTATTAGTTTTGACCATCACCAGCTATTGATACCATGTGTTTTCACAGTTGTTTGTCTTTGTTTGAACCAAAACCAGCTATTTGGACCGTGTATTTTCACAGTTGTTTATCTTAGTTTGTACCATCACCAGCTATCTGGACCATGTATTTTCACATTTGTTTGTTTTAGTTTGTAAGTCTGTTTTTTTCTGAGGAGTTGGGTGTTGGTGGTTGATTTAGTCTGTATTCTTTACGATTCCAGTTATCCCTTTTTATATTATTCTTTTTTTCAGAGAAAAATTAAGAATAGATAAAGACAGTAGAGGAAACAAGATGTGTATGAACCAATTTCTCAGAGCATATAGTACTTGTAGAATACCAGGGGTTCATGTTGATCATTTGTCCTTCAACTTTAAAACAGGTATGTCAAGGGAGAAACTTTAAACTAATTCAGCAGAGCTTTAACAGCATGTAGATGTTAGCTAAACTGACTTTTTAACTCTTAAATAGGCCTGCCAGGAAAAGTAACTCTATATGAAACAGATGAGCAGAACCTTATATAAATGAAGCTGTTGGTTTTCTCTTTTGAATTATTTCAAATTTTGTAATGTTGTTGCCTTTTATAGCTGACTATACAGTCTTGGTTTTGCTCATACAGTATAGGCTGTATAGTGACTTATAGCTGCTTACAGACATGTCAGCATGCAGCATACTAATAAAAGAATATGTAGAGTGTAAACCAATGAGACACCTACCCAAGGTTAAAAAAACATTGTCAATGAGACACCTACCCAAGGGTACAAGATTAAAAAAAAAAATGTCAATACTGAAAAAAGCTATACCAAGAAGTTGGACAGATATCCTAAAAACAAATAACTCTGTTAAAACCAGAGTTAATATTAAAGAAAAATTAATTAGAATGAATAAAACAGAAATAAATTTATCAGACCTAGACAATAAAACCGTCTATCAATATTTTATAAAAAAAAAATCAACTCCTAACATTGCAATAATAAAATGGCAAAGAATATTAGATGCAAAACCATTACAAATTAGACAATCCATATACTTTACAAACAATGAAATATACATTAACAAACTTAAAGTTTATAAATGGAAATTATTTAGCTATATATTACGAACCAAGGAAATATTTTCAAATGGAAAATATTAAATACCCCAGAGTGTGCTTTATGTTAATGCACAGATAATTATCAACATTTTTTTAACGACTGTAGATTTGTAAAAGACTTTTGGAATAAAATAACAGAAAAAATGAAAAACATAAACTTTTGTAAGAAAATAACCTTAATAGATATAGTGTTTGGATATAAAATCGGAGACCAACATTATAATGATATAAATCTTATTATAACTTTGATAGGTTTCTCAATTTACAAATCATTTTACACATCAGAACAAAGAACAAAATCCACCGACATATACAATATCTTCAAAAACGAATTTGAATTATACTTTGATGTAAACAGAAATGTTAAAGAACGCAAAAGTAATCTAATTCGCAAATTTCAAAAATTTCTGTAAATGTGCTAGATAACAATATATATACATATATATAGTATTTATATATAGTTGTGAAGCATAATGTATAGAATAATAACTAATGTATCTATAAAATGAGTTACTACACTTGCAAATTTAAAATTGACACCTCTCGTCCTGTTAAGAAAAACCTTAAATTGCACTTATTTTAAAACTTTAAATCATAAAACAAAATTCACGAAATATTATGAAAGACAATAAAAATTCTATTTCGATAACAAGAAACATATAGTACCTTACCTTTTGATTATAATCCAAAATCAATAATATCAACACATGCACTATATTATCCTTCAGTCATGTCAGGTTACGATTATTTGATCACACTGGACACACACACGATTTTTCTAAACGAGTAAAATATGTGTTGGGTAGTTTGTATAAGGATGGAAAAGTAAAGGTCAAATCCGGAACAAAAAAAAACGTAAATACAATTTAAATAATTTGCAATTATATATGTTTATATTATAGTATATTTGTATTTGTAATTAGCTAACAATTATAAAGTAAAACTTATCTTTAAGACACCCTGTTCTTAAAGATATTAATATACCAGGGTACCTTGTTTGTGAAAGCTGTAGCAATAAGGTTATTGTAACAGCTTTAGACCAATAAATCAATTATCATAGTCAAACAAACAAAAACAAAAACATTGTCAATGAGACACCTACCCAACGGTATAAGATTAGAAAAAAACATTGGGGGGTCAACCTACTAAAGGGTTTATATTGGACTTCGTAGGTTGATATTCATAATGACTATAGTTTTGTTTAAGATTCTAAAACTGACTTAAGTTATAATGATTGGACCTGTTCTTAACAGAGAAACTCTTAACAGGAGTTACTCTACCTTCACTGCAATTTTCAAAACAAGACAATTGATTGGTTGTCCATTTACTTCCCTCGTCCTGCAATCAATTAATCATTTACCCCTCAGTACAATCACAAAATGTGAATAACAGTTGATCTTATTGGAGTTTTTGCTAGAAGATAACCCAGGATTATCTTTAGGACTTATAAGACTAGCAAATGATTCTGTATGATCTTCAATACATGGTTCATTTTTTTTTCTTTAGCATTGACAACGATAGCTCTCCTAAATATATGAGTATGTATTTAGTTACACTCAGGTATTGGTAAGCTTTGTGCTGGTAAAAGTGTTCATTAGGTACAGGGAAATGTATTTAAATTCAAATGTTGATGGTTATTGTGCTCTTTATAAACTTCATTAAATAAATTTTAGTAAATTCAGCTTCTTGCAGCCTTAAACTTTGATATAGATTATGATAATTGTCAAAAAGGACCAGTAATAATTAGATATCTACTATAATTTTAGAATTACAAGGAGATACACCCAGACATGTTGTTGTGATGTACAAGGAGAGGATATTTACATTTGATTGTGTTGATGAAGAGTATGACATTTTAACTCCACCTGAAATCAGCCAACAGTTACAAAAAATCAAGGATTTCTGCAAGACACATCCACAGGGTCAAGGTGTAGGGGCACTAACAGCACTTGAAAGAACTCCTTGGGCAGAGGTAAGGAAAGAATTAACTCAATCGTTATGAAGTTTCCAGGCAAAGAAGTGATTGGCCTTAGAAAGCTTCTTCAGGCCAAGGTAAGTCATGAATGTGGGTTGTTTGGTTACTCTCTCTACAGGAGAAAATGACTATGAGCAAAGATGAGCTATTTCAGTGTGGTGTGAGGTTACTCTCTTAATAGGAAAAAAACTACCTCTGGCAAATGTTAGCCATTTCAGAGTGGTGTTGGAACACTCATTGACAGGAAGACTACCTCAGATAATTCAAGGGAAGTAAATTATTAGTTCTTTTCAGTATAAAAGCAGTAAGTTGTAAGAATGTCTTTCAATTTGTTCAGGGCTCACGCTACCAGGCGACTAGGGCGAAGAAGTCGCTTTCCCGTCCGTCACTTCGCTTTGCCCGACCCTCAAAAGCGAATACAAGTCGCCCTGTTGTTTACGATACTCGCTTTCAGTCGCTTTCGTCATCGGACATTTTCAATTTTTACCAAGTTGATAAAACATCAATTTTTTAGCTCACCTGGCCCAAAGGGCCAAGTGAGCTTTTCTCATCACTTGGCGTCCGTCGTCCGTCGTCGTCCGTCGTCGTCCGTCGTCGTCCGTCGTCGTCGTCCGTCGTCCGTTAACTTTTACAAAAATCTTCTCCTCTGAAACTACTTGGCCAAATTTAACCAAACTTGGCCACAATCATCATTGGGGTATCTAGTTTAAAATTGTGTCCGTGACCCGCCAACCAACCAAGATGGCCACCATGGCTAAAAATAGAACATAGGGTAAAATGTAGATTTTGGCTTATATCTCTGAAACCAAAGATTTAGAGCAAATCTGACATGGAGTAAAATTGTTGATCAAGTCAAGATCTATCTGCCCTGAAATTTTCAGATGAATCAGACAATGGGTTGTTGGGTTGCTGCCCTGAATTAGTAATTTTAAGGATTTTTTCCGCTTTCGGTTATTATCTTGAAAATTATTATAGATAGAGATAAACTGTAAACAGCAATAATGTTCAGCAAAGTAAGATCTACAAATAAGTCAAATGATCAAAATGTTCAGTTGACCCCTTAAGGAGTTATTGCCCTTTAAAGTAATTTTTACCAATTTTTGTAAATTTTGTAATCTTTACAAAATCTTCTCCTCTGAAACTACTGGACCAAATTCAACCAAACTTAGCCACAATCATTATTAGGGTATTTAGTTTTAAAATGTGTGGGTGACCCAGCCAACCAACCAAGATGGCTGCCATGGCTAAAAATAGAACATAGGGTAAAATGTAGATTTTGGCTTGTAACTCTGAAACCAAAGCATTTAAAGCAAATCTTACAGGGATTAACTTGTTTATCAAGTAAATATCTATCTGCCCTCAAATTTTCAGATGAATTGGACAACTGGTTGTTGGGTTGCTGCCCTGAATTGGTAATTTTAAGGAAATTTTGCCGTTTTGGTTATTATCTTGAAAATTATTACAGATAGAGATAAACTGTAAACAGCAATAATGTTCAGCAAAGTAAGATCTTCAAATAAGTCAACATGACCAAAATGATCAGTTGACCCCTTAAGGAGTTATTGCCCTTTATAGTCAATTTTTAACAATTTTCATTAATTTGGTAAATTTTGGTAAGTTTTTACAAAATGTTTTCCTTTTGTAATCTTCTTTTCTGAAACTGCAGTAGAAAATCAATATAGAAAACAATCTACTAATGTACTGGCAATAAAAATAATTGATAATTCTATAACATGAAAAAAAAACACATTAATACCTGATGATGGTGTTTCTTTCTTTACATTGAAAATGATGTCACAACTATAATCCGGAACAATAGGTCGAATGTCAGATATGTTTCAGTACTTTGGCTTCATTTTCTACAGATTCAAGTGCAAATGATGCTTGAATTCCTACACTAATTTATACAGACTTCATCCCCTTTCACAGGTAATGCCTGCCTCATATTATATTTAAAACTTTAATAGAATATCAGAAATTTTGAGAAAATTAATCAACCATGCAAGATCTAAAACTTAATTAATATTGTTCAAATTATCAATTAACTATTAAAAAAAAATTCTCATTAAAAAATATAGTTCTTCATTTTATATTTTATCAGAAATTTAAGGAAAAAATTGAATTTAATTGTGTCCCTTGTTCTCATTTCCTGGGATAAATCCAATACAAATTAAAGTATTGGTATTGAATTAATATTTAAGAAATATTTCAAACCTTACCATTTTCTTCACAAGAATGAAGACCATATTTTCAGTGTCATGAGTATCAGTCATCATATTTGTTGTACTTTGTTGTTTAAAAGTTGAATACAAAAAGATCAACAAAGCAATTCAAAACCACTTGAATGTTGCAACAACAAATGAGAGTTTTAACGACCTCAGCTGGCTATACAACCCTTGCACAATCAACTGAATTTTGCAGATATCATTAATAGGAAAGATTGCCCTTAAATGATAATTTTTATTACCTTTTGTTTTTTTGGGGGTGTTGCAAACAACAACAAACTTTCTCATCACTTCATTTCTCGTTAGATAAATTTTACAAAATTCTCCCTGAAACTACTGTCAAATTAAACCAAACTTGGTTTAAATCACCACTAGGATATCCAGGGACCACTGTGTATGATGACCCTGCCTGCCAACATGGCACACATGGCTGAAATAAACGCACTTTTAGTCTTATATCTCTGAAACTAAACGACAGTACAACAGTTGCATTTATCATGCATCAATTGTAAATAAAAATATCAGGTGAGCAACACAGGGTCCTTGGAGCCTCTAGTTATTGATTATTAAAGAAATTCAGACATAAACGATTCATTTTCTTAAGAAAACAGGTTTAAGCATTGACTTTACAGTGTGTAGCAGGTTATTTTTAATAAAAAGACAACTTTTTATCACTGCATGCACTTCTGGTACTTGTTACTCAGAGAGCGTACATCAATCTAACTTTCGGGGGCAAAATAAGTTTGTTACTTCATTTGAAAGTGATAAAAGTTGCCTCAAGTAAATGTTTAATCCATTTATTGCATTAAAAACGTCATATTCCTTTCCAAATAGCTTGTCAAACATCGTTTATATATGTAAATTTTCTTCGTCCGCCATTAATCGTTTACTAACTACGGATCGGAACCGGATCAGCTATGACCGAAATCCATATTTTTACAATAATAACTACGGACGCACGAATGGAAAAGCTGACAGAAGAATATTTGATCCCAAAAGGAGAAATTACGCATTCCACACGCATTAACAGACTTTTGGTTAGATCTAATTGATTAATGTATATAATTCCATATAATTTATATGGATTGTTTCAAAATATTGATTAAAGTTGCTTAACTATTAATATCAATATATTATGGCCCAGCTTAACTTTGTATATCTTTTGATGAGAAACACTGAATTTCATAACATGATAAACACTATAGTTTTTAATTGAATTGTTATTCATATATTATAATTTCTTTACCTTTTGACATAAAAAAAAATCTTTTAGTGCTAGATATTTAGTTGTAGTTTCTCACAAGAACCTAAACTTAAACAATTTGAATTTGAACTGTTAATTTAATTGTTTACTCAGATATGAATTGAACAATATAAAAAGAACATTATTTACATATGACCCTTTATACTATAGTGTAAAATCAAAACATTGTAGCGCAGTGCGTGAAGGAGCACTTCTCTTTCAAATCTCACCACTTCTCCCTATCAGTTTCAAAAAGAGAAGTCACTTCTCCCTATGATTCTGAAGTAGTGTGAGCCCTGTTTGTTGATTGAAATTTACACAAAGTTTGAGAAAGATATCCTTTATTCAAGCAATCATTTAGTAGTTTAAGTTATTTCTCTATTTTTAGGCAGTTAAGCTGCCATATGCGAGCACTCTAGATTTGTGTTCTACCCAATAAATGCTGAAATACGTGCCATTGTTATTATCTAGCTGGCTATTATGTTATTTATAACTAATTGGACATTTTTTTCATACTTTTATTTCTGGAATACAAAAAATATGACCAGAAAAACCTTAAATGATTGTCGAACTACCCAAAACTTTTGAAGTTGCACATAGGAAGTAGTGCTCAATAGAAATCCGTACGTAGTTTATTATCCCCTGTGCTTTTGGCTACGATGTCAAAGAACAATTCTATGAAATATTTCATCGCCGAAAATCTGTAATTACAAGTCGTTTATATTTCCCAAATGACAAAATGCGCAGGAATATTGTTCATGTACAACAAATCTCTATGATAGAGGAAATAAAGTTATATATCTAAGTTGGCGGTAATTTTAACTTATCTTGCCAAATAAAGGTGTTATTTTATGAATGAAACGAAAACGAGGTCATGAAACAGATCCGGAAATCGACGTTGATGGGATATTTTGAGTAATGTGGACAACTCGTCCCGAGACAAGTCGGACCGAATCCACTTGAACCGTCTAAGAAGACAACTCTGACCGTTTGTCAGATTTACTTAGGGTTTCATAAAATGTTAGACTAACATGTCTAGCGGAGCTATTAATCTTTTGTTTGTGCATTGGGGTCTATTGAGGGGTATTTGGAGGGGCCTGAAGAAGGGAGAGGTTTACTATAGAACCCTATGGGATTTTATTTTTTTAAATCTTCAAAATAAAAACAGTAAGTGATAGACACACACGGTCTTCAGTTATGAGAACAGGACAATAAAAAAATCAAACAAAATATAGGGCAAGTCCCTGGGGGTCATCCCAATCCCCTTCAATTTGAAAATGTACTTTTATCTTGTAAACTGTCGTGATCCCCACCCCTAAACAATATATATACTTGTATGGGACAATAAAACAAATCAAATGAAAATAATTTGGGGGAGTCCCCAGTTGTGTCCCAACCCCTCCTGTTTGAGAACTTGGAAATGGTCGAGATCCCCACCCCTAAACCATATATATTCATGTATGGGACAATAAAACAAATCAAATGAAATATAGGGGGGGAGTCCCTGGGGTCACCCCACCCCCTCCTGTTTGAGAACTTGTAAACAGTCAAGATTCCCACCCTTAAACCATATATATTCATGTATGGGACAATATAACAAATCAAATGAAATATATGGGGAGTCCCTGGGGTCAGCCCACCCCCTCCTGTTTGAGAACTTGGAAATGGTTGAGATCTCCACCCTTAAACCATATATATTCATATATGGGACAATAAAACAAACCAAATGAAATATAGGGGGAGTCCATGGGGACACCCCACCCCCTTCTATTTAAGAACTTGTAAACAGTCAAGATCCCCACCCCTAAACCATATATATTCATGTATGGGACAATATAACAAATCAAATGAAATATGTGGGGAGTCCCTGGGGTCACCCCACCCCCTCCTGTTTGAGAACTTGGAAATGGTTGAGATCTCCACCCTTAAACCATATATATTCATATATGGGACAATAAAACAAATCAAATGAAATATAGGGGGAGTCCATGGGGACACCCCACCCCCTCCTGTTTGAGAACTTGAAAACAGTCAAAATCCCCACCCCTAAACCATATATATTCATGTATGGGACAATATAACAAATCAAATGAAATATTTGGGGAGTCCCTGGGGTCACCCCACCCCCTCCTGTTTGAGAACTTGGAAATGGTCGAGATCCCCACCCCTAAACCATATATATTCATGTATGGGACAATATAACAAATCAAATGAAATATATGGGGAGTCCCTGGGGTCACCCACCCCCTCCTGTTTTAGAACTTGGAAATGTTTGAGATCCCAACCCCTAAACCATATATATTCATGTATGGGACAATAAAACAAATCAAATGAAATATAGGGGGAGTCCATGGGAACACCCCACCCCCTCCTGTTTGAGAACTTGTAAACAGTCAAGATCCCCACCCTAAACCATATATATTCATGTATGGGACAATATGACAAATCAAATGAAATATTTGGGGAGTCCCTGGGGTCACCCCACTTATCCTGTTTGAGAACTTGGAAATGGGGGAGATCCCCACCCCTAAACCATATGTATATTCATTTATGGGACAATATAACAAATCAAATGAAATATAGGGGGAGTCCCTGGAGTCACCCCACCCCCTCCTGTTTGATACCCACACCTAAATCATATTTATTCCTGTTCGTCATTTCAAAAGATTTGAATGACATACAGGGTCAATCTCCTAGGTGACACATATGCATAATACTTTACTAGACCAAACCAATATGAACTGGACTTTGCCCAATGTCAGGCGACCATGGGAATGACGAATTATTGGGCTTTGTTTGGGAGACTTCGTAACTGCATCCTGTTACAATTATTTCTTGTTTATTATAAAATTTTATTGATGCAAAAAATGAGTCTAGGTTAATTGAATTTACTTTAATTATTTATTGAATTATTTCTGGGCCTATAATAATTTTCATTTATGGCTCATTTTAAAGAAAACATATAAATCTTTCAAGATGTGTATAGCCCAAGAATGTTTGATCAACTGTTTTATAATCACCTGTCATTTTATTCCAAACTTGGTATGGAGTGACATTATGGACTTGGGGGTGAAGATGGGGGTCATTTACATTGATATATGAGTTGCTTTTGAAAACCTTGATGAAATATTAATTAATTTGCCTTAATAATCAATTCATTTAATAAACATAAATGTACAATATACGAATGTTTAATGTTTGTTCTTTCAAATCTTAAAAAAAAATTGAAGCAACACTGCCACAGTTTTCATAATTATGTTTGCCTTGGTTTTTGGTTAACTGCCTACAGCGCTTACAGTGCTTTGATTTTTCTATTTAGATGTTTAATTTACAACCCTATATTTCTATCTCAGTGTTCTCCCCAGGATTTTTGGATAGCACCAGGGTAACACGTGTGGACAGCTTGGTGAAAAGATTCATACAATCAGTCACGTTTCGTCGCTTAGCTTTATTTCTAGTTACTGCACTTTTTATGTCTCTTGTTTTGTTTTAATACTATAATCTATTTAGTGTTTTATTTTTACACACTGAGTAAGATAGATGAACATTATTATAGTTAATATGAGGCAGGTGTTACCTGTGAAAGGGGACAAAGTCGGCAAAGCTTAAGGATAAATTACGATATCCCATTTACAGCAGATTTATATATATAAACATTTATTGTAAAAAAAATCCCAGCATTTCTGGTGAAAAAGTAGTTGAATTACGGATACGTATCTGATGTTGGTCCTATTGCTAGAAATTTTATATATGAAGTCATTTTCAATGTAAACAAAGAAACCCTATTTTCAGGTAGCTTTTTTTTATCTCTCGTGTTAAAGTATTCCTTAATTAAAAACATAATAATTTGTACCTAAAAACAAGGAATATACAAATAGAAAAACAAAGAATATGGGGTATCCATCCATGACACAAAAACACACAAAAAGCAAAGGAACAGAGCTTTTATTGCTGTTCTTCATCTCAAAGTCACTGTGAGGCTTTCAACATGGAGCAAAAAAACTCTCCCCTCACTGCAAGTTTAAGACGGCCCCTAGCACTGGCTTGAGCGAAATTCTTTGCAAAAATAATATGAATAGACTTTGTAAGATGTAACACCACCTAATCGGGCCCGTTCAAAAAAGAACATACTGGAAAGTAGTACATATTTAAAAACAAAATAGTTCGTACGCATAAGGGTTAATCTTAAACTATGTAGCATATATTTTAGTAATTAAGGTATCAGATGAAAGGTGAAGGTCTGGTGATCCTTGTAGAACACACAATTTACTGATAATTTTGAATAGTACAAAAATGTATAAATAAATTCTAAAATTGAGGGTAGATATAGATTGTTTCTCATATATAAAGTGCCTGGTTTGGTGTATCCAAAATTCCGGTAACCAGTGCAGTAGGGTCTGATGTATAAATACAGGTATATTGATCCCGCTTCGATAAAATGTTTTGAAATTTCACATGGATAGGAATGAGGACCAATTATAGGTGGTGTGCGTCTTTTTAAAATTTTAGTATACAATCTGGCCTAAAATTGAGAGAATGATGTGGCACACATAAGAGAAGCTATCTCAAGAATAAATATGCCATAACTTTAAAAATACAGAAGAGCATACATATCAAGCACGGGGAAACTTTCTACGGCCTCCACACAGCACGAGAAACAAAATCTGTTAATATAATAGAAAAACAAAGAATATGGAGTATCCATCCATGAAACAAAATCAGTACATGCACAGCCAAAAAAAAACAAAAAAAAAACCCACACAAAAAGCAAGGAAAAGCGCTTTTATTGCTGTTCTTCATCTCAAAGTCACAGCGAGGCCTTTTAAAAACACGGAGCAAAAAACTCTCACCTCACTGCAAGTTTAAGACGGGCCCTAGCACCAGCTTGAGCTTTTTACTGATCTTTGTACAGATACAAAAATCTGCCTGAATGATCTGAGGTGAGTTTCCCCAGAGAACTCATTTTGTTTGCAATAAAATTGTATTGTATGTTGAATAAGCTGTAGACTCATATTATTACGTACACAAACAATAAATTCAAAATGTTTGTCCTCATTATTCTTTTTGGTAATCAGTTATACATATTTGTGGGAAATTGTATGACTTACAACATGGCAGCGGCTTCAATAGAACAGGAACAGGGTATTGTGCAAGCTCAACTCTTAGAAAAAAAATTTGACAATTTTGAGTTCATTAGTATATTGATTTTTATATTGATTTTTCGTTTTATTGATTTTACTTACTGTTATTGGGGACTTTGTCCCCATATTATTTCTTAAATTACTGCATTTTTAAGTAATATGGGTCAAGTGAGCTATTCTCATCACTTGGCATCGGCTGTCATCATTGTCTGTCGTTCTTATTGTCAGTTGTTGTTATCTAATAGAAAAACAAAGGATATGGGGTATCCATCCATGACACAAAATCAGTACATGCACAGCAGAAAACACACAAAAAGCAAAGGAACAGCTATTTTATTGCTGTTTCTTCATCTCAAAGTCACAGTGAGGCCTTCAACACGGAGCAAAAAAAACCAAACTCTCACCTCACTGCAAGTTTAAGACAGCGCCTAGCACCGGTTTGAGCAGAATTCTTTGCAAAATGATACAGATAGAATTTTTAAGATGTAACACCACCAAATTGGGTCCCGTCAAAAAAGAACATACTGGAACGTACTACATATTTAAAACAAATTAGTTTCTACACATAGGTGTAATTATAAAACTATGTAGAATATATTTTAGTAATTAAGATATCAAATGAAATTGGAACTAAACTTGGCCACAATCATCCTTTTGGGTTTAAAAAGTGTGTCTGATGATTCTCCCTTCCAAACAACATGGCCAACATGGCTATAAATAGAACATAGGGGTATATTGAGATCTACCAACCAAAACTGTCAACACCTTATAGCAGTTATTGCCCTTAAAGGACAAATTTTATCCTATCTTTATTTTTGCCTATTATCTTAAAAACTATAATAGATGATCAGCAAGACAAGATCTACAAGTAAGTCAACATGTCCAAAATTTTGGGTTGTCTCCTTAAAGTTGTAGCCCCTAAATACTGATTTATCAACTTTTTCGTTTTTGCTTATTATAAATAGATATAGAGAAAGTTTAAAATGCACTAATTTGTCAATGTGACAGAAATTTTTGGTTGACATCTTGTAGATGATATATCCCTCTAAATGACAGTTTTACCCATTTTTGCATTTTCGGCCAAAAATATAGATAAAGAAAAAATTATCAACAGGCCAAGATATACAAATTTGTCAAGATGGCAGAAATTGTTGGTTAACTCTTTATTTTTTTCCACTTTTTGCATATTTGACCGAAACTATAATACATTAGATACAGAAAATTATGAACAGCATAATTTATCAGCAAGACAAGATATACACACAATTAGCAACATGGCTTAAATTTCAATCAACTCCTTAAAGGAGTTATTGACCTTTGATAATGAATTTTTACCCAACTTTTGGAAATTATGCAAAAACTAGAATTAGTAGAGAGAACCTGTAAACAAAACCAAAAACGATCAGCTAAACAAGATTAACAAAAAAAGGTAATGTTATTCATGAATTATGTTCTTGTCTGTAGTTTTGGAGAGTGGCCATTGTTGAAAATGCACATAGATCCAGGTGAGGGGAAAAGGCTCTTAAGGGCATTTAGTTTAAGTTTTGTTTTATATTTTACAGATGAGAAGCAGATTGCTGGCTTTACATCCAGAAAACTTTCATTATCTAAGGACAATTGAGACTGCTATATGTGTTGTGAGTTTGGATGATGCCAACCCTACTAATGAGATTGAAGTAAGTTTCTTTCCTCTCTCCCTCTTCCCACTGAACTCATTATCTAAGGACAATTGAGATTGCTATATGTGTTGTGAGTTTGGATGATGCCAACCCTACTAATGAGACTGAAATAAGTCTCTTTTCTCTCTCTTTCCTTCCACTGAACTCTTTATGGAAGGACAATTGAGACTGCTATATGTGTTGTGAGTTTGGATGATAACAACCCTACTAAAGAGATTGAAGTAAGTTTCCTCCTTGTCTCTCAGTTTATCAATTGGTCTGTAGAAAAACCTGTCCAAGTGAAAATTGCATTCACAAATTAAGCCTCTCGTAAGCTCCCCTGACCAATTTTACTATTGCCCTCACGTATTGTATGCACAGTTATTATATCATAACTGTTAGTCACTCAATAGCTTTTGTGAACTTCTAATGCTGGTTTACCACTATCAGTCCCTCGATCTCTTCCAATATAGAGATGGTCTAAGTAGTTCATCTACTGTATCACTAACCTGTCAACAATGAGATAGTTAGAAGGAACCCCCAACATGCTAGGTGCCGTACATTCCACAACAATCTTAATATATTTGTCAGTTTTCCTGCCAGAGGTCAGTGGTTTTCCCCCAGCTTCCTCCGCCAATAAAAACTGACCTGCACGATATAGCCAAGAGTGCTGAAAGTGGCATTAAACACCAACCATCAATCATCAGTCCCAGCATCAGTCTGTCAGTAAAACATTTGCATTATTCTCAGCTTATCTTTATTGTCCCCCATTATTTTTATGAAACTTATATCTTTGGTTTATACCAGCAATGTCTTGTACAAGTTCAAATATCATTGCCGATCAATTATTTTTAAAAGAGTTATGCCCCTTGGAAACATTATTTTTATGGGAAATTATGAAACTTATATCATAGGTTTATATTAGCAATGTCTTGGATGAGTTCGAAAAATCAGTGCCAATCAATTATTTTTATACGACCGCAAAAACATTTTGCGGTCGTATATTGGTATGACTTTGGCGTCATCGTCGTCGTCGTCCGAAGACGCATTGGTTTTCGCACTCTAACTTTAGTTTAAGTGAATGAATCTCTATGAAATTTTACCATAAGGTTCAATACCACAAAAGGAAGGTTGGGATTGATTTTGGGGGTTATGGTACCAACAGTTAAGGAATTAGGGGCCAAAAAGGGGCCAAAAATAAGCATTTTTGTAACTTCCAGACATAACTTGTGTGTTAGTGTATGGATCTCTCTGACATTGTACTACAAGGTTCCATATCACAAAGGGAATGCTGGGATTGATTTTGGGGGTAATTACTTCCAAATTTTAGGAATTAGGGGCAAAAAACAAGTATTTTTCTAGTTTCATGACAATAACTTGTGTGAAAGTGTATGGATCTTTCTAAAATTGTACTACAAGGTTCCATATCACAAAGGGAAAGCTTGAATTGAGTTTGGGGGTAATTGCCCAAAACGTTTAGGAATAAGGGGCCAAAAAGGGGCCAAAAATAAGCATTTTTCTAGTTTCCAGACAATAACTTGTGTTCAAGTGTATGGATCTCTCTGAAATTGTACTGCAAGGTACCATACCACAAAGGGAAGGCTGGGATTGATTTTGGGGGTAATTGCCTCAAAATTTTAGGAATTAGGGGCAAAAAAGGGGCAAAAAAACAAGCATTTTTCTTGTTTCAGGCCAATAACTTGTGTGTAAGTGTATGGATCTTTATGAAATTGTACTACAAGTTTCCATATCACAACTGGAAAGCTGGGTTTGAGTTTGGGGGTAATTGCCCTAAACGTTTAGGAATTTGGGGCCAAAAAGGGGCCAAAAAACAAGCATTTTTCTAGTTTCCAGACAATAACTTGTGTTCAAGTGTACGGATCTCTCTGAAATTGTACTGCAAGGTACCATACCACAAAGGGAAGGATGGGATTGAGTTTGGGGATGATGAGTCATAAGGGGGTTCAAAAAATATGAGGGGGGATTTTTTTTTCATTTTTTTTCTTTAAAATTTTCCATTTTAAATTGGTTATTTCTGATTTATATATAAAAGCAAATAATAATGATATGGTTTGAATAGGTAAATTAAAAAATTTTAAGTTCTTAGACCACATTCATTCTGTGTCAAAAACCTATGCTGTGTCAAATATTTAATCACAATCCAAATTCAGTGCTGTATCAAGCTTGAATGTTGTGTCCATACTTGCCCCAACTGTTCAGGGTTCGACCTCTGCGGTCGTATCAAGCTGCGCCCAGCGGAGCATTTTATTAAAAGATAAAAGAGTTATGCCCCTTGGAAATATTAATTATATGGAAAATTGCCTTATGAGCGCTCTAATGTGTACAATTCTTGCCAGATTTTTATGAAATTTATATGATAGGTTTATATCATCTATGTACTTAAAGAACGCAATCAGTTATTTAAGTATAAAAAGTTAAACAGTGTAATCCAAGCTCAAAACTGTCACTTATCTACATCCTTATTACCAGATATATGTTTGCTCTTTACATTGATTCCTCTGCACATAAAAGCATCTTATTATTTGATGCCAAGTATAATATTGGTAACTGTGTGCTCCTCTACCTACTATTCTCTGCTTTCACATTATTGGGTACATATATTTCCTTAACGTATAAAAACAACATTGTGTAGCTCACACTACAACTTTATTGTTATTATTGAATATGTACCATTTCAGTTGTTTCAAGAATCATTGGGTGGAACACCAACAGACAAATGGTTCGACAAGTCACTCAACCTGATCTTTTTTGAAAATGGGACAGCAGGTTCCAACTGTGATGTAAGTATCCAACATGTATCCTACAGGTATCCTGTATGTATCCTAGGTATCCATAGGTATCCAAGATATCCTACAGGTATCCTGTATGTATCCTAGATATCCACAGGTATCCTAGGTATCCAAGATATCCTACAGGTATCTGAGGTATCCTGTATATATCCGAGGTATCCACAGGTATCCAACATGTATCCTACAAGTATCCTGGGTTTCAAAGGTATCATACAGGTATCCAAGATATCCGACGGGTATCCAAGGTATCCTATAGATATCCAACATTTATCCTACAGATGTCCAATGTATCCTACAGGTATCATTGGTATCTCCAAGGTATCCTACAGGTATCAAAGGTATTCTACATGTATCCAACAGGTATCCTAGGTAGCCAAAGTATCCTACAGGTATCCAAGATATTCTACAGGAATCCAACATATATCCTACAGGTATCCAATGTATCCTACAGGTATCAGGTATCCCCAAGGTATCATACAGGTATCCAAGGTATCCTTCAGGTATCCAACATGTTTCCAATGTATCCTACAGGTATCATAGGTATCCTCAAGGTATCCAAGGTATCTCACAGGTATCCACAGATATCCAATGTATCCTACAGCTATCCAAGGTATCTAACATGTATTCTACAGGTATCCTACAAATGTATCCTGCAGGTATCATACAGCTGTCCTAGGTATCCTACATATATCATGCATGTATCCTACAGGTATCATACAGATATCTTATAGGTATCATACAAAGGTATCCTACAGGTATCAAACACAGGTATCCTACATGTATCCTACACACAGGTATCGTACAGATATCTTACAAGTATCATGCAAAGATATCCTATAGGTATCCTAGGAATCCAACTCTTGTTTTTCTTTAACAGATTCATACTTTTATTGTCTCCTGTGCGAAGCGTTGCTGCGGACATAGAAATTCCGTCCGTCTGTGAGCCTCTCTGTCCTGTCTTGTAAACACTCTCATATGTACAATTATTGCCCGATTTTTATGAAGCTTATATCATAGGTTTATGTCAGCAATGTCTTGGACAAGATCGAAATTCAGGGCTGATCAACTATTTTTAAAAGAGTTATGACCCTTGGATATATTAATTATATAGAAAATTACATTGTTAGCTCTCTCGTGTACAATTATTGCCAGATTTTTTCAAAACTTATATCATAGGTTTATATTAGCAATGTCTCAGACAAGTTTGAAATTTAGTGCTTATCAATTATTTTTAAAAGAGTTATGCCCTTGGAAATATTAATTATATGGAAAATTGCATTGTAAGCACTCTCATTTGTACAAAATTTCAAGATTTTTATCAAATTTACATCAAAGGTTTATATCAGCAATGTCGGGAAAAATTTTGAAAATCTGTGCAGATCAAATATTTTTTAAAGAGTTATGCCTTTGGAAGTATTAATCATATAAGAAATTGCATTGCATTTGCTCTCAAGCCATCATTTCTCTAAGATATTTTCATAAAAAAGTTTTAAAGAACCAAAAAAATGAATGTTTTTTTTAGTTATTGCCCTAGGACAGATAAAATATGCGCAATGTGGGGTACATCGGAACTCTGTTCTTTTATTTATTTTTTTTTATTGCTCACAATTGCTGACTGTATGGTTTATTTATTTCTATTTATAGCACAAATCTGCCGATGGTATAGTTGTTATTGTCTCGCCTGCGAAACATAGATATTACTATCTCGTGGCGGCAGTGGCGTAAATTATTTGTATAAAGCTTTATATTTCAGAAGGTAGAAGACCTGTATGCTTCATATCTTGTATGCAGATACCTTATGTTACAAAGTTTCCGTCAATCATATGTCCATTGTCCTTGACCTCATTTTCAAGGTTCATTGGTCAATGTTAAGTTTATTGTTTTGGTCTGTTTTTCAAGTACTTTAAGCAATAGGTCAACTATATTTGGTGTATGGAATGATTGTAAGGTGTACAAGTCTGTCTTGCAGGCATCATCTGACCTTGATCTCATTTTCATGGTTCATTGGTCAATGTTAAGTTTTTTTGTTTTTGTTTGTTTTTCAAGTACTATAAGCAATAGGTCAACTATATATGGTGTATGGAAAGATTGTAAGGTGTGCATTCTGTCTGGCAGGTATCATCTGACCCTGACCTCATTTTCATGGTTCATTGGTCAATGTTAAGTTTTTGTGTGTTTTTTTTTTTTCCAAGTACTTTAAGCAATTAGTCAACTATATTTGGTGTATGGAATGATTGTAAGGTGTACATGTCTGTCTGGAAGGTATCATATGATCTTGACCTAATTTTTATGGTTCATTGGTCAGTGTTAAGTTTTTGTGTTTTGGTCTGTTTTTCAAATACTATGAGCAATAGGTCAACTATATTTGTTGTATGGAATGATTGTAAGGTGTACATGTCTGTCTGGAAGGTATCATCTGACCTTGACCAAATTTTTATGGTTCAATGGTCAATGTTAAGTTTTTGTGTTTTGATCTGTTTTTCAAATACTAATAGCAATAGGTCAGCTATATTTGTTGTATGGAATAATTGTAAGGTACACATGTCTGTCTGGCAGGTATCATCTGACCTTGACCTCATATTTATGATTCATTGGTCAATGTTAAGTTTTTGTGTTTTGGTCTGTTTTTCAATACCATACGCAAAAGGTCAACTATATTTGGTGTATAAAACAATTGTAAGGTGTATATGTCTGTCTGACACAATTTATCTGACATTGACCTCATTGTCATAGATTTTTAGAAATGTTAGGTTTCCGTAATGCTTTTAGTAAAACCTTTATCTTTAAGACTTTCAACATAAAATCAATGGTCAGTAAAGCAGGCGAGACATTTCAGCGTGTGCACTCTTGTATTTCTATTTAAAGCACACACCAGCTGATAGTATGGTTAATATATTTCTATTTATAGCACGCACCAGCTGATGGTATGGTCTATATTGCCTTTAAGTCTTATGTTGAACTGCTTGTATCCAAAACTAAAGGACATTGGCAGGTAATTGTTTTATGTTTCTATTTATAGCACACACCAGTGGATGCAATGGTTCTTGTAGCCAGTACATATTATAATGACCTGTTCATTGCTCAAAATAAAGGAAAATGGCAGGTATGGTTTGATTTGGATCCTATCAATCATGTTTGAGAATCACCTTATTAAAGGAATGTTAACATGCACATATTTCTTAATAATTTATTTAATGTTGTTTTTGATCACTTGCATATAAATTGTTGTGGTTGGTTTGGTCTAGAACTTATTGTAGCACTAAGTACATAGTATTCTATTGGTGAATGCAGTTCTGGAAATAACCTCACATATGGGTACTGCTACTTTGGAAGCTTATTTATACAGAGAGTTAAGAGAGGCGTAAAATAAGCATAGAGCATTACATGAAAATTTTGTTATTCTAAGTTACCCTTAGTAGCAAGTTCAATTTTGATGTCAAGCATGTTCACCCCAAGTTTTGTTGTAATTACAACATGACTTTGTTTACAAAGCAAAAGAAGAATGTCATATTAGAATTTACAGTAGACATTGCTACATTGTGCTAAGTTAGTTTATAGTCGAAGCTAAACATCTTTCAAATTTCTTAGCTTTTCAAAACCAGATATTGCATAATCAGTTTGCTTTGAGGGCTAACTACCCAAGTAGTTCAGTACCATTAGGCAACTTATTGTTTCGCTGGACAGTGTCCAGTTGTTGGGACAAATAGAGATCACTTTTGCCACTATTTATCCCAAAATCTAGGGAAACAGCTTGACAGACTTCATCCAAACTTGCACAGATTTAACAAGACATGAAGTTATGCACCAGTTGTTTTAAATTTTAATGTTTGGGGTTTTTGGGGTTTTTAATACCAAAACCTGGACCTATATCAGTTTGTTAATCAACAACTCCTTGAAAATGACTTGACATAATTCAACCAAAATTGTACAAGTTCTTCTATAGGACATGAAGTTGAGCACTTCCTGTTAATTCTTGATCTGAGAGATTTTGGCAGTTTTAATATTTATGCTTTAATTGTTTGGATATGGCAGGTGACACACCTCTTCCTTGTAAGTCTCATAAATTTAAAAAAAAAAAAAAAAGACCTCTAGAGAAAAATGTTTTCTCTTTCAGGGAAGTACTACAAAAAGAGATTTACCAGAACCTATACAACTTATATTCCATGTTGATGATGTTATTAGAAATAATATAATCAAAGCTAAAATTGGCCACAAACAAGTAGTGAGTAGTATTTTGTGTAAGATGAACTAAGTATGAAATAAATGTGAGCAAACATTATACCTTTTAGCCGGAATTTCGCGAGTGCAAAGTTTCGCGATTTAGGGGCAACAAAGTATACAAAAAATTTTGGCGGTTTTTATTTTGGTGGATTCTTAAATCCCAATTAAATATTTTGGCGGATACTGAAACTCTTGCAGATAAATAGTTGTAAAAATTGAGAAGCAAGTGTCTATTGTTATGGTTAATTGATTTTTTTACCTGAATGACGTCTTATTTATTGATTATATCCTGATACAGTTAATCAATAGAATACAGGTAACTTAGATATTTGTCACAGGTATACACACTTCTTGTAAATTTTACAGTTGATTAGTTACGAAATTGACCGGACCTTTGATGTACTTACTAATAAGGTTATAAAATTGTCAAGAGTGACTTACAACTCTTATGTAATTTGACACTAATTAATAAGGGTAATTACCTCATAGAGTACCTTACACTCTTAATCTATTTGACACTAGTTGATAAGGGTATACACACCTGACAGTCATTTTATAAAATAGATGTCTGTACAATGCCCTTTGGCATTTATGTTGTTTAAACTAACCTATACCGTTATTGACCTGCTGACCAGAAAAAAATAGATCATTTACAAAACGCTTTAGCTATTAGAAAGTATGCATAAATTTTAGAGGAATTTATTTTCGCCATTTCCATTTATCCGCCAAAATAAGCGAAAATAAACACCCAATACGGTATTGTGTAAGATGAACTAAGTATGAAATAAATGTGAGTAAACATTATATTGTGTAAGATGATCTAAGTATGAAATAAATGTGAGTAAACATTATATTGTGTAAGATGAACTAAGTATGAAATAAACGTGAGCAAACATTACATTGTGTACGATAAACTAAGTATGAAATAAATGTGAGTAAACATTATATTGTGTGAGATGATCTAAGTATGAAATAAATGTGAGTAAACATTATATTGTGTGAGATGATCTAAGTATGAAATAAATGTGAGTAAACATTATATTGTGTACCATAAACTAGGTATGAAATAAATGTGAGCAAACATTATATTGTGTAAGATGATCTAAGTATGAAATAAATGTGAGTAAACATTATATTGTGTGAGATGATCTAAGTATGAAATAAATGTGAGTAAACATTATATTGTGTGAGATGATCTAAGTATGAAATAAACGTGAGTAAACATTATATTGTGTAAGATGATCTAAGTATGAAATAAACGTGAGCAAACATTATATTGTGTACGATGATCTAAGTATGAAATAAACGTGAGCAAACATTATATTGTGTACGATAAACTAGGTATGAAATAAATGTGAGCTAACATTATATTGTGTAAGATGAACTAAGTATAAAATAAATGTGAGCAAACATTATATTGCCAACATGAAAACTTTCATAAAAAATATGATGTCAGCATAAAAACTTTCACCTAAGATGTGAGTAAAAATTAAATTGTTAACATGAAAACTCACTCAAGATGTGAGAAAAATTATACTGCCTGAGTGGAACTTTTTAAATTTAGAAATTATTCAGGAATTTAGGTTCCGAATCCGTCATGCAAACTTGACTGGAGGAGAATGAAGGTCCTATAGATGCTCTATAATAATGGAGTTGTTATAATAAGGGGGTTGAGAATATGCTCTATTATAAGGGAGTTGAGAAAATGTTCTATAATAATGGAGTTGAGAAGATGCTCTATAATAATGGAGTTGAGATGATGATCTATAATAAGGGGAGTTGAGAAAATGTTCTATAAAATGGGAGTTATATATTTTCTAAATATTTTAAAGTATGAGGACAGATTTTAATATAATCTTTATATTTTAGTCAGATAATCTGCAGTGTTATGCCAAATTTTATACAAAATATGGAAAGACATATTTACGCAGACATAAACTTCATCCAGACACACATGTGCAACTGGCTTTACAGTATGCTTACTATAAAATACACAAAAAGTAAGTACAGACATAAACTTCAACCAGATACACATGTACAACTGGCATTACATTATGCTTACTATAAAATACACAAAAAATAAGTACAGACATAAACTTCATCAGACACACACGTACAACTGGCATTACAGTATGCTTACTATAAAATACACAAAAAGTAAGTACAGACATAAACTTCATCCAGACACTAATGTACAACTGGCTTTACAGTATGCTTACTATAAAATACACAAAAAGTAAGTACAGACATAAACTACATCCAGATACACATGTACAACTGGCTTTACAGTATGCTTACTTTAAAATACACAAAAAATAAGTACAGACATAAACTTCATCAGACACACATGTACAACTGGCTTTACAGTATGCTTACTATAAAATACACAAAATGTAAGTACTTTGTATTTTTGTAATATTTCACAATGCAAAGTTTTGATTCTATTTTTCAAAGGGAGCTAATTTCAAAGTTAACTTAGATATTTTCTTTAATTGATAACAAAATTTAAATTTCAGGCCAGGGCCAACATATGAAACAGCAACAATAAGACGATTTTATAATGGACGTACAGAGACAATGAGGAGTTGTACAACTGATGCTTTTGAATGGAGTAAATCTATGTGTGATAAAAATACCTCAGTAAGTCATCTGTATATAGAAATCCACATTATAAAATAATCAACAAGTCATCCGTTTATAAAAATCTGTGTGATAAAAATACCTCAGTAAGTCATCTGTATATAGAAATCCACATTATAAAATAATCAACAAGTCATCCGTTTATAAAAATCTATGTGTGATAAAAATACCTCAGTAAGTCATCTGTATATAGAAATCCACATTATAAAATAATCAACAAGTCATCCGTTTATAAAAATCTATGTATGATAAAAATACCTTAGTAAGTCATCTATATATAGAAATCTTATAGCTACAGAGAGAACACATGCTTTTTAATGGAGTTAATCTATGTGTGATGAAAATACCTCAGTAAGTCATCTGTATATAGAAATCAGTGTTGTTAAATACATCAGTAAGTCATTCATATCCACTGGAGACTAAATGAAGTGGAAGTAAGCAACTATAGGTCACCTGTATATCTAAACCAATTACAACTAATAACGTGACATATTAAAAGTTCCAAATTCCGAGTGATTATATGATCACACTTTTTCCTTGATTTCAGGTCAAGAGTCTGTGTGTTCAATGTATAGGTACATGTAGCAAGCAACAAATGTCTTCTTTAAAAAGATTCTTTTACAATTACATGATCTTAATCAAGTACTTCTGTTTTCTGAAGATTTCTTTATTTTCATGTACAGGCAAAATTAACTTGGTTGTTTATTGTGGTTTTCCTTTTTACCAACATTCCCCTTTATGGTGTATTTGGTGGTATTCCTTTTTACCACTATTCCCCTTTATGGTGTATTTGGTTGTATTCTTTTTACCACTATTCCCCTTTATGGTGTATTTGGTGGTATTCCTTTTTACCACTATTCCCCTTTATGGTATATTTGGTTGTATTCTTTTTACCACTATTCCCCTTTATTGTGTATTTGGTTGTATTCTTTTTACCAACATTCCCCTTTATTGTGTATTTGGTTGTATTCTTTTTACCAACATTCCCCTTTATTGTGTATTTGGTTGTATTCTTTTTACCAACATTCCCCTTTATTGTGTATTTGGTTGTATTCTTTTTACCAACATTCCCCTTTATTGTGTATTTGGTTGTATTCTTTTTACCAACATTCCCCTTTATTGTGTATTTGGTTGTATTCTTTTTACCAATATTCCCCTTTATGGTGTATTTGGTGGTATTCCTTTTTACCAATATTCTTTATATAATATATAACTATACGACTGTGGAATAACCTTAATCTGGTGACCCGCATTATTGACTCTTTAGGTAAATTTAAAACCGAATTAAAAAATCTTAAACTGAATTCAAAAGCCCAAGTACCTAAACATTATGAATTTGGCAATCGTAAACTCAACATCATTTTGACTCAACTTAGATGCTCAGCCTCTTTTTTGAATTATGATCTTAACAGAGTCAATATAATTTCAGATCCGTCTTGTAGCTGTGGTGCTAAGCGTGAAGATTCATATCACTTCTTTTTTGAATGTCCTAATTATACGAATATAAGAATCAAACTATCTAATAATCTGAACTGGTTACCAGAGAACTCTCCACTAAATTTGAACATCTTAACCTCCGGTGATTCATCATTAACTAATGATGAAAATGAAAGAATATTAAAGAATGTATATGAATTTATTAAAGAGTCAAAGAGGTTTCTTATTGTGTAATATAGCACACTAAAGTGTATATACATGTATATTGTGTACAACCATTCACATCATCACACATCACATCATGTTTTTACATATCCAATATATATAATGTATTGTTTGCCTGCATGCTTTGTAAAAAATCCTATTGTTATAAATTGTTCATGGGAGAAGACTTTATAAGTTTGATTAACTTGTGTCTCATCCCTTTTGCATATTTAAGCAAATAAAATATGTTTAAACTGAAACCAGTATTCATTTCCCTTATGGTGTATTTGGTTGTATTCCTTTTTACCATTGTTCCTCTTTATGGTGTATTTGGTGGTATTCCTTTTTACCACTATTCCTCTTTATGGTGTATTTGGTTATATTCTTTTTTACAACTATTCCCCATTATGGTGTATTTGGTGGTATTCTAGTTTATGGTGAACCACAAATGGTAGGTCAATGATATTTTGTATGTAGTTGTATAAGCATTGGCACATCTCATTTCCATAGAGATTATTTGGCCCTGCCCCTCAGTCATGGTCTATTGACTTTGAAACTTTTGCTTAGTTTACATGTGTTAGTTTGTGATTAGGTCAGTTTATGGGGACCACAAGTGGTATGTCAATGATATTTGGTATGCAGTTGTATAAGCATTGGCATATCTCATTTCCATGGAGATTATTTGGCTACGCCCCCTTAGTCATTTTTGCTTAGTTTACATGTATTAGTTTGTGATTAGGTCAGTTCAAGGGGAACCATTAGTGGTAGGCCAATGTTAATTGGTATTCAGTTGTATAAGCATTAGCACATCTCATTTCCATGGAGAATATTTGGCCCTGCCCCCTCAGTCATGGTCTATTGACTTTGAAACATTTGCTTAGTTTATATGTATTAGTTTGTGATTAGATCAGTTTAAGATGAACTGCTAATGGTAAGTCAGTGATATTTGGTATGTAAATTTATTGGCATTTGCAAGTCTTATTTCCATGGAGATTATAAAGCCCCACCCCCTCATCATGGTTCATTGACTTTGAAACTTTTACATAGTTTGCAAGTTAATGTTTGTGTTTAGGTTTGTTTAAAGGGAACAACTTATGATAAGTCAATGGCATTAGGTATGCAGTTGTATTAACATTGGCACACCTCATTTCCATGGAGATTGTTCAGTCATGTACCTTCAGTCATGGTTCATCGACTTTGAATATTTGCATAACTTACATGTTAAAGTATTGCTATTTTAATTTCAACATTTGCATTATCAAAATTACAAAAAGGCGAGACATATATCTGTGATAACAGTTATTAACACTATTCCCCACTATGGTGTATTTGGTGGTATTCGTATTTAGCACTATTCCCCACTATGGTGTATTTGGTGGTTTTCCTTTTTAACCACTATTCCCTATTATGGTGTATTTGGTGGTATTCTTTTTTACCAATAACCCCCTTTATGGTGTATTTGGTGCTATTCCTTTTACCACTATTCCCCACTATGGTGTATTTGGTGGTATTCCTTTTAACAATATTCCCACCATGGTGTATTCAGTGGTATTCTTATTACCACTATTCCCCTTTGTAGCATATTTGGTGGTATTCCTTTTTACCAATATTCCCTTTTAGGTGTATTTGGTGGTATTCCTTTTTACCAATATTCCCCTTAAGGTGTATTTGGTGGTATTCCTTTTTACCACTATTCCCCTTTATGATGTATTTGGTAGTATTCTTTTAAAACCACTATTCCCCTTTATGGTGTATTTGGTAGTATTCTTTTAAAACCACTATTCCCTATTATGGTGTATTTGGTGGTATGACGTTGGCGTAGTCGTCGAAGTCGTCGTCCGAAGACACATTGGTTTTCACACAATAACTTTAGTTTAAGTGAATGGATCTCTATGAAATTTTACCATAAGGTTCAATACCACAATAGGAAGGTTGGGATTGATTTTGGGGGTTATGGTACCAACAGTTAAGGAATTAGGGGCCAAAAAGGGGCCAAAAATCAGCATTTTTGTAACTTCCAGACAATAACTTGTGTGCTAGTGTACGGATCTCTCTGACATTGTACCACAAGGTTTCATATCACAAAGGGAATGCTGGGATTGATTTTGGGGGTAATTGCCTAAACATTTTAGGAATTAGGGACCAAAAAAGGGGCGAAAAACAAGCATTTTTTTAGTTTCATGACAAAAACTTGTGTGTAAGTGTATGGATCTTTATGAAATTGTACTACAAGGTTCCATATTATAAAGGGAAAGCTTGAATTGAGTTTGGGTGTAATTGCCCAAAATGTTTAGGAATAAGGGGCCAAAAAGGGGCCAAAAATAAGCATTTTCTAGTTTCCAGACAATACTTTGTGTTCAAGTGTATGGATCTCTCTGAAATTGTACTGCAAGGTACCATACTACAAACGGAAGGCTGGGATTGATTTTGGGGGTAATTGCCTCAAAATTTTAGGAATTAGGGGCCAAAAAGGTGCAAAAAATAAGCTTTTTTCTAGTTTCAGGACAATAACTTGTGTGTAAGTGTATTGATCTTTATGAAATTGTACTACAAGGTTCCATATCACAAAGGGAAAGCTGGGTTTGAGTTTGGGGGTAATTGTCCTAAACGTTTAGGAATTTGGGGCCAAAAAGGGGCCAAAAAACAAGCATTTTTCTAGTTTCCAGACAATAACTTGTGTTTAAGTGTATGGATCTCTCTGAAATTGTACTGCAAGGTGCCATACCACAAAGGGAAGGCTGGGATTGAGTTTGGGGGTGATGAATCATAAGGGGGTTAAAAAAATTGGGGGGGGGGATTTTTTTTTCCTTTTTTTCCTTTTTTTCTTTAAAATTTTCCATTTTAAGTTGGTTATTTCTGATTTATATATAGATTTCATCAAGAATTGAATTCTTTGGATTCTTTGATATGCTGGATCTAACCATGTATTTAGATTTTGGATATTGGACCATATTAGGTAAATTAAAAATTTTTAAGTTCTTAGACCACATTCATTCTGTGTCAGAAACCTATGCTGTGTCAAATATTTTATCACAATCCAAATTCAGAGCTGTATCAAGCTTGAATGTTGTGTCCATACTTGCCCCAACTGTTCAGGGTTCAACCTCTGCGGTCGTATCAAGCTGCGCTCCAGTGGAGCATTTTATTACAACTATTCCCCTTTATGGTGTATTTGGTGGTATTCCTTTTTACCACTATTCCCCTTTAGGTGTATTTGGTGGTATTCCTTTTAACCACTATTCCCCTTTATGGTGTATTTGGTGGTATTCCTTTTTACCAATATTCCCCTTTAGGTGTATTTGGTGGTATTCCTTTTAACCACTATTCCCCTTTATGGTGTATTTGGTGGTATTCCTTTTAACCACTATTCCCCTTTAGGTGTATTTGGTGGTATTCCTTTTTACCACTATTCCCCTTTATGGTGTATTTGGTGGTATTCCTATTTACCACTATTCCTTTTTTTGGTGTATTTGGTGGTATTCCTTTTTACCACTATTCCCCTTTATGATGTATTTGGTGGTATTCCTATTTACCACTATTCCTTTTTATGGTGTATTTGGTGGTATTTCATTTTACAATATCCCTCTTCATGGTGTATTTGGTGTATTGTTTCCAAATTATTACCCATAATCCATTAGATTCTGTTACATTGTATTTAAGTTGTTCTGTTATTTCAGGTACAGACATGATATTATAGATGAGATATTTTAAATAAAATTAATATATAGTTTAGTTCACATAAAGTCATTTTACAGAGATTTTTTTTAACTATTTGAAACATATTATCACATCCACTTGAGTTGTCCTTGCATCGTGTTATTAAATAAATCACTTATATAATCCATCAATAGTTGATTATCTCCCTTTAAACAACCATCATCATTCTTTATACTGGGAGCTTTACATTCAACATTTAACATATAGGTATTGAACACTCAGTTCTTTTAATCATTTGCTAAAAAATATCATAGCAGACAACATGATTTAAAGAACCTGTTGGAAAACTAACTTCTGCTGTAGAGCATGTAGAGTAGTATTGATAATTGGTAAAATAAAACTCTGCACAAATTGAACTATAGTTTTGTTTTGTTATCTTTTTCCAGGTACAGACAAAATATAATTTATATCTTAAAGCATCAAATAAACATAATATATTGATGAGTGAAGCACAGGAAGTCAAAGGTAAGATAAACTCACGCTTTGGTGCTAGATTTAATGGTTGAGTGCAGAATTAGAATAAACAGTTATTTCATTTTAAAATCATGCATTTCAAATAAAAAAATGTTACAACTATTATAACCTGTCTTCATTCCAATACTATCATGGGCAAACTTTAAATATGTTTATTGTTGAAATTAATGTCAAGCATCTGCAGAATATTTTAGGCACATCAGTCTGGGATTTAATGACATCAAATTTTTACTTTCACCAATAATGATTGCAATTAAAAATGACAAATAAATCTTAGAATTTATCATGTGTAATTTTTGTATGATTGTGTTTTTATGATTTACATTTTTTTGACTAAAATGAAACTAAATGTTTTCTTGGTTACCTTATCTATCTTATTGTACAGAATGTAGTAATTTTTGTCTTTCCTATGATGAATGTCTCCCCAGGTGTTACTTATCAAGCTTCTAGATGTTAACATTTAAGTTATCTGATCCAGTACATAATAAGTACTCGAAACATTATATTTAGAAAACATTGTATGCATAATGGAACTTTCTATTCCTGTTTTACCAAATATTGATGTCAAATCTCTGTGTAAATTGTTTTCTTGTTTTAGGTTGTGATCGACATTTACTAGGGTTATACCTGTTAGCAAGAGAACAAGGATTGTCTGTTCCACAAATATTCACTGATCCTGCTTTTTCTAAAAGGTATTTTCTTTTGTAAGACTTACATCTAGATGACCACATTTACATCTGTTACAGTTAAAACCATGTAGATAAGGTCCACATTTCAAAATTGTCAGTCTGTATTTTTATATTTTTACAATGAATGTGACTTTGATAACATCTATAAAATGCTCCAGCAATTTTTTGGTGTAAGGAGTATCTTCAGTTTTGACAACAAAACTTAGGGACATGATTGCAAAAAAATTAATATACCTGGATTCTATTAATGCAGTTTTACCATCTTTCATTTTTTTTATGACATGAGATGACTCAAACTTTGATTTTGAGTAATATATTCTAGGTTAATTTATTATTTGGTGGTTTAATATGTTAATGCACATAACATCTCAGATACATGACTTGTCAAAGGAGATGTGTATCATCCAATCTTAGATGGGCTTGTAAAAGGAGATGTGTGTCATCCAATCTTAGATGGGCTCATCAAAGGACATGTATATCATCCAATCTTAGATGGGCTTGTAAAAGGACATGTATGTCATTCAATCTTAGATTGGCTTGTCAAAGGACATGTATGTCATCCAATTTTAGATGGGCTTGTAAAAGGAGGAGTGTCATCAAATCTTAGATGGGCTTGTAAAAGGAGATGTGTGTCATTCAATCTTAGATGGGCTCATCAAAGGACATGTATATCATCCAATCTTAGATGGGCTTGTAAAAGGACATGTATGTCATTCAATCTTAGATGGGCTTGTCAAAGGACATGTATGTCATCCAATTTTAGATGGGCTTGTAAAAGGAGGAGTGTCATCAAATCTTAGATGGGCTTGTAAAAGGAGATGTGTGTCATCCAATCTTAGATGGGCTTGTAAAAGGAGATGTGTGTCATTCAATCTTAGATGGGCTCATCAAAGGACATGTATATCATCCAATCTTAGATGGGCTTGTAAAAGGAGATGTGTGTCATCCAATCTTAGATGGGCTTGTAAAAGGAGATGTGTGTCATCCAATC
The DNA here is from genome assembly GCA_017311375.1 of Mytilus coruscus. NCBI lineage: Eukaryota > Metazoa > Mollusca > Bivalvia > Mytilida > Mytilidae > Mytilus > Mytilus coruscus. Next base: position 1,231,474 of record CM029596.1, on the reverse strand, counting down.
TTAGATGGGCTCATCAAAGGACATGTATATCATCCAATCTTAGATGGGCTTGTAAAAGGAGATGTGTGTCATCCAATCTTAGATGGGCTTGTAAAAGGAGATGTGTGTCATTCAATCTTAGATGGGCTCATCAAAGGACATGTATATCATCCAATCTTAGATGGGCTTGTAAAAGGAGATGTGTGTCATCCAATCTTAGATGGGCTTGTAAAAGGAGATGTGTGTCATCCAATCTTAGATGGGCTCATCAAAGGACATGTATATCATCCAATCTTAGATGGGCTTGTAAAAGGAGGAGTGTCATCCAATTTTAGATGGGCTTGTAAAAGGAGGAGTGTGTCATCCAATCTTAGATGGGCTTGTAAAAGGAGATGTGTGTCATTCAATCTTAGATGGGCTGATCAAAGGACATGTATATCATCCAATCTTAGATGGGCTTGTAAAAGGAGATGTGTGTCATCCAATCTTAGATGGGCTTGTAAAAGGAGATGTGTGTCATTCAATCTTAGATGGGCTCATCAAAGGACATGTATATCATCCAATCTTAGATGGGCTTGTAAAAAGAGATGTGTGTCATCCAATCTTAGATGGGCTTGTAAAAGGAGGAGTGTCATCCAATTTTAGATGGGCTTGTAAAAGGAGGAGTGTCATCCAATCTTAGATGGGCTTGTAAAAGGAGATGTGTGTCATCCAATCTTAGATGGGCTCATCAAAGGACATGTATATCATCCAATCTTAGATGGGCTTGTAAAAGGAGATGTATGTCATCCAATCTTAGATGGGCTTGTAAAAGGAGATGTGTGTCATTCAATCTTAGATGGACTCATCAAAGGACATGTATATCATCCAATCTTAGATGGGCTTGTAAAAGGAGATGTGTGTCATCCAATCTTAGATGGGCTTGTAAAAGGAGATGTATGTCATCCAATCTTAGATGGACTTGTCAAAGGACATGTTGATCATCCAATCTTAGATGGGCTTGTAAAAGGAGATGTGTGTCATCCAATCTTAGATGGGCTCATCAAAGGACATGTTTATCATCCAATCTTAGATGGGCCTGTCAAAGGACATGTACATCATCCAATCTTAGATGGGCTTAACTTGGATGGAGAGTTGTCTCATTGGCACTCATACCACATCTTCTTATATGTGTGTCATCCAATCTTAGATGGGCTCATCAAAGGACATGTATATCATCCAATCTGTTATGGGGTTGTCAAAGGACATGTATGTCATTCAATTTTAGATGGACTCATCAAAGGACATGTATGTCATATAATCTTTTATGGGCTTGTCAAAGGACATATATGTCATCCAATATCAGATGGGCTTGTAAAAGGACATGAATGTCATCCAATCTCATATGGGCTAGTGAAAGGACATATAAATAAGAAGATGTGGTATGAGTGCCAATGAGACAACTATCCATCCAAGTCACAATGTGTAAAAAGTAAACAATTATAGGTCAAAGTACGGCCTTCAACACGGAGCCTTGGCTCACATTGAACAGCAAGCTATAAAGGGCCCCAAAAAGACTAGTGTAAAACAATTCAAACAGGAAAACCAACTGTTTAATCTGTATAAAAAACAAGAAACGAGAAACACCTATGAACACACCAACAAACGACAACCAATGAACAACAGGCTCCTGACATAGGACAGGTGCATAAAAATGCAGCAGGTTTAAACGTTTTAACAGGTGCCAACCTTCACCCTAACCTGAAACAGTGGTATAAAATTACAACATAAAAAGACCCACAATAAAATATCAATTGAAATGCTATTCAATCTCAGATGGGCTGGTGAAAGGACATGAATGTCATCAAATCTCAGATGGGCTCATCAAAGGACATGTATGTCATCCAATTTCAGATGGGCTTGTCAAAGGACATGTATGTCATCAAATCTTAGATGGGTTTGTAATGAAATGTATGTCATTCAGTCTTAAGTGGGCTTGTCAAAGGACATGTATGTCATCCAATCTTAGATGGGCTTGTCAAAGGACATGTATGTCATCAAATCTCAGATGGGCTTGTCAAAGGACATGTATGTCATCCAATCTTAGATGGGCTTGTCAAAGGACATGTATGTCATCAAATCTCAGAGGGGCTTGTCAAAGGACATGTATTTGATCCAATCTTAGATTGGCTTGTCAAAGGACAACTATGTCTTCCAATCTTAGATGGGCTTGTAAAAGAACATGTATGTCATGTAATGTTAGATTGACTTGTCACAGGACATGTATGTCATCCAATCTCAAATGGACTTGTCAAAGGATATGCATATCACCAAAGCTCAGTTTGACTTTAATATCAAAGGAATTGTATGTCATCCAATCTTGGATGGGCTTGTCAAGGGACATGTATGTCGCCAAATTTCAGATTGTCTTGTCAAGGAATTTGTATGTCACCAAATCCCAGATTGACTTGTCAAAGGAACTGTATGTCACCAAATATCAGATCGTCTTGTCAATGGACATGTTTGGCATTAAATATCAGATTTACTTGTCAGTGGACATTTATGTCACAAAATATAAGATCAACTTGTGGAAAGATATGTTTTGCACCAACCCAACTATGGAAAGAAAGCATTAAATCATCCCAATTGTCAATGTTTTGAAGAAAGTCTTTAGCATGGACAAAACCTTTGTGAAATGTTGACATTTTGTTAAACTTTAAAATGATGTACTATTGGCAAATGATTTGATAAATTGACCAGAGTACATCAGAAAACCCACCAAATCAGATTGAATATATACTGCAATACTCGTTAAAAATACCAAACATGGATCAAAGATTATGGAACATTGAAACCAATGTTTCTCATAAATTTACGAAATCCCAAAACTTTATGCTTGATTGATTTTTGAATGTTGGAGTTCTTATTTGATGAGTTACTCCCATTAGAATGATACTGTTAAAATGGAATAAAAGAGTTTTTTGTAAACCTTGGTAGGACAGCTAACTAACAATTATTGAATTTCATGATAAATATAGATTTAAAACTCACCATAGCTTTGACACAGGCCTACATTTTTGTGTGTCCTCACATATTTTGTTCATTTTCAGTGGTGGTGGTAGTACTTTTGCTTTGTCTTACAAGTTTTGTAGGATATACAACAGTTTATATTGGTGTGGCTTTAATGCCTAAATCGTCTTGATAATGCATGAAATATTTGCCACTGGACGTTATGCAACCAACAATCAATCAATCATATACCTACATCTGTGTTTGTCCTCACTTATTTTGTTTGTTTTCAGTGGTGGTGGTGGTAACTTTGCCTTGTCTACAAGTTTTGTAAGATATACAACAGTTTATGATGGAGTGGCTCTAATGCCTACATCTGTGTGTGTCCTCACTTATTTTGTTTATTTTCAGTGGTGGTGGTGGTAACTTTGCCTTGTCTACAAGCTTTGTAGGATATACAACAGTTTATGGTGGAGTGGCTCCAATGGTAGAAGATGGTTATGGTTGTTTTTATCACATGGAACCAAAACAGTATGTATACATCAAGTTAAAGTGTTAATTATATGGTTAAAAAGTGGATTGATATTGGTAGCGAATACAACTATATTATGTCATGTAGCTATTTTAGTTATGTTAGATCTTTTTTTCTCAGTTTTGCCATACAAATGAAAACATTTTTATTTGAACAACTATTTTCTTTAAATAGATGTGAGGAAAAAGTGTAGACATCCTTGTTGAGTGACATGCCTTCTTGTATGCTAGCTAACATATTGAACATTCATTATTCCAGTAGTACAACATTGTATGGTTGAGTGACTTGTCTTCTTGTATGCTAGGGGCCTCAGTGGCTGAGTGGTCTAAGTAGTCTAACTACTGTATCACTAGCCTGTCAACACTGAGGTTGTGAGTTCGAAACCATGCATGTGGCAGGTGTGCTCGACTCCAATCTTTCTTTTTTTTTTTTTTAATTCAAATACAATTTATTTCCAATATCCTGTTACAATTACCTTAGTAGCCCAGGAGAGCATACTTAAGGTCCCTGTGTTACATTCTCACTCCTGTCCAGAGAAAACAGGCGAGATAAATGTCCACTTTACTTATAAAATTACATATTGTAGTTTTCTTATATCAAATTAAAAACCAAGTCAAACACACCCAACATAATGCATTAAATTGATCACACCAGATCCATAAACAGTGATACCTGTCTACAACAAGGTAAGTTTTTAATCAGGTTATATACATTGCTCTATTTTTTTTTATACGACCACAAAAATTAAAAATTTTGTGGTCGTATATTGGTATCACGTTGTTGTCGTCGTTACGTCGTCGTCGTCAGCGTTGTCCGAAGACAGATGGTTTCTGGATAATAACTTTAGTATAAGTAAATAGAAATCAATAAAATTTTAACACAAGGTTTATAACCACTAAAGGAAGGTTGGGATTGATTTTGGGGGTTATGGTCCGAACTGTTTAGGAATTAGGGGCCCAAATAAGCATTTTTGTAGTTTCCAGACAATAACTTGTGTTAAAGTGTATGAATCTCTCTGAAATTATACCACAAGTTTCCATACTACAAAGGGATGGTTAGGATTGACTTTAGGGGGTTATGGCTCAAACCATATAGGAATTAGGGGGAAAAACAAGGGTTTTTCTGGTTAAAGGACAATTGAGACAATTTAAAAGCAGTGCAAGGGAGGTAATCCAAATCAAAATCTAAAACAATTTAAATAACAATGTTTGATTACCTCCCTTACACTGCTTGTAAATTATGTATTAAGAAATGATGAATGTCTGAGATACTGAATATAACTTGAGTGAAAGAATTATTTTTTGGAATAATGGAAGGGGGGGGGGTGAAAAAAATTGGAGACAATTTTTCTTTTCAGATTTTAGAAATTAAAAAGAAAATTTCTTCAAATATTTTTTTTTTGGGGGGTTAATATTCAACAGAATAGTGTATTGCTCAAACGCAAAAAAAACGGGGTAAAATTTACTTTTTTTTTGGGGAGGGAGGGGGTCAATTCCCATAGTGTATTGCACAAAAGCAAAAATTGAATATAAATTAATATCATATAACCAATTTGAAGTTCTTTGACTACAGTTATTCTGTATCAGAAACCTATTATGTGTCAAAATTTAATTACAATCCAAATTCAGACCTGTATCAGAGATTTCTTAAATTACTCCAAACTGATTTCCAGTCGATACTTATAGCAAACTCAAGTTTCCCATTTTATTGTGCCTTAGGTAAGGTATTTTGATTAAGTACGTTTGAATATCTTTCGGTTTAAAATTTTTAGGAGTTATTTTAATACCTGAAATTGTGTACAGATTTAAGTTGACTAATTTAATTAACAAATTGACCTGCTGGCTCGGTAAAATGTTTATACCCCTTAGTATATCTATGTACATTTTAGGTATAGCATTTTTAATTTTTGAATATTCGGCTATGCAATTTCTTTTATCAATAAGTTGATTATATATAGAATTACAGTTTTGGAAAGTATTCGTTTCAAGATTCCATATGTTACTAATAGTTGTTATTTTACTCTTGATAAACGATTTAAAATATAGAGATTTTCTGTTCTCGACTCCAATCTTTATTGACAAGGATTGTCAGTTTTCCTGTCGAAGGTCTGTGGTTCTCTCCTGGCACTCTGGCTTCCTCCACCCCCCCCCCAAAAAAAAAAAAAAAAGTGACTGCCACGAAATAGGCAATAGTGCTGAAAGTGTTATAAATCACCCATCAATCAATCAATCAATCTTGTATGCTAGCTAGCATGTTTAAAATCCACCTCATTATACTATTCTATTATAACATTATATGACATTAAAATCTGACGACTATTTACAGAATAGCTGCTGTTGTAACCACATGGAGAAGTTGTAAAGAAACAGATTCTGTTGTGTTTATGAATGAAGTTCATCAATGTTTAACAGAGATGGGTGAAATGATAGAGAATGGCCAACAAACACATGCTAAATTATAAACCTTGCTCAATACAGGTGTTGTGGATGCATTGTTCATAATGTGTTGTGTCTCGTATGGCACTGCCTAAATTATTATTTTTACATTATAAACAGAATTATAAAAAATTGTTGTTCAATAAACAGTCTACTCTTATTATCTCAAACGTTATGGCACTGACAATAATAATTTAAGATAACATAAGACAAATTTTTCAATTGGGCCAGACATCTTGCCTTAATATAACTGGAATTTTGAAATAAAAAAAGTTTGTAATAAGGACAGTAACTGAATATTGTTCTGTCAAACAGAATATAATCTTTTGTATGAGCCTATGTGTGCCAGAAATATCATGTGAGGATGTAAGTGTTAGCTATTCACTGGTCAGCTGTCAAATCATTTACAGAAATCTGCTGATCTATATTACTTAATTGTCTCTCAACGTTACCATAGAAATTTCCTGGAATTGACTCATTAGATTGTTTATGTAAAATGAAAAGTAATATGTTGTTTGTTCCACAAAGTGTGTTGAAATCAATTTACCATTCATAATTAAGAATTGATTAATTTTTACTGTTTACTTAATATAAAAATAAAGAGATGTGGTATGATTGCCAATGAGACAACTATCCACCAGAATTCAAATGAAGTGGATTTAAGCAATTAATGTCCAGTGGTAAATGATAATTCAATATCCATAGTCATCAAATTGTTTTGTATTTTACTAAGTAATAGAATTTTTGTCCCTTTAACTGATAGATGTATTATCTGATTATTGTACAGAAATGATTGTTCATGTTTATTTGTTTAGTAAATTACCTCCCTTTGATGTTCTCTAATTTTTTTTTTTTTAGTAATAATATCATTGAGCATTTTTTTTTAAAGAAATTTTAATTTCAATACCTATTTTTTGGTTTTTGGTTCAGTGTCATAAAATTCTTTGATTTGATAAAAATATTAAATTGTGTTAATTCTTAACTGACAGTCATCTTTTGTCATATTCAAGAAAAGCTTAAACAAGCAAGAAATCCAAAAATTTATCTGGAAAATTGCCATTTATTCTTCTGATTTTATGATTTTTAAGCATTACCTCCCTTTGATGTTCTCTTATTTTTTTTTTTTTTTGTTTAGTAATAATATCGTTGAGCTTTTTTTTTTAAAGAAATTTTAATTTTAATACCTATTTTCCATTACTGTAATGCCAAAGTATTTTTGTTTTTGACTTGTATTTTTATAGTAATTCAAACACGCACTAAACAACATTCCATGTCTAGAAAAACCTTTAAGGAATAAGTAACTGTTAACTTGATAAGCTTATCAATTATCAATATGACTCTTGTTGAATTCTGATTTATTTTTGTCAGTATCATTTTCCTTTTGTACTTTTTTTTGGTTTTTGGTTCAATGTCATAAAATTCTTTGGTTTGATAAAAATATTAAATTGTGTTAATTCTTAACAGTCATCTTTTATCATATTCAAGAAATATAAAGCTTAAACAAGCAAGAAATCCAAAAATTTATCTGGAAAATTACCATTTATTCTTCTGATTTTATGATTTTTAAGCATTTTCCTTCATTCAATATTACATAGAATATCTATATCCCTATTTTGTGTATTTTTCATTTGATCTTTTTTTATGATAATTTTTCATATCATGCTACTCTCTTGAGATAGAAAATTATCGCTAGAAACTAAAGGTGCACGTGCCATTGTCAATGCAAACATCAACAAAGTCATTGGCAAAGTAGCAATAAACGGATTATCAATGGTCTTTCAAACTCGCCCTTTGATGAGATTGTAGCTGAGAAGCACTATCTTGTTTCAAAAACTATCCATAATCTATAAATATAACATAGAATATCTAATATTACATACAATATCTGATATTTCATTAAATATTTAACCTAGTCTGGAAACTTGGAAGCTGCAATATTAATAAGGAATAGCATAAAACTATTTGCTTCTTTTTATTGAAAATCAAAAACAATTGTTCTATCAAAGTCTTTGAATTTTACTTTTTAAAATACTGGCACACAAAAGAAGCACTGGAAATCATGCAATAAAGTTGTGTCATCAGTGGCGTTCTGTAGACTGTCATGTTGTATCTTTAGTGTTCTATGAAATTTAGATGGAAATGATTGATGCGGCTTTAATATTTTTTATAAGATTGTAGATGGCTGTATTTTGGTGCATTTAATGTGATTTATTGTATGATTTTTAATTTATATTCATTTAAACATTATCTTTTTTATTTAGAATTTTTATAGCAACTGACAATGCAATTAATTTTACAATGCACAAATTCAAAATATTTTAAAATAAAATAATAAACACTACGCTTTATTTTTATTCTTGATTAAAATAAATGTTGCAAAGAAATGTCATGAAAGGGAGACATAATTTTACTTTTCTGGCATAGTTGTCTATATTGTCATCACTGTGTGTTTTGTTAGGTCCATTTCAGAATAGAACAAATGTACTTATAATACCTTCCAATCAGAAATATTTCATTTGCCAGGAAGTAAGGAGACCTTTTTTCATATGCTCACTCCAAAGAAGGGGTATGCTGGTTTTTCATTTTCTGTCCATCATGTGGCTGTCTGTCCTCGACACATTTCTATCACCATTTTCTCATTAACTACCAAACATTGTGACACATTTTCAGCTCCTTCTGTGTCCTACTTTCTATTTCCTAAATACTTATACATGTATCAATATAAGGTCATACTCATATATGGATAATCACTGTGACCTCATTTTTACTGTCTGGGTCAGGATACTTCTTTTCCTGAAAAGATTTACCTTGACCTTATTTTTACTGTCATGGTGGAGATACATCTTTTCCTAAGAAGATATACATATTTGGTATGTGGTTTGCTTTTGAGGAATTTATGTCTCTCAGACATGTCATATGGCCTTGACCCCATTTTCACTGTCATGATCAGGATACATACATCTTTTCATGAGAAGATACTCATATATGGTATGTGGTTTTGTCTTGAACTAATTTTCATGCTCCAGTGGTACGGTTAGGTATGATCTTCATTAACTTTATATGATAGTTACACAATGTATTTAGTTTGTGGTTTGGTTGTAAGAAGATTACTGCTGTCTGACATACTTCATTTGGACTTGACCTCATTTTCTTGTTAGCTCAACTGGCCCAAAGGGCTAAGTGAGCTTTTCTCATCACTTGGCGTCCATTGTCCCTCGTCTTTGTCTGTCGGTGTCTGTCGTCGTCTATTAACTTATACAAAAATCTTCTTCTCTGAAACTAAAAACTTGGCTATAATCACCATTAGGGTATCTAGTTTAAAAAATGTGTCCGATGACCCCACCTGCTGACCAAGATGGCCAACATGGCTAAAAATAGAACATAGTGGTAATATACAAGTTTTGTCTATTATTTTGAAAACCATTATAGAGAAAATCTTACAAGGGCAAAAATGTTCACAATGTTGAGCTCTACCAATTGTCCATTGATGTCAAAACTGTCAGAAGACTTCTTATAGGAGTTATTGCTCTTAAATGACAAATCTAAACATCAACATACAGGAATAATGACAGGACATATGACTATGAAAAGATTGTTATTTGGTAGCTTATCTATGTAAAATCCATATTAAATATTAACAACTAATGCAATATTTAGATCTTATGTTATAATTATAAGTCCCCTACCGACGAAGTCGAAGGGGACTTTAGGTTTGCACTCTGTCTGTCTGTCCGTCTGTCCATCCATCAGTCCGGCAACTCAGCTTTCCACAGTTTTTGTCTTCGTTCTTAAAGATATTGATTTGATATTTGGTATATAGTTTTATCATGACAAGTTATAGATCAAGTTCGAATTTTGTTCCGGTTTGATGATTTAGTCCAGAGTTATGGTCCATAAAAAAACTCCATAACTAATGTTAGAGTACTATGTTAAACCATACAAAGGGAGATAACTCATTTTTTAAAAGACATTCTTTGGTAAATTGTTTGAGGTATTTTGTGGCAGGTTTATATGTTATTTTGTATAAACTAATTTTCTGAATGCTACATGTATATATATATATATATATATATATATATATATATTTTATTAAGTGAAATCCTTTAATTAGATAATAATCTATTCTTATTAAGGTATATATTTCATTACATTACATTTTGTAGATAAAAGTTGTTGACATTTTATAGATAAGTTACAAATCTATATTAGTTTGTGACAAATGAAGAAAAATATTTGGAACTATTAATTATATTTGATTGTAATTTGAAAATAGATATACATGGTATTACATCATATCTAATTTTAGAGAACTATTAATCATATCTAATGTTAGAGTGTTATAGGTTTTCCACACTTTTTTTCATCATGCTTGAAGATATGTTTGACAATTGGTATATAGTTTTATCATCACAAGTTACAGATCAAGTTCAAATTTTTGTTTCAGTCTGATAATTTTGTGCAGAGTTATGGTCCTTGGACTTGAAAAAATTCACTCATATATTCAGTTTTCCACACTGTTTTTAGTCATGCTTGAAGATATTGACTTGATATTTTCTTTTTGTTTACACCATGAAAAGTTATAGTTATAGAACAAGTTAGCATTTTGTTCCAGTATAACGAATTTTTACCTGGTAGGGGACTATGTATTGCCATGCAATACTCTAAGAATGCTTGTTTAATAATAACTTCCAATTAGTGTAACAATATGTACATATATTCATATAATTTTGTTCACATTTGTAAATAAAAGAAAGATCTAATTCTTTCTACCTCTAGTTTTAACACTAACTAATGTAACTCCTGACTGCTGAAAAACTGTAAACTAAACTAAACTATCTTTCGCACCCATACACTCTCTTATAAACACTGTGGTAACATAACACTAAATATTATTTTTCCGAAAACAAACTTTAATGAAATTACTACAATTCCTCCCACCTAGCACTTGAAAATTGTTACTAATTAAATGTTACATCAATAAAAGTAACTACACTACGGTTTAAAAGATGTCCATCAAATGATTCCCCATAAACAAAAATATATCCAGATATAACACTACAATATGCAACTGAAGTCCAACAACTGCTGCTTCAATTATTTGCTGATGCTGCATTATATAGTCATAATGGCATTCATATTAACTGATAAAGTCAACCATTTTGAATTGAAAACGCAGTCTTTTCTTTGTCACTAGGTTTCATTGGTACTTGTTGATAAGCCATATCCAAGTCCAGTGATGGAGACCACTGAGATCCACATAAAGGATCCAAGTTATCTTCAATCCTCGGGACCGGATACACATCTTTTATGGTCTTTTCATTTAGTTTCCGATAATCAACACATAGCCGCCATAATGAGTCTTTTTTATGTACTAAGACAATGGTAGCAGATCATGAACTTCATGATTTTTCTATGATAGTTTTCTTCTTTAGATTTTCTATTTCATTTTCCCAAATTTGACTCTTAAACAATGGTAGTCTTCTCGGGTGCTTCTTTGGTTGGTGTTTCATCATGTAAATTTATAGAATGCATCCCCCAACATTGTTTTCCATGTTTTCCATATGAATTTACGAATACCTCTTGGTATTGCATTAACACCTTCCAAATTTGATCGGTCTCTTGTGTTGATAATTTCTTTCCATATATTTAGTTAACTGTACAAGTCATAAGTCTTGTATCTTTTCTCGTCAATGTGACAATCCTCAACATTATCATTCTCTACCTCACAATTATCACCGATATTCATAACTGCAACAAACGAAACCATATATGTTCACTTATACATTATGATTTCTGTATTGGTTGCATTAAACAATCTGGCATAAATTATTCACAAAAACTCTTGCTAGCGCTAGTCCGTTATTTTTTCATAAAACGTCTCTCACGAGACCGAACAACATAAACATTCAAAGAAGTATCTCCTAACTTTCTTGTCAGTCGAAATTTTACTACAACTTCATCTTTAGCAGGTACCATTATCATGATTATTGTCTCTAAACCTGAAATGGTATATTCTTCCCATTTATCTCAAAAGAAGAAGTATTCCAATTTCTAACAATTTGATTTCACCCCTCCAACTATATTATAGGAAAATCGACACAAAATTCTTCAAAATACAGCAGTTCCTAACACATTTTAAATTCTCCCATTTGCTGTTTCGAGTTTTGTTTCCAATGGGCGTAGCAAAAGTCTTATATCGGGCAGAATGTTTCTTCTGTTATACAGGTTCTTTTAGCCCCGTCATCTATTTTCCATGTGGTTGGAGGTCTTCAAAGCTGACTGGCAGCAACCATATCAGCTTTCCCATTAACCTTTGTTAAGAATGCCACATCATTCAGGTCGAAGTCCTGTTCACCTTTCCCATTGTCCAGTTGAAATTCAAATTCTGTAGACAATTGTTCCTTCTTATTAACTTCCCTAAGTTAAAAGAGAGGCTAAAGATCAAACTCATAAGTCGAAAATAACTGACAACGCAATGGCAAAAAAATAAGATAAGATGCATTATCACATTGTTCTACTCGTCAACATGCTCATGAATGAAGATATTTAGGAGTTACGTTCTAAAGTCGACTTTTCCTTGAACAGACAAACCATTCAACTGTGTCAAGTGAGCCATGTAACTACCATCGATGTTCTCAAAAAATGCTTGAGTGCTATCAATATATTTATTCAAGATAAAAGGCATGAATTTGACAGGACACAATAAATTAAAATGACATACAGGTATAGCACTAGACTAGCAGTTCTCGAAATTAGCACAGGACCGATAGGACATGTCCTGTAAAAATATATATTCGGTCCTGTCGATTTTTGTTAATTTTGTAAATAAAGGTAACAGTAGTAATACATTCCTAAGAAAGATTTGAAGAATCATCAATTCGGTCCTGTAAATGACATGAATAGGATTTCACAGTTACAGACACTAAAATGATTTACAGTTATGATCACTAAAAAATTATGATTTGAAAAATAAAATAATGGAAATTGTCATTATTTGGATATTTGATTGTAATAATTAATTAAATTGACTAGATTTTCACTGCAGTCACCTTAGGATGACCCACAAAAGTTAATGAAACCTATTTCCAGTGGGGTCCTTTTAAGAAGAGACTTCCAGTTCACACCAAGGTTGACACACATAACAAAAATCATTTATCACAGATAAAGGCTCAAACCCTCAGTAAAATTAATAAAAAAAAAACAAATTCACTATTAAAGATGGATTTAAATTTATCCTCGAAATATTTTTTACTTGTACTTTAAAATTTACATTTCTTTGAGCAACTTTTAACTATTTCTGGTAGCGAGTTCCAGTATTTTATTCCATTATAAAAAAAAGTAGTATATTCAAACCCTTTAATTCCAGGTATATAAAAATTCATGTTACTAGATCTTGTGTTGAAAGATATTTCATTTCTAACAAAATTAGTATGCAAATGATTTGGGCATATATTGTTTAAAATGTTGAACACATGATCGAGTCTCAGTTTTTTTACTCTATTATCAAAAAAACCTAATTTTTCAAATTCAATATATATCACACTTTTCCCAGGATGTTATTGCAGAATAAATCTCACAATCTTATTTTGAGCCAGTTGAAGTTTATTCTTCATTTGTTTTGATATACCATCATACCAGCATGCATATGCATAATCAAAATTACATTGAATCAGAGAAAAGCACAATCTTTTCCTAGATTGAAAATTTAGACACTCTTTTTTTTATATATAAAAATTTAAGCCTTTGATTAACCTTTTTCATTATAGAATTGACAATAAAATCAACAGTCAGAAACTGATTATTATTCCCAAATATTTGACAAAATTTTTGGATTCAATATTAAATGCCATTACAAGAGATAGCAAAATCACCCGGTATTAGAGACCGAAGTTTTCGACCACGACCAAAAATTATGCTCTCCATCTTTCCCAAATGTAGGGACAATTCATTGTCAGTTAATCACTCAGGGCATGACTCCAGCATTCTGAATAATTTATGAAAGATGACCTCAGGGTCTATATGGGAAAATAAAATTGCATTATCATCTGCATATATCAAAACTTTACAATCAGAGTCAATTCTAGTTTGAACATCATTGTTAATTGATATAGATCAAAAACAACAGTGGACCCAGTAAGCTACCTTGAGGGACACCGCATGTAATATTACACACCTCTGAAGTTACCCCATTGCAATTTACTTTTACAACCTGTTTTCTGTTTGTCAAATAGGACTCAAACCAAGGTATAGATCTAACCCAAATAACTTCCAATTTTTCACATAATATCTTATGATCTACTGTGTCAAACGCCTTCTGTAGTTCTAATAGGACCATGCCCGTAAGAAGACCTTTGGCTGTTTGAGTTTTAATGTGATTTATTAAGTGAATGAGACAAGAATCAGTTGAAAAAGAACTTCTAAATCCCGATTGAAACTCAAATAATAAATTATTTGAAATTAAGAATTTTTCAAGTTGCTTATAGGCAGCTTTTTCTAGAATTTTAGCAACATTACTTAAAATGCTAACAGGCCTGTAATTTTCAGGCTTGAGTCTGTCATTTTTCTTAAATAGGGGCTTAACCTTAGCCATTTTCAGATCTTCAAGTACCGTACCTTCAGAGATAGATAAATTTATCAAGAGCATAATGGGATCTAATGGGACTTCTCTGAAGTATCCATGATACCAGAGACATATAATACATGTATCATATGTCTCTGATGATACTACTCTGATTTACTTTTGTTAGGCTGTATGGAACCGGCGGTTGGGTCATGACCTTCTGATTTGACCGATGCCCGTTTAACTACTAATTTAGATAACCAAAAGACTTATATAGGGCAACATACAGTTTTTAACAGTAAACCCTGGCATCTAGAGGACAACAATAAGCCTTAAACTGTAAACAGTCTCAAAACAATAGGTCAATCTGTAAATTGTTCCAAGTCTATAAAAGTTTTAAATAAATTTAACAGAAACAATGAATATCTATACCATCAACACCAAATTATCTAATTAAAACTGCAGACAACCGCTGACGAGATTCCTGACTAGGGACAGGCATATGGAAATGTGGCAGGGTTTTATAAGTTGATACACGAAGTTCACCTTCATATTTTGAGCATTTTTTTTTTTTTGTATGCCCGAAATAAACATAAAAGAGTTTTGGCCTAATTTTCCCGCCATATTGTACAACAAAAAACCATGAAAAATTGATTCATTTTTTTACATAAATGTATAGCAAATTTCATGCACAAATGCAAGTTATCTGTTAGACTTTAAATTCAGATGGATAAAATTTATACGATTGTAACAGGAGGGGATTTTATGTTTTGTGTTTACTGTGTCCTTTTCAACATATTTTGGGATCCATCCAACTCTTTACTCCTGTCTGCATAAAGAGTTCGAAACCAGAACCTGAGTCTCTGGTTCTTCGTATTTGGCTTTGCAGAACTTAACACTAGCAATTTTTCATAGTTTATTAATGGATAATAATTTGACAAATATCAACGATTTTTTAAAGATAAAAACATTTATATGCAATCTAAGCAAGTCAAAATGTACATAAAAGTAACAAAATTCATTTTGTCACTCGAAGGCTAGTCTAGATGCATTATAATGGAAAACAAACTCATCTTCTCTATGGTGATAACGATCAGATCTATGCAGGTCCAGAAAGCTCCAAATTGTCATTTCTTTTCTATATTTAGAATCAGACAGGTCTGAAAATTCCACGTGGCTCTATGGTTAAAGCTCAGTACAATTATAAATTTTAAAACTTATTTGAGGGTCTTAAACTTATTTAACAAAAGCTAGATGAATATAAACACTATATGAAATAAGTTGCTAATTTTACAAAATCTGTGAATATATTTAATGAATTATAGCACAATAAAGTAACTACACATTTTGACATGTACATGTATAAAACACTCGATCAATTGTATCAATTATTTATATAAACAGAAATACTAATTTGTTAAACTTTCAGCAATTCATTATAAAGGAAAGTAATATTGTAACAAAAAATAGGCTCTAGCTCCTTACACGATTTAAACTTAAATGTGTCACATTTTTTTAACAAAAGAAAATTTTTCTTTGATTGCATGCATGCATGATTACAATTTTTACAACTTTGCGTTATAAGAGGAGACATGGCTAAGAGAAATGTTGTTCAGTAAACAATGTGCTGTATAGTTATCAGTTCAGTCATGTAGCAAATCTTGTTTTGTTGTTTATTGAATAGCAAAAAAAAAAAAAAAAACCAATAAGTTGACTTCTTGTTTTCTTAATTTTGAAAGTACTATCTTATCATATTTTATTTTGATATTCTATCATATAGTTTTCTTTCTGGTTGCATGCTTTTCTGTGTATATACAACCAGGTGCTTCGAAGAAAAGCACTTTGATTATACTGTTCACTATAGGGTGAAATAATTATGGTAGAAACCTCAACTCGACAGGCAAACGTATACAAAAATCTATCTTGTTTGTTTATTCTCCCATAAGAATTAATCTCCGGATTTGATACAACCGTCATTGGCTTTAAATTTAGTACTCATTACACGAAAGGCAACGTTTGATTGGTCAAGAAATTATAGCTGTATGCTTTTTTGGATATTGCTTCTAACTAATTCTCATTCAATAAACAACATTTTTTGGATGATAATGTGATATTGGATTCAAATTTTGCAATGGATACACACATTATTATTCAACGTACGTGAAATAAAAATAACGGAGGTTTTATGTAGCTAATCTTGATCTAGCTAAATTTAGTATCCAATGAAAACAACTCTTTCATCTTACACAGATACACCTTGTAATTAATTCAGAAAAATGAAAACGAACAATGTGGAAAACAGGTAAATTTAAATGATTTTCATTTTTTTTTAAAGGTAACCACATTCTATAATGCTGAAAGATTATAACCATGTGTATTTTGTGAAGCCAGTTACGAAGTAACAATCTAATTTTGCAGTCCTTCAGAAACATTAACCTGCTTGAAACAGAAACTTGCTAGTATAATATGATTTATACCTTCGAGCTTTGTATCATACAATTTAGGGCATATGCAAGGGCAGATAATAATATTTCCGAATTTAAAGAGATGTTTTCGCAACAAATATATTATTAACTACAGTAACATTAACCATTTTGTATACATTGTACACCTTATCGCTATTTGGAAATCTGCACTGGTTGACCCGAGAATCTGCGCTGCTTGAACTATGACGTCATACAACAATCACTTTTCAATTGTGGCATCAGTTATTTTCTATTGTGACGTCAAAATTTTACGGGAACCTTTGTGATGTGCAGTAATGGCGGACAAATAGCGATAAGGTGTATTCTGTGCAATTTCTGCATGATCTGTATTCTATAGGTGTTGCTCTTGACACAGGATGGTTGCTCATGTAATTTATAAAGTCTTGCATGTAAAATATAATAATACTGTAGTTGAAGAGTTGCCACCGTCAATTGGCGATTTGATGGTCGCAAATGCAGTTTTACTGGCGACACGTAGCGGAGACAGTAAAACGGATATTTGCGACCGTCAAATCAAAATTGACGGTGGCAACTCTTCAACTACAGTACTGTTATTCCGATTCTAATGCATTACAAAAAGGAATAATACGTTGGCGCTTGAAAAAATGTATAAATTTGAAATTTAATAAAATTCCGCGAAACTTCATGAATGATTTTGGCGCAAAGACGTCATGGCTAAACATGACGTCATACAAATGAAATCTTACAAACTGAAGGTTATTTCGTTACTTCTACGATTCAAATTTGGATAAAATCACATCAAAACGGCGATTTTGAGGTAGGTGTTGTTTTATTTTCGATAATATTGTAGTAATCGAACATTTGTTGATCCATGAATTCAAAATGGCGGGTCCCTCCTTAGTTACGACTGGTCAACTGTGGATTTGTCGGTAACTTTAAGCCAGTGAAAAAAATTGTTACATAAAAATTGCATTAGAATATAATTTTTCTCACTTGTAATTACCTCACATGTACTTATCTAGCATTTTGATACTGTGTAATGTCATTGTGTCATTACGTTGTTTTACATATATATTAAAAAAAATTATATGAATAGGAAAGTTATTTATACACCTTATCGCTATTTAGTCCAATCCAGAAAAAACAGTCACTTTATTTTGTATTTACATTGTATCATAGATCAAATTGATTAGGGCCCCGCCGAATGGCGGACGCCCTATAGTGATCAGTCTGTCCGTCCGTAACAAATTGTGTCCGCTCTGTATCTAGAGAACCGTTATGAATTCAAAGTCTATACTTGACATGTATATTAACCAACACCAGAGGGTGTGTCATAATGTATGTACAACGTCAAAGGTCAAGGTCAAAAACATGCCCAATGATAAAGATACAAATTTTTTATCACACATTATTCACATCGGGGCCCACAGAGATGGCTCCCATCTCAATGATATCTAGTTTGTTCAGTGTATGTTCACTGGTGTTAATATGTCTTTTGATTAAGTTAAGCCATTTCAATTGATATTTTATAGTGTGTCTTTCTATGTTGTGATGTTACACTATTGTTTCAGATAAGAGTGAAGGTTTGGTACCATTAAAACGTTTAAACCCGCTGCAATTGTTTGCACCTGTCCTACATGTAAGTCAGGAATCTGATGTTCAGAAGTTATCGTTTGTTGATGTGGTTCATAAGTGTTTCTCGTTTCTCGTTTTTAATATAGATAAGACCGTTGGTTTTCCCGTTTGAATGGTTTTAGACTAGTAATTTTTGGGGCCCTTTATAGCTTGCTGTTTGGTGTGAGCCAAGGCTCCATGTTGAAGACCGTACTTTGACCTATAATGGTTTACTTTTATAAATTTTGACTTGGATGGAGAGTTGTCTCATTGGCACTCATACCACATCTTTTTATATCTACTTAGACAACTTCCTGTTTGGGTCATCCGGCGCCAAAACAAAGGTCATCAGTAACGAGCTAAGGGAAGAAAAAATTTAGAAAGCAACCACTTTGAAACTTTGATAGATTATGATCCACTTTTTAGAAACTCAAATTAAAGTACAATGTAAAAAAAATATTTTGTTTGAAGTGTTTACGATGGTTTAATCAGGTCTCTTTAAAAGTTTTATGCGTGATACATTGTTTAAATAGGGCCCCAGATAGCTTCAACTGGATGAAAAAGTTGTGTAATTTCAGAACTTACCCGTAATGGAATAAATAGCAATAAGGTGTATTGAACATAGAAGTAATAAATTGAAAGCACAATTTTGCATATAGAATTCTTTTAGCTATTTATTTTGGTGACACTTCCTGCATATTCAGTATTTAACTTACATGTAAGGTATCATTTTGAGGCCAACACATTTCAGCTGTCACCACTTCAGTCACTTGTCGCAAACTATAGATCCATACATTGTATATACATGTATATTCACCTCTATCATGTTGTCTATACCACACACTAAACAGTTCTATTCTGCTATATCCTTCTTCATGCTCTTCAGCGATATGTTTTATTTTACAAGAACTTCTGTATAACTGCACCAAATTTGCGTCTTGGAACCATTCAAGTTTATCTTTAAAATCTTGTCTTGACAGGGTATAAATTTTTTACCAACCACAAATTGGACATCTTCAGGGGTTCAAATTAACATTTGGTACTGGAAGGTCCAGGACCTTTGACACTCCAAACTGAAAGGTCCACAACCTAAATCCCAGGTGCTACTTTTACATGAAATATTTCATAACTCAATAAGATACAAAATGAATGTGCTTTTAGAGTAAGGTTAGTTTGTTTCATCATATTTGAACTGCATGTGATGTTTCGTTTCCCATATAATGGGCTATTCAGCGAATAAACAGTTTACAATCTTCAATATTGAAGTACTGCTTACACATCAACACCATTTTTGCACTGGATTTCAAGAATAAATTCATAGTCACTGAAGGGTTTCCAATTTTTGCAATACTGTATGCAGTATTGAAAAGAACCTTTTATCTACATGATCTATTTAACTGATCAGGCTTACATTGCTGCTTGAGAATACATTGTCCAAGTTTAGTGTCTGACAATTAATCTTTAGACTTAAAACTTGTAAAATTTGGGTCACTTTCATGGATAAGATAAATGCTGGGGTGTCACTTCGTATATTTTTATTGGGTCTATTTTAAGATTTTGTGTTCCCCTTACTTTCTTTTTCTGAATGGGTAGGGAACTTCTGGCAGTATGTGCATGACATTAGACCAGTTGATTCATCAAAATATAGCCACGGTTCAATCGATTTTCCAGTGGGGCTTAAATGTCCGTTCCTGTTTTTCACGATCGCATTTTTGGTCTTTAGTGAGATCTTCATTTGATTTCTTTTGAAGAAATTGAAGACACAGGCACTTCTTTCTATCCTAGGAAGGTTGAATATCCTTCTATATTTATGGATAGTCGACCTTCCCATGGATAGAAACAAGTGCCTGTGGTTGAAGACCGTTTATGATCTTCAGGCTTTCTCTTGGAAGACATGACACCAAAGTGAAACGGACTCATTTTGTTCGAAAATGTCTAAATGATTAAATGATTTGTCACGTGACTTCTCGCAACTACATGTATTTATAACCTTGTGTTTCTAAGAAATACAAGGTTAAAAATAACAATTAATTTTCATATGAAGCAACATGAATACTGAGTGGTGATAAAATTGTCAGAAAATTGGAATAAGAAAAGTCTGCAATTAGATTTTTACAATTTTTTGTGGATGTTTAAGGGACGTTTACCATTTTTGGCCTGTTGTAATATATGCCATGTTTTATTTCAGAGCTTACAAATTTAGCTAAGAGAAATATTTTAATGTTTAATTGGGGTTTTGAAAAGTGATTAAAGGGACATTTATTCATTTCATTAATACGAGGTCCACTTTTAGATTTTCCACGCCTTCAAAAGCTTATAGTGTAATCAAATGGTTAACACCAGAGTCTCCATCTTTGAATCATCAGTTCCACTTTTTGGTTTTAGACTCTTTTAAGCCTGTCATGTGATAAATCTAACCCATCTTGGCATAACTTACATTAATGGAAGGCAATGGCTACGAATACCAGCAAAAAGTAACAATAAGAAAAAATTATTGTTAAGTGTCCAAATTAAAATTTCCGATTACATCACTGGTCTACGCTTGGGTGGTGAGTTAAGCCATAAAATTGTTGTTAGAATTCATAAATTATCTCCATATTAATTAAAACACAAAAGAAACAAGTTACAAGTGCTAATTGATTGAATCCAATCATCACACAGGTAACCCTTATCAGGTAAATCAATTACCTGTTGTAACTATCAACATGCTGGTTAAATTTCTCCTGTAATTTTATACCACGCAGATAAGAAGTCACAATTTTACCGAATTAATGATTTTTTTCAGAAAATTATAGCACCACGGAACAGATATATATATATAGGACCGCGAGGACCACGATCGGAAATTTTATGGGACCCCGGAGACTAGTTTAAGTGACTGGGAACATACTTTGCTACAAACTAGTTCAAGTGACTGGGAACATACTTTGCTAGACTAGTTCAAGTGATTGGGAACATACTTTGCTACAAACTAGTTTAAGTGACTGGGAACATACTTTGCTACAGACTAGTTTAAGTGACTGGGAACATACTTTGCTACAGACTGGTTCAAGTGATTGGGAACATACTTTGCTACAGACTAGTTTAAGTGACTGGGAACATACTTTGCTAGACTAGTTCAAGTGATTGGAAACATACTTTGCTACCTAGTTTAAGTGACTGGGAACATACTTTGCTACAGACTACATGTTGTTAAATCTGGGAACATACTTTGCTACAGACTAGTTTAAAGTGACTGGGAACATACTTTGCTACAGACTAGTTCAGACTGGAAACATACTTTGCTACAGACTAGTTTAAGTGACTGGGAACATACTTTGCTACAGACTAGTTCAGACTGGGAACATACTTTGCTACAGACTAGTTCAGACTGGGAACATACTTTGCTACAGACTAGTTTAAGTGACTGGGAACATACTTTGCTAGACTAGTTCAAGTGATTGGGAACATACTTTGCTACCTAGTTTAAGTGACTGGGAACATACTTTGCTACAGACTAGTTCAGACTGGGAATGTTCATACTTTGCTACTGACTAGTTTAAGTGACTGGGAACATACTTTGCTACAGACTAGTTCAGACTGGAAACATACTTTGCTACAGACTAGTTTAAGTGACTGGGAACATACTTTGCTACAGACTAGTTCAGACTGGGAACATACTTTGCTACAGACTAGTTCAGACTGGGAACATACTTTGCTACAGACTAGTTTATGTCACTGAGAACATACTTTGCTACAGAGTAGTTTAAGTGACTGGGAACATACTTTGCTACAGACTAGTTTAAGTGACTGGGAACATACTTTGCTACAGACTAGTTCAGACTGGGAATGTTCATACTTTGCTACTGACTAGTTTAAGTGACTGGGAACATACTTTGCTACAGACTAGTTTAAATGACTGGGAACATACTTTGCTATAGATTAGTTTAAGTGACTAGGAACATACTTTGCTACGTATATACAGACTAGTTTAAGTGACTGGGAACATACTTTGCTATAGATTAGTTTATTTGACTGGGAACATACTTTGCTACAGACTAGTTTAAGTGTCTGGGAACATATTTTGCTTCATATTTATCTAGTATCTTGTTCTTTCACTTTCTAATTGTAATGTATAAGAATACTAATGTATATGTTGGCACAGGTAAATTTTATCAGCAGCCATTTTGCAATGTTTTGAAAAACCACTAACATGAACATACCCAACGCAGTCTGAAAATATTGACCACTCTATGTATGTATACAGACCATGATCATTTTATTTTGTCATTGATTATAAGCACGAAAAAGCCCCCAAAATCAGTGATGAAATTTTTGTAATACAGACATCTGTCCCAGGTTAGGGAGAGGGTTGAGGGCTCACAAACATGTTTAACCCCGCCACATTCTTTATGTGCCTGTCCCAAGTCAGGAGCCTGTAGTTCAGTGGTTGTGGTTGGTTCATGTCTGTCATATTTATTTTTTGTTAATTGTTTTGTTATAAATTAGGCAGGGTTGGCAAAAACCCAGGTTTTATGAGTATTGCCCAGCCCAGTGGGAAATACTGGGAAAACCCATGTTTTACTGGGTTTTACCGGGTAATATACTGGGCAATACTGGATAATATAAAATACTGGCCTGAATTTTAAAGAGGATTCAGTGATCAAACACAAATGCAATACATTTAAGATATTTATAAACATATTTTGATTTATAAATAAGTTTACTTATCTGAGAGTCTTGTAATACAAGTGTATACACTTGAAAAGTATTATTCTAGCAACTCTGAGACAAGTGTACATGAAGACACATTAGACAAACATTAAGGAAAAACCTTTCTCAATTATTCTCCTAAAATCTATTAAATCACCCTTCTGTCTAGATTGGTCAAAGGTTAACATAAAGCAAAATAATTAATTTTTTCAAATATATATAACTACATGTAATATAAAGAATTAACAATTACATATAAGAAAAATTACTTTTAAATAATTTATATGTACATCACTGATTAATAAGTAATTATTCAGATTAGAACACAGATATGTTTATATAACAATATCAGCCTTTTCATTTCTATGAGTGTTAATGACATGACCCTGTAGGGTGTTTATTTAGCAATATGATTGCATAGCAATTTAAATTTACAATTCACTTAAACACTGCAATAAAATGCATTTTTTTCAAAGTTTTGATTATTGAAACAATGCTTGGAAATTAACAAGGTATCCTAAAATGTACAAATCTTGTATTCTGCCTACAAAGAATTAGTGATTGAATTTTCAATCTTCTAGAAATGACTCTCATAGGTTATCTGTATAAAATGTATATATTTAGCTATAATACAATGTACTATGAAACTACAACAAGTCTTTACTATTTTGTGTTGAAATAAGCTTAAAAAATCATATTGCCCAGTATTGCCCAGTATTACCCATTTCTGGGAGTATTGCCCGGGCGGGTAATACTTTGCCAACCCTGAAATTAGGCCATTAGTTTTCTAAATTAAATTGTTTCATATTTTTCATGTCGTGGCATTCTATAGCCGACTATATGGTATGGGTTTTTATCATTGTTGAAGGCCGTATGGTTGCCTATAATTGCTTACATCCACTTTATTTGAGTTTTGGTGGATAGTTGTCTCATTGGCAATCTTACCACATCTCCTTATTTTTATATTAGTAATTTGCACAATAAGGTAGGTACAATGTATTCTTCTTTTTTCAATTAGTTAGAGTTACTCCTCTTTGTCTGAATTGCTGTCTCTGTCTGTTTACAAGTTTTTGATTATAACTTTACAATCAAACAACAAAAAAGAAAAATAAAGAAAACAAAATCTTATTGAGGAATCACACACATTCACAAAGGACACAGAGCTTATAACAAGATATGAACAAAAAATCAGTGTTGAAACATTTGTAAGTCAAGGGTAATACTAGTGAGTGTTTTTTATTTACTATTACTACTATTTTAGAGATACAGTTAAATCCCTTAGATATATGCAGATATTTTTTTTACTTATATATGATTATACATAATAATGGTGAATGAGAAACTGCGATTTTCAACCAGTACCACCATCGTCGCTAGCCAAGGCCAGGGTTATGATCCAATCCGCTCCTCTTCTGACACCCTTGGCAGATTACGTCACAATTAGGGATCCACAAGTTAATGATATCCCTTGGTCGCAGTTATATAACTAGCTGCATCCGATCAAAAATGCATTTAAGATGATCACTTGTAAGTGTAGTAAATTTATGTAAATAAACCATTGCCACATGCAAATTGTGCAGCGCATCTTTACCCCCAAAACAAGTTCAAAATCAACTAATTGAAGTTCTTGGTATGTTCATCATGCAAATAATGGAATGTCAAAGTATTTCTTATTTTTTTCCTTACAGATGTTTCTTTTCCTCTTATGTATGTAGTTTCTGCTTCTGAAATTTGTAAACACTGGACACAGTCATTTTCACCTCCTAACTAAAGAGTACTGTCATTGGTCAATTATAATGTTATCAGAGTGGGCATGACTTCTACCTGTTGCTAAATGACACTACGAATATACACAAATACTCTCAACCTGCCAAAAGGAGCTGGTTGGATCATAACCCTTGGCTATAAATATTTTTTGTGCATATGGCCTCTGTTATATGTTTCAATATATATCTGAAAATTATATGTGACCTTGAGGTAAAAAGCCCTAACCCTAGTGTTAAAGTAAAATTATATGTGACCTTGAGGTAAAAAGCCCTCACCCTAGTGTTAAAGTAAAATTATATGTGACCGGGAGGTAAAAAGCCCTCACCCTAGTGTTAAAGTAAAATTATATGTGACCGGGAGGTAAAAAGCCCTCACCCTAGTGTTAAAGTAAAACTATATGTGACCGGGAGGTAAAAAGCCCTTACCCTAGTGTTAAAGTAAAATTATATGTGACCGGGAGGTAAAAAGCCCTCACCCTAGTGTTAAAGTAAAATTATATGTGACCCGGAGGTAAAAAGCCCTCACCCTAGTGTTGAAGTAAAATTATATGTGATCGGGAGGTAAAAAGCCCTCACCCTACATGCCCTAGTGTTAAGTAAAATTATATGTGACCGGGAGGTAAAAAGCACTCACCCTAGTGTTAAAGGGTTGATTTATTCAGAAGTCTTAGGAATTATATGTGACAGAGTGGTAAAAAGCCCTCACGCTAATGTTAAAGGGTTGATTTATTCAGAAGTCTTAGGAATTTTTTTTCACTTGTCACATAGTGTCACACATGTTTTGTCTCTAACATCGGAAGTTTCAGAACTAAGATGAATTTATCTTTACACATAATTGGCCATATATGTAAACATTCTTGTAGAAAAATCATGTCATGTTCAATTTAGAATAGGTTAATACACCTGAACATATGGATTTAATGTTCAATTTAGAATAGCTTAATACACCTGAATCCCAGGTTAGGGAGAGGGTTGAGGGCTCACAAACATGTTTAACCCGCCACATTCTTTATGTGCCTGTCCCAAGTCAGGAGCCTGTAGTTCAGTGGTTGTGGTTGGTTCATGTCTGTCATATTTATTTTTTGTTAATTGTTTTGTTATAAATTAGGCAGGGTTGGCAAAAACCCAGGTTTTATGAGTATTGCCCAGCCCAGTGGGAAATACTGGGAAAACCCATGTTTTACTGGGTTTTACCGGGTAATATACTGGGCAATACTGGATAATATAAAATACTGGCCTGAATTTTAAAGAGGATTCAGTGATCAAACACAAATGCAATACATTTAAGATATTTATAAACATATTTTGATTTATAAATAAGTTTACTTATCTGAGAGTCTTGTAATACAAGTGTATACACTTGAAAAAGTATTATTCTAGCAACTCTGAGACAAGTGTACATGAAGACACATTAGACAAACATTAAGGGAAAAAAACCTTTCTCAATTATTCTCCTAAAAATCTATTAAATCACCCTTCTGTCTAGATTGGTCAAAAGGTTAACATAAAGCAAAATAATTAATTTTTTCAAATATATATAACTACATGTAATATAAAGAATTAACAATTACATATAAGAAAAATTACTTTTAAATAATTTATATGTACATCACTGATTAATAAGTAATTATTCAGATTAGAACACAGATATGTTTATATAACAATATCAGCCTTTTCATTTCTATGAGTGTTAATGACATGACCCTGTAGGGTGTTTATTTAGCAATATGATTGCATAGCAATTTAAATTTACAATTCACTTAAACACTGCAATAAAATGCATTTTTTTCAAAGTTTTGATTATTGAAACAATGCTTGGAAATTAACAAGGTATCCTAAAATGTACAAATCTTGTATTCTGCCTACAAAGAATTAGTGATTGAATTTTCAATCTTCTAGAAATGACTCTCATAGGTTATCTGTATAAAATGTATATATTTAGCTATAATACAATGTACTATGAAACTACAACAAGTCTTTACTATTTTGTGTTGAAATAAGCTTAAAAAATCATATTGCCCAGTATTGCCCAGTATTACCCATTTCTGGGAGTATTGCCCGGGCGGGTAATACTTTGCCAACCCTGAAATTAGGCCATTAGTTTTCTAAATTAAATTGTTTCATATTTTTCATGTCGTGGCATTCTATAGCCGACTATATGGTATGGGTTTTATCATTGTTGAAGGCGTATGGTTGCCTATAATTGCTTACATCCACTTTATTTGAGTTTTGGTGGATAGTTGTCTCATTGGCAATCTTACCACATCTCCTTATTTTTATATTAGTAATTTGCACAATAAGGTAGGTACAATGTATTCTTCTTTTTCAATTAGTTAGAGTTACTCCTCTTTGTCTGAATTGCTGTCTCTGTCTGTTTACAAGTTTTTGATTATAACTTTACAATCAAACAACAAAAAGAAAAATAAAGAAAACAAAATCTTATTGAGGAATCACACACATTCACAAGGACACAGAGCTTATAACAAGATATGAACAAAAATCAGTGTTGAAACATTTGTAAGTCAAGGGTAATACTAGTGAGTGTTTTTATTTACTATTACTACTATTTTAGAGATACAGTTAAATCCCTTAGATATATGCAGATATTTTTTTTACTTATATATGATTATACATAATAATGGTGAATGAGAAACTGCGATTTTCAACCAGTACCACCATCGTCGCTAGCCAAGGCCAGGGTTATGATCCAATCCGCTCCTCTTCTGACACCCTTGGCAGATTACGTCACAATTAGGGATCCACAAGTTAATGATATCCCTTGGTCGCAGTTATATAACTAGCTGCATCCGATCAAAAATGCATTTAAGATGATCACTTGTAAGTGTAGTAAATTTATGTAAATAAACCATTGCCACATGCAAATTGTGCAGCGCATCTTTACCCCCAAAACAAGTTCAAAATCAACTAATTGAAGTTCTTGGTATGTTCATCATGCAAATAATGGAATGTCAAAGTATTTCTTATTTTTTTCCTTACAGATGTTTCTTTTCCTCTTATGTATGTAGTTTCTGCTTTACGAAATTTGTAAACACTGGACACAGTCATTTTTTCACCTCCTAACTAAAGAGTACTGTCATTGGTCAATTATAATGTTATCAGAGTGGGCATGACTTCTACCTGTTGCTAAATGACACTACGAATATACACAAATACTCTCAACCTGCCAAAAGGAGCTGGTTGGATCATAACCCTTGGCTATAAATATTTTTTGTGCATATGGCCTCTGTTATATGTTTCAATATATATCTGAAAATTATATGTGACCTTGAGGTAAAAAGCCCTAACCCTAGTGTTAAAGTAAAATTATATGTGACCTTGAGGTAAAAGCCCTCACCCTAGTGTTAAAGTAAAATTATATGTGACCGAGGTAAAAGCCCTCACCCTAGTGTTAAAGTAAAATTATATGTGACCGGAGGTAAAAGCCCTCACCCTAGTGTTAAAGTAAAACTATATGTGACCGGAGGTAAAAGCCCTTACCCTAGTGTTAAAGTAAAATTATATGTGACCGGAGGTAAAAGCCCTCACCCTAGTGTTAAAGTAAAATTATATGTGACCCGGAGGTAAAAGCCCTCACCCTAGTGTTGAAGTAAAATTATATGTGATCGGGAGGTAAAAGCCCTCACCCTACATGCCCTAGTGTTAAGTAAAATTATATGTGACCGGAGGTAAAAGCACTCACCCTAGTGTTAAAGGGTTGATTTATTCAGAAGTCTTAGGAATTATATGTGACAGAGTGGTAAAAAGCCCTCACGCTAATGTTAAAGGGTTGATTTATTCAGAAGTCTTAGGAATTTTTTTTCACTTGTCACATAGTGTCACACATGTTTTGTCTCTAACATCGGAAGTTTCAGAACTAAGATGAATTTATCTTTACACATAATTGGCCATATATGTAAACATTCTTGTAGAAAAATCATGTCATGTTCAATTTAGAATAGGTTAATACACCTGAACATATGGATTTAATGTTCAATTTAGAATAGCTTAATACACCTGAACATATGGATTTAATGTTCAGTTTAGAATAGCTTAATACACCTGAACATATGGATTTAATGTTCAATTTAGAATAGCTTAATACACCTGAACATGTGGATTTAATGTTCAATTTAGAATAGGTTAATACACCTGAACATATGGATTTAATGTTCAGTTTAGAATAGCTTAATACACCTGAACATATGGATTTAATGTTCAGTTTAGAATAGCTTAATACACCTGAACATATGGATTTAATGTTCAATTTAGAATAGCTTAATACACCTGAACATATGGATTTAATGTTCAATTTAGAATAGGTTAATACACCTGAACTTATGGATTTAATGTTCAATTTAGAATAGGTTAATACACCTGAACATATGGATTTAATGTTCAATTTAGAATAGGTTAATACACCTGAACATATGGATTTAATGTTCAATTTAGAATAGGTTAATACACCTGAACATATGGATTTAATGTTCAATTTAGAATAGGTTAATACACCTGAACATATGGATTTAATGTTCAATTTAGAATAGGTTAATACACCTGAACATATGGATTTAATGTTCAATGTTACTGTTGTACTTTTTTACACCCTGATGTTTGAATTATCATGGTAATATTTCTACAGAAATTTATGGCCATGATGACAAACGGAATAAATTTTCCTTTCCTGATGTTAAATTTCCTTTTTATGCTCCCCGAAAAACTTTCAAGAGCATATATATAGCATGTATCAGTGTGTACAGCATGTATATACTATATTTATCCCTTTATCTGTTTGTCTGAAACAATGCTTTCTGGATGATAACTTAAGTTAAGGTTTCTTTAGTTATCACTTTATCTGTTTGTCTGAAACAATGCTTTCTGGATGATAACTTAAGTTAAGGTTTCATTTTGATAGTTGAATGTCAGTTATATGTTCTTTATGTATATGTTAAATTTGATTTTTGAAGGGTAATATCTCATTACATATTTTTGTCCTCCGCGCAACATGTTGCGGGGGACATAGAAATACCAGGCGTCCGTCCATCCAGTCTTGTTATTGATCTCACGTATACAATTCTTGCCAGATTTTTATGAAACTTATATCATAGGTTTATATCCGCAATGTCTTGGACAAGTTCGAAAATCAGTGCAGATCATTTATTTTTAAAAGAGTTATGCCCCTTGGAAACATTAATTATATGGAAAATTGCATCGTTAGCGCTCTCATTTGTACAATTCTTGCCAGATTTTTATGAAACTTATATCATAGGTTTATATCAGCAATGTCTTTGATGAGTTCGAAAATCAATGCCAATCAATTATTTTTTTAAAGAGTTATAATTATGTCCCTTGGAAACATTGAGTGTATGGAAAATTGCATCGTTAGTGCTCTCATGTGTTCAATTCTTGCCAGATTTTTATGAAACTTATATCATAGGTTTATATCAGCAATGTCTTTGACGAGTTCGAAAATCAGTGCCGATCAATTATTTTTAAAAGAGTTATGTCCCTTGGAAACATTAAATATATGGAAAATTGCATTGTTAGCGCTCTCATGTGTACAATTCTTGCCAGAATTTTATGAAACTTAAATCATAGGTTTATATTAGCAATGTCTTTGAAAAGTTTGAAAATCAGTTACAGTCAATAATTTCTAAAAGAGTTATTCCCCTTGGAAATGTTAATTATATGGAAAATTGCCTTATGAGCACTCTAATGTGTACAATTCTTGCCAGATTTTTATGAAATTTATACTATAGGTTCATATCATCAATGTCTTTGACGAGTTTAAAATTCAGTGCCGATCAATTAGTTTTAAAAGAGTTAACTACAGGCCCCTTGGAAATATTGATTATATGGAAAATTACATTGTCAGCGTTCTCATGTGTACAATTATTGCCAGAATTTTTTGAAACTTATATTATAGGTTTATATCAGCAATGTCTTTACACTTTTGAAAATGAGTGCTTATTAAATATTTTTAAGGGTTATTCCCTTTGGAAATATCAATTATAATGGAAATCACATTGCATTTGCTCTGAAGCCTTCATTTCTCTAAGATATTAGTAAAAAGTTTTAAAGAACAAAAAAAAAGTGTGCTTTTTATAGTTATTGCCGTTGTACCTTGGATGGATAAAATATGTGCATGCGGGGGACATTGGAACTCTGTTCTTTTATTTGTTTTGAAACCAAACATCAGAGTAGCCATTAGAATAAACTTTCTTCAAAGTTTCCATTTTCTGCATTTAAAATTTTCTTGTCTCATCAGTCAACTTGATAAAACATATTTTATTGTTTTAAGGAGTGTTCAAATTCAGAGATAATTCATGGCAGCCGTAGATTTATTTTCATTTGATATTTTCTTAATAAGTGAGGTATTCTTTAGCAGGCAGCTGTTAGTGAATTACATAACTTGATTATCTTCCTTAGGCTTGTTATTTATATATATTCAGACATTTTGATAATGATTTTGCCAGATAATGATTAAGGGAACTAACATTTTGTTGTGGTGGATGAATAAAGAAAAAATGGCTCTGTATTCAGTTGAATTTAAAAAATAGAAGGTCTGTGTTTTTGTGATATGTTTTTCTGCTTTGTATCAATCTGATAAGTTAAGCCCTTTTCAACTGATTTTTGTCGAGCCTGCAACATTTATGTTTTAATATTTTATCCCAAGTAATAGCGAGGGGTAAAATGTGAATATAAATGCAAAACCCATGGTAAAAAGGAAAACAAATCTACAACTGCCATGAATTATTTCGATTCTAATAGGACAATTTTGCAGAACAGTCAAATTTGTGTATTAATGCGTCTGCGCTTTAAGTAGATATACTGTGATTATACTGGTTGACGATATATAGGTTGTCACATTAGAATATCACTTTTATTACACCCCACAGTGAGGAAGCTATGATAATATTGTTTGTTTGTTTACGGATACCACATTGAGAAAGCTATGATAATATTATTGTTTGTTTGTTTACAGATACCACAGTGAGAAAGTTATGATAATATAGTTTGTTTATAGATACCACAGTGAGAAAGCTATGATAATATTGTTTGTTTACAGATACCACAGTGAGAAAGCTTGTTTACAAAAGCTATGATAATATTGTTTGTTTGTTTACAGATACCACAGTGAGAAAGCTATGATAATGTTCTTTTGTTTACAGATACCACAGTGAGAAAGCTATGATGATATTGTTTGTTTGTTTACAGATACCACAGTGAGAAAGCTATGATAATATTGTTTGTTTACAGATACCACAGTGAGAAAGCTATGATGATATTGTTTGTTTACAGATACCACAGTGAGAAAGCCATGATGATATTGTTTGTTTACAGATACCACAGTGAGAAAGCTATGATAATATTGTTTGTTTACAGATACCACAGTGAAAAAGCTATGATAATATTTTTGTTTTGTTTACAGATACCACAGTGAGAAAGCTATGATAATATTGTTTGTTTGTTTACAGATACCACAGTTAGAAAGCTATGACAATATTGTTTGTTTTTTAGCTCACCTGGCCCAAAGGGCCAAGTGAGCTTTTCTCATCACTTGGCGTCCGTCGTCAGTTGTCTGTTAACTTTTACAAAAATCTTCTCCTCTGAAACTACTTGGCCAAATTTAACCAAACTTGGCTACAATCATCATTGGGGTATCTAGTTTAAAAAATGTGTCCGGTGACCCGGCCAACCAACCAAGATGGCCGCCATGGCTAAAAATAGAACATAGGGGTAAAATGTAGATTTTGGCTTATATCTCTGAAACCAAAGCATTTATAGCAAATCTGACATGTGGTAAAATTGTTTATTAAATCAAGATCTATCTGCCCCGAAATTTTCAGCTGATTCGGACAACCCGTTGTTGGGTTGCTGCCTCTGAATTGGTAATTTTAAGGAAATTTTGCTGTGTTTGGTTATTATCTTGAATATTATTATAGATAGAGATAAACTGTAAACAGCAATAATGTTCTAACTCTGAAACCAAAGCATTTAAAGCAAATTGGTATGACGTTACGCGCTCGTTCGTCCGAAGACACATTGGTTTTCGCACTCTAACTTTAGTTTAAGTGAATGGATCTCTATGAAATTTTACCATTAGGTTCAATACCACAAAAGGAAGGTTGGGATTGATTTTGGGGTTATGGTACCAACAGTTAAGGAATTAGGCCAAAAGGGGCCAAAATAAGCATTTTGTAACTTCCAGACAATAACTGTGTGTAAATGTATGGATCTCTGACATTGTACCACAAGGTTCCATATCACAAAGGGAATGCTGGGATTGATTTTGGGGTAATTGCCTTAAAATTTTAGGAATTAGGGGCCAAAAAGGCAAAAACAAGCATTTTTCTAGTTTCAGGACAATACCGGTAACTTGTGTGTAAGTGTATGGATCTTTCTGAAATTGTACAACAAGGTTCCATATCACAAAGGAAAGCTGGAATTGAGTTTGGGGTAATTGCCCTAAACGTTTAGGAATTAGGGGCCAAAAGGGCCAAAATAAGCATTTTCTAGTTTCCAGACAATAACTTGTGTTCAAGTGTATGGATCTCTCTGAAATTGTACTGCAAGGTACCATACCTCAAAGGAAGGCTGGGATTGAGTTTGGGGTGATGAATCATAAGGTGGTTCAAAAATTGGGGATTTTTTTTTCCCTTTTCTTCCTTTTTTTTTCTTTTTTTCCATTTTAAGTTGGTTATTTCTGATTTATATTTAAAAGCAAATAATAATGATATGGCAGGAAATACACACCAAACAGGATGTGTAAATTATTATATAATAAGTATTGTGCAATAGCAAGAAATTTTCAATTGCATAGTATTGCGAATAGCAAGAAATCTTCAATTGCACAGTATTGCTAATAGCAAGAAATATCCAATAGCACAGTATTGCACAATAGCAAGATATTGTCAATTGTACAGTATTGCACAATAGCAAGAAATATTCAGTTGCACAGTATTGCGCAATTGCAAGAAATATTCAATTGCCCAGTATTGTGCAAAAGAAGATACTTTGTATAAATTGCTTATTTCTTGACCAATTTCAATGGGGTTTTATTCTTGAATTCTTGGGGTTCTTTAATATGCTGAATCTAACTGTGTATTAAGTTTTTGGATTTTGGGCCCTGCTTTTAAATTGGTCCACATTGAGGTCCAAAGGGTCCAAAATTAAACTTTGTTTGATTTCAACAAAATTGAATTATATGGGGTTCTTTGATATGCCAAATCTAACCATGTATTTAGATTCTTAATTTTGGTCCCGTTTTCAAATTGGTCTACATTAAGGTGCAAAGGGTCCAAAATTAAACTTAGTTTGATTTTAACAAAATTGAATTCTTAGGGTTCTTTGATATGCTGAATCTTAACATGTATTTAGATTTTTGATTATGGGCCCAGTTTTCAAGTTGGTCCAAATCGAGTCCAAAATTAGACTTTGTTTGATTTCAACAAAATTGAATATATGGGGTCCTTTGATATGCTGAATCTAACCATGTATTTAGATTTTGATTTTTGGTCCTTGTTATCAACTTTGTCCACATTGAGGTTAAAAGGGTCCAAAATTAAACTTTGTTTGATTTCATCAAAATTGAACTCTTGGGGTTCTTTGATATGCTGAATCTAACCATGTATTTAGATTTTGATTTTTGGGCCCATTATCAACTTGGTCCACATTGAGGTCAAAAGGTCCAAAATTAAACTTTGTTTGATTTCAACAAAAATTGAATATATGGGGTTCTTTGATATGCTGAATCTAACCTTGTATTTAGATTCTTAATTTTGGTCCTGTTTTCAAATTGGTATACATTAAGGTCCAAAGGGTCCAAAATTAAACTTAGTTTGATTTTAACAAAATTGAATTTTAGGGTTCTTTGATATGCTGAATCTAATCATGTATTTAGATTTTGATTATGGGCCCAGTTTTCAAGTTGGTCCAAATTGGGGTCCAAAATTAAACTTTGTTTGATTTCAACAAAAATTGAATATATGGGGTTCTTTGATATGCTGAATCTAACCATGTATTTAGATTCTTAATTTTTGGTCCTGTTTTCAAATTGGTCTACATTAAGGTCCAAAGGGTCCAAAATTAAACTTAATTTGATTTCAACAAAATTGAATTATTAGGGTTCTTTGATATGCTGAGTCTATACATGTCTTTAAATTTTGGATATTGGACCATAATAGGTAAATTAAAAAAAATTCTTAGACTACATTCATTCTGTGTCAGAAACCTATGCTGAAAAATTAAGTTCTTAGATTACATTCATTCTGTGTCAGAAACCTATGCTGTGTCAAATATTTAATCACAATCCAAATTCAGAGCTATATCCAGCTTGAATGTTGTGTCCATACTTGCCCCAACTGTTCAGGGTTCACCTCTCGGTCGATCAAGCCTGCCTGCGGAGCATTTTATTGTGATATGTTTTCTGCTTTGTATCAATCTGATAAGTTAAGCCCTTTTCAACTGATTTTTGTCGAGCCTGCAACATTTATGTTTTAATATTTGTTTACAGATACCACAGTGAGAAAGCTATGATGATATTGTTTGTTTACAGATACCACAGTGAGAAAGCTATGATGATATTGTTTGTTTACAGATACCACAGTAAGAAAGCTATGATAATATTGTTTGTTTGTTTACAGATACCACAGTGAGAAAGCTATGATTATATTGTTTGTTCGTTTACAGATACCACAGTTAGAAAGCTTGTTTACAGATACCACAGTGATGAGAAAGCTATGATAATATTGTTTGTTTGTTTACAGATACCACAGTTAGAAAGCTATGACAATATTGTTTGTTTTTAGCTCACCTGGCCCAAAGGGCCAAGTGAGCTTTCTCATCACTTGGCGTCCGTCGTCAGTTGTCTGTTAACTTTACAAAATCTTCTCCTCTGAAACTACTTGGCCAAATTTAACCAAACTTGGCTACAATCATCATTAGGTATCTAGTTTAAAAATTTGTCCGGTGACCCGCCAACCAACCAAGATGGCGCCATGGCTAAAAATAGAACATAGGGGTAAAATGTAGATTTTGGCTTATATCTCTGAAACCAAAGCATTTATAGCAAATCTGACATGTGGTAAAATTGTTTATTAAATCAAGATCTATCTGCCCCGAAATTTTCAGCTGATTCGGACAACCCGTTGTTGGGTTGCTGCCTCTGAATTGGTAATTTTAAGGAAATTTTGCTGTGTTTGGTTATTATCTTGAATATTATTATAGATAGAGATAAACTGTAAACAGCAATAATGTTCTAACTCTGAAACCAAAGCATTTAAAGCAAATCTTACGGGATTAACTTGTTTATCAAGTAAATATCTATCTGCCCTCAAATTTTCAGATGAATTGGACAACTGGTTGTTGGGTTGCTGCCCCTAAATTGGTAATTTTTAAGGAAATTTTGCTGTTTTTGGTTAATATCTTGAAAATTATTACAGATAGAGATAAACTGTAAACAGCAATAATGTTCAGCAAAGTAAGATCTACAAATAAGTCAACTTGACCAAAATGGTCAGTTGACCCCTTAAGGAGTTATTGCCCTTTATAGTCAATTTTTAACCATTTTTCGTAAATTTTTGTAATCTTTTACATAAATCTTCTCCTCTGAAACTACTAAGACAAATTTAACCAAACTTGTCCACAATCATCATTAGGGTATCTAGTTTAAAAAATGTGTCCGATGACCCCGCCCGTGAACCAAGATGGCCGATATGGCTAAAAAATAGTACATAGGGTAAAATGCAGTTTTTGGCTCATATCTCTGAAACCAAAGCATTTCTAATAAAGAGCAAATCTGACGAGGATAAAATTGTTCATTAGGTCAAGGTCTATCTGCCCTGAAATTTTTAGACCCTGATTTTAGCTCCCCCTGAATTGGTAATTTTAAGAAAATTTTGCAGCTTTTGGTTATTATCTTGAATATTATAGATAGAGATAAACTGTAAACAGCAATAATGTACAGCAAAGTAAGATCTATAAATAAGTCAACATGAGCAAAATTGTCAATTGACCCCTTTAGGAGTTATTGCCCTTTATAGTCAATTTTTTACAATTTTCATAAATTTTGTAAATTTTTGTAAATTTGTACAAAATATTTTCCACTGTAACTACTAGGCCAAGTTTATTATAGATAGAGATAATTGTAAGCAGCAAGAATGTTCAGTGAAGTAAGATCTACATTTGTTTACAGATACCACAGTGAGAAAGCTATGATGATATTGTTTGTTTACAGATACCACAGTGAGAAAGCTATGAAGTGACAATGGAGGTGAGTTGTTTCTAACATTAGGAAAATCTTTAAAATAATTTTCTGTTGGTAAGACAGGCTGGCAGTTTCAGGTTGAATTGATGGCTCCTCTAGCTGCATGTCTAGAATTCCAACTGCTCTTTTGATACAATTCTGCTTCAATTTTTTCAGACATTTTAGCTCACCTGGCCGAAGGGCCAGTGAGCTTTCTCATCACTTGGCGTCCGTGTCCTGCGTCCGTCCGTCGTCGTTAACTTTTACAAAAATCCTCTCCTCTGAAACTACTGGGCCAAATTTAACCAAACTTGGCAACAATCATCATTTGGGTATTTAGTTTAAAAATTGTGTCCGGTGACCTGCCAAACCAACCAAGATGGCCGCCATGGCTAAAAATAGAACATAGGGGTAAAATGTATATACTCTGAAACCAAAGCATTTAGAGCAAATCTGACATGGGGTAAAATTGTTGATCAAGTAAATATCTATCTGCCCTGAAATTTTCAGATGAATCGGACAATGGGTTATTGGGTTGCTGCCCCTGAATTAGTAATTTTAAGGATTTTTTTCCGTTTTCAGTTATCTTGAAAATTATTATAGATAGAGATAAACTGTAAACAGCAATAATGTTCAGCAAAGTAAGATCTACAAATAAGTCAACATGATCAAAATGGGCAGTTGACCCCTGAAGGAGTTAACGTTATTGCCCTTTAAAGTAATTTTTTACCAATTTTTTTGTAAATTTTTGTAATCTTTTACAAAAATCTTCTCCTCTGAAACTACTGGACCAAATTCAACCAAAACTTAGCCACAATCATTATTAGGGTATTTAGTTTAAAAATTGTGGTGACCCAGCCAACCAACCAAGATGGCTGCCATGGCTAAAAATAGAACATAGGGGTAAAATGTAGATTTTGGCTTCTAACTCTGAAACCAAAGCATTTAAAGCAAATCTTACAGGGATTAACTTGTTTATCAAGTTAATATCTATCTGCCCTCAAATTTTCAGATAAATTGGACAACTAGTTGTTGGGTTGCTGCCCCTGAATTGGTAATTTTTAAGGAAATTTTCCGTTTTTGGTTATTATCTTGAAAATTATTACAGATAGAGATAAACTGTAAACACCAATAATGTTCAGCAAAGTAAGATCTTCAAATAAGTCAACATGACCAAAATGGTCAGTTGACCCCTTAAGGAGTTATTGCCCTTTATAGTCAATTTTTAACAATTTTCATTAATTTGGTAAATTTTGGTAAGTTTTTACGAAATGTTTTCCTTTTGTAATCTTCTTTTCTGAAACTGCAGTAGAAAATCAATATAGAAAACAATCTACTAATGAACTGACAATAAAAATAATTGATAATTCTATAACATGAAAAAAACCACATTAATACCTGATGATGGTGTTTCTTTCTTTACATTGAAAATGATGTCACAACTATAATCCCGAACAATAGGTCGAATGTCAGATATGTTTCAGTACTTTGGCTTCATTTTCTACAGATTCCGAAGTGCAAATGATGCTTGAATTCCTACACTAATTTATACAGACTTAATCCCCTTTCACAGGTAATGCCTGCCTCATATTATATTGAAAACTTTAATAGAATATCAGAAATTTTAAGAGAAAATTAATCAACCATGCAAGATCTAAAACTTAATTAATATTGTTCAAATTATCAATTATTAAAAAATATAGTTCTTCATTTTATATTTTATCAGAAGTTTAGGGGAAAAAATTGAATTTAATTGTGTCCCTTGTTCTCATTTCCTGGGATAAATCCAATACAAATTAAAGTATTGGTATTGAATTAATATTTAAGAAATATTTCAAACCTTACCATTTTCTTCACAAGAATGAAGGCCATATTTTCAGTGTCATGAGTATCAGTCATCATATTTGTTGTACTTTGTTGTTTAAAAGTTGAATACAAAAAAAAAGCAATGAAACTACTGTCAAATTAAACCAAACTTGGTTTAAATCACCACTAGGATATCCAGGGACCACTGTGTATGATGACCCTGCCTGCCAACATGGCACACATGGTTGAAATAAAACATAGGTTTCAAACGCACTTTTTAGTCTTATATCTCTGAAACTAAACAACAGTACAACAGTTGCATTTATCATGCATCAATTGTAAATAAAAATATCAGGTGAGCGACACAGGGTCCTTGGAGCCTCTAGTTTTAGAGAAAAAATGAAGTTGATAATGATTTTGCCAGATAATGATTTAGGAACTGACATTTTGTTGTGGTGGATGAATAAAGAAAATGGCAGTTTCAGGTTGAATTGATGGCTCCTCTAGCTGCATGTCTAGAATTCCAACTGCTCTTTTGATACAATTCTGCTTCAATTTTTTCTTAAGATAGAAAAGGAGACATGAAGGCATTTACTAGTTCTGTCTGTTTCAGGCCTCAGGTCAACATTCAAATGAAATGGCCATAAAAGAAACATGGGCCAACATCTTCTTATATGGAATTGCAACTTCAGTTTAAGCCAGTTTACATAATTTTAGGAACAAGAAAATGCAAACATAAAAAGTTTGAAAATAAGAATTAGATAGAAACAGCATTTAAAATGGAATAAGTACAATAATACATTCTGATTCAGGGATAAATGATGATAGGATTTCATTTTACGATTTGTCAATACTGAATGTGCTACAGCTGTCATTCACTTGTGTAGGTAATTCTGATCTTTTATAGAACCCTGAACTCCATGAATAGTCAACATTTTTACAGTTTTGATGGATAGCTTTAATTTGATATTTTCTTAATAAGTGAAGTATTCTTTAGCAGGCACCTATTAGTGAATTACATAACTTGATTATCTTCATTAGGCTTGTTATTTATATATATATTCAGACATTTTTAGCTCACCTGGCCCGAAGGGCCAAGTGAGCTTTTCTCATCACTTGGCGTCCGTCGTCCTTCGGCGTCCGTCGTCGTTAACTTTTACAAAAATCCTCTCCTCTGAAACTACTGGGCCAAATTTAACCAAACTTGGCAACAATCATCATTTGGGTATTTAGTTTAAAAATTGTGTCCGGTGACCTGCCAAACCAACCAAGATGGCGCCATGGCTAAAAATAGAACATAGGGTAAAATGTATATACTCTGAAACCAAATCATTTAGAGCAAATCTGACATGGGGTAAAATTGTTGATCAAGTAAATATCTATCTGCCCTGAAATTTTCAGATGAATCGGACAATGGGTTATTGGGTTGCTGCCCCTGAATTAGTAATTTTAAGGATTTTTTTCCGTTTTCAGTTATCTTGAAAATTATTATAGATAGAGATAAACTGTAAACAGCAATAATGTTCAGCAAAGTAAGATCTACAAATAAGTCAACATGATCAAAATGGGCAGTTGACCCCTGAAGGAGTTAACGTTATTGCCCTTTAAAGTAATTTTTTACCAATTTTTTTGTAAATTTTTGTAATCTTTTACAAAAATCTTCTCCTCTGAAACTACTGGACCAAATTCAACCAAAACTTAGCCACAATCATTATTAGGGTATTTAGTTTAAAAAATGTGTGCGGTGACCCAGCCAACCAACCAAGATGGCTGCCATGGCTAAAAATAGAACATAGGGGTAAAATGTAGATTTTGGCTTCTAACTCTGAAACCAAAGCATTTAAAGCAAATCTTACAGGGATTAACTTGTTTATCAAGTTAATATCTATCTGCCCTCAAATTTTCAGATAAATTGGACAACTAGTTGTTGGGTTGCTGCCCCTGAATTGGTAATTTTTAAGGAAATTTTCCGTTTTTGGTTATTATCTTGAAAATTATTACAGATAGAGATAAACTGTAAACACCAATAATGTTCAGCAAAGTAAGATCTTCAAATAAGTCAACATGACCAAAATGGTCAGTTGACCCTTAAGGAGTTATTGCCCTTTATAGTCAATTTTTAACAATTTTCATTAATTTGGTAAATTTTGGTAAGTTTTTACGAAATGTTTTCCTTTTGTAATCTTCTTTTCTGAAACTGCAGTAGAAAATCAATATAGAAAACAATCTACTAATGAACTGACAATAAAAATAATTGATAATTCTATAACATGAAAAAAAAACCACATTAATACCTGATGATGGTGTTTCTTTCTTTACATTGAAAATGATGTCACAACTATAATCCCGAACAATAGGTCGAATGTCAGATATGTTTCAGTACTTTGGCTTCATTTTCTACAGATTCCGAAGTGCAAATGATGCTTGAATTCCTACACTAATTTATACAGACTTAATCCCCTTTCACAGGTAATGCCTGCCTCATATTATATTGAAAACTTTAATAGAATATCAGAAATTTTAAGAGAAAATTAATCAACCATGCAAGATCTAAAACTTAATTAATATTGTTCAAATTATCAATTATCTATTAAAAAAAAATTCTCATTAAAAAATATAGTTCTTCATTTTATATTTTATCAGAAGTTTAGGGGAAAAAATTGAATTTAATTGTGTCCCTTGTTCTCATTTCCTGGGATAAATCCAATACAAATTAAAGTATTGGTATTGAATTAATATTTAAGAAATATTTCAAACCTTACCATTTTCTTCACAAGAATGAAGGCCATATTTTCAGTGTCATGAGTATCAGTCATCATATTTGTTGTACTTTGTTGTTTAAAAGTTGAATACAAAAAAAAAGCAATGAAACTACTGTCAAATTAAACCAAACTTGGTTTAAATCACCACTAGGATATCCAGGGACCACTGTGTATGATGACCCTGCCTGCCAACATGGCACACATGGTTGAAATAAAACATAGGTTTCAAACGCACTTTTTAGTCTTATATCTCTGAAACTAAACAACAGTACAACAGTTGCATTTATCATGCATCAATTGTAAATAAAAATATCAGGTGAGCGACACAGGGTCCTTGGAGCCTCTAGTTTTAGAGAAAAAATGAAGTTGATAATGATTTTGCCAGATAATGATTTAGGAACTGACATTTTGTTGTGGTGGATGAATAAAGAAAAAATGACTCTGTCTTCAGTTGCATTTAAAAAATAGAAGGTCTGTGTTTTTGTGATATGTTTTTCTGCTTTGTATCGATCTGATGAGTTAAACCCTTTTCAACTGATTTTTGTCGAGCCTGCGACATTTATGTTGTGAAAGCAAGACATTTCAATCCTAGATTCCATCAGAGATGTCAACATTTAGGTTCAGTTTGTGGTTAAAGTTTTTTTAGACATCAAATACTTTGTCAAACCTTCATGGAATTTTGTGAAATTTGGACAGAAGCTTGTTTATGACCAAAATACAGTATCCAGAGCAAAATCTAGAAAATTTTTATTTTCATTTTTATATGACCGCAAAAAATTTTTTGCGTTCGTTTAATGCTATCATGTTGTCGTCGTCCGAAGACACATTTGGTTTCCGAACAATACCTTTAGTTTAAGTGAATGGATCTCTATGAAATTTTACCAGAAGGTTCAATACCACAAAAGGAAGGTTGGGATTGATTTTGGGGGTTATGGTACCAAGAGTTTAGGAATTAGGGGCCAAAAACAAGCATTTTTGTAGTGTCCGGATAATAACTTGTGTGTAAGTATATGGATCTCTCTGAAATTGTTCCACAAGGTTGCATATCACAAAGGAAAGGCTGGGATTGAGTTTGGGGGTAATTGCCCCAAACATTCAGGAATTAGGGGCAAAAAGGGGCCAAAAACAGGCATTTTTCTAGTTTCCAGACAATAACTTGTGTTTAAGTGTATGGATCTCTCTAAAATTGTACTACAAGGTTCCATACCACAAAGGGAAGGCTTGGATTGAGTTTGGGGGTAATTACTTCAAGGGGGGGGGGTGTTGTTCAAAAAGTTTGGGAGGGATTTTTTTTTCCAATTTTTTTGGGGGGTTTTATAATTTTTTCATCAAATTTTTTGAAAAGCTTCAAGAAGAAATCCTCAATTGCACAGTATTGCACAATAGCAAGAAATCTTCAATTGCACAGTATTGCGCAACAGCACAGTATTGTGCAATAGCAAGAAATCTCCAATTGCACAGTATTGCGCAATAGCAAGAGATCTTCAATAGTACAATATTGTGCAATAGCAAGAAATCTTCAATTTTACAGTATTGCGCAATAGCAAGAAATCTTCAATAGAACAGTATTGCGCAATAGCAAGAAATCTTCAATTGAAAATAAATACAAATCTTTTAACCAATTTCAATGGGATTAATTTAAAGTCCTTAATTTTTGGGGGTTCTAACCTTGTATTACTATTTTGGATATTGGGCCCCATTTTTAGATTGGTCTACATTGAGGTCAAAAGGGTCCTAAATTAAACTTTGTTTGATTTCATCAAAAACTGAGTTGTTGTGGCTGTATGATATGCTGAATCTTATTTAGATTTTTTATTTTGGGTCCTGTTTTCAAATTAGTCATATTAAGGTTTGAAGGGTCCAAAATTAAACTTTGTTTGATTTCAACTAAAATTAAATTTTTGGTGTTTTTTTATATGCTGAATCTAACCATGTTGTTAGATTTTGGATATCAGACCATTCTAGGTAAATTTAATGTCCCATTTCAAACTTTTAAGATCTTTGACCACATTTATTTTGTGTCAGAAACCTATATTATGTCAAAAATTTGATCACAATCCAAATTCAGACAATATCAAGCTTGGATATTGTGTCCAAACTTGCCCCAACTGTTCAGGGTTCGACCTCTGCGGTCGTATCAGGCTGCACAAAGCGAAGCATTTTTTTCCTATTTTAGTGATAAATGGACTTTTTTTTTACAGTAAACAAGTACAAAAGTCTGTGGTTGAAGTCTGTTACACATCAATTACTTTGTCAACGCTTCATAGAATTTTATGAAACTTTGGCAATAGCTTTTTTATGATTAAGAGATAATGTCTGAAGCAAACTTTTGAATATATATTTTTTTCATTTTCTGTATTTTACTGATAGTTGGACTTAGAATTTTACAGTTAACATTTACAGACAGTCTAGGATTAAAAATTTTTGACATGATAAATTTGTAAACCTTCATGGATTGTTATGAAACTTGGACAGAAGCTAATCTTCAAGACCAAGAAAAAGCATCTTAAGAAAAATCTGATTTTTTTAAATTCTGTATAATTTACTGATAAATGGACTCACTTTTTGTCCCCTGTTGCAGAGGACATAGAAATACTGGACATCTGTCCGTCGGGTCTTGTTAGCGCTCTCACCTGTACAATTCTTGCCAGATATTTATGAAACTTATATCATAGGTTTATATCAGCAATGTCTTTGCCCCTTAGAAATATTAATTATATTGGAAATGACATTGCATTTGCTCTGAAGCCATTAAATAATGATATTAATAAAAAGTTTTAAAGAATAATAAAAAAGTGCTTTTTTTAGTTATTGCCCTTGTACCTTAGATAGATAAAATATGTGCAACTCGGGGGACATTGGAACTTTGTTCTTTCATTAAGTCAACATTACACTTTTACACTGACAGCAGCAAAGGCAGGTGAGACACAGGGTTTAACACAGCCACGTTCTTTGTGTGTCTGTCCCAAGTCAGGAGCCTGTATAGTTCAGGGGTTGTTGTCGGTTCAGGTCTGTCATATTTGCTTTTCGTAAATTGTTTTGTTATAAATTAGGCTGTTAGTTTTCTCAATTGAATTGTTTCATATTTTTCATGGCCTTTTATAGCCAACTATACGATATGGGTTTTTCTCATTGTTGAAGGT
The DNA here is from genome assembly GCA_017311375.1 of Mytilus coruscus. Lineage (NCBI taxonomy): Eukaryota > Metazoa > Mollusca > Bivalvia > Mytilida > Mytilidae > Mytilus > Mytilus coruscus. The sequence continues at coordinate 1,186,506 of CM029596.1, read as the reverse complement.
CATACGGTTGCCTATAATTGCTTACATCCACTTCATTTGAACTTTGGTTGATAGCTGTCTCATAGGCAATCCTACCATATCTCCTTATTTTTATATTATATACATTCAGCATGTTCATTTTTAAGCATAGAATTGAATGGTTATAGATTATTACATGACATTTTCCATATCAGCCCATTATCAGCCAGGGACTCCCATATCGGACCGAGGGCTTTAACTTCTGATATGGATCGAGGGATGATACTAGGGTCTAATGATCTATTTATCACATATTTTCCCTATGAAATTTGAATGAGAAATTAGAACAAACAGTTGAATAAAGACTATGTATTTATTTCATTTGTTTGATTTAATTTGTTTTTTTATGTTCTTCTTGATTATTTTTTTGTGCATTTTATAACGATCCAATAATTCCTCAACAATTACTATAACCACATCTGGTCTTCTCCGACAAAGACGTATTGTTTCTAGCAACACAGTGCTGTTCAAACAGTTTTTTATAAACAGTAGGGTTACTTATAAAGTTTAACTGGAAGAGAGCCAATATGGATTTTGTACGTGAGGGCTGATGTAGCTCTCCATTGGGAAGCCCATATTGGCCCCGGTTGTTTGCACCAGGCAGCAATATGACTTAGGCAAATCAGTGTTTATTACATATATATATATATGCAAAACCCTATGTTTTGTTAACAAATATGTGATGATTATATAAACATGACACAGGGCCTCGGTGGCCGAGTGGTCTAAGTAGTTACTACTGAAATCACTAGCCAGTCAACACTGAGGTTGTGAGTTCGAACCCCGCTCGTGCGGGTGCACTCGACTCCAATCGTAATTGACTAGGATTGTGAGTTTTCCTAGGTCGGTGGTTTTCTCCGAGCACTCCGGCTTCCTCCACCAATAAAAACTGGCCGCCACGAAATAGCCCAAAAGCGGTGCTTAAAAGTGGCGTTAAAACACCAAAAAATAAATAAAATAAATATAAACATGACAAAGCCTTGAAGGGTTTCATTATATTTGTGTGGTCCAATAATATTTCAGTTGCTGTACCTGTTCTAAGGCTATTGAATTGAAACAAATTGATCTGAATTTTATTATCACAAGTGAGTATTGAAAGATTGTTTAACAGACATGTTTATAGATAAAATGTAATTGATTGACAAAATCTTGTAAATTTTGTTTAGCAGACATTGGTGTTGTGTAATGTTACACTTTCTAGGACATGTGATCTATTAATTTCTAGCCTAAGGGAGATAATCCAATAGAAGCACATCATGTGATGGGCATGACCTATACAGCATGTCAGATTGCAAAGTAATGGAAAAAGTGTAGGAAAAATAATGCATAAAAATTGCTTTCTTTTTTAAATGAAAGGCCAAATAAACTGAATTAACAACCTTAATAAAAAAAAGTAGAGTATATTTCTTGCTTATGATGGCCTTGTATGGTAAATAGGAATTTATTTCTTGAATGCTTTTTATTCAAGTTTTCTGATGTATGTCAGATATTTAACAAGGTTTAAAACAATTTTGGTTTTACTTAGTACCTTAGTTGTTATGCATACAAGAATTCCATTGTCATGGGCACATAGAATTTGAAAATTGGAAGGCATCTCATTAGGATTTCTTGTTGGTATGTTCTCATTGATGTAAAAGTTAGGCTCATTATTTTTCGTATAATTTGATGGAAACTTACAATAATGAATTTTGAAGAATTGTTCCTGATCTAACAGCATCACACCATACATGAAGCTACAGTTACATAGCTACGGTTTTCTAGTTGCCAAGCACTTTGTCTTGGTACATGGATGTATCTTATAGCTGATCAAAGAATTCTGTATTGTATATGAATGGCAAGAGGAGAGATTTTTATGGGTGAGTGATAAGATTGAAGTTATAGTAAAGATTGGATATGTAGGAGTGTGAGATTTATGTTGTCTCTTTGATAAGGAGTTAATATGTCCCGAAGATATGTTTGTCCATGGTTGACCGGAAGTCTGTTTAGTGGTCTGTCAATATTTACCTGTCATTTTATTTTGTGAAATTAGACATACCTGTAAATACAGGTACATGATATTGTCTTAATTTGTTTGCCCTCTATACACTAAAATTGATGAGCTTTTTCCACATTTATTTTATCAGTTAAAGAATAATTAGATAATTAAATGTTCAGTGAATGTGTGTCAAACTTCTTACAAAGTTGGCACTACAAAAATGAAAAAAAAGAATTTAAAAAATATTAACATTGGAGTAGGCTTTGGAAAGAAAGGAGTTTTAAAATATTAACAGTGGAAAAAACACTGATAGGAAAGAAGGAAAAGTGGAGTGAGAGAACATTTAAAACACAAGGTTTATTTCATTTCAGATTTATCTCCCATTTTTAGTTGTATCTTTCAGGTACAAGTTTTTTTTTTTTTTCAGTCTTGAAGCAAATTATAAAATGAATAAAAGTTTCAAAGGGTCTGTTAAGTCCACTACAGAAATGTTAAAAAGATGTCAAACAGTTTTAGATGGAAATAACTTCCACAAATCAGGTGTTTTACTCTACATGCAGGTTGCTGAAAATTAGGAACCAGATAGAGTATTGCATGTTGTCGCTGAGCTTCCAAAATATTGTGTATGACTTTTTTTGCTAAGACTACTTTTTCACACAAACCGGCTTGGCGGGTATTCCAAAATATCATATACACTTATACCAATCAAAACATTTGAAATAAGACATGTTGCAAAAATTCTAATCTCAATTGGTTGTAAAGTTTTCTTCCAAAATGTTGTATGTAAACTTGAAAATTGTTGTATAATGTCTTTAAGAATCAAAAACTTGTACATTTCTTTATTTATGTGAAAATAAGGTTAGTGTAAAATTTGTATTATCCGGAAATGTCCAAGTTTTTATTTCACAGCCATTTACAAAAACATTCAAGTTCACAAACGACATTTTGGAAGCAAACAATTCAATTTTCAGAGCTTGTTTGTGAGATTTTTTTGTTGTCGAAAAATTAGTAATTTGCTACATTTTGGAAGCCCAGCGACGAATTTTATATATTTCTCTAAAAGGGAGAGTCACCCTCTAATATCAAAATATGAAAAAGAAAATTATGCTTTCCTTCTATTTTGGTTAGTTTTGGATTAAAAAAGGAAATGTATGATAAATGTAAGAGACATTGTGTTGCTACTTAACAACATGAAGTCTGCTTGGATTATCATATCCATAGTATGTTCAAATTATCATCTCCATCCATCATACAAGTCTGTTTAGATTATTAGGTCCATTATACACACAGGTAATATCCCTTTACATGATGGAGAAAATATGACTAGTATGTAATCTGTAGATTACAGAAAGATCTATGACCCTTTGACCTGCTTGATCTGATCATAGGATTGTATAATACCTGTCAATCATTAAAGGGTTAGAGGTGATATACCCCAGTAGATATTGACAGATGTTACATGTCTGGTGTGTATTTTTAGACTGGTCAGCCCCAAAGGGTTTATTAATACCTGATAATCATGGTGTATTAAAGGACTTGGTACATGTTGGCTTTATGGATCATCAAAATATTTCTTAAAAACTATTTGGATTATAACATGGATTTTTATAACTTGTAATGGAAAAAGCTGAGCATATAAGATGTGATGAAGAAAGAGATTTGGTAAGAATTTTATGTAAAATGTATAAACATTACAGGAGAAATGGTAATGCTATATAATTAATACTAATTACAAGATTTAATAGAATTGAATAATGATAATGATGGACCTATCTCCCTTACATCTTCTAGCAAGGTGTGACCATAGATGTATGGTGTGACAGAGTGGTCATTGTATTAGGTCAAAATCAAACAGACTTTTTCTTTTCAAATTATGATGATGGGTTGCCCTCTCATTGAAGGTGAACAATACAACTTCTTTTATTTGCATCTTTTAAATAGATACAAGTAAAAATTCTTTTGCAAAAACAGGTAAACATTTTACAGCCATATTTCCTGAATCAAACTTTCTTTCCACCTTTTGGAAAATAAATTTAAATGATTAGTGACAATTACTAAGAAGACCTTTGTAAGATTGGAAATAATTTACTTTATAATAATGAATATATATATATATTTAAAAGTCTTGTTATGATAAACTGTATTGATCTTGTTCATCTTCAGTGTAGATTAATTGTGATTTGATTAATATATATATGTCATGATAATTAATGATCTATCTCTCCTGCAATACACAAATACTATTATTCAGATGGTATTCATTAATCTGTACACTTAGTATTAATACAGGATAATAACATGGTCCAATGACCCATGCTACACTTAGCATAACTACAGGATAACAACATGGTCCAATGACCCATGCTACACTTAGCCTAACTACAGGATAATAACATGGTCCAATGACCCATGCTACACTTAGCCTAACTACAGGATAATAACATGGTCCAATGACCCCATGCTACACTTAGCATGACTACAAGATAATAACATGGTTCAATGACCCACAAGATTCAAATGTTTGTGTTTACTAACATCAAAATAGAAATAGAAAAAAAATTGTCAGAAGGAGGTTTATATCTTCTTTTGAATGGTCAAATTATAAATGATTTAAAATTGATTCCATACAAATTTTTCATTGAAAATATTGTAAAAATAACACTTATTATAATGATGACAGTTAATTCTAAAATATGTTAAATGTTAACTTGAAAGTGAACAGTATATTCATACTTAAAAGATATTATTTTACCAAGTGATCTTTCTTAATAGAAATTAAACAACAACAAAAATGTACAATATATATTTATATTATATTTATTTACAATCCTATTGTCTGATGTTGCTTAAATCACTTCATACATTTGTTTCTGTAAACATCCACCATTTTGGTTTGGCCTTACTTCACACTCCAATCATCTGATGTAGCTTCAATGACTGACTGTTTATCATACATTTGTTTCTCCAAACGTTAACCATTTTGGTTTGGCCTTACTTCACACTCCTATTATCTGATGTAGCTTCAATGACTGTCTGTTAATCGTACATTTGTTTCTCCAAACATCAACCATTTTGGTTTGGCCTTACTTTACACTCCCATCGTCTGATGTAGCTCCAATGACTGACTGTGTATTGTACATTTGTTTCTCCAAACATCCACCATTTTGGTTTGGCCTTACTTCACACTCGGAGTCTCCTATTGCCTGATGTAGCTTCAATGACTGTTTATCGTTCATTTGTTTCTGAAAACATCAACCATTTTGGTTTGGCCTAACTTCACATTCCCATCTTCTGATGTAGCTTCAATGACTGACTGTTTATCATACATTTGTTTCTCCAAAAATTAACCATTTTGGTTTGGCCTTATTTTACACTTCTGTAGTCTGATGTAGCTTCAATGACTGTCTATTTATCAAACATTTGTTTCTCTAAACATCAACCATTTTGGTTTGGCCTTATTTTACACTCCCATCGTCTGATGTAGATTCAATGACTGTCTGTTTATCGTACATTTGTTTCTCTAAACATCAACCATTTTGGTTTGGCCTTCCTTCACACTCCAATCATCTGATGTAGATTCAATGACTGTCTGTGTATCGTACATTTGTTTCTCCAGACATCAACCATTTTTGTTTGGCCTTACTTCACACTCCTATAGTCTGATATAGCTTCAATGACTGTCTGTTTATCATACTTTTGTTTCTCCAAACATCAACTATTTTGGTTTGGCCTTACTTCACACTCCTATAGTCTGATATAGCTTCAATGACTGTCTGTTTATCGTACTTTTGTTTCTGTAAACATCAACCATTTTGGTTTGGCCTTACTTAATACTCCTATCATCTGATATAGCTTCAACGACTGTATGTTTGTCAAATATTTGTTTCTCCAACATTAACAATTTTGGTTTGGCCTTACTTCACTCCTATTGTCTGATGTAGCTTCAATGACTGTTTGTTTATCGTACATTTGTTTCTCTAAACATCAACCATTTTGGTTTGGCCTTACTTCACACTCCCATCTTCTGATGTAGCTTCAATGAATGTCTGTTTATCGTACATTTGTTTCTCCAATCATCAACCATTTTGGTTTGGCCTTACTTCAATCGTCTGATGTAGCTTCAATGACTGACTGTTTATTGTACATTTGTTTTGTCCAAACATCCACCATTTTTGTTTGGCCTTACTTCACACTCCTATAGTCTGATATAGCTTCAATGACTGTCTGTTTATCATACTTTTGTTTCTCCAAACATCAACTATTTTGGTTTGGCTTTACTTAATACTCCTATCATCTGATGTAGCTTCAATGACTGTATGTTTGTCAAATATTTGTTTCTCCAACATTAACAATTTTGGTTTGGCCTTACTTCACACTCCTATTGTCTGATGTAGCTTCAGTGAATGTCTGTTTATCATACTTTTGATTCTACAAACATCAACCATTTTGGTTTGGCCCTACTTCACACTCCTATTGTCTGATGTAGCTTCAATGACTGACTGTTTATCATACTTTTGATTCTCCAAACATCAACCATTTTGGTTTGGCCTTACTTCACACTCCTATTGTCTGATGTAGCTTCAATGACTGTTTTTCGTTCATTTGTTTCTCCAAACATCCACCATTTTGGTTTGGCCTTACTTCATACTCCTATTGTCTGATGTAGCTCTAATGACTGTCTGTTTATCATACTTTTGATTCTACAAACATCAACTATTTTGGTTTGGCCTTACTTCACACTCCTAGCATCTGATGTAGCTTCAATTGTCTCTTTATCATGCATTTGTTTCTCTAAACATCAATCATTATATAAATAACACATATAGCTGAGAAGGTTGTTACCCCAAGAAAACATTGTCAACTGAGGTGAAGCCAAGGTTGACTATGTCTTTTCGAGGGATAACAATCTGCTCTATCACCCTCTCAGATATGTGTTATTTGATTTATTATACTGAATTTCTTTTTTTACCGACTATTAAATTTAAATTCAAAGTAATAAACTATGATGTCTTGTACATACCAATCATCAGTATTTATTAAAGCGCACACTTGAGCAAGCGTCTCCGTGAAGGGTAATAGAGTATTTGAATTGGGATAGAGTAAATTGTCTCCCTTGTATTAACCAATCAAAATCTTGCATTTTGACATGAAGTATAATAATTTGGTTTGGCCCTACTTCACACTTCTATAGTCTGATGTAGCTTCAATGACTGTTTGTTTATCAACATGTCGGACATTAACTCAAAAACGCTTGAACTAATTTGCATGAAACTTTGGTGAATTGTTTATATCAATTGACGTGAGCTGCCTTCGTTTTTTATAAATTTTTGATTTTACGTTTCCGAGTTATTGGGTTTTATTCATTAAAAGAGGGGGATTTTCCAGTTTTCGGGCAATAACTCAAAAATGCTTTTACCAATTTGCAAGAAACATTGGTGAATTGTTATATCTATTGACATGAGCTCCCTTTCGATTTTAATAAATTTTAGATTTTATGTTTCCGAGTTATGGGGTTTTATTCATTAAAAAAAGCGGGATTTTCCAGTTTTCCGACAATAACTCAAAAATGCTATCAGCAGTTCTCATGAAACTTTGGTGAATTGTTTATATCTATTGACGTAAGCTCCCTTTCCATTTTTATAGATTTTAGATTTTACATTTCCTAGTTATGGGATTTTATTCATAAAAAAGGGGTGATTTTCTAGTTTTCAGACAATACCTTTACAGTGCTTTGAGCAGTTTTCATTAAACTTTGGTGCCTGGTTTATATCTGTTAAGGTAACCTCCCTTTAATTATTCATAAATTTCTGATATGACATTGAGAAGTTATTGAACTTTATTCTTAGAAAGTGCAACGGGCATATCATGGGCTCATGATGCAGCTGTTTATTTTAGTTTGGCCCTACTTCACACTTCTATAGTCTGATGTAGCTTCAATGACTCTCTGTTTATCATACTTTTGTTTCTCCAAACATCAACCATTTTGGTTTGGCCTTACTTCACACTCCTATCCTCATTAAAATGTCTGATGTAGCTACAATGACTGTCTGTTTGTCATAACATCACATTGTTTTCATGCATTGGAAATGCATCATGTGCACTTTCGTGCAGTGACTATTGATTAGTTGTGATAAGAGGTGCACACATGGAGGGTGAGTTTTTAATGTATACAATGTAAGATCTTAATTTCATTTTATTAAGATCTAAATGAGTAAATATAATGATAATAATTTAGATGTAAGATAAAATTATGCTCTAATCATTGTTGGTATTTTTTAAATTATATCAATTCATGACATTGATTTTCCCCTTTTCTTTTTTAAGGTATATGTATTATGAAAATTTAATGTTTCCCTCAAGAATCATTATGGCTTTGGTAGAGCTTTTGTTTATGTAACACACAGTTATATTAATGAGAATTTGAACTGTTTATTGCTTAAACCATCATTACATGTCATAACCAACCTTGATCTGGCCAGAAATGGTGGTGTTGAGCTATTGTGTCATCCATTTGTAAACAATGTTAAGAGTCAATGGAATCAAGCTTGTTTTGAATCGACTCAAGTTTCACAAGTTTTTAAATATATTTCTGTTCATGCTGTCAAACAACAAACTTTGCAACGATTATTTTATGTGGAACATCATTATTTTTTATTTTCTCAACAATTTATGCAACCTACACAATTTATTTTTGAATGAATTCAAGACTTAGACCCCGTTTACACTTGTACGAAATTGAATCGATCTTTGTTTGAATGGATCTTAAAAGGACCAGTTCCCGTTTACATTTGCACAAGCAAGATCGATCAAGATCGATCTTATTTACTCTTAGTGCGTTTACACTGCAACATAAAAAGAACCGGTCTGACCTGATTAATTTACATTTCGTAAACAAATAAACGTAAAAATAGAATAGTATAACAATGTATGCATCTTGCGCTGACAATCACACACTGAAAAATCATTGAGAAAATAGTTGGTCATTAATCAACATTTTGGTTCACACATCACAAGTCATTAAACAAAGAAATGAGAGAAGACTATCACTTAAAAATGAACAGCCAATGCGTTTGAAGAAGAAAATTTGCAACAAAAATGATCCAAAAAATTTTCTTATCCCACCCATCGTTTTTAAACACTTGTGCTTTTGCCACTGAACATGCGCAGATTAACTCTCATATCTAAATATAACATTCACTTGAAGAAAGATCGATTCAAATAAGATCAATCTTTTTAAAACCACCTCTGGAGGTGGACTTTTTAAGTCCGATTGAAGATCAATCTTTCCCGTTTACATTAGACTAAAGATCGATCTTTTTAAGATCTATCTCGGGAAAGATTGATCATTTTTACTAGTGTAAAAGGGGTCTTATTCTGCAGCTAGCTTTTATATAATACAATATTAGTACCTTTCTTCTATAAAGTCCTGATCAAGGGAATGTAATTAATTGCTTTTGAGGTTTCTGTCAATCTTTGTCAACTTTGATTGACTTTTCATGGTATGATTCACAGGTTTGTTAATTAATTGTTTCAAAGGATATATTTATGATTACATAGAGGTGAGACAAGACTTGAGAAAGATTCAAAGAATAAGCAAAAATGACAGTTTTAGACACTGACTTTGATATCTTTTAAACAAATAGCTGATTCTTGGTAATATGCATGAAAATTTCACAAATTTCCTCCAGTTTATTTGTGTTCAAACATAAGTTTGTTGTGGATTAATAAGCTAGAGTTTGTACTGACTATGTGTGTGGGGTAATGACTAATGCATGATAAATTCCACAGTGCAGGTGAGAGGCAGATAATATCTATGTTATAGATGAAAATATAGGGTATATTGTAGGAACAGTTTTTGAAACCATTAATGAAAGGTAAATGGAATTTTTCTATGGAAACACAAATGTATGTTTTAATTTATTGGATGTTTACAGAATGTGTAAGGCCCAGGCCAGTTGAAATCAGTCTTAAGAAAAACATTTTTTATATCTCTGACATATATCGCAAGTTATAAATGGTACTTGTGATTTCTTTCTGTTCATGACATTTATGCTGTGTAGATTTTGAAGACAGCATGAGTGTTTTCCGAGAAAATATTGAAGGTGCAAAGTTAAAAACCAAATTTATACTATGATTGTTTTACCAACTAGAAAGATATCAATGAAAATCTTTTTTTTTATGCCCCCACCACAGCGGAGGGGGATTAAGTGTTACCCTTGTACGTACGTACGTATGTCCCAAAATTAGTTTCCGTTCTGTAACTTTAGTTTGCCTCAAGCAAATGTTATGAAACACAGATCAAGTTTGAATTTGGGTGGCGTCACTTTTACTGTTCTAGAGTTATGCCCTTTACAAATAGAAAAATTGCTGAATTTTCCGTTCTCTAACTTCAGTTGATCTCAACCAAATTTATGAAACTTATACACAATGCTTATTACCACAAAACTTGGATCAAGTTCGAATTTGTGTGGCTTCACTTTTACAGTTCTCTAGTTATGTCCCTTTATAAAGTTATTTGCAAGTGGGGGGATCATCTGTGTCCCATGGACACCTTCTCTATTTATTATCTCTTTTATCTTTCAAATTTCTGAAATTGAAAATGCAAAACACAGCTATTGAGAGGACGGGTGTTAAAATATTGCTTTGTATTGGGCTGGTGAGACACTGTACCCTGTACTCTTTACTGTTGTCCAGCAATTGTCAAGATAGATACACAATTATTTCCTGGTATTTATCAATTCAATCCAGGCATGATTTCCTGCCAAATTCTTACTTTCCCCATGGTTATGATCATTTGGACTGTCTTATATGTTAACTTTCCATTTGTTGTATATTATATGTTTTAAGATCTGATACCTTTTGTTGGAACTTGGATGTCAGTTAACTGCTCATTTGTTGTATATTATGTCTTAAGATCTGATACCTTTTGTTGGAACTTCAGATGCCAGTTTGCTTTTCAATTGTTCACACAGTTGTATATTAAATGGCTTTAGTTCTGACACACTTTTGTTGGAACTTGGATATCAGTTGTTGCATTCTATTTGGTAAGCTGTGACACGCTTTTGTTGGAACTTGGATATCAGTTGTTGCATTCTATTTGGTAAGCTGTGACACACTTTTGTTGGAACTTGGATATCAGTTGTTGCATTCTATTTGGTAAGCTGTGACACGCTTTTGTTGGAACTTGGATATCAATTGTTGCATTCTATTTGGTAAGCTGTGACACGCTTTTGTTGGAACTTGGATATCAATTGTTGCATTCTACTCTGTAAGCTGTGACACGCTTTTGTTGGAACTTGGATATCAGTTGTTGCATTCTATTTGGTAAGCTGTGACACGCTTTTGTTGGAACTTGGATATCAGTTGTTGCATTCTATTTGGTAAGCTGTGACACGCTTTTGTTGGAACTTAGATATCAATTGTTGCATTCTATTTGGTAAGCTGTGACACGCTTTTGTTGGAACTTAGATATCAATTGTTGCATTCTATTTGGTAAGCTGTGACACGCTTTTGTTGGAACTTAGATATCAATTGTTGCATTCTACTCTGTAAGCTGTGACACACTTTTGTTGGAACTTGGATATCACTTGTTGCATTCTATTTGGTAAGCTGTGACATGCTTTTGTTGGAACTTGGATATCAATTGTTGCATTCTACTCTGTAAGCTGTGACACACTTTTGTTGGAACTTGGATATCAATTGTTGCATTCTACTCTGTAAGCTGTGACACACTTTTGTTGGAACTTGGATATCAATTGTTGCATTCTACTCTGTAAGCTGTGACACACTTTTGTTGGAACTTGGATATCAATTGTTGCATTCTACTCTGTAAGCTGTGACACACTTTTGTTGGAACTTGGATATCAATTGTTGCATTCTACTCTGTAAGCTGTGACACACTTTTGTTGAAACTTGGATATCAATTGTTGCATTCTACTCTGTAAGCTGTGACACACTTTTGTTGGAACTTGGATATCAATTGTTGCATTCTACTCTGTAAGCTGTGACACACTTTTGTTGGAACTTGGATATCAGTTGTTGCATTCTACTCTGTAAGCTGTGACACGCTTTTGTTGGAACTTGGATATCAATTGTTGCATTCTATTTGGTAAGCTGTGACACGCTTTTGTTGGAACTTGGATATCAGTTGTTGCATTCTACTCTGTAAGCTGTGACACACTTTTGTTGGAACTTGGATATCAATTGTTGCATTCTACTCTGTAAGCTGTGACACACTTTTGTTGGAACTTGGATATCAATTGTTGCATTCTATTTGGTAAGCTGTGACACGCTTTTGTTGGAACTTGGATATCAGTTGTTGCATTCTACTCTGTAAGCTGTGACACACTTTTGTTGGAACTTGGATATCAATTGTTGCATTCTATTTGGTAAGCTGTGACACGCTTTTGTTGGAACTTGGATATCAGTTGTTGCATTCTACTCTGTAAGCTGTGACACGCTTTTGTTGGAACTTGGATATCAATTGTTGCATTCTACTCTGTAAGCTGTGACACACTTTTGTTGGAACTTGGATATCAATTGTTGCATTCTACTCTGTAAGCTGTGACACGCTTTTGTTGGAACTTTATTTACTTGAGTCATTTAACCAATAATAAGATACAATAACATTAAGTCATTATAAAAACTTACAAATTAATCCACTTGAAAGTCTAGATTAATTCCACTTGAAGATTATTCCTGTTTGTATGCTAAGCATTAGGCAATTGCAAATTATTAGATCTAAAGAGGAGCCATACATGGTTATGGCCATAAAAAGACTACAAAACATACATAGACCTCATTAAAACATTTCTTTTCCAAATTGGTAAGCACTTCTTGTTTCAAATATCACCCTTATCAGTTGTTGCATTCTATTTGGTAGCTGTGACACGCTTTTGTTGGAACTTGGATATCAATTGTTGCATTCTATTTGGTAAGCTGTGACACGCTTTTGTTGGAACTTGGATATCAATTGTTGCATTCTACTCTGTAAGCTGTGACACGCTTTTGTTGGAACTTGGATATCAGTTGTTGCATTCTATTTGGTAAGCTGTGACACGCTTTTGTTGGAACTTGGATATCAGTTGTTGCATTCTATTTGGTAAGCTGTGACACGCTTTTGTTGGAACTTAGATATCAATTGTTGCATTCTATTTGGTAGCTGTGACACGCTTTTGTTGGAACTTAGATATCAATTGTTGCATTCTACTCTGTAAGCTGTGACACACTTTTGTTGGAACTTGGATATCACTTGTTGCATTCTATTTGGTAAGCTGTGACATGCTTTTGTTGGAACTTGGATATCAATTGTTGCATTCTACTCTGTAAGCTGTGACACACTTTTGTTGGAACTTGGATATCAATTGTTGCATTCTACTCTGTAAGCTGTGACACACTTTTGTTGGAACTTGGATATCAATTGTTGCATTCTACTCTGTAAGCTGTGACACACTTTTGTTGGAACTTGGATATCAATTGTTGCATTCTACTCTGTAAGCTGTGACACACTTTTGTTGGAACTTGGATATCAATTGTTGCATTCTACTCTGTAAGCTGTGACACACTTTTGTTGAAACTTGGATATCAATTGTTGCATTCTACTCTGTAAGCTGTGACACACTTTTGTTGGAACTTGGATATCAATTGTTGCATTCTACTCTGTAAGCTGTGACACGCTTTTGTTGGAACTTTATTTACTTGAGTCATTTAACCAATAATAAGATACAATAACATTAAGTCATTATAAAAACTTACAAATTAATCCACTTGAAAGTCTAGATTAATTCCACTTGAAGATTATTCCTGTTTGTATGCTAAGCATTAGGCAATTGCAAATTATTAGATCTAAAGAGGAGCCATACATGGTTATGGCCATAAAAAGACTACAAAACATACATAGACCTCATTAAAACATTTCTTTTCCAAATTGGTAAGCACTTCTTGTTTCAAATATCACCCATATCAAATGGTCATGTAGGTATTAGTTTAGTATGAATCTTGAAATGGTGATGGGAGGCTAAATAAAGAAAGACTAGATAGAATGATAACACCCAATTATAGAACTAGGACTGTCATTGCTATCAAACAATCACACCACTATCACACCCAACTATAGAACTAGGACTGTCATTGCTATCAAACAATCACACCACTATCACACCCAACTATAGAACTAGGACTGTCATTGCTATCAAACAATCACACCACTATCACACCCAACTATAGAACTAGGACTATTGCCATCAAACAATCACACCACTATCACACCAACTATAGAACTAGGACTGTCATTGCCATCAAACAATCACACCACTATCACACCCAACTATAGAACTAGGACTGTCATTGCTATTAAAAACAATCACACCACTATCACACCCAACTATAGAACTAGGACTCATTGCTATCAAACAATCACACCACTATCACAACCAACTATAGAACTAGGACTGTCATTGCTATCAAACAATCACACCACTATCACAACCAACTATAGAACTAGGACTGTCATTGCTATCAAACAATCACACCACTATCACAACCAACTATACAACTAGGAATGTCATCACCATCAAACAATCACACCACTATCGCAACCAACTATAGAGCTTGGACTCGTGTTTTCTGCCAGCCAATAATCACACCCATATGTAACAACCAACTATAGAGCTTGGACTTGTGTCTTCTGTGCCAGCCATCAATCACATCCATATATAACAACCAACTATAGAGCTTGGACTTGTGTCTTCTGCCAGCCATCAATCACACCCATATGTAACAACCAACTATAGAGCTTGGACTTGTGTCTTCTGCCAGCCATCAATCACACCCATATATAACAACCAACTATAGAGCTTAGACTAGTGTCTTCTGTGCCAGCCATCAATCACATCCATATATAACAACCAACTATAGAGCTTGGACTTGTGTCTTCTGCCAGCCATCAATCACACCCATATATAACAAACAACTATAGAGCTTAGACTAGTGTCTTCTGTGCCAGCCATCAATCACACCCATATGTAACAACCAACTATAGAGCTTGGACTTGTGTCTTCTGCCAGCCATCAATCACACCCATATGAAACAACCAACTACAGAGCTTAGACTTGTGTCTTCTGCCAGCCATCAAACACACCCATATATAACAACCAACTATAGAGCTTAGACTTGTGTCTTCTGCCAGCCATTAATCACACCCATATGAAACAACCAACTACAGAGCTTAGACTTGTGTCTTCTGCCAGCCATCAATCACACCCATATGTAACAACCAACTATAGAGCTTGGACTTGTGTCTTCTGTCAGCCATCAATCACACCCATATGTAACAACCAACTATAGAGCTTGGACTTGTGTCTTCTGTGCCAGCCATCAATCACATCCATATATAACAACCAACTATAGAGCTTGGACTTGTGTCTTCTGCCAGCCATCAATCACACCCATATGTAACAACCAACTATAGAGCTTGGACTTGTGTCTTCTGTGCCAGCCATCAATCACATCCATATATAACAACCAATTATAGAGCTTGGACTTGTGTCTTCTGCCAGCCATCAATCACACCCATATATAACAACCAACTATAGAGCTTAGACTAGTGTCTTCTGCCAGCCATCAATCACACCCATATATAACAACCAACTATAGAGCTTAGACTAGTGTCTTCTGTGCCAGCCATCAATCACACCCATATGTAAAAACCAACTATAGAGCTTAGACTTGTGTCTTCTGCCAGCCATCAATCACACCCATATATAACAACCAACTGTAGAGCTTAGACTAGTGTCTTCTGTGCCAGCCATCAATCACATCCATATATAACAACCAACTATAGAGCTTGGACTTGTGTCTTCTGCCAGCCATCAATCACACCCATATATAACAAACAACTATAGAGCTTAGACTAGTGTCTTCTGTGCCAGCCATCAATCACACCCATATGTAACAACCAACTATAGAGCTTGGACTTGTGTCTTCTGCCAGCCATCAAACACACCCATATATAACAACCAACTATAGAGCTTAGACTTGTGTCTTCTGCCAGCCATTAATCACACCCATATGAAACAACCAACTACAGAGCTTAGACTTGTGTCTTCTGCCAGCCATCAATCACACCCATATGTAACAACCAACTATAGAGCTTGGACTTGTGTCTTCTGTCAGCCATCAATCACACCCATATGTAACAACCAACTATAGAGCTTGGACTTGTGTCTTCTGTGCCAGCCATCAATCACATCCATATATAACAACCAACTATAGAGCTTGGACTTGTGTCTTCTGCCAGCCATCAATCACACCCATATGTAACAACCAACTATAGAGCTTGGACTTGTGTCTTCTGTGCCAGCCATCAATCACATCCATATATAACAACCAATTATAGAGCTTGGACTTGTGTCTTCTGCCAGCCATCAATCACACCCATATATAACAACCAACTATAGAGCTTAGACTAGTGTCTTCTGCCAGCCATCAATCACACCCATATATAACAACCAACTATAGAGCTTAGACTAGTGTCTTCTGTGCCAGCCATCAATCACACCCATATGTAAAAACCAACTATAGAGCTTAGACTTGTGTCTTCTGCCAGCCATCAATCACACCCATATGTAACAACCAACTATAGAGCTTAGACTTGTGTCTTCTGCCAGCCATCAATCACACCCATATATAACAACCAACTATAGAGCTTGGACTTGTGTCTTCTGCCAGCCATCAATCACACCCATATGTAACAACCAACTATAGAGCTTGGACTTGTGTCTTCTGCCAGAAATCAATCACACCCATATGTAACAACCAACTATAGAGCTTGGACTTGTGTCTTCTGTCAGTCATCAATCACACCCATATGTAACAACCAACTATAGAGCTTGGACTTGAGTCTTCTGTCAGCCATCAATCACATCCATATATAACAACCAACTATAGAGCTTGGACTTGTGTCTTCTGTGCCAGCCATCAATCACATCCATATATAACAACCAACTATAGAGCTTGGACTTGTGTCTTCTGCCAGCCATCAATCACACCCATATGTAACAACCAACTATAGAGCTTGGACTTGTGTCTTCTGTCAGCCATCAATCACACCCATATGTAACAACCAACTATAGAGCTTGGACTTGTGTCTTCTGTCAGCCATCAATCACACCCATATGTAACAACCAACTATAGAGCTTGGACTTTGTTATGTTAATGTGCCTCTTTACATCAAATGAATAGCATTAGTTGTAATTGCAACAAACATAATTGATTTGTAAATGTAAGACATGCCAGTAGGTGTTTTTAAAGTTTTGAAATTCTGAACCTTTTATACTTGTATTTAAATTATTCAGTTTTGAAACAATGAACTGCATATTTTTTTAGGTATAAAAGTACATTTAGAACAATTGAATAGTTAAGCCACAAGATTTATGTTGTGATAAGATACAAAATTTATATTGCCCCTGTCTATGGCCTCTTCATTCACCTGGACAATTGTACAGTTTTATACAGAGAGTTTGTTTTATTTTGACACAGGATTATTATTTTAAATTAAAAAAACAACTTGGAATTTATTTCACCAAGGTATGTAGATTTTATTATGTAAAACAAGGTAATTTACCTAATGGAATTTCTAATTAAATAATGTGAAGTAAATGAGAAATGTACATGATGGAGTTATTAATGTGGACTGTAATTGTCAGTCATTCTTATTTTGTGTATCCTACCATGTTAAGTCCTGGAGAGTTTGTACAGGACCAGTCACAAGATAGATATGTAATTTTCTGTCACACATTAAGTGTCATGAATAAAGTAAATCAGTCAATAATGTTTCTTGGACATAAAAACATTTGACATTTTATAAATGTTTATATATATTAAGATATTTGCTAAATGAATTAGTTCCCACACATCAGACGAACAAAAGTCTATTATGTCATAAGATACTTAAACGATGTCAATAAATACCAGATTAAATTATATATTTTGTCATTAAACCACAAATATTTCCCAGGAAAACATTCAGATTTATTTAGTGAATAAAAACATTCAATGTCAAGGTTTTCTTATTACATTAAAAAAACAAGAGGGCCCTGTTTAACTATCAACACAAAAGGGCACTGATTAATCATGAATTTAACTTGTTATGTACTGTTTAACTATCAACACAAAAGGGCACTGATGAATCATGAATTTAACTTGTTATGTACTGTTTAACTATCAACACAAAAGGGCACTGATGAATCATGAATTTAACTTGTTATGTACTGTTTAACCATCAGTTTAACTTGTTCTGATCTGTTTAACTATTTCTTTGACAACACTGTAAATCTTGCTCTAAATAAATCAAAAGTTATATAATTTTGGAGACAACTGCTCTATTGAGTCCCCTGACTTTGTGAGTTTGGACACATAAATAAATGAAATTCTTTATTTAACAAAGGTAACTCATTTTGCAAGAGTAGGACAGGCTCTAAATAATATAGTGTTACATATGTATATAATATGTACTGGGACAGACAACTGCTCTAATTAGTTCCCTTAGTTTGGAAAGGCACTAATACTTATGGCATGGGTGTATTTAAATTTTCCCCTTTTATCTTCAATCAGTTGATAGTATATGTTACTTTTCTGACAAGTTCATCAGATATTCCAGTAACCCAGTTTTATTAATCATTTGTGAAAAATCTGACATTTTAAAAAGTTATTTCAACCAGTTCAAATCCTTTTTTGAAAAGATGAAAAGGAATATATGGCTGACTTAATGTACAGATCAGCCATGAGCAACCTCAAGGTGACTTTATCAATTTAAATTTACAAAAACTAATCATATATTTTTTTCCTCAAATTTCCTCAAATTTAACAGATTGTTAGATAAATCAATTCCAAATGTGCTTTAAATTTTTTACAAAATTAACAATAGCTCTGTTTATAGAATTATTGAGTTGTTATATACAATTGACAACTTTTATGTTGGTTTGTGGTCAGTAAAACAAAACTAAATGCTGGAAAGCAATGAAACTTAGTAGGTTGAAGGAAATACTCTAAATTACCATAAACTTAAGGAATGTGAAGAAAAGTAGATATTTGAGTAAGTAAGTGTGTATTGATCAAGGTCAGTTCTCTGTTGACTTGGAATCTTAAGTGAAGAATAAACCATCTAAAAATAACCCATTATAGAAACAATTTGTCCATGTATATTTTATAAATAATACTAATATAATCTACTCTCGGCCTAGATTATTTATTTTTCCAATTTATGAAGTTGTTAGTATTTTTGATTATTAAGGCAATGAGAAAGAGACATAATGTTTTAATTTGAATAATTGTAAAAAACAAGTAATTTTATGTCGAATACAAGGATTTTTTATATGCCTCAGGCAATAGTTAAAACATATCTGTTAGATATTTCTGGCTGTCCTTATGACATACCTGTGTATAATTATTTGGTGATACTGTTAGATATTTCAGGCTGTCCTTGTGACATACCTGTGTATAATTATTTGGTAATACTATTAGATATTTCAGGCTGTCCTTGACATTGTGACATACCTGTGTATAATTATTTGGTAATACTGTTAGATATTTCAGACTGCCCTTGACATTGTGACATTCTTGTGTATAATTACTTGGTAACACTGTTAGATATTTCAGGCTGTCCTTGACATTGTGACATACCTGTGTATAATTATTTGGTAATACTGTTAGATATTTCAGACTGTCCTTGACATTGTGACATACCTGTGTATAATTATTTGGTAATACTGTTAGATATTTCAGACTCTCCTTGACATTGTGACATACCTGTGTATAATTATTTGGTAATACTGTTAGATATTTCAGGCTGTCCTTGACATTGTGACATACCTGTGTATAATTACTTGGTAACATTGTAAGATATTTCAGGCTGTCCTTGACATTGTGAGATACCTGTGTATAATTATTTGGTAATACTGCATGTGGATTCATTTTTGTTCGTAGGTACCAATTTTTGTGGATTTCACAAAAGTCTGCATACAAGTCTATAGACAATGATAGATAGTTTGTACTTTTTTGAACATTTTGTTGTTCACCCATGAAATCCACAAAAATTGGTGTGCCATGAATAATCTACAGCAGAAAAACTTTATAAGATAATTATAATTAAACATATTAGGTTTAGTACAGTTTAAAGTTTGTTTTAATCTGTACTATACAGATATAAAACAAGGAAAAGTTAAGATATAAGTATTAGATCAATTTCTGTGTTCCTCAAAACATAGATCTGAAATTATTCCTCTGACACCATTTTTTACCATCCAGTGGTATGGAGCACCTGTGTTGTCGCTTGTTCCACAAACATAGGTCTGAAATTATTCTTCTGACACCAGATTTTACCATCCAGTGGTATGGAGCACCTGTTTTGCCACTTGTACCACAAACATAGATCTGAAATTATTCATCTGATGCAAGATTTTACCATCCAGTGGTATGAAGCACTTGTGTGGCAGCTTGTACCACAGACATAGATCGGAAATAATTCCTCTGACACCAGATTTTTACTATCCAGTGGTATAGAGCACCTGTGTGGCAGCTTGTACCACAGACATAGATCTGAAATCATTCCTCTGACACCAGATTTTACCATCCAGTGGTATGGAGCACCTGTGTTGCCACTTGTACCACAAACATATATCTGAAATTATTCATCTGATGCAAGATTTTACCATCCAGTGGTATGGAGCACCTGTGTTGTCGCTTGTACCACAAACATAGATCTGAAATTATTCCTCTGACACCAGATTTTACCATCCAGTGGAATGGAGCACCTGTGTGGCAGCTTGTACCACAGACATAGATCGGAAATAATTCCCTCTGACACCAGATTTTACCATTCAGTGGTATGGAGCACCTGTGTGGCAACTAAATGTACCACAAACATAGGTGTGAAATTATTTCTCTTGACACCAGATTTTATCATGCTGTTGGTTTGAGCACCTGTATCACAGCCTGTCTAACAAAGATAGATCTGAGTTCATTCCTCTTTTCATGATTTATGGATCTATATAGATCTTTAAATGATTTTAATGCACAGGAATAAAATGTTTTGGTACCTTTCATTATGTACATTTCTCTATATATTTTTTTAGCAATTTCAAATATGATGAGATTTTAGTTCACATCTTTCTTTTATGAAATCAAGTTGTCTTGTAATTTTATTGTATCTTAATGACTCCATCATTACTTCATTCATTCAGTCGCCATTGTTGTTTAGGAGAGTGAAAGGTTCTGACGTAGATCAGTCTTTGATTTGTGACGTAAAGTTCTGTTGATTCCTGATTCTCTGTAACTGGTCGTTGATTTATTGACATTTGACCTCTTACATGATTACATTAAGGTTAAATTTAACAGATATAAATAATTGAGGAATTATTAAAAAGAGATTATTGAGGATAAATGACAGATTATTTGAATATCTGTCTGATATATTTATGGAATACAGTGGTTATTGTTTACGATCAATACTGTTGGAAGATGATATTGGAATTTCTGACATTTGCCTGTACTAGTAAAACATTGTAATATTATGGGATGGAATAACCAGACGGAGAATTGGGATTTCAGGATGGAAATTTTGATTTAATATATTTTCAGTAAGTTGTAAGTTTGAGGATAATGATCAACACGTTTGATAGACTGTAAGTAATCAATGATAGATACATCAGGATTTATGGACAAACTGATATACCTTTTATAACCAGTATGTTCCTAAAAAATATGGACAGTACCTGAAGATCAACTGAATTCATCTCCAAAAATTCAGTAAGAATAAACAAGAAGGCAAAAATAAAATGTAAAACTATTACAATAAGGAGATGTGTTATGATTGCCAATGAGACAACTATCCATACATATCTAATGATCTGAACAGGTCACTGTGCAGCCTTCAACAATTAGCATAAAGAATACTTTGTTGTTAAACATCTTTGTGCTGTAACTATTGTCCCAGGTATGAGGAGGGTTTGGGACAATAGTAACAGCATAACATTAGAACACACAACAAAATTTCTGAATTTGTTTCAATATATTTGTTCATAGCTTTGTAAAGTTTGCCTTTTCCAGAATATGGTTAGCAAGTTAACTTATTTATTTTCCTACTCTGACGTTCTGTTAACATTTGGCTTTTAATGTCAAGCTTGTATTGCTTACATAGAATATACTTTGTCATTGAAATGTCCAATCTTTTAATGTAAGAGTTACATTGAAACAGATAACATGTACAATTGATGATACATCAGTAATACACTATTGGACCATAATTTGATATTGTTCTTCACTCATGGGATGCATGAGCATATAAACATTTGTAATTAATTTACTTGACTCATGGGATGCATGATGATATAAACATTTGTAATGAATTTACTTGACTCATGGGATGCTTGATGATATAAAAAAACATTTGTAATGAATTTACTTGACTCATGGGGATGCAGGATGATATAAAAAAAAAACATTTGTAATGAATTTACTTGACTCATGAGATGCATGAGCATTATTTATACACATTATAATGCATTTACTTGAAAGTAATGCTAATCAGTTACTACTGTCAATATTTGTCATGATTTGAAGAGTTGTCTCCCATCATGAAAGCACCAGGACTAGGAATCCTAGTTTCAGTGAGGGTCAAATTTTAGCACATTCCAATACACTCAACACAACTATACAACATACATGATGGATTACACAGATAAAGGTTAGAGGTCACCATTGAGCACCTGTTATTCTTGTTTTTATAATGACCTGAACATCAGGTGCATTTGTGTTTTAATCAATATTGTCTTCAGTCCTTAGTAGGCCTGCTATAACAAATCAGTCTCTTCTGTGAAGACATTCTCTCTTGTGGTTCTATCATCTGTAAAGATTCTTTCTTATGTCAAGTCGCATTTGTCTTCTATAAAGATGTATACGTGCATATTCTTGTTTCAAGCCCCAGACAATGAACAAATTTTATTCTATTCTGTAGATATGTTTTCTTGTGTAAAGTCCCAGACTAGACACATTTTCCCTTGTCAGTCTGTACATCCATTTGTCCCGAAATTGGCTACCTTTCTCTAACTTCAGTTTGCCTCAATCAAATATATACACAATGCTTATTACATTATTGTATCACCAAACACAGATCAAGTTTTCAATTTTGTGGCGTCACTTTATTAATGGAAAAATTGCTGAATTTGCCATTTCTGCACTCTGACTTTACTTTGCCACAATTAAGTGTTCAGAAGCTTATAAACACAATGCTTATAAACACAAAACACAGATCAAGTTCACATTTGGTTGTCATGTCTTTCACCATTCTTGAGTTATTTCATTTTAGAAATGTAAAAATTGGTGAATTAGCAGTTTCCACACTGAAACTTTACTTTGCCTCAACCAAATGTTATAAAACTTATACACAATGCTTATTACAGATCAAGTTTGAAATTTTGGTGGCGTCACTTTCACCATTCTTGAGTTATGCCCCTTTATTAAGTTTCAAAGGAAAAATTTTGCGGTCGTATATTGGTATGACATTGGCGTCGTCGTCGTCCGAAGACACATTGGTTTTCGCGCTCTAACTTTAGTTTAAATGAATGGATCTCTAGGAAATTTTACCATAAGGTTCAATACCACAAAAGGAAGGTTGGGATTGATTTTGGGGGTTATGGTACCAACAGTTAAGGAGTTAGAGGCCAAAAAGGGGCCAAAAATAAGCATTTTTGTAACTTCCAGACAATAACTTGTGTGTAAGTGTATGGATCTCTCTGACATTGTACCAGAAGGTTCCATATCACAAAGTGAATGCTGGGATTGATTTTGGGGGTAATTGCCTTAAAATTTTAGGAATTAGGGGCCAAAAAAGGGGTGAAAAATAAGCATTTTTCTAGTTTCAGGACAATAACTTGTGTGTAAGTGTATGGATCTTTCTGAAATTGTACTCAAGGTTCCATATCACAAAGGTTCCATATCACCAAAATAAGGTTTCAGACTATAACTTGTGTTCAAGTGTATGGAATTGTACTGCAAGGTACCATACCTCAAAGGAAGGCTGGGATTGAGTTTGGGTGATCATAAAAAAATTTGGGGGTGTTTCTCCTTTTTCCTTTTTTTTTTCTTTAAAATTTTCCATTTTAAGTTGGTTATTTCTGATTTATATTTAAAAGCAAATAATAATGATATGGCAGGAGATACACACCAAACAGGATGTGTAAATTATTATATAATAAGTATTGTGCAATAGCAAGAAATTTTCAATTGTACAGTATTGCGCAATAGCAAGAAATCTTCAATTGCACAGTATTGCGCAATAGCAAGAAATATCCAATAGCACAATATTGCACGATAGCAAGAAATTGTCAATTGTACAGTATTGCACAATAGCAAGAAATATTCAATTGCACAGTATTGCACAATTGCAAGAAATATTCAATTGCACAGTATTGTGCAAAAGAAGATACTTTGTATAAATTGCTTATTTCTTGACCAATTTCAATGGGGTTTTATTCTTGAAATCTTGGGGTTCTTTAATATGCTGAATCTAACCGTGTATTAAGTTTTTGGATTTTGGGCCCCGTTTTTAAATTGGTCCACATTGAGGTCCAAAGGGTCCAAAATTAAACTTTGTTTGATTTCATCAAAAATTGAATTATTGGGGTTCTTTGATATGCCGAATCTAACCGTGTATTTAGATTCTTAATTTTTGGTCCTGTGTTCAAATTGGTCTACATTAAGGTCCAAAGGGTCCAAAATTAAACTTAAATTGATTTTAACAAAAATTGAATTCTTAGGGTTCTTTGATATGCTGAATCTAAACATGTATTTAGAATTTTTGATTATGGGCCCAGTTTTCAAGTTGGTCCAAATCGGGGTCCAAAATTAAACTTTGTTTGATTTCAACAAAAATTGAATATATGGGGTTCTTTGATATGCTGAATCTAACCATGTATTTAGATTTTTGATTTTTGGGCCCCGTTATCAACTTTGTCCACATTGAGGTCAAAAGGGTCCAAAATTAAACTTTTGTTTGATTTCATCAAAAATTAAACTCTTGGGGTTCTTTGATATGCTGAATCTAACCGTGTATTTAGATTTTGGATATTGGACCATAATAGGTGAATGTCCAATTTAAAATTTTTAAGTTCTTAGACCACATTCATTCTGTGTCAGAAACCTATGCTGTGTCAAATATTTAATCACAATCCATATTCAGAGCTGTATCAAGCTTGAATGTTGTGTCCATACTTGCCCCAACTGTTCAGGGTTCGACCTCTGCGGTCGTATCAAGCTGCGCCCTGCGAAGCATTTTATTTAGTTTACAGCAATGTGAATGTGTTATTTCTGCATTTATATATCACTTTCTTAATACGATCATTATGGTCTAAGAAGAAAAATATCAGCTTAATTTATGTAGACAACTCACTTCTCATAAAATCTCCAAAGATTAGAGTCTTGAATGTTTTTGTACCAACCCTAACAGAGGTTTACATCACATGACCATGCAGGATTACATAATCACAGAATATTCTATTTACCTCATCAGTGATTACATATCATATAACAAAGATTTCTTTACTGAACATTTGATTTGAGGTGTGGGTTTGAGGTCGGATTGCGTGGTAGATATGATGACAAGTTATGACATATATTGTATTTTCTACATACAAGTCATACAAAAAAAAAATAATTCATTCAAGCCAGACATCATTGCACAAGGCAATGCTTTTCTCCAACTGTTTATAATGTTTTTACACTAAATCCTTTAGATGTGTACTTATTGATACTTTAGTCTGGGAGAACATAATGATCATGTAACTGATATTTATTGTCATTTGATCTCTGTTGGGGAGAGGTCTCATTGGCAATCATACATGTTATAATGATTCATTCATCAGTTGACTTGGTACTAGCTTTCAGTAACTGTTATGTTGGTGATAAGTGTCTTTGTGTTTATGATAGTTATTGGCTTTGTATTAGCTTTCAGTAACTGTTATGTTGGTGATAAGTGCTTTGTCTTTATGATAGTTATTGACTTTGTACTAGCTTTCAGTAACTGTTATGTTGGTGATAAGTGTCTTTGTCTTTATGATAGTTATTGACTTTGTACTTGCTTTCAGTAACTCTTATGTTGGTGATAAGTGTCTTTGTCTTTATGATAGTTATTGACTTTGTACTAGCTTTCAGTAACTGTTATGTTGGTGATAAGTGTCATTGTCTTAATTGATAGTTATTCGCTTTGAACTAGCTTTCAGTAACTGTTATGTTGGTGATAAGTGTCTTTGTGTTTATGATAGTTATTGGCTTTGTATTAGCTTTCAGTAACTGTTATGTTGGTGATAAGTGCTTTGTCTTTATGATAGTTATTGACTTTGTACTAGCTTTCAGTAACTGTTATGTTGGTGATAAGTGTCTTTGTCTTTATGATAGTTATTGACTTTGTACTAGCTTTCAGTAACTGTTATGTTGGTGATAAGTGTCTTTGTCTTTATGATAGTTATTGACTTTGTACTAGCTTTCAGTAACTGTTATGTTGGTGATAAGTGTCTTTGTCTTTATGATAGATATTGACTTTGTACTAGCTTTCAGTAACTGTTATTTTGGTGATAAGTGTCTTTGTCTTTATGATAGTTATTGACTTTGTACTAGCTTTCAGTAACTATTATGTTGGTGATAAGAGCTTTGTCTTTATATTAGTTATTGACTTTGTACTAGCTTTCAGTAACTGTTATGTTGGTGATAAGTGTCTTTGTCTTTATGATAGTTATTGACTTTGTACTAGCTTTCAGTAACTGTTATGTTGGTGATAAGTGTCTTTGTCTTTATGATAGTTATTGACTTTGTACTAGCTTTCAGTAACTGTTATGTTGGTGATAAGTGTCTTTGTCTTTATGATAGATATTGACTTTGTACTAGCTTTCAGTAACTGTTATTTTGGTGATAAGTGTCTTTGTCTTTATGATAGTTATTGACTTTGTACTAGCTTTCAGTAACTATTATGTTGGTGATAAGAGCTTTGTCTTTATATTAGTTATTGACTTTGTACTAGCTTTCAGTAACTGTTATGTTGGTGATAAGTGTCTTTGTCTTTATGATAGTTATTGACTTTGTACTAGCTTTCAGTAACTGTTATGTTGGTGATAAGTGTCATTGTCTTAATTGATAGTTATTCACTTTGTACTAGCTTTCAGTAACTGTTATGTTGGTGATAAGTGTCTTTGTGTTTATGATAGTTATTGGCTTTGTATTAGCTTTCAGTAACTGTTATTTTGGTGATAAGTGTCTTTGTCTTTATGATAGTTATTGACTTTGTACTAGCTTTCAGTAACTGTTATGTTGGTGATAAGAGCTTTGTCTTTATATTAGTTATTGACTTTGTACTAGCTTTCAGTAACTGTTATGTTGGTGATAAGTGTCTTTGTCTTTATGATAGTTATTGACTTTGTACTAGCTTTCAGTAACTGTTATGTTGGTGATAAGTGTCATTGTCTTAATTGATAGTTATTCGCTTTGTACTAGCTTTCAGTAACTGTTATGTTGGTGATAAGTGTCTTTGTGTTTATGATAGTTATTGGCTTTGTATTAGCTTTCAGTAACTGTTATGTTGGTGATAAGTGCTTTGTCTTTATGATAGTTATTGACTTTGTACTAGCTTTCAGTAACTGTTATGTTGGTGATAAGTGTCTTTGTCTTTATGATAGTTATTGACTTTGTACTAGCTTTCAGTAACTGTTATGTTGGTGATAAGTGTCTTTGTCTTTATGATAGTTATTGACTTTGTACTAGCTTTCAGTAACTGTTATGTTGGTGATAAGAGCTTTGTCTTTATGTTAGTTATTGACTTTGTACTTGCTTTCAGTAACTGTTATGTTGGTGATAAGTGTCTTTGTCTTTATGATAGCTATTGACTTTGTACTTGCTTGCAGTAAGTATTATGTTGGTGATAAGTGTCTTTGTCTTTATGATCATGACGATAGTTGTTTCTTGTGCTTTGTGCCAATCTGATAAGTCGAGGCATTTCAAAATGATTTTTACAGTTTGGTTCCTGGGATGGAGAAGTAGAAGGGTGGAATGAGTTAAATGGAAGAGAAAGATTTTGATAATGTTGGAAGGAGGAGAAGGGTAGGATGAATTGAATGGAAGAAAAGATGTTGATGATGTTGAAATGTATATTTCACTAGGAGGTTGTCAGATGAGAAGATAATTAACATTGCAGAGTATATTCTATATGTATTACATAATCATGTGAAGATTTATTGGCCAAACATATTTCTGATGTTATAAAATAAGATGTAAGCTTGATCACCACTGTATCTAACAGAAATACTCATTTATATATATCATATAAAAGTAGTAAATTGATAGTTGAGTTGATTTGTTGTCATGAACAGTATACATAAATTATTTTATTTGATAGATAATAAGTTATATATAGGTGCATAGTGAATTTCTTGCAAATTTCAGGGATAATATTTTTTTTTTTCCATTAAAAAAATCCTTGATAGGTTCATACGTATCAACTGTCATTTCATAAAAGTTACAAAGACAGCTAAATAACATATGGATGATACACACAATCTTTGTGTTAAGGGGGAATCAGATAATCTAATAGCAGACCACAATACTTGAGTAACACAAATCAAAGTTAAGAGACATATATGTGGAGAAAATAATAGGAGACACATGTATG
Source organism: Mytilus coruscus (assembly GCA_017311375.1). Lineage (NCBI taxonomy): Eukaryota > Metazoa > Mollusca > Bivalvia > Mytilida > Mytilidae > Mytilus > Mytilus coruscus. The sequence goes on along the minus strand of CM029596.1, from coordinate 1,157,806 downwards.
TACAAATTAATGCAACAAATAAGAAGCAAGTAGACACATGTAGGTATGTACAAATTAACTCAACAATTCAAAAGCAAGGAGACACATGTATGTACAAATTAACTCGACAAATAAAAAGCAAGGAGATATATGTATATATACAAATTAATGCCAAAAGTTAAAAGCAAGGATACACATGTATGAACAAATTAACTACACAAATCAAAAGCAAAGAGACATGTGTATGCACAAATTAACTCAACAAATCAAAAGCATGGCGACACATGTATATACGAACTAATGCCACAAGTCAAAAGCAATACATAAATCAAAAGCAAAGAGACATGTGTACGCACAAATTAACTCAACAAATCAAAAGCATGGAGACACATGTATATACAAACTAATGCCACAAGTCAAAAGCAATACATAAATCAAAAGCAAAGAGACATGTGTACGCACAAATTAACTCAACAAATCAAAAGCATGGAGACACATGTATATACAAACTAATGCCACAAGTCAAAAGCAATACATAAATCAAAAGCAAAGAGACATGTGTACGCACAAATTAACTCAACAATTCAAAAGCATGGCGACACATGTACTGCTCAAATCAAAAGCAAAGAGACATATGGTTGTTCAAATTAACTCAACAAATCAAAAGCAAGTATTTATAAACTTGGTGATAAATCAAGGGAAAGGAGAGATGTATATAGACAAACTAACAGAATAAATCCAAAGCAATGAGACACATGTAAAGTTTTAATCACCCATTAAAACCAGAAGTTACTCCAGGTGCTCTGTTACAGAAGATTAACATGCTAAGCATGCAACATCCATTAAATATAAAGCATGTAAAGTGGATGTAGTGATCAAAACCAGTAATAAGTCGAATTTGGTAAGGGTCAACACAGGTTGAAGACATAGCACTTGGGGAAAGATGTTTGGTAAGGGTCAACACAGGTTGAAGACAGAGCACTTGGGGAAAGATGTTTGGTAAGGGTCAACACAGGTTAAAGACAGAGCACTTGGAGAAAGATGTTCTGTAAGGGTCAACACAGGTTAAAGACATAGAGCACTTGGGGATTAGAAAATGAAAGGATATGGAGTAAATGTACATGGGACAAAATCGCACACAATACATAGAAAACATAGAAAATTATCAATGAACAGGGCTTTTATTCCTGTTCTTCATCTTGACAGTTGACGTAGGGTCTTCAACAATGAACAAATCATTCGTACCCTACAACAAGGTCAAGACAGCCCCTAGCGTCGACTTAAGTGGTACTATTGATAAAAATAAAGTAATTTTGAAAGACATCGATCGCCGCTAAAATATGCCTTGAAGTTACACATGTCGGGAGCGGTCAGTGAATTACATAATTTATAATTACGGGTGAGGTTTTGAACATATATTTGTCATACATTGCCCAACAAAAGACCAAAGATGTTTGGTAAGGGTCAACACTGGTCAAATAACATAGAGCACTTGGGAAAGATGTTTGGTAAGGTCAACACTTGTAAAATAACATAGAGCACTTGGGGAAAGATGTTTGGTAAGGGTCAACACAGGTTAAAGACACAGCACTTGGGGAAAGATGTTTGGTAAGGATTAACACTGGTAAAATAACATAGAGCACTTGGGGAAAGATGTTTGGTAAGGGTCAACACAGGTTAAAGACATATAGCACTTAGGGAAAGATGTTTGGTAAGGGTCAACACTGGTAAAATAACACAGTGCACTTGGGGAAAGATGTTTGGTAAGGGTCAACACAGGTTAAAGACATAGAGCACTTGGGGAAAGATGTTTGGTAATGGTCAACACTGGTAAAATAACATAGTGCACTTGGGGAAAGATGTTTGGTAAGGGTCAACACAGGTTAAAGACATAGAGCACTTGGGGAAAGATGTTTGGTAAGGGTCAACACAGGTTATAGACATAGAGCACTTGGGGAAAGATATTTGGTAATGGTCAACACTGGTAAAATAACATAGTGCACTTGGGGAAAGATGTTTGGTAAGGGTCAACACAGGTTAAAGACATAGAGCACTTGGGGAAAGATGTTTGCCATCAGTTTTGACATACTCACATAATAATGATCAACAAAATTTATGAAGTCCATAAATCTTTAAAGTGCTCGTATTGGTTATGGTTGGATGTTTTACTTATAGTTTATGTGACTGTGGTAATCTGTTTTGTATTGATCTGATGAGTTAAGCCCTTTTCAACTGATTTTTATAGCTTGTTCTTATGTTGTACTGTAACACCACTGTCCCAGGTTACGGGAGGGTATGCACCTTCAAACATGTTTACCCAGCCATATTCTATATGTGCCTGTCACAAGTCAGGAGCCTATAGTTCATTGGCAGTCATATCACATCTCCTTATTTTTATAGTGCTGATATATGTGTACACCATGTGAAAGTGATGAAGGTATGTTCAATATAAATCCACATTACCTACTTTTTTTTACAGAATAATGGGGATCACAGATTGACTTCTCTGCTGTCTACCTGGAGAGGACCTCGTACCGTCATCATTCCAAAGACTGACCAAGGATACGGCTTTACTCTAAGACACTTTATTGTTTATCCTCCAGATATAACACGGTCCAGTCCAAATCTACATGTAAGTTATATGTGGTCTAGAAAGGACACTTTATTGTATACCCTTCTAATAAGATATCATCAGTTCCTAAGATCTGGCATTTATCTTTATGATGAATGTTATATTTGATGTGTTTCATTTAGGCAACTAAATAAATCACAATACAAAAACAGCCAAATCATCACAATTTACGATATGATGCAATTTTTTCGAGAACAATAAAATTGAAACAAAATTTTGGGATCAAATTTCTTTCCAAAATTAAATATCTACTCACAAAAATATTATAGTGCCTTTGGGACAAGTAACAGCATACTATAGCTAAATGTTGGTTATGTAGGTAAATGGGGAGTGATTTGAGGGTATTCAATAACCGTAACACAATAGATCAATATGATCTGTCCAAATTATCACTAATGCAGCAATGAATTTACATGTCAGATTTTTTATTTAAAATAAAAATAATTTTTTTAAACTAATTCAAAACTTTGCTATATAAGGGAAGATATCTCAGACAGTTTGGTTTATATAAGAATGTACTGTAAATACATCGATTTTGTTTTGTAGCAAGAAAATGTGATTTTATACAACCGCAAAAATTTTTTTGGGTTGGTATAATGCTATGATGTCGTCGTCTGCTTCTGTGTTGTCGTCCGAAGACACATTTGGTTTCTGGACAATAAGTTTAGTTAAAATGAATGGATCTCTATAAAATTTTACAAGTAGGATCAATACCACAAAAGGAAGGTTGGGATTGATTTTGGGGGTTATGGTACTAACAGTTTAGGAATTAGGGGCCAAAAACAAGCATTTTTGTAGTTTCCGGACAATAACTTATGTGTAAGTGTATGGATCTCTCTGAAATTGTACCACAGTGTTCCATATCACAAAGGGATAGCTGGGATTGAGTTTGAGGGTAATTGCTCCAAACATGCAGAAATAAAGGGCAAAAAAGGGGCAAAAAACAAGCATTTTTCTAGTTTCCAGACAATAACTTGTATTTAAGTGAATGGATCTCTCTAAATTCAATTCGCATAGTGTATTGCACAAAAGCAAAACATTGAAAAAAATTCAAATCATATAACCAATTTGAAGTACTTCAAATTGGTTATATGATTTGAATTTTTGGTTATATGATTTGAATTTTTTTCAATTTTTTGCTTTTGTGCAATACACTATGCTAATTGACCCCCAAAAAAAAAAAAAAACATTTTACCCCCTTTTTTTGCGTTTGTGCAATACACTATGCTGTTGAATATTAACCCTCCAAATGACTACAGTTATTCTGTGTCAGAAACCTATTATGTGTCAAAAATTTAATTACAATCCAAATTCAGACCTGTATGAAGCGTGAATATTGTGTCCATTTTGGCCCAACTTTTCAGGGTTGGACATCTGCGGTCGTATCCAGCTGCGCTCAGCAAAGCAATTTATTAAGATCTTTGACCACATTTATTTTGTGTCAGAAACCTATATTATGTCAAAAATTTGATAACAATCCAAATTCAGACAGTATCAAGCTTGAATATTGTGTCCAAAAAAATAAGGCTGTGCTCAGCGAAGCATTTTATTATTGTCTGGCCTGTTATGAAAGTCGCAGTATGCTGGCTGCAGAGGCGTAGCTACTTGTATAAAGCTTTATTAGTCAGAAGGTAGAAGACTTGGATGCTTCATGCCTTGTATGTAGATACCTTATGTTATGAAGTTTCTGACTGTCATATGTCCATTGTCCTTGGCCTCATTTTCATGGTTCAGCGACTGCTTGATAAAAAAATTGTAGTTTTTTTGTCATGTGAATTTTCTCACTTATTATATGTAATAGGATAACTATATTTGGTATATGGGTTCCTTGCAACGTCTACATGTCTGTCATACAGGGTTCACCTAACCTTGACCTCATTTAATGGATCAGTGATCAAGGTTAAAGTTACGTGATTAAGTCCATTTCTCAGATACTACATGTATAAGCACTAGGTCAACTGTATGGAATGATTGTAAGGGGTACATATCAGTCTGGCTGATTTCACCTGACCTTGACCTCATTTTCATGGTTCATAGGTCAATGTTAAATTATTTGTGTTTTTTTGTTTGTTTTTTTTCAAGTACTATGAGAAATAGTTAACTATATTTGGTGTATGGAATGATTTTAAGGTGAACATGTCTGTCTAGCCAGTTACATCTGAATATGACCTCATTTTCATGGTTCATTGATCAATGTTTAGTTTTTGCAGGTTGGTCTATTTCTCAAATACTATAAGCATTAGGTCAACTATATTGGATGTATGGAATGATTCTATGGTGTGCATGTCTCTGGCAAGTATAATCTGACCTTGACCTCATTCTTATGGTTCATTGGTCAATATTAAGTTTTTTGTGTTTGATCTGTTTTTTAACTACCATAAGCAATTGACCTCATTGTCTTGGTCTTTAAAAATGTTAAGTTTATCTTGAATACTTGTAGTAAAACCTTTATCATTAATACTTTCAACATGAAATCAATGGTCAGTAAAGCAGGCTAGACATTTCAGCGTGTACATTCTTGTTCTTTTTATTTAATAAAATGATATTTGAAGATCTATGTTCTCATATGTCTAATTTTAAAATTCTCCAAAGTATTATATATATTTTAAATGTGCTTGAGATGAGCAATGTATATAACATTGGTTTGGATCCATGTTTTCATGATACCCTCTGCTTGAAACATTCACTTCAAAGCATCTGAAAAAATCATTTTATGTCTACTGATTTAAGATAACCACTACTCTGCTGTTTGATTGGGAATTCTAGGTTTTGATATTTACCGTTTATTAATTCTTCAGTTACTGCAGAACTAGTTAAGTTTTTGATTTAAAAGATCTTGATATAGTATTATACTTAAATAATCATTCAGATTAGACAAGGGAAAGATTCTTTTGTTGATCACAAGTGGAATAGTTTGGAATTGTGGTAAGTGTCAGTTTGTTTTTTACAGTTACAGTTTCATGCATTAAATATTTGTTACATACTTTTTTTTTTGCTCATATTTCATATAAATAACATGTTTTATTTCAAAAAAATATTTTGAAGGTATTTATGGTTAAATTTTAACAAATCATTGAAAGAAACAGAATTGTCTGAAGTACACTTTTTTATTTGGTTATAATTTTATCATGTATCATTCTTTTGATGTGAACATGTATAATATTTTTTTTACAATTTTGACAATTAAATTTGGTTGAAATATATAGCAAATTTTTGGACAAAAGAATTCTGGATTACTACCTTTGGCTTTCTTGGTTATATGGTCATATATAATAAGACAAAGATCACCATTGATTTTGAGGTAAATGCATCAAATGTCAAGGTCATAGTTACTAAAAAAAAGTATTTTTTTCCCTATTGTTAAAACAAAGACTACATATGGCACTATTGATTTTGAGGAGGTCAATATCTTCAAGGTCAAGGTTATTCAAAATATACCACATTTTGTGCAGAAAAGGGGTGTTTAGATTCTTAATTGAACACTACATGTAGGATTAAAACCTTACTTGGATATATGGTCACATATAATTAGAGGAAGATCCCTATTGATTTTTGGGTCACTTATATCTAAGGCCAAGGTCAAGTTACTAAAAATACATTTGTGTAGGGCAATGTTACGGACTAAAATCATTACAGAAAAGAATCATTCATTAAAGAAAACAGGTCAAACTATGCTATCAAGACACTAATGCTTTTCCCCCTTTTTAAAGGGGTGTGGGATATATGAGCTTGCTAATTAAGTTTATTAATTCATAGATAAAAACTAAAAAAATCATCCCGTCAACTTTCAGGTATTCCAACTAGCCCCTCTTTAGTATAATACACATATTGTTTGAGTGTACCTTGCTCACCAAATTAACTTTCAATTTTCAGGTATTCCAACTAGCCCCTCTTTAGTATAATACACATATTGTTTGAATGTACCTTGATCACCAAATTAACCTTCAATTTTCAGGTATTCTAACTAGCCCCTCTTTAGTATAATACACATATTGTTTGAGTGTACCTTGCTCACCAAATTAACTTTCAATTTTCAGGTATTCCAACTAGCCCCTCTTTAGTATAATATACATATTGTTTGAGTGTACCTTGATCACCAAATTAACTTTCAATTTTCAGGTGTTCCAACTAGCCCCTCTTTAGTATAATATACATATTGTTTGAGTGTACCTTGATCACCAAATTAACTTTCAATTTTCAGGTATTCCTACTAGCCCCTCTTAGTATAATATACATATTGTTTGAGTGTACCTTGATCACCAAATTAACTTTCGATTTTCAGGTATTCCTACTAGCCCCTCTTTAGTATAATATACATATTGTTTTTGAGTGTACCTTGCTCATCAATTTTACTGTAAACTTTCAGGTATTCCTTCTGGTCCTTCTTTATTTGATTTGGGGTTTCCTTGCCCATCAATTTTAGTGTAAACTCACAGGTGAAAATGAAATATATACAATAAAATGTTTGTTTCATGTAGAAGTTATAATTGTGTATCATTCATTTTCCAAATTTCTGTGGTATTTGTACATCTGCTGGATACATTTATGACTTGCAATAAAAAATTGACTGCTGTCTGTCTTATGAAGTGTTGATAACATATTCCTTGTTATCAGTACAGTGTTGATAGTAATGCTTCATTTATACAATCTAAGATATTTCTGATGATGATTCATACATAAGGCTGTTATTCCTTTTGTAGATTGTCTTTCTTTCCTGTCACAGGTTTACCATCTTTTGTAGACTGCCTTAAATCATGTCTTACATATGTGTACCATAAGTTCTATCTTTTGTAGACTGCCTTAAATCATTCTTTACATATGTGTACCCTAAGTCTTAACTTTGTAGACTGCCTTAAATCATTCTTTACATATGTGTACCCTACGTCCTAACTTTGTAGACTGCCTTAAATCATGTCTTACATATGTGTACCCTAAGTCCTAACTTTGTAGACTGCCTTAAATCATGTCTTACATATGTGTACCCTAAGTCCTAACTTTGTAGACTGCCTTAAATCATGTACATATGTGTTCCCCAAGTCCTAACTTTGTAGACTGCCTTAAATCATGTCTTACATGTGTGTACCCTAAGTTCTAACTTTGCAGACTGTCTTAAATTATGTCTTACATATGAGTACCCTAAGTCTTAACTTTGTAGACTGCCTTAAATCCTGTCTTGCATATGTGTACCCTAAGTTCTAACTCTGTAGACTGCCTTAAATCATCCCTTACATATGTGTACTTTGTAGACTGCCTTAAATCATGTCTTACATATGTGTGCCCTAAGTCCTAACTTTGTAGACTGCCTTAAATCCTGTCTTGCATATGTGTATCCTAAGTTCTAACTTTGTAGACTGCCTTAAATCATCCCTTACATATGTGTACTTTGTAGACTGCCTTAAATCATGTCTTACATATGTGTAGCCTAAGTTCTAACTTTGTAGACTGCCTTAAATCATGTCTTTTTCATATGTGTACCCTAAGTTCTAACTTTGTAGGTTGCCTTAAATCATTCCTTACATATGTGTACCCTAAGTTCTTACTTAGTAAACTGCCTTAAATCATTTCTTACATATGTATACCCTAAGTCCTAACTTTTATAGACTACCTTGTATGCAGATTTTCCTGAAATTGCAATAAAAGATCTCGCATTTTTGTTCTCTTTTAAAAATTGCAATAATAAATGCACACAATAATTTGTGAATTGGTTTACAGTTATAGTTTTAAATGTCAAACAATTGCTTCATACTCAACATTTAATGCATTCCTTAAGAAAAGTTTCCCTTGAAACAAAAACTGTTGAGAAATTATGATGCTGATCAACTGCTACATACTACATTGTTGGTATTCCATGGCTCGCTTCAAATAATTGTTTCTCCAAATAGTTGTTCAAGCATCACTTAAATTACATAAAAATTGTTGCAATCACAGCTTTGAAGAATGATTGTTAAAGGTTTATACATTACACAGTAGAAATATTTGTGTAAATCTCCTCATGTTATTCTGATGAACCTTTATCTATTTTAGTAAAAATCTTTGTTGTTTAATCTAAATCAAACAAAAAACATCAGATAGCTGCTTCTTTAAAACTACTAAAGCAATGTTGATGAGTCCCTTGATGGGTAGGAAACAAGAGATATAAACCCTTGAAGGAGCTATAAACCTTTGAAGATTAGGGCATGGGAGTTAAAACCCTTGATGGGAAGAGCATAGGAGATGTAAACCCTTGATGGGTGAAGCATGGTAGATATAAATGTTTGATGGATTGGAAGCTTAAGACCATTGAAGGGTAGGGCATGGAGATATAAACCCTTGAAGGGTATGGCATGGAAGCTAAAGACCATTGAAGGGTAGGGCATGGAGATATAAACTTTTGAAGGGTAGGGCATGGAAGCTAAAGAACATTGAAGGGTAGAGCATGGAAGCTAAAGACCTTTGAAGGGTGAAGCATGGGAGATATAAACCCTTAATGGGTACAGCATGGGAGATATAAACCCTTAATGGGTGAAGCATGGGAGATATAAACCCTTGATGGGTAAAAATGGGAGATGTAAACCTTGATGAGTAAAGCATGGGAGATATAAACCCTTGATGGGTAAAGCATGGGACATATAAACCCTTGATGGGTAAAGCATGGGAGATATAAACCCTTGATGGGTGAAGCATGGGAGATATAAACCTTTGAAGGGTGAAGCATGGAAGATATAAACCTTTGATGGGTAAAGCATGGTAGATATAAACCTTTGATGGGTAAAGCATGGGAGATATAAACCTTTGATGGGTGAAGCATGGGAGATATAAACCTTTGATGGGTGAAGCATGGGAGATATAAACCTTTGATGGGTAAAGCATGGGAGATATAAACCTTTGATGGGTGAAGCATGGGAGGTATAAACCTTTGATGGGTGAAGCATGGGAGATATAAACCTTTGATGGGTGAAGCATTAGAGATATAAACCTTTGATGAGTGAAGCATGGGAGATATACCTAAAACGACAAAGTTATTTTTCATTTACCTGTATATATTATGAAAACCGGTTTTTTCAAAAGTGATTATTTTCTAAGGGTTTAATATTTCGCGGTAGTGTTTTGCCATGGCTTTATTTGGACTTGTTTGTTTGCTTTTTGGCCTTGAATGTTTGTCCCTAATATTTTATTAACTATGTATTTACTTTCAGGTACCACAGATCAAATTTATTCGTTCATAGTGTGTTAATTTACGTTTTTGATTGAGTTAAGCCTTCCAATTGATGTTTTATCGTGTGTTTTTCTATGTTGTGATGTTATACTATTGTTTCAGAAAAAGGGAGAAGGTTTGGTACCATTAAAACGTTTAATCCTGCTGCAAATGTTTGCACCTGTCCTAAGTCAGGAATCTGATGTACAGTAGTTGTCGTTTGTTTATGTAATTTATACGTGTTTCTTGTTTCTCGTTTTTGGGATACGATTGCTTTCAAGCAATCTAGACTTTTACCATTGACTCAGGGCCATGCCCTCACGTCAACCGTTTTATTCTAAACATTGAGGAACATCTCAGATTCTTAAGATTGTCTTGCTTAAAAAGGTAAAAACAAACAAAAGGATTGTATTTAAACAACTGTCCTATAATGTTCTTCTCATAATCTTTATGTTTCGATATTTCCCTCGACTTATATGCGTGTTTTAACAACACGGAAAATCAGAATTAAAAGTATTTATATTTAGTGTTTTATAAATTTAGAAACACGTCAGAGGGAATTCCCCAGTTTTGATAAAATGCGAGAGTTCTCTGAATTCAGATAAATCTATGTCTGTAATATAAGAACTGAAGTGGAGTTTTTTCTTATATGTCACCGTTATGAAACTGATATTTGATATTGTACTTCCATAAAGAAATGGAGAACCATCTAGGTCGTTTAATTAAAATTGAATATACGTCTTTGCTACAAATCACAAGTCTAGGGTTTGTTTAGATAATTATGCGCATGCGTAGAGTTTTCTTGACTTCAAGGGGAATCAGATTGAATGATTGCTCTGGATTCCCAACTTCATTGATTAATTTGAAACTCATGAGATCCTTTCTATGTCTGTCTGCTATTGAGGGTTATTGTTGCATAATTTTAAATCATATGCATCATTTAAGTTAAAATAAATGTAGTCCACAACGTAAAGGTGTAACTAGAACACCCTTCAGCGAAATGGAGTCTTCCATATTATCGCTCGAGTTGTCTTATACTTTCGTCAATTCTGAATCAAAATACAACGACACGTCGAGAAAGATTAACTCGTTCTGTCGATAGACGTCGTATTATATTAAAAGCGATCGCAATTTAAACAGAAGAATGTGTACGGAAAGGAGTCATGCCCACTGACCCAAAGGAAATTAAATATTTAAAGAGTTAGAAATGGGTTTCCTCCTAGAATTCACGTGAGGAAAATAGGCGATAAGGTGCAGTGAAATACCTTCTCTTACTCTCAGTGACTGCTGTGGAAAGTAAACTCGGAAATGATAGTACAAAAATAAAACACAATAAGGATCAACTGAACTTGGCGACCACAATACTTGTATACTAGTATTGTCAACAATACTCGTATATAATTAATGTACAAGTTTGTATACAAGTATTGTCATAGTATTGTTTATATAAAATATAAATACATTAATTATTACTGCCTTTACTCAAACATATTCAAAAGATGTAATGATTTGAAAAATATGTATTTCAGGATAGAAAATTAGAAACATTTATTTGTTTTTTGTAACGAAATGGTCAGGGTACAAATGGTTTTGCCAGGGTACGAAATGGGAGGCAGGGTTCGACACTAACGCTAGTCCGCTAGCCCGAGGCTTGTTAAAATAAGGGAGGGCTGGTAAAGTTTTCATCACAGTAGTCCGACGGACTAGTGAAAATTTTGTTTAAAACTAGGAATTTCACAAAATTTCAATTGTCAACAAATCCCAGATTTTTTGCTGACCTTAGCCGTCTTTATTGTACAGTTTATTCACGTATATTTTGATTGTCAAACATTCATAAAGCAACATAGTCTCAATTTTTATATCTGCCTAAATGCATTAGAACAAAAAAACACCAACGAGTTGTTAATAAAACACATCAATGAATAATAACAAACCCTATTGGTTTTTAAATTTTTGTACAATACTTGTACATTAATTATATACAGTATTGTTGACAATACTAGTATACTCGTTGGTGTTTTTTGTTCTAATGCATTTAGGCAGATATAAAATTGAAAAATAATAATTAATGTATTTATATTTTATATAAACAATACTATGACAATACTTGTATACAATACTTGTACATAAATTATATAAGAGTATTGTTGACAATACTAGTATACAAGTATTGTGGTCGCCAAGTTCAGTTGATCCCACAATAATTACATTATTCATACACTTGTATCGATGATTGGCTATTTTTAAAGTTGATTAACTATTCAGATTACGTAAATTACATTTTACATGAGCAGTTGAATTATTTTTGAAAATAATACTAATACATGTATCAATGAAAACAATGGCAATCGTATCCCTCAGAGCAATCATGCTCTTTGATTTATATATACTAGACCGTTGGTTTTACCGTTTGAATGGTTTTACACTAGTACTTTTGGGGCCCTTTATAGCTTGTTGTTCGGTGTGAGCCAAGGCTCCGTGTTGAAGGCCGTACATTGACCTATAATGGTTTACTTTTATAAATTGTTATTTGGATGGAGAGTTGTCTCATTGGCACTCACACCACATCTTCCTATATCTCTTTGATGGGTGAAGCATGGGAGATATAAACCTTTGAAGGGTAAGGCATGGGAGATATAAACCTTTGATGGATAAAGCATGGGAGATATAAAACCTTGATGGATAAAGCATGGGAGATATAAACCCTTGATGGGTGAAGCATGGGAGATATAAACCCTTGATAGGTAAAGCATGGGAGATATAAACCTTTGATGGGTGAAGCATGGGAGATATAAACTTTTGATGGGTGAAGCATGGGAGATGTAAACCCTTGATGGGGAGATATAAAACCTTGACCTACACTCACACTGATTATGGACAGGAATAACATACACATTGGGGGCATCTTTTTAATGAGATCCTCAAATGGAATTTTAAATTTGGTTCCCTGTATGATGCTTTCTAAGTACTCTGTCTTTTGTGCAAGCAGTAAACTGGATTCAAGAACAGGAATAAGTCCTTAAACAAATCGGCTTCTGAATACTATTTGTAGTAGAAATGTAAATCCCTTTTAGGGAAGATATCTATGAGAACAGAAAGATGATTCCCTTTTAGGCTATATATCTAATAGAAAAGAATGGTGACTCCTTTTTGGGTGTAGATATCAAATAGAAAACGAAAGGGGATTCCCTTTTAGGATAGATATCAAATAGAAAAAGAAAAGTGATTCCTTTTAGGATAGATATCAATTAGAAAGAAAGGTAACTTCCTTTAGGGTAGATATCAAATAGAAAAAAGGTAACTTCCTTTAGGGTAGATAACAAATATAATGTAATGATGACTCCCTTTAAGGCTAGGTAATAAGTGAATATATTGGTGACTGATCCATTTTATGGTAGATACAGAAAATGATAGATTGGCAACTCCCTTCTAGGGTAGTTATAGAAATTAGTAGAATGGCGACTCCCTTTTAGCAAATGTTTAGGGTAGATATAGAAAATAATAGAATGGCAACTCCCTTTTAGGGTAGATAAATAGAAAATAATAGAATGGTGACTCCCTTTTAGGATAAATATGTAGAAAATAATAGAATTGCAACTCCCTTATAGGATAAATATATAGAAAATAATAGAATGGTGACTCCCTTTAAGGTTAGATATAGAAGATAATAGAATGGCAACTCCATTTTAGGGTAGATATATAGAAAATAATAGAATGGTGACTCCCTTTTAGGGTAGTTATAGAAAATAATAGGAAGTTGACTTCCTTTTAGGGTAATGATCAATTATAACAGTATGGTGACTCCCATTAAGGACTAGGCTGACAGAAAGTTTTTACTTTAGTGTCATTTGTCTCAATAAGGCTCAGTTGGTGGTGTTGTACACTGCAATCTTAGGGTCTCAATAAGGCTCTAGTTGGTGCTGTTGTACACTGGAATCTTAGGGTCTCAATAAGGCTCAGTTGGTGTTGTTGTACACTGGAATCTTGGGGTCTCAATAAGGCTCTAGTTGGTGGTGTTGTACACTGGAATCTTAGGGTCTCAATAAGGCTCAGTTGGTGGTGTTGTACACTGGAATCTTAGGGTCTCAATAAGGCTCAGTTGGTGGTGTTGTACACTGGAATCTTAGGGTCTCAATAAGGCTCAGTTGGTGGTGTTGTATACTGGAATCTTAGGGTCTCAGTTAGGCTCAGTTGGTGGTGTTGTACACTGGAATCTTAGGGTCTAAATAAGGCTCAGTCGGTGGTGTTGTACACTGGAATCTTAGGGCCTCAATAAGGCTCTAGTTGGTGTTGTTGTACACTGGAATCTTAGGGTCTCAATAAGGCTCAGTTGGTGGTGTTGTACACTGGAATCATAAGGGTCTCAATAAGGCTCAGTTGGTGGTGTTGTACACTGGAATCTTAGGGTCTAAATAAGGCTCAGTCGGTGGTGTTGTACACTGGAATCATAAGGGTCTCAATAAGGCTCTAGTTGGTGTTGTTGTACACTGGAATCTTAGGGTCTCAATAAGGCTCAGTTGGTGTTGTTGTACACTGGAATCATAAGGGTCTCAATAAGGCTCAGTTGGTGTTGTTGTACACTGGAATCATAAGGGTCTCAATAAGGCTCAGTTGGTGTTGTTGTACACTGGAATCATAAGGGTCTCAATAAGGCTCTAGTTGGTGTTGTTGTACACTGGAATCTTAGGGTCTCAATAAGGCTCAGTTGGTGTTGTTGTACACTGGAATCTTAGGGCCTCAATAAGGCTCTAGTTGGTGTTGTTGTACACTGGAATCATAGGGTCTCAATAAGGCTCTAGTTGGTGGTGTTGTACACTGGAATCATAAGGGTCTCAATAAGGCTCTAGTTGGTGGTGTTGTACACTGGAATCATAAGGGTCTCAATAAGGCTCAGTTGGTGGTGTTGTACACTGGAATCTTAGGGTCTCAATAAGGCTCAGTTGGTGTTGTTGTAGTGAGTGTACACTGGAATCTTAGGAGTGGAAATATATTTTAAGATCTTTATTCACTACAGGGTCAAGTGAGATCAAGCATTACAGCCAGAATATCTCTGTACTTACTGCCACAAACCAACCAATAGGATTACATCCTAAAAGTTATGACAACCTTGTCTTAGTTCTAACTAATTGAAGTAAAGATTGGATGAGATTGCTTTTAATTGGAAGATTTATGGAATGTACAACTGTATTAAACATTACAAAAACATTTGTCAAGACTTGTAAACATTGCAATTAAAATAGTTGTACAACTTCTCATTTAAGTGTAAAATATTTATGTAAACACTTAGTATATATATATACATATTATATTAAGTTGATAAAAGCAGGCCATCTACTTGTGTTGGAATATGGAAGATGTTTGTATGATGTAATGTGAGTGAGAAATAATACATAAAGTTGACTATAATTAACAGACTGACAGAGCATAGTACTGCATCAGTAAATAATGGAAAATAAACATTTGGCATCAATTTATTTGAGTTTGTGGTGACCTTAACCACTATAGATCTGATGCAGTATCATTCATGTCTTTCTTATAGTAACTCTCTTAGACTTTGAAATGCAAAATTTTAATTATTTATGCACCTTAATGTCCAGCTATTTGTGGGTTTAGATTGTGTTTTAATATCTTTCTTTTATTCATAGGAAGAAGACTATATAAGTACTGAGAACTTCATTCAAGGTAAGGAAAGTCATGTGATCATGCATGTAATGTAGAGGTAGAATAAAGTAGTTTGACCTCTGACATCATATACAACATGGTCTAGCAAAATAAATATTATTGTTATATATTACATCATTCAAGAACTATTAAACAAGGACATGTTGTTCCAAATGAAACTTCATGTTACCACAATAAGAAAAGTCAATATCTGTAAAAAGCTAAAAATGTATACACAGAAGTTTTCTTCTCAAATTTTGTATATATTTAAATATAGGATTGGTAAAGTAGATAAAAGTACTTGCACAATAATTGGACCACAATGATTCTGCATCTATGAGAATTAGGCAGAATAATATTACAGTTTATTTGTATAGTAGCTTCACTTCCAACCACAAACCATATCATATTACAACCTTTTTTATTGGTAAAGGAAAGTCTTGGTATAGCTTGACTTTCAATCACAAACCATATTATTTTACAACCGTCTTTATTTGTAAGGGAAATCCTTGATGTAACTTTTCATTAACAAACTATATTGTATTACAGTCTATGTTTTAACAGACAGAGTAGTGGATGTGGGTGGCTGTTGAAACTATTTTTTTTTCATTTCTTGAATTAAATTGCTTACTTAATAGTAAAGGTATTGTTATATCTGTAGATGTCAATCTACTTGTCTTTAAATGTTTAGGCGACAGTCTCATCTTTCAATCATATATAACAGTTTCCTATCATGCAATAAGATTGGTATAAACATATATATACACACACATCCTGAGAGTAATTAATTGTCACTTAGATTACATACTTGTAAGTGGTGCCACAAAGATTTGTCAACCTTTAATTTTCTCCTTATTTATAGGAGGGAAGATTTTTTAGTTGTTCACAAGTAGGAATGGTAGAGGCTAAGATTTTCTAGACAAAACATTCTGTTTCCAACATAGGTACTTAGCAAAATGGATTCAGTTCAAACTTTAAAAATGCAACTGTTGTCTTTCATATGAAGTTTTTTTTAAAGAAAACTTAAATCCAATTAACCCAGAAGTATAATTTTTTTTTGTTTTTTAGGATCTCGACGGAGAAGTAAACATGGCGGATCAGAACCTATGGACACAATTTTTGTTAAGAATGTGAAAGAAGACAGTCCTGCCTATTTAGCTGGTTTATGTACAGGGGATAGGATTTTATCTGTCAACAATTTTCCTGTTACAGGGAAAACATATCAACAAGTTATCTCCCTTATACAGTCAGGTGAATCAAGACTTAAACTGGAAGTTTTGCCACAAGACCAGGATATTTTACAAATGGTAAGTGTTTAGTGACTTTTAGTTAGCATAGTAAGTAATCTACCCTGTCAGGGCTTCTTATTATAATGAAATATTTAGGATTTTCTAATTGTGGTAAAGTTATTGTGAATAGGGGATCAGTTCGATCAGTTATTGCCCTTTAAAAAGATTTGTGACTGTGTGTGTATGTTTGTGTTACTGGGTTCATAACATCCTAAACTTCGTCATGTTTACAAATTTCTTCTAGCAATGTTGTGAACAATGCTCGGTTGACATTTTGTGTGTTGTGTATCACTGTGTTCTTTTAAGTGTGGTATTGCAAGGGGATGCTTTGCTTTGAAATTTTTCTTTATTTGATCAAGGACATTTTATCAAGAAATAAAAATTAGAAACATTTGAACAAGAGTAAAATGGTACTTACGAAGAGTATTCAGTAAATCATAGCAGTACTTAATTGTCAATACAGTGTCAAAGTCACCTAGCTAAAAAATATAAAGAAATCTAATTTATAAAGACATTAAAAAAAAAAAGAGATTTAAAAGTTTTCTACCGAACTTATTGGTATTTAAGTCCTTAAATATTGTATTTAATTCTGACCACACATTTATTCAAGTAATTGACCAAACATAAAGTTTAAAAAGGCAGAAATCCAATGACATCACATCATCCACACATTAAAACTTGAAAGCCTTTCATGTCCTTCAGAAGAAAGCAATAAGATCGTTGACTAATTGAGGGATGTTAAAGGTTTAAGTAAGCAGATATCCTTGTGTAAATGATGGAAACTTATACCTTTAACAAAGATTGTTGCTTCACAATATAGACACTTCACACTAAGTAGAACAAATCTTTTGATAGAAGTATTTTGACTGCAAGTACAACTGTGTAAAATGATACAGATCCAACAACTTTGTTATTTTGTGTCTTATTGTGCATTTTTAATTGTGACTTTCTCACAATATTGAAGTTCTGTAAACTTCCAGGCAAAACCCACTGGTATGTTCTCCTTAAATCTTATAATGGCAATACATACATTTTTATCCTGATGTTTTTTCCTCCTTTTAGTAAAAGCTTATTGATAGTGTATATTCTCTAATTACTTGGATGTTCATTTTAATACCTTGGCCTGAAGGGAGCCATGAAGAATTACCTTTGTCTGTACATCCATATGTCACAGTAAAGTAAGTCAGCCACAACCATGTCAAATATTCAATGTTGTTATGTATGAGCAACTAAAGTTAAATTCAAATTTAACGTATTTGATGCTTGATGGTCCTGAGTTTTGCCCCTTGATATTGTTGAAAGTTTTCAGTGATTTGATTGTAACTGTTTCTCTCCACCTATTGCAGTTCATTTAAAATTCTGAGTTCAATTTGTTCCATCAACTCAAACTGTTCACATGGGAGAGAAACACTTACAATCAAGTGACAGTAATAAGAGGAGATGGTGTGGTTTACAGAAATGAGACAGTAACCAAACGACACAGAAAGATAAACAAAAAATTAAGATGATTTAGTATTTTTTATAAGATATTAAAAAGATTGTTTAGTAAACTTAAGTTTGCTGAAATTGAGGGTTTTTTCTTATTTGTTTTACGATTTTTGTCTCGCCTTGAAGGAGTCGAAAAGTGAGTCCAAGGTATGCTATTTCCAGTGGCACCATCAGCAGTTTCTTAAAGTTTGTGAATAGGTCTGTTTAAGGGGAACTACTCATGATAAGTCAATGACATTTGGTATGCATTTGTATAATCATTGGTACATCTCATTTCCATGGAGATAATTTGGCTCTGCCCCCTCAGTCATGGTCTATTGACTTTGAAACTTTTGCATAGTTTATGTATGTTAAAATTAGTGATTAGGTCAGTTTAAGGAGAACCACTTATCATAATTAAATGATATTTGGTATGCAGTTGTATTAGCATTGGCACAACTCATTTCCATGGAGATTATTTGGCCCTTTACATTCAGTCATTGTTCATTGACTTTGAGTATTTTGCTGAATTTAAACATGTTAAATGTGAAAGTGTTGTCATTTTAATTTCAACATTTATATCAAACAGGCAAGACATATCTCTGTGTCAACAGTTTATACACAATTTTATTAAGCTTTTTAAACAGAATATGACTCATCAGGCTGTGTATATTTTTCAGACATTAATGTTATCAGTAGTACTATTTGTTTAACATGTCTGACATAACAACCTTATTATGTAATAAAATAGATTGTCTTCTCTTAAGCTGACAAGTTTCAAATTTAATTAAAAATTTATAAAGTGAACAATTTATTTTCTATAATTCAAGAAGAGAACCATGACAATCGTAATAAAAGAAGTAATCGTCTCTCTCAAACAGCTTACTTTTAGTCTATGATAAACCACAAAGTTTTAATTCCCACAAGATTTATTTAAATGTGATTTTTTTTGGCAGCTGATAAAGTTATAATAAGTCACAGGATTATATTTGTACTGAATTTAACTTCTGAAGAAGCAGTTTTATGCATTAATTGATTTGTGACGTCAAATGAAATGGAAAGAGAGAGATTTTTTTTTTACATTTATTTGCTTGATGTTTGTATTCACTAAACCCTCCCCATGCCCCCAGGAATACTGTTAATATGTTCAAATTTTATATAACTTTTACTAGGTTAAGCTTATTTCAAAACAAATACACAAAGTTATCAAATCAATTGTATTTTAATTAGGTATATAACAAAAGTTTGAATGGTTAAGATATTAAAAAAAAAATTTCTTTATCAGAGGTTTTTTGCTTAGGTATTTCATTGAAAAAAATCTTTAGATAAACTTGGCTATTTAAAATCTTTATGTTCTTTCCTATGTAAACAATTGACACAACAGGTAAATCTCAGGTGTGCAGACAGGTAAATGTTGACTATTTTGTCTGTCACCATCATTTCTACTTATTGTTATAAGATTGTTCTAATGAGAATCGCTGCACCATATGTGGGTGTCCTTTTCCTTGGGGAAAGTTTAACAATTAACATGATTTGTTGAGGTTTGTGACTGGTATATTATTATGGAGGAGAGAACATGGAAATAAATTATATTGTGTGAAACAAAATGTGCAATTTATCCTGAGAAACAGTTTATTCTTAGTGACTTTGTTATTTAATCTCATTGTAAGGAATCTTATTATAGTGTGTATTATTCTGTCTTAAAAAGGTACGTTCAGCTCTTCTGTTATTTGTTTTTTTGGTCACATGTTCCAGGTATTTAAGCCTCAATAAAATATTATAGTGATTTGAAGGTGTTTTTGTTTAAAATTGATTAATAATTTGATGTTTTTTTTAAATTTGAGTGATTGCATACCTGTTTTAAATAAACTGATGAATATGTGTGAGATTAAAACTTAACATCAGTAATAAACATTGAAAGAGATGCTCTCAGGTACACTGTACTAGGATTGTTTGACCTCATACAAGGTCAGACCGTACATATAAGTATTACTTCTATATCCTTATGTGGTTAAGGATTCTTCTTTGTTGCTATATTTAAATGTTGATATAAGTAGGTGTGAACTCTCACTTCATCAGGATCTAAAATATGTTGACAATTTGGAAAAAGGAATTGATTTATTTACTACAAACCTAAGTTAATGTTGTGTTTGGAGGTAAATTAGCAATGTAGAATGTTCAAAGATACAAAGATTTATCCCTTTATTTGATTGTAATTATTTAATATGGACCTTTGTTATATGGTTCTCGGTGGATTCTAATGGATGCCTCTTGATATGTACAATTAGCAGGAGTAATAGATATGCAGATCGAAAAGGAAAAGAGCATTGATATAAAGTTATAAATATGCAGTATAGTGATTTCATTTGACAGTCTCCTCTTGTTATCTTTTTCAGGCATACAAAAACACACATACTTTATCCCAAGATTCTTTGTATCATGGTCGTGGCAATACAAACACAGCTTCAAGGCTAAACTCATCTCAAGGATATACTTTATCTTCCATGGAGAATATAGCTCCCTCTAGTGGTGGATATCAGGAACATTCTGCCACTGGTAGTGATGGACAAACAGAAATGCAGGAATACAGTCCAGAACGTAACATTAAATCTACAGTATCTTATACCACTAGTGTTTATCGTGAACCCAGTGGATATAATGGTAGAGGTGAACCAAGATCTTTTATTGATACACGTAAAGAATTTGAAGAGAGGGTTAAAGATTACTCTGACCCTCCACCTAATAAAACATTCTCCTTTGGACTATACTATCCAACACCAAAGAAAGAAAGTCGATCAGAGGTCACCTTTAGACGAGGTCGAGACAATGTACTGCAGCCTAATGATTCACAAGAAAATATTGCTAAAACTGTAAGGACTGCTCGAGTTATTCCTCTTGAAAAAAAATCTTCTAGAGAGGAACAGTCACAGGAATCTTTAATTAGTTCAAGTAGTTCATCAGGATATACATTGTCATCTTCACCATCACGGCATAGTTACCCAGATTCCATCAGAAACAATCCCCCTTTACCCCCACCGAGGTCATTTACATCACCCGAGAGACAGAGAAGTGAAATTCATACAACTACACGCCATTATGTTCCTGTTGTACCACAAGGTCAGAGGTCAGCTAAAATTTCATCAAGTTTAGACAATTTAGATTCAAGGACAGAAAATTATCAGACAGATAGGAATTTAAGAACTAATTATAGCACAACACGAATCTATGAACATCCAAGTAAAAATAGTAACACAAGAACGTTTATCGTGAAAATAAACGATAGTGGGACTGAAAGTGAGAACGATGAAAATTCCAATCAAAATCGTAATTCTTATGGAACAGCATTTGCATTGACTAGATCTCCCCATTCTACCTCTATAGAAATAAAGGCAAAAGAACGCCCTCGAGTGTCACAGCGTAAGAAACAGTTTGAATCAGGACAAATGGAAAAAACAGGATCTACTCCTAATGTCAACAGATACAAAACAGAGATACAGAAAATCACATCATTAGGAAAATTCAATAGTGTGTCTTCAAGATTACAAAATTTTGAAAAATCTGAAGATGGACAACAAAGTGCACCAAAGTTAAGGAGAATGTCGTCAACAGAAAGGTACTCATCCCCAGAGGCTCCCTCTATCAGTCACAATCAGAACCAACCACAATTTCAAGAACAGGCACCAATCAGAATTTATGTTTCTCAAGGGTCATCAAATAACCAGCCATCACCTATTGTTGAAATTGTACCTATGTCAATGTATCAAGGGGGTGAAGCTATGGACAGTAACAGGGGACCAGTCAGTAAAACCCCAGTTCATGTCCAGCATGATGACATAGATGGTGGGAGAGCAGACCAAGAAATGGAAGATGATGATAAACATGGACAGAAACCTGTAAGGAAACCGTCATTCTTAGCTGCAGTCACTGCTTCACAGGAACTTTGTAAGTTTAGTAGGAACATGTTGTTATTAGCTTTCAATACTCTACATTCTCTTGTAGAGCATGGTAAATTATATTTGTTGATACCAGTTCTTATCAATAGTGAATGGTTCACATTGCTTTGTTAGTTGATTAATTTCTAACAAGTTTGAAAGCCCCATATGAGAGTTTATACTGACTTGTAGGTACGAGAACATAACAGTTTTGAACTGGTTTTACCAGCATATTAAATGCAATGGTTTCATAGGTAAATACATGTATATAAAATATTAAACACTTGGCTTGATTAGCTTTTTAACTGTTCAGGAGTAATATACACCTGTGGAAAGCACCATAAATATGCATTATTTATAGTTTGAATTTGGTTATTCTTTAAGATAATTTGAATTTCTTGTTCCAGCACTGTCAGTGCCACAGGGGACATAGTAATAGTCTACCTCTGTGGCCTATTTGTATGTCATGCCACAGGGGACATAGTAATAGCCTTGGCCTATCCGTCTGTCATGCCATTGTAAGATGAACATGGTTGATTTTTCAAAGTTAAGTTTTCATGATTAGGCTCATTTCTCAGATATCATAGGTAAAAGGTCAACTGAATTGGGTGTTTAGAATGATTGAAAGGTGAATATGTCTGTGTGTCAGGATTCATCTAATCTTGACCTCATCTTCTTTGTTCATTGGTCAAACTTCAAAGTTAAATTTTCATGAATAGGTCCATTTCTCAGATACTATATTATATTGGGGACATTAAGCAAGTAACAATCAGTTAATTCATTATTTTAGGGTGTATAGAATGATTATAAGGTATACAAGTCTGTCTGACATAGTTCTTCTGACCTTGACCTTATTTTCATGGATTTTGGTAATGATAAGATAATGTTATACATGTATTAAACCTTGATCTTAAAAACTTTCAACTTGAATTTCAATCATTATAGATATAGCAGGCAAGACATATCAGCGTTGTTGTCAATTGTTACACCATGATACCTTGTGAACGTCTCTGCAAGAACATTTGCAAGAATGTTTTCATATTTAGTAGGATTGTTTGTCATCATTTGTAGTTGACAATAATATATTTATTATTCTGATTTGATAATTCTTGTGTGAGTTATATGACTTTGATAATTTTTTATCCAGCCATACTGGGTCTTATCCAACCATTATTATACTGGGTCTTATCCAACCATGCTGGGTCTTATCCAACCATACTGGGTCATATCCAGCTATACTGGGTAATATCTAGCCATACTGGGTATTATCCAGCCATACTGGGTCTTACTCTTATCCAGCCATACTGGGTCTTACTCTTATCCAGCCATACAGGGTCTTACTCTTAACCAACCATACTGGGTCTATGTGATCATGCTGGATCTTAAGATATTGGAGAATTCTGGATTAAAGACAAATACTACCCAATTATGTTTATTTTGCTGTAAACTGAAATACTTCCAAATTACATACACTTCGTTATGAATTGAAATTCTGCCCAAATACTTATACTTGGCCTT
Organism: Mytilus coruscus; assembly: GCA_017311375.1. NCBI lineage: Eukaryota > Metazoa > Mollusca > Bivalvia > Mytilida > Mytilidae > Mytilus > Mytilus coruscus. The sequence goes on along the minus strand of CM029596.1, from coordinate 1,134,154 downwards.
AAACTGACCTACTGCCTACTTTCTTTAATATACTTCTTCACCTTAAACTGGAATACTGCCCAATTACATTTACTTCAACTTAGATTGAATAACTGCCTAATAACATGTACAGTTGGCCTGAAACAGAAATACTGCCTAATTACCATTATTTGGCCTTTAACAGAAATACTGACTAATTTCATATACTTGGCCTAAAACAGAAATACTGCCTAATTACATAAACTTGGCCTTAATCAGAAATACTGACTAATTTCATATACTTGGCCTTAAAAAAAATACTGCCTAATTACACATACTTGGTCTCAAACAGAAATACTTACTAATTTCATATACTTGGCCTAAAAAAGAAATACTGCCTAATTACATACACTTGGCCTGAAACAGAAATACTGCCTAATTACCATTATTTGGCCTTAAATAGAAATACTGACTAATTTCATATACTTGGCCTAAAACAGATATACTGCCTAATTAAATAAACTTGGCCTTAATCAGAAATACTGCCTAATTTCATATACTTGGACTTAAAAAATAAATACTGCCTAATTACACATACTTGGCCTTAATCAGAAATACTGCCTAATTTCATATACTTGGCCTCAAACAGAAATACTAACTAATTTCATATACTTGGCCTAAAACAGAAATACTGCCTAATTACATATACTTGGCCTAAAACAGAAATACTGCCTAATTGCATATACTTCACCTTTATCAGAAATACTGGCTTATTTCATATACTTGGCCTTAAAAAGAAATACTGCTAATAACATATACTTGTCCTTAAACAGAAATACTGCCAAATACATATACTTCACCTTAAACAAAAATACTGCCAAAAAAAGTAAATTCACAAAAATACTGAACTCTGAGGAATATTCAAAAAGGCCAAATTACATATACTTGGCCCTAAACAGAAATACTGCCTAATTACATATACTTCACCTGAAACTTGAATACTGCCTAATTCTATATACTTTAAAAAACTACCAAAGTGAGACATAGCGATCCTAGATTCCGTCGGCGGCGTCAACATTTAAGTTCAGTCTGAAATTAAAGTTTTTCAGTCATCAATATCTTTGTCAAACCTTCATGGAATTTTATGAAATTTGGACAAAAGCTTTTATAGGACCAAAAGACAGTATCAAGGGTAAAATTTTGAAAATATTTATTTTCATTTTCTTGTATTTTACTGATAAATGAACTTAGTTATACCCCCGCTTTAAAAAAAGTGGTGTTATACTGTTTTATCATACCCCCGCTTTCAAAAAGTGAGGGTATACTGTTTTTATACCCCTGCTTTAAAAAAGTGTGGTATACTGTTTTACCTCTGTCTGTCCGTCCATCCATCCGTCAGTCCGTCCCATGAATATTTTAGTCGCATCTTTCTCAGGAACTACAATACAAAGATTTCTGAAATTTGGTTTCAGGGTTTATATAAGTCAGCTATACTGTGTGATGTGTTTTCAGATTCATCACTCAACAACTTCCTGTTTACCGAACACTTGTATCATTTTACACATGATAGCCAAGTTGAAAATATTCGTCATATTTTTCTCATGAATTACAATACAAGGATTTCTGAATTTTGGTTTCAGGGTTTATATAAGTCATCTACACCCTGTGATGCGTTTTCAGATTCATCACTCAACAACTTCCTGTTTACCGAAATATTTGGGTGGGGGTATCATCAGTGAGCAGTAGCTCGCAGTTTCACTTGTCTTTTTTGCAAGTAAAAATAGATACAGTCTGAGCTTAAAGTTTTTCAGTCATCAATAACTTTGACAAACCTTCATGGAAGTTTTGGAAATTTGGACAGGAGCTTAGTTATGACCAAAATACAGGATAAATGGACTCACTATTTCAGTCAACATTACTCTTTTACACTGACGGCAGCAATCGCAAGTGAGACACAGGGTTCCACAAAACCTCTTACACATTTTTAGTAAATAACCATGACAATTATATTATTGAGAATCACTGGAAGTGGTTAACAAAACATGTTAGTCCTGAAATTGTGTTGATGATCATTTAGTTGGCCATAAATGTATAATGCAATAAATGGACTACTTTGATATAAGCATTGTGTCTATGTTAACCATTGTAGTGGACTACTTTGATATAAGCATTGTGTCTATGTTAACCATTGTAGTGTTTCCTGGGCTCAAGGAAGGATGTTTTGTCATCTCTTCATATCACATGTACTTGTTACAAGGAAACGTAACAATTGATATGTGCTGTGGATAAAAGGTTTACGTAACGGGGAAGCAACAATGAAATTCACATGTTATTGACTTAATAACAGCATTTTATGTCACATAAAGGTTTCTAACAATTTAATTGGGAACAACATCAAAATGTCATTTCAGTTCAAATTGTGAGAATTTTACATAAAATAGAATACATGTGATTAAACAGTTTGAACATATAACAGTGATGAATATATGGTCAAATATACGTACATGTAGTGTGTATTTAATGTAGTAAAGGATTGTTTGCGATTAGAGGAAATTATTATATATGGGACAAATGTGTTAATTGCAATATTGATTGTGTCCGGTGGTACGAGGAAATAAAGCATGTATTATCAGAATACTTAAGTTTGGAAATAATTACTCAGAATGATTCATAATTGAAAGTGTAAACAGGGTTGATGGATTAATGGTGAATTTAAATAATCTGGACCCAAATGTTTATAAAAGTTTGTCTATTCAGTTCCACAGCTTTAGATGGTAAGTTTAGACAATGGCTATTATACAGATATACAGGGTAGACATGGTGGAAATTATAGCAGTCAGTCGTAAAGAAATCGTCTTCAAGATTAGCCTTATATATCTTATTATACGGAAAAGGTTTTGTTCATTGTGGAAGGCCATACTGTGACCTTAAACAAGGAATTATTTGAATCTGGAATAATTTTGAATTCTGGAAAAATTGATAAGAAATGTATGATGAAAACTAATCATGTTTGTTAAAATGTCAATAGAGCTTATGTTATGTCCTTGTTTGTATATTATGCCCACTAGCTTATTTATTATTTATTACCAAACTAAACAGGGGCATGGTAAGGTTCACATTACATTCACTGGTATTTCAGTATGAACTAACTAACCCCCTTAGCTATGGCTAACCCTCCAGATTCAAATGGTTCCTTGTTTATAGTTATTTACACCCCTTAGCCATGGCTAACCCTACAGATTCAAATGGTTCCTTGTTTATAGTTGTTTACACCCCTTAGCCATGGCTAACCCTCCAGATTCAAATGGTTCCTTGTTTATAGTTGTTTATAGTTGTTTACACCCCTTAGCCATGGCTAACCCTTCAGATTCAAATGGTTCCTTGTTTATAGTTATTTACATCCCGTAGCCATGGCTAACCCTCCAGATTCAAATGGTTCCTTGTTTATAGTTATTTACATCCCTTAGCCATGGCTAACCCTTCAGATTTAAATGGTTCCTTGTTTATAGATGTTTACATCCCTTAGCCATGGCTAACCCTCCAGATTCAAATGCTTCCTTGTTTATAGTTATTTACATCCCTTAGCCATGGCTAACCCTCCAGATTCAAATGGTTCCTTGTTTATAGTTGTTTACACCCCTTAGCCATGGCTAACCCTCCAGATTCAAATGGTTCCTTGTTTATAGTTATTTACATCCCTTAGCCATGGCTAACCCTTCAGATTCAAATGGTTCCTTGTTTATAGTTATTTACATCCCTTAGCCATGGCTAACCCTTCAGATTCAAATGGTTCCTTGTTTATAGTTGTTTACATCCCTTAGCCATGGCTAACCCTCCAGATTCAAATGGTTCCTTGTTTATAGTTGTTTACATCCCTTAGCCATGGCTAACCCTCCAGATTCAAATGGTTCCTTGTTTATAGTTGTTTACATCCCTTAGCCATGGCTAACCCTCCAGATTCAAATGGTTCCTTGTTTATAGTTGTTTACATCCCTTAGCCATGGCTAACCCTTCAGATTCAAATGGTTCCTTGTTTATAGTTGTTTACATCCCTTAGCCATGGCTAACCCTCCAGATTCAAATGGTTCCTTGTTTATAGTTGTTTATAGTTGTTTACATCCCGTAGCCATGGCTAACCCTCCAGATTCAAATGGTTCCTTGTTTATAGTTGTTTACATCCTTGATCTTTGGGCTTCCGTTGCAAATCCAGGATTTTAAAAAGGGTGGGATTTGGGGGCACCAAGGAAATGTTAGGAGTTGTAAAAAGTCTATTATATAATCATATACATATTATTTTTATAACAACAAATTAACAAAAATGAAAATTGAAATCAGACCTTTTTAAGCTTATTCCACAAATTGGAATTTAACATCATGGAGATCATTGGAGAATTATATTTCCTTGGTTCACAAAAATGACCGAAAGACAATGAAATTTTTTAAGGTTAATTTTGGTATCATAGTCTCAAAATTTTGCTTGTTTTTGCATCTATGGTCTGATTTAAATTTTACAGTCTTGAAACTATTGTGTAAACGGCTGTGCAGAAAAATTAAATTTTATTCTAGAATTATTTGTGTTAATTTTCAGATGGCAGTTCTCCAGATGAGATCAGTCCTGATTCTCCGCCATCACAGCAGTGGAGACAACATACATCTCCTGAAACTACCACTATATCATACTCATCCTCTAGTAAGCATAAATCATTAATATACAAAGTGAAAAGATTGGGAGCAGTTATTGATCCTTGATGATCCTCACTCTACTAATAGTAAGGCTACACACACTTGCAGATTTTCCATCTGTGTGGATTAACAGTTATTGATCCTTGATAATCCTCACTATACTATCAGTAAGGCTACACATACTTCCAGATTTCTCATCTGTGTGGATTAATCATCCATATGGCTTCTGAAAGAAAATGGTATTTCTGTTTATGGCAGATTTATCATATCAAACCAGAGTCTCAGAAGTGTTCAACTTAAGCAAATTTCAATCAATGATATAAAAACTGTTACTCAGAGAATTTTCACAATATGTTTTATTTTTTATATTGAAAATTAGGTGAGCTTTTCTCATCACTTGGTGTTTGTTGTTGGTTAACTGTAACAATCTTTTCCTCAGAAAGTACAGGGCAAAATTAAACCTAACTTGGCCACAATCATCATTGGGGTATCTAGTTTAAAAGTTTTGGCCTGCCTTCCAATTGGCCGACATGGCTAAAAATTGAACCTTAGGGTTAAAATGCAAGTTTTGTCTATTTTCTTGAAAACTGCTATAAATGGAGAAATCTGACAGGTGCAGAAATGTTCAGAATGCTGTGATCTACCTTTTGTCCATTTAAATCAATACTGTTTATTGCCCTTAAATGATAAAACTTTACCAATTTTTGTTTATTTTTGCCAATTATCTTGAAAACTATAATAGATAGAAACTTTAATATTAGCTATTTTAATAATAATATATAGTTATGCCCCTTTATAAATGTAAAAATTGCTGAATTTTTCTTTTCTGTTCTCTAACTTTAATTTGCCTCAACCAAATGTTATGAAACTTATACACAATGCTTTTTACCATGAAACACAGATCCAGATCAAATTTGGGTGGTATCACTTTTACAGTTCTGTAGTTTTGTCCCTTTATAACTTTATATGCAAGCAGGTATCATCAGTGTCCCATGGACACATTCTCCATTTATTCTAAAAAATTCAAGAACAATTTATGGAATGCAACAGTTTAAAATTGAAATAATTTTAATGACTCGAAATGGTAAATTTCTCAGGAATTGCCAATGCTCTTTTCGATTTTGAAGACAAAATAAAAACTGGAAGTTTCATGCTAATACTAAATGACGAGTGATTCCAGATTCATTTACTTAATTTGTTCTGTTTATCAAATGATAGGAAATCACCAGATTTGTAATTTTATTACCATTAAAAGTGTTTTAATATAACAGATAATAGTTGCACCCATTTAATTAGCGTGAAATCATTTTGCACTTTACGATTAAGTGTCTAATCTGACGAAAACAATTTCATGCATGTGTATTACATGGTAAATAAAGCACATGTTTGACTCGTGGAAAATTACATTTTTTCTACGTAATTTAATACAAAATTTAATTTTTACATCAGAATTGACGATTTTCTTTGCTTAAAAGTAATTAGATAATGAAGAAGGTCGACGTGGAATTGCATTTCTTTATAATATTAGTTCTGAGCTTGTGATCACTGTCAGGTGTGAATTAAAAACACAGGTGATTAGTGATCATTAGCCGGGTGCAGGACATGTGCACTTTTTTACCTGTAACACAAAAGAACATTTGCGCTTTAAATATTTTGATACACCTGAATCAAAATGACCGGACTTATGCGCTTTTTACCTTATGAAAGTTTACCTATAATCTTAACCAAATTAACAAAGTCAAGGGATATTCACACATTTTTTTAAAGTTAAAGGTACAGACCACAAAATCACCAAAATTTTAATCAGGTAAAACATAGATAAAACAAAATATTTATGGCGCCACACATTTCAAAATTTTGCACTTATTTTTTTAAGCAGCTTTTTACCATTAGTGGATTAAAAAAGGAAAATTTATTCCTTTTATATTTATTGTATTGTCCGGAAAGTCCGAGCAATTCTTCCATCATAGTTTATTTAAGATTGTTGCAATTTGTGGGGACCGAAATTAAATTTTTAAACCACCAACTGTTTGTGTTGAATTTTAATAAAGAGTAATAGCTGTTATAAGGAATTTACTTCCGTTTGCCCTCTTGAAGTGTTGTTGTATTCATCAGACAAATGCATGTTGGTGAAATATTTAGAAATTAAATTACGAAGGTTATATGTAGATTCTTTTTATTTCACATTAAACTTTTAACCATGATAACTCAAATGTTATGTTTATAAAGCTCAAATGTGCTGTAGAAAAAGCGCAAATGTCCTTTTTAAAAAAGAACAAATGTCAATTAAAAAAAGTGCAAATGTCCTATCAAAAAGTACAAACGTCCCGCGCCGCATTAGCCAATATTTCCTATGGGCATTAATATGGTTATTGGGAGGGCCTTCAGGATTATCACACTATACTGGAGTGGTAGTTTACAAAGATTACAAAACAAAAACAAGTGCAAAACGTCGATTAAGAAACCCGATATCAATGAAATGACCGAAATTGTTTCTGTAAAATAAAAGATTTGACCCAAATCCCAATCTACCATTTTGGTCAATGACCTTTCAGTTTAGGTTATGACTGACAAATATGACGGTTTCCGGAGCCTTAGTTGGAACCATTAATTTATAAAATTATGTAACTAATCAAAACTACAAAATAATTACATTTAAAAAGATTTTTTATTATGTGTATATTATGATGATTATTTGTGTATGTTTCAGGCATTATGCCACCACCTTCAAGCAGTGGTATGACACTAACCAGCACTCCAATCAAAGATTCACAGTCTACAGTAATACTCAGGAAGAAGTCTGACTGTAAGTAAACTAACTCATAGTCTACAGTAATACTCAGGAAGAAGTCTGACTGTAAGTAAACTAACTCATAGTCTACAGTAATACTCAGGAAGAAGTCTGACTGTAAGTAAACTAACTCACAGTCTACAGTAATACTCAAGAAGAAGTCTGACTGTAAGTAAACTAACTCACAGTCTACAGTAATACTCAGGAAGAAGTCTGACTGTAAGTAAACTAACTCACAGTCTACAGTAATACTCAGGAAGAAGTCTGACTGTAAGTTAACTAACAGGTTATCACAGTCTACAGTAATACTCAGGAAGAAGTCTGACTGTAAGTAAACTAACAGGTTATCACAGTCTACAGTAATACTCAGGAAGAAGTCTGACTGTAAGTTAACTAACAGGTTATCACAGTCTACAGTAATACTCAGGAAGAAGTCTGACTGTAAGTTAACTAACAGGTTATCACAGTCTACAGTAATACTCAGGAAGAAGTCTGACTGTAAGTTAACTAACAGGTTATCACAGTCTACAGTAATACTCAGGAAGAAGTCTGACTGTAAGTTAACTAACAGGTTATCACAGTCTACAGTAATACTCAGGAAGAAGTCTGACTAAGTTAACTAACAGGTTATCACATTCTACAGTAATACTCAGGAAGAAGTCTGACTGTAAGTAAACTAACTGGTTATCACATTCTACAGTAATACTCAGGAAGAAGCCTGACTGTAAGTTAACTAACAGGTTATCACAGTCTACAGTAATATTCAGGAAGAAGTCTGACTGTAAGTTAACTAACAGGTTATCACAGTCTACAGTATTACTCAGGAAGAAGTCTGACTGTAAGTTAACTAACAGGTTATCACAGTCTACAGTAATACTCAGGAAGAAGTCTGACTGTAAGTTAACTAACAGGTTATCACAGTCTACAGTAATACTCAGGAAGAAGTCTGACTCTAAGTTAACTAACAGGTTATCACATTCTACAGTAATACTCAGGAAGAAGTCTGACTGTAAGTAAACTAACTGGTTATCACATTCTACAGTAATACTCAGGAAGAAGTCTGACTGTAAGTTAACTAACAGGTTATCACAGTCTACAGTAATATTCAGGAAGAAGTCTGACTGTAAGTTAACTAACAGGTTATCACAGTCTACAGTATTACTCAGGAAGAAGTCTGACTGTAAGTTAACTAACAGGTTATCACAGTCTACAGTAATACTCAGGAAGAAGTCTGACTATAAGTTAACTAACAGGTTATCACAGTCTACAGTAATACTCAGGAAGAAGTCTGACTCTAAGTTAACTAACAGGTTATCACAGTCTACAGTAATACTCAGGAAGAAGTCTGACTGTAAGTAAACTCACAGGTTATCCCAACAGATATAAAGCCTCTTCTATCTAGTAGTGCACAGCAAAACCAAAAGATTGAATGTTTTTCAATCTGACAAGTACCTCTCATTGTAACACATGTTACAAATCTTTGGTCTTTAATTAGACCCTTCATTATAACACATGTCTTTGGTCTTCAGTCAGACCCATCATTGTAACACAGGTCTTTGGTCTTCAGTCAGACCTGTCATTGTAACACACATCTTCCAAGGATGTTTTGTGACATTGTTGATTGAAAACACCAGAAAAGATCTGGATTATGCATAACCATATCATAGCAAAACATTTTATACTTTCCCTCAAACTAGAATGATATATCTTTACTTTAGGAATGTATATAAAAAAACTTTTATATTTTATTCAATGATTTTTTTATATTCATAATTTTTCTAAAATGTGTGTATGATTTATACAAGTTTTTTCTTTATTCCTAACATTTTGTATATAATTTGAGTTTTTATTTCAGCATCTCCAGACGATGAGGCTATCAAACTCCAAAGAAGGACATCCTACCTCATGGCTACTGCCAAAGACAGAGATACCAATAAATTATCACTGGACAAATCATTAACTCACAGTCACTCAGACACTGATGTGCAGTAAGTACATCCTACCTCATGGCTACTGCCAAAGACAGAGATACCAATAAACTATCAATGGACAAATCATTAACTCACAGTCACTCAGACACTGATGTGCAGCAAGTACATCCTACCTCATGGCTACTGCCAAAGACAGAGGTACCAATAAATTATCACTGGACAAATCATTAACTCACAGTCACTCAGACACTGACGTGCAGTAAGTACATCCTACTTCATGGCTACTGCCAAAGACAGAGATACCAATAAATTATCACTGGACAAATCATTAACTCGCAGTCACTCAGACACTGATGTGCAGTAAGTACATCCTACCTCATACTGCCAAAGACAGAGATACCAATAAATTATCACTGGACAAATCATTAACTCACAGTCACTCAGACACTGACGTGCAGTAAGTACATCCTACTTCATGGCTACTGCCAAAGACAGAGATACCAATAAATTATCACTGGACAAATCATTAACTCACAGTCACTCAGACACTGATGTGCAGTAAGTACATCCTACCTCATACTGCCAAAGACAGAGATACCAATAAATTATCACTGGACAAATCATTAACTCACAGTCACTCAGACATTGATGTGCAGAAAGTACATCTTACCTCTTTGCTACTGCCAAAGACAGAGATACCAATAAACTATCACTGGACAAATCATTAACTCGCAGTCACTCAGACACTGATGTGCAGTAAGTACATCCTACCTCATACTGCCAAAGACAGAGATACCAATAAATTATCACTGGACAAATCATTAACTCACAGTCACTCAGACATTGATGTGCAGTAAGTACATCTTACCTCTTTGCTACTGCCAAAGACAGAGATACCAATAAACTATCACTGGACAAATCATTAACTCGCAGTCAATCAGACACTGATGTGCAGTAAGTACATTTGCATCAAAGTGGATCATATTGTGCAAAAACAATTTTGTAATTTTTTGTTGTCGTATTTCTTGACTTAAAAGATTCATGGATGTAGCTAGATGCTGGAGCCTTCTTAGACAGTGGACCTCAGATATCTATTACTACAGTCACGGTCTCATTACTGCCAATGTACGGCCATTTTCATTACAGATTATTTGAATGCTTCCTTTTAATTTCAGGATGATTACACCTAAGAAGCCCCCCAGCATGACCAAACTGAAAGCATTCTTTGGTGAAAGGGTAAGTTTTTAAAATAATTACTGAATTTTCTATTTTGTCTTTAAATAATGGAAGAAATGAAAAAAAGATATATGTATTTGATTTTGTTTCCCTTAAAAAGAAACTTTAATTAAATGTAAGCAGTGTATATCAATAATAGGTGATAAGGTTCATGATAGTTACTTTAGTGTAGATTGAATTTTGATTTAGAGATCAATAAAATGATTGCTACTTTAGTGTAGATTAAGCAGAGATTAACATGAGTGTACTGTAGCGTATATTCAAACTTGATTTTGAGATTAACAGCATGATTGTTACCATAGTGTAGATTCAATTTTGACTTCAAGATGAATTATATTGTTGTTTCTGTAGATTCAGTCCTGATTTTAGGCAATATATAATTGTGTCATATTCTCATAACTATCAGTGAAAAGATGGGTAACATATTCTATTACAGACTCCAAGGATATTAGAGGCAACAGAACGAAGGCAAGATCCAGCAAGTCCAATTCAAGAAATATCTAAGATGGGAAATCTACAATGTAAAACAGATATAGCCGACGGAAAGGTAAAAATAGGGATATCTACAATGTAAAACAGGTATAGCTGATATCTACAATGTAAAACAGATATAGCTGATGGAAAGTTAAAAATAGGGATATCTACAATGTAAAACAGATATAGCTGATGGAAAGGTAAAAATAGGGATGTCTACAATGTAAAACAGATATAGCTGATGGAAAGGTAAAAATAGGGATATCTACAATGTAAAACAGATATAGATGATGGAAAGGTAAAAATAGGGATATCTACAATGTAAAACAGATATAGTTGATGGAAAGGTAGAAATAGGGATATCTACAATGTAAAACAGATATAGCTGATGGAAAGGTAAAAATAGGGATATCTACAATGTAAAACAGATATAGATGATAGAAAGGTAAAAAACAAACCAGTAAAAATAGCAATATCTTGTCAACACACACAAGGAGAAACCTGACAAACACAGTTCTGTAGAAACACCAAATGTTTTCTCTAGATAAAACACAACCGTGCAATACAATCATCTTATTTGGATAAAAACTCAAAAGTAGAATCACATTATTAGATATTTTGGAATACAAATTCACTAGTAGAAACAGATGTATTTTGTTTGGTTTAATGAAGAAGAAAAAAACATTACACTCAGGTTCAATTACACAAGACATTACAATAGTTAATTGGATATAAGAAGATGTGGTATGAAAATTTGTCTGGTTACTAAGTGTATTTTGTTTTACAGAGAAATAGTGATAGGTCCTGGAGACCTGTCTGGGTATATACCGTCTGGTTACTAAGTGTATTTTGTTTTACAGAGAAATAGTGATAGGTCCTGGAGACATGTCTGGGTATATACCGTCTGGTTACTAAGTGTATTTTGTTTTACAGAGAAATAGTGATAGGTCCTGGAGACCTGTCTGGGTAGAGTTACGTGGTCATGCACTTTTTCTCAACAAAGAAAATTTGTCTGGTTACTAAGTGTATTTTGTTTTACAGAGAAATAGTGATAGGTCCTGGAGACCTGTCTGGGTATATACCGTCTGGTTACTAAGTGTATTTTGTTTTACAGAGAAATAGTGATAGGTCCTGGAGACCTGTCTGGGTAGAGTTACGTGGTCATGCACTTTTTCTCAACAAAGAAAAGAAAGAAGGGGTAAGAAGAATTATCAGGTGTTTTTTGGTTGGATAACAGGTGTTAAAGAGTAGATACTATATACCATTTTGTTTGGTTGTCTTGCAACTCATGAAATTTGTTCTCCATTTGACCTTTGTACTTTGATTTTGACAAATACCCCTTATAGATGTTATGTATTTCTGCCGCTATCCTAAATTTACTTTGTTTACTAATTATGGTATATTTTTATTGTTAGAAGAGAAGAATAAATGAAATTTAGTGATGTGCAATATTTGACACAAAAAAGTAGACGACTAAAAATCTCACTTATGTAGACCGACTTGTCTCACATCCATTATCATCAAATGACTCTCCAGCATAAAGGCACAGTAAATGGGTCAATGTTAAATAAAATGAAGACATTCAAATTAACCCCTCCATTACAGTTTTTATCTTGTCTGACAAAAGAAGCAAAACAAATTTGCATGCTGGTGCCATCCTTTCACCTTACCATTGTGCAGAATGTCATTTGAAATTGAAATTTAGATTTAAACATTAGGTCATTTGAATGCAACTATAGAAATTACACACATGCTAGACGTATCTCGATTTCAACATATGTGAAAATAAGAAATGTGTCATGATATTGAACCATATATTTGTGTGTAATTATATTGAACCATATATTTATGTGTTATGATATTGAACCATATATTTGTGTGTCATGATATTGAACCATATATTTGTGTGTCATGATATTGAACCATATATTTGTGTTTCAGTCTCATCCATTTGCCTTTGATGAACAGCCAATCTCTGTGAAGTCATCAATGGTAGACATAGCCTATGACTACACAAAGAAGAGAAATGTATTCCGACTCAAGACATATAATGGTTCAGAGTATTTGTTCCAAGCTGATGATCATGACACAATGTTATCTTGGATTGAAGCCGTACAGAAAAATAACAACCCGGATCTTGATGTAAGTTTGATATATTTTGGAAACAAAGTTATTAAAGGGAGATAAATCTTAATTGATTCAGTAAAAACTAATATTGTTTAAGAGATTACTATGTTTTGATGCTTTGATAATTGTTTAACATTAAAAAATCTAAGTAAACAAATATTAAAATATAATTTTTGTTAAATTTTAGGATCAAGGTTTATTTAGTGCCAACTTAATAATCAGAAAATCCAATGAAATGACAACACAGACATCAGCAGTTTCAGTCAAAAGCTCCCCACAGGTGCCTCACAAACCAAAGAGCCGACTGTCAACCAAATCTATTATAAAGATCCCACATTCCCCAAGTATGAAGAGGAAAGACAGAAAGACAGGAGGTAAGGATCGGAGACATTTAAAAGAGTCAAATTCATGAAAAAAGTCTAGTACACTGTAAAAAGCTTTTGATAGGCAACTTATAAACCATGTACTTAATCTTCATTAATGTCTATTACAATATTTAAATAAAATATAAGTTTCTTTGTTCATTGAAATCTTTTTTAATATTTTTGTTTAATCAATTAATTTAGTCATAAATAATGAAATGGTAGAGCTTTTATCATGAAAAAAATGTCTTGAATATATAGACAATAATGAAGAAAAATGTTTTTACAGTCAACAGTTGTGTATAATATGCATCCCCTGTAGCAACAATATGTCTTGGGTAAAAAAGTGTGTATTATACACATCCAAATACGGTATAAAGATATATGAAATTCTCTTTGAATTTACAATAAATACTTGTTTGAAAACTAAATATTTTTTTTACAGATGACAGTTCCAAGCAGAAAACAACGCTAAAAGACAGAATTAAAAGTTTTCGGAAGACATCAAATGCAACAGGATCTGGTGGCCCTGATGATGCTGAGGGGACAGGAATGTTTGGTGTCCCCATTAAATGTTGTATTCCTTCACCTAATAATGATGTAGGTATTTAATGTCAAGGGGGGGGTGTGGTGATGCTGAGAGGACAGGAATGTTTGGTGTCCCCATTAAATGTTGTATTCCTTCACCTAATAATGATGTAGGTATTTAATGTCAAGGGGGGGAGTGTGGTGATGCTGAGAGGACAGGAATGTTTGGTGTCCCCATTAAATGTTGTATTCCTTCACCTAATAATGATGTAGGTATTTAATGTCAAGGGGGGAGTGTGGTGATGCTGAGGGGACAGGAATGTTTGGTGTCCCCATTAAATGTTGTATTCCTTCACCTAATAATGATGTAGGTATTTAATGTCAAGGGGAGTGTGGTGATGCTGAGGGACAGGAATGTTTGGTGTCCCCATTAAATGTTGTATTCCTTCACCTAATAATGATGTAGGTATTTAATGTCAAGGGGAGTGTGATGATGCTGAGGGACAGGAATGTTTGGTGTCCCCATTAAATGTTGTATTCCTTCACCTAATAATGATGTAGGTATTTAATGTCAAGGGGAGTGTGGTGATGCTGAGGGACAGGAATGTTTGGTGTCCCCATTAAATGTTGTATTCCTTCACCTAATAATGATGTAGGTATTTAATGTCAAGGGGGGAGTGTGGTGATGCTGAGAGGACAGGAATGTTTGGTGTCCCCGTTAAATGTTGTATTCCTTCACCTAATAATGATGTAGGTATTTAATGTCAAGGGGGGAGTGTGATGAAGCTGAGGGGACAGGAATGTTTGGTGTCCCCATTAAATGTTGTATTCCTTCACCTAATAATGATGTAGGTATTTAATGTCAAGGGGAGTGTGGTGATGCTGAGGGACAGGAATGTTTGGTGTCCCAATTAAATGTTGTATTCCTTCACCTAATAATGATGTAGGTATTTAATGTCAAGGGGAGTGTGGTGATGCTGAGGGACAGGAATGTTTGGTGTCCCCATTAAATGTTGTATTCCTTCACCTAATAATGATGTAGGTATTTAATGTCAAGGGGAGTGTGGTGATGCTGAGGGACAGGAATGTTTGGTGTCCCCATTAAATGTTGTATTCCTTCACCTAATAATGATGTAGGTATTTAATGTCAAGGGGAGTGTGGTGATGCTGAGGGACAGGAATGTTTGGTGTCCCCATTAAATGTTGTATTCCTTCACCTAATAATGATGTAGGTATTTAATGTCAAGGGGAGTGTGATGATGCTGAGGGACAGGAATGTTTGGTGTCCCCATTAAATGTTGTATTCCTTCACCTAATAATGATGTAGGTATTTAATGTCAAGGGGAGTGTGGTGATGCTTAGGGAGCAGGAATGTTTGGTGTCCCCATTAAATGTTGTATTCCTTCACCTAATAATGATGTAGGTATTTAATGTCAAGGGGGGGAGTGTGATGATGCTGAGGGGACAGGAATGTTTGGTGTCCCCATTAAATGTTGTATTCCTTCACCTAATAATGATGTAGGTATTTAATGTCAAGGGGGGAGTGTGATGATGCTGAGGGGACAGGAATGTTTGGTGTCCCCATTAAATGTTGTATTCCTTCACCTAATAATGATGTAGGTATTTAATGTCAAGGGGGGAGTGTGGTGATGCTGAGGGGACAGGAATGTTTGGTGTCCCCATTAAATGTTGTATTCCTTCACCTAATAATGATGTAGGTATTTAATGTCAAGGGGGGAGTGTGGTGATGCTGAGAGGACAGGAATGTTTGGTGTGCCCATTAAATGTTGTATTCCTTCACCTAATAATGATGTAGGTATTTAATGTCAAGGGGGGAGTGTGGTGATGCTGAGGGGACAGGAATGTTTGGTGTCCCCGTTAAATGTTGTATTCCTTCACCTAATAATGATGTAGGTATTTAATGTCAAGGGGGGAGTGTGGTGATGCTGAGAGGACAGGAATGTTTGGTGTCCCCATTAAATGTTGTATTCCTTCACCTAATAATGATGTAGGTATTTAATGTCAAGGGGGGAGTGTGGTGATGCTGAGGGACAGGAATGTTTGGTGTCCCCATTAAATGTTGTATTCCTTCACCTAATAATGATGTAGGTATTTAATGTCAAGGGGGTGTGATGATGCTGAGGGACAGGAATGTTTGGTGTCCCCATTAAATGTTGTATTCCTTCACCTAATAATGATGTAGGTATTTAATGTCAAGGGGAGTGTGGTGATGCTGAGGGACAGGAATGTTTGGTGTCCCCATTAAATGTTGTATTCCTTCACCTAATAATGATGTAGGTATTTAATGTCAAGGGGAGTGTGGTGATGCTGAGGGACAGGAATGTTTGGTGTCCCCATTAAATGTTGTATTCCTTCACCTAATAATGATGTAGGTATTTAATGTCAAGGGGAGTGTGGTGATGCTGAGGGACAGGAATGTTTGGTGTCCCCATTAAATGTTGTATTCCTTCACCTAATAATGATGTAGGTATTTAATGTCAAGGGGAGTGTGGTGATGCTGAGGGACAGGAATGTTTGGTGTCCCCATTAAATGTTGTATTCCTTCACCTAATAATGATGTAGGTATTTAATGTCAAGGGGAGTGTGGTGATGCTGAGGGACAGGAATGTTTGGTGTCCCCATTAAATGTATTCCTTCACCTAATAATGATGTAGGTATTTAATGTCAAGGGGAGTGTGGTGATGCTGAGGGACAGGAATGTTTGGTGTCCCCATTAAATGTTGTATTCCTTCACCTAATAATGATGTAGGTATTTAATGTCAAGGGGGTGTGGTGATGCTGAGGGACAGGAATGTTTGGTGTCCCCATTAAATGTTGTATTCCTTCACCTAATAATGATGTAGGTATCTAATGTCAAGGGGAGTGTGGTGATGCTGAGGGACAGGAATGTTTGGTGTCCTCGTTAAATGTTGTATTCCTTCACCTAATAATGATGTAGGTATTTAATGTCAAGGGGGGGGGGGGGGTGTGATGATGCTGAGGGGACAGGAATGTTTGGTGTCCCCATTAAATGTTGTATTCCTTCACCTAATAATGATGTAGGTATTTAATGTCAAGGGGGGAGTGTGATGATGCTGATGAATTAAGAGGAGTGTGAATTTGCTTATGAGACTAAGCTTGTGGTTGTTGTATACCTTTAAATGGAAAATCAATATTTTCAAAATTACCTGTCAATACACACAACACTCTTAAACTACAACAATGAAAGGGGCATTCTGTATTTTATGTTGGATAAAAAACCAGTGAGAGAATTGAAGTTGAGGATTGAACTGGAACAAAACCAAACATATTAAAGTTACAGATACTGATTACAGTACATGTGTAAATGTCAGGTAATACAGTGCCTTGTATTGTAGGTGCATAAAACTAATTTGAATGTGTGCGCACTTAAAAAAAGACAAGTGTATTGACACAATATAATACACAGACTTTGGAATGCACACTTACAATGTGACAGTGTATTTATAGCATACTATGTAAAACTTTACAGGTGTGCACACTTACAATAAGGCAGTTTGTTGACATACAGAGTAAAACATACTTTAAATGTGTGCACAATTAAAACAAGGTAGTTAGTTTTATCATGCAAAAAAAAATTTTTTTTAGTTGCAATGAAGTACTGTGAAATAAATTCTGTTGTCTCTCTCTGAAACCCAAGGGTTGACTAGGGTATAAAAATATGGTCATCCCAGGATTCTTCTGGTCTTGCTATAAAACCTATTCTTAAAGGGGGTATCCGTAAACTTGTGCAGGATGTATAAATTTGCAGCCATGTCTTGTCAGAATGGGAACTTTAAATTCTCTACAATTTCTGACCAAACAACATTGGTATTTTAAAACTATTTGTGAATTAATGTGATGCATGGTCATGTGTTAAATATTTTTCTACATTCAAATTCTATGATCAGTTATATGATTATTTTTCATCTTTAAGGTAACATTTTGGGATTGTTTGTGGATATTCAGCACCAGTACAATTTTTTTACAACCGTATAATGCTATGATGTCGTCGTTGTCTTTCGAAGACACATTTGGTTTAGGGACAATAATTTTAGTTTAAGTGAATGGATCTCTATGAATTTAAGCAGAAGGTTCAATACCACAAAAGGAAGGTTGGGATTAATTTTGGGGGTTATGGTACCAACAGTTTAGGAATTAGGGGGGGTGTCAAAAAGTTGGGGAAATTGGGGGGTTCATTTTTTTCTTCAAAATTTTTGAAATCTTCAATTGCACAGTATTGCACAATAGCAAGAAATCTTCAATTGCACAGTGTTGCGCAATAGCAAGAAATATTAAATTCCACAGTATTGCACAACAGCCAGAAATCTTCAATTGCACAGTATTGCACATTAGCAAGAAACCTTGCATATTTTTTTTGGATATTAGGCCCCATTTTTAAATTGGTCTATATAGAGGTCAAAAGGGTCCAAAATTAAACTTTGTTTGATTTCATCAAAAACTGAATTATTGCAGCTGTATGATTTGCTGAATTTTATTGTGCATTTAGATTTTTTGATGTTGGGCCCTGTTTTCAAATTAGTCCATGTTAAGGTTTGAAGGGTCTAAAATTAAACTTGGTTTGATTTCAACAAAAAATCAAATTTTTGGTGTTTTTTTATATGCTGAATCTAACCATGTTGTTAGATTTTGGATATCAGACCATTCTAGGTAAATTAAATGTCCCATTTCAAATTTTTAAGATCTTTGACCACATTTATTTTGTGTAAGAAACCTATATTATGTCAAAAATTTGATCACAATCCGAATTCAGACAGTATCAAGCTTGAATATTGTGTCCAAACTTGCCCCAACTGTTCAGGGTTCGACCTCTGTGGTCGTATTAGGCTGCGCTCAGCGAAGCATTTTATTTATATTTTTTGAAATTTTAATAAATGTTGGCTTTGCTATGACTTATTTCCCCATGTACTTTTTAAACTTCTACAAATATTTATAAGAAGTTGAATTTTTTATAAATTCAGGTTCATTATTCATTATATATCATTTGAATGAAAGTTTCAAGTACTGTGTTTCATGAGTTTCAGATCATAGATAACCCAATGTTTTGGATGTATCTCTTTATACCTATCAGCATACTTTGACTTGATCTTAAGTGTTTTATGGCATTTGGGAATGTATTTATATATTTATGTTATAGTTCGTACCAATGATCGTGGACCTCTGTACAAAGATTGTAGAAGCTAGAGGTTTAGAAGTTACTGGTGTTTATCGAGTACCTGGTAACACTGCTGCAGTCAACATGATGACTGAAGAACTTAATAAGGTCAGTGTTTTTTATTAGTACTGACACATTCCTCACATTAACAGAGGTCAAGAGGTCATAGGTAGGTAAAGAGAACCTGACAATTATAGGATTATAGGAATCCGGGTCCGTTTGCCCAAAATCACGTTTGCTCCCATTAAGTTCGCTCCTTTCAATCAAACCCCACACGTTCGCACCCCACACGTTCACACCCATATTTATTGGTTTTGTGTTGAATAATTTTTTAATTGTGTTTTAGTTAGTGTATTGCTACAAAGACATATATACGTCCTTGATTACTATAAATAAGTTTTTTATTGTTTCAAAATAATGTGACATTCTAAAAACGTAAACCGGTTTCCTACTTCATGCACTTTAACTGTACACTATCATTCAAATCATGACTAACTTCATTTATAAAACGGCACTAAAATGTTTAGTGTAACTACTTTATAAAATTTAAAAGGGCACTAAAATATTTAAAAAAAAACTACTGAAACAATACATTATACACTATTCACACACCAATACTATCTAATATGCACTAATATAAACAGTTTATTTAAGAATTAATGTATTAATTTCAAATAACAGTCAAAACTGTAATCAAAGTTCAAAGTCTACTGTGTCGGAAAATCATCAACTGGTTTGTCTGATTGTCATTCTTCATCTAATCCCACCAAAAAAATGTTTAATTTTGAAATTCATGACCATGAGAAATGGTGTGATGTTAATGTTATATTTTGTAGGGTATAGACAATATGAATGTTGACCATGAGAAATGGTGTGATGTTAATGTTATAAGCAGTTTGTTAAAGGCATTCTTCAGGAAGTTACCAGAATCCTTAGTTACATCAGGTATACACATGTATCTTATTATCAAATTTGTTAACCTCATAAATGTGCAGAAATGGTAAAAATTGTATTTGTTTTTCTTATCCTTGATAATCAACTAATTTGGTCTACCAGAGCTCTGGTCATTGATAATTAAGTAATTCAGTCTACCAGGGCTCTAGACATTGATAATTATGTGATTTGGTCTACCAGGGCTGTAGTCATTGATAATTATGTGATTTGGTCTACCAGGGTTCTAGTCTTTGATAATTATGTGATTTGGTTTACCAGGGCTCTAGTCATTGATAATTATGTTATTCAGTCTACCATGGCTCTATACATTGATAATTACGTGATTTGGTTTACCAGTGTTCTAGACATTGATAGTTATGTTATTCAGTCTACCAGGGCTCTTTACATTGATAATTATGTGATTTGGTTTACCAGGGCTGTAGTCATTGATAATTAAGTAATTTGGTCTACCAGGGTTCTAGTCATTGATAATTAAGTTAGCCAGTCTACCAGGGCTCTAGACATTGATAATTCTGTAATTTAGTCTACCAGGGCTGTAGTCATTGATAATTAAGTAATTTGGTCTACCAGGGTTCTAGTCATTGATAATTAAGTTATTCAGTCTACCTTGGCTCTAAACATTGATAATTATGTGATTTGGTTTACCAGGGCTCTAGTCATTGATAATTAAGTTATTTTGTCTACCAGGGTTCTAGTCATTGATAATTATGTGATTTGGTCTACCAGGGCTCTAGTCATTGATAATTATGTGATTTGGTCTACCAGGGTTCTAGTCTTTGATAATTATGTGATTTGGTTTACCAGGGCTCTAGTCATTGATAATTATGTTATTCAGTCTACCATGGCTCTATACATTGATAATTACGTGATTTGGTTTACCAGTGTTCTAGACATTGATAATTATGTTATTCAGTCTACCAGGGCTCTTTACATTGATAATTATGTGATTTGGTTTACCAGGGCTCTATACATTGATAATTATGTGATTTGGTTTACCAGGGCTCTATACATTGATAATTATGTGATTTGGTTTACCAGCGCTCTAGACATTGATAATTATGTGATTTGGTTTACCAGTGTTCTAGACATTGATAATTATGTTATTCAGTTGACCAGGGCTCTGTACATTGATAATTATGTGATTGGGTTTACCAGGGCTCTAGACATTGATAATTATGTGATTTGGTTTACCAGGGCTCTAGACATTGATAATTATGTGATTTGGTTTACCAGTGTTCTAGACATTGATAATTATGTTATTCAGTTTACCAGGGCTCTATACATTGATAATTATGTGATTTGGTTTACCAGGGTTTTAGTCATTGATAATTATGTGATTTGGTTTACCAGGGCTCTAGTCATTGACAGTTTTGTGATTTGATTTACCAGGGTTCTAGTCATTGATAATTATGTGATTTGATTTACCAGGGTTCTAGTCATTGATAATTATGTGATTTGGTTTACCAGGGTTTTAGTCATTGATAATTATGTGATTTGGTTTACCAGGGCTCTAGTCATTGACAATTATGTGATTTCATTTACCAGGGTTCTAGTCATTGATAATTATGTGATTTGATTTACCAGGGTTCTAGTCATTGATAATTATGTGATTTGGTTTACCAGGGTTTTAGTCATTGATAATTATGTGATTTGGTTTACCAGGGCTCTAGTCATTGACAATTATGTGATTTCATTTACAAGGGTTCTTGTCATTGATAATTATGTGATTTGATTTACCAGGGTTCTAGTCATTGATTATAATGTGATTTGGTTTACCAGGGTTTTAGTCATTGATATTTAAGTTATTTGGTCTACCAGGGCTCTAGTCATTTGTAATTATGTTATTTGGTTTAGCAGGGTTTTAGTCATTGATAAGTATGTGATTTGATGTTCAGGGATGTAGAATTTTCAAAATTTGATTTATTTGTTGTTCTTTATTAAATTGAAAATAAGTAGATTTTTTTTTCTATAATGTACATTAGAAAGATTTGTCTAATTTTGACTGATGATAGGAGAATTAGTTTGTCTAATTTTGACTGATGATAGGAGAATTAGTTTGTATCATGATTCTGGCTTATATTGCTAGTTAGTGGCTTATGAAATAAATAATACATTTCATAATCATAACACAAATCATAGTGCAGAAATGTAGTGTTTTGTACCATTGTTTTTTTTCCAGAATTATACCAAGATTTTATAAATGCCAGCCGATTAGAAGACCCAGAGAGGAGAATGTTGAAACTGAAGCGTCTTCTTCATGAACTTCCTGAACATCATTTTGAAACTTTTAAACATCTTGCTGAACATTTAAATAAAGTAGCAGCATTTGGTCATATTAATAAGGTTAGTACAAAAACACTTCACTAATCATTTACATATGGTAACAGGATTTGGTCATACAAACAAAGTTGGTTTTAAACAAACACATTTATGATCATTAAAATAAGATATATGGACAGAATAATTTCTATTTTTATCTTTCTTTCCAAAACAATGTTGAAATTGTTGTAATGTAAAAACACAATCTTAGAAAGGCATTTACTCTTAACATATAAAAGTAAGAAGATGTGGTATGATTGCCATAAGAAGATGTGCTATGATTGCCAATGAGACAATTCTCCCAGAGACCAAATGACATAGAAGTTAACAACTATATATGTCATCGTATGACCAACAACAATGAGCAAAACCCATAATGCATAGTAAGCTACAACACATACAAAAGGCCCTGAAATGACAAATGTAAAACAATTCAAAGGAGAAAACTAAGGGCGTAATTTATGTACAAAACAATAAACGAAAACTGACAAAAAGAAACATATTTTGAAAACAATCCAATATATTTATGTGAATGAATGGTTATCTCTTTCAGATGGATGCCAGAAATTTGGCTATTGTATTTGGACCGACACTTGTCAAAAAGAAAGATGATGACATGGCGTCCATTGTCAAAGATATGTCTGACCAATGTCGCATTATAGAGAGTATTATTTTACATGTAAGCTTAATGATAAAGCCTCATTTGTCAAAGTTGTATCTGACCAGTGCCTAGTAATAGAGAGTATCATTTTATATGTTAATACTATATGGCATCTATTTACAAATGTAACCACCCATTTCACTTTATAGTTTGTATGTTATTGGGGAAAAGTAATAAAATGGAAATTAAAACATGTATATTAACTTTTCTCTGATGTTTTAACCATTTATTTCAAAATCTTTTCCATCACATTTCAATCATATATTTAATGAAAATATCTCTGATGTATCAACCCTTTACCAATAAAAATATTTTACATCATTTTTAGAAGATATGCCTTAAATTCTAATTAGAGTTAATACTATTCAATGTTAATCTCATGACATTTAGAAGATATACTTTTTTTTACTTTTTATTTCTTAATGTTTAGAAATAACCAATATTGCTGTTTTTCTGTATGTTTAGAAATGACCCCTGTTGTTTTTCAACATGTTTAGAAAAGACCCCTGTTGTTGTATTTCTGTATGTTTAGAGATGACCCCTGTTCTATTTCTGTATGTTTAGAAATGACCCCTATTCTATTTCTGTATGTTTAGAAATGACCCCTGTTCTATTTCTGTATGTTTAGAAATGACCCCTGTTGTTTTTCAACATGTTTAGAAAAGACCCCTGTTGTTGTATTTCTGTATGTTTAGAGATGACCCCTGTTGTATATCTGTATGTTAAGATCTAGAGATGACCCCTGTTGTTTTTTTATTTCTGTATGTTTAGAGATAACCCCTGTTGTATTTCTGTATGTTAAGAGATGACCCCTGTTGTTGTATTTCTGTATGTTAAGAGATGACCCCTGTTGTTGTATTTCAGCATGACTGGTTCTTTGGTTCCTGGGATCAGGATGATCATGTGCCTGTTGATGAACAGTCAGAAACACCAACCAATCCTTCTGTTACTCGACTCAGTTGTGATGATGATGGTAGGTTTTATAATAGATATTTATGGAAATTTATTTGTCAAAGGGACCTTTGAGAATAGGAGGTTCTACCAATTCATTGGATATTCATTTAAATTGTCAAAACTATGGTAAATAGTTATGTAATGGAGAAATTTTTTAATGGAATTATATTTGAAATTATTGGGTAGCATTCAATGAATATATCATGTAACTTTATAAAGTTTTTTTTCTCATCTTTTGATTTGACATAAATTAAGAGTAAAGTATATTGAGGATTCCTAGTAATATAATTATTGTGTGGCCTGACATCAAAGCTGTAGTGACAACTAGAGATTACTTCTGTTTAGAGACAGATTATGCTACAATCTATTTATAGACTGATTGGCTTACCTGTGATTTTACCACATACAAATGTAAATATGGATATTACTTCGTATATAAAACAAATAAAGACACATACTATGGATGGTAGATATTTATTCACATACATATTTCAGGACATTTGTTTTAAATTTTATAAATATAGGATTTAAAAACTGAAAAACAAAAATATAAGCACTACATAACCAGCTGATAAAATGATAAAATTTTTACACAAACATCGTAGTGATGAATCTGATAAAAATAACTCCAACCCTTTTATATATATAGAAGTGGTCAGGGCTAATTACATCTCAGGATTAGGTCAACTCATTATTGCAGAATATTCAATGAATATGCATTTATCGTCTAATTGAATATATACAGGATATGAAGGTGTGCATCAGCTGTTTTGATGTGAATTATTTTGGGGGTTGTCCATACCAAACCTGGACTTGCTGCCATTTCTGTATATACAATTTGAAGTAGGCAGACATACACATTTTATTAATACAGGAAATTGTCTCTGTGTGACATATATTTAGATACAAAATTGCCCAAGAGAGAGTTGTCCGACTTTATTGCCATATTCAAAATTTGTGTCATGTAAAAACTGAATTTGTAATGATTTTGTCCTGGTTGTAGTAAGAAACAGTTGAATATTTGATAATGTTGTTCTGGTTTTCTAATAAGAAACAGTTTAATGTTTCATGATTTTGTTCTGGTTGTAGTAAGAAACGATTTATACAACTATAATGCTGAACATATTTTCTTCAATCTAATAAGTCTGTGTATTATTATATAGTCAACTAATGGCACTGACTTTTCAGACAAACTACTGGTGTTAACTGGTATTGTTATCAGCTGTGGACAATGTCTTTATAAAACCTTTTTCAGCCTAATAACTATAATTACTCTTGTATTTAATATAATGACATTAGTATCCATCAGGATTTTTCTATACAACCAATCCATTTTTTAAAGTCAAAAGAGTTGTGTTTTTTTTTTCCAGACAATACAGTGAACCCGAAAGACATTGTATTCTCTATTGTTCAAGCAGCTAATAAAAAGTTACGTGGAGAAAAAGACAAGAGTTCAGACGGTTTGGATACTAGTGTTTTGGATGGAGGATTTTCAGAACGTAATATTGATCAAGAAGTTTATAGGAGTAGAATGAAAGGTCAAATTGAATCCACATCTAAAAGTAGTCCAGATTTACTTGGGCTGTCAGGACGAGCAACACATGACAAGCTGATGTCATTACCGGTACGCCAATCAGATAGTGCTAATGATCGTAGAATGGCAAAGTCTCAAGAAATAATGGAATCAGATTGGGATTTTGTTGGTTCTTCACAGAGTATGTATGGGAAATCATTACACTACTCCGATGATTCTTTGGACAAGAATGATGAGTTAGAAGTTTCTCATAGTGGATTAAGTGGGAGTTTTAGTGTTAGTCAGAGTACAATAGACAGACTGAGAATTATTGAAGAAGAAGCCAGGGCACTAAGAGAAAAAGAAGAGAAACGAAAACGAGACTTTGAACGTAGAAAACTAGAAAAACAGAAGATAGAGCAAAATATAATGAAAACTAAAAAGGAAATGGAAATTGAAGACAGGCATAGTATAGAAGACTTATTAAGTGCTGTATTGTTAAAAAGTGATCCTGGTGGTCGAAGTTTAGGTCATCATCGTGGTGATTCTATGTCATCTGATCATTCAAACTCCTCATCAGAAGGGAGGCAACCTTTATGTTATAAAAAGGAGAAATCAGGGGGTGGTAAATATTTTGTTATTCAGAGTATAGTTGGAAAACATGGACGTGAAAAAATGCCACGGTCTTCAAAGAGTGGATCAAACATCGAGGTGAAAGGTCAAAAGACAAGTTCCCTTGAGAGGTTATTGGAACAATCAGAAAATGAAGTTTCAAGAAAATCAGGACGGGGTAGATATGCCTCTAATGATTCTCAGTACCTTCAAATAACAAAGGGAGATCATCCACATAGACGATCTAAATCCAACTTAAGTCGTAGTAATTCCTTGCGACGAGGCTCATTAGATTCGTTGATTGACCTGATACAGGATGGCAAAAGGAGGTCATATGAGGATACAGATTCAGAGGATGGCTCAGATTTACTCTCTGATCTAACTTCTACTTTTGATCAAAAATTAAAAGTGCTTGTGAACCCTAAATATAAGTTAAATGGCAGTTCTTCAAAGTTAAATAGAAGTGATAGTTCAAACATTTCAAATGAAAAGGATACTCAGTTAAGGCTGCCACCACAACTGCCTCTTTCTCATGTAAATAAGAAACTGTGTAGTAGTAATGATATGTTAGAAAAACAATATCAAGACCCCAGTTTGCATCGATCACCTCGGCAACATGAAACAAAAGTAGGAATAGCTTATCGCTTTGAACGTAATCCGTCAAACAGTATGTTAGCGCAATCAAACAATTCTAGCGAGGCCAATAATACAAATAGTGCTCCTGTTGATCCTCGGAATTCTGCAGTCACGTTTACTGTACCTAGTGTTCCTCATCCACAAGTGACAGTGCTCTCACCTGTTCATGATTCTAGAACAAAAAATGAAAAAACAGAAATTAATTTAACATTGTCAAATCCAGTCAGCAATAAATCCCCCACACAATTATATCAAATAAATGTGGATAAATCTCCGTTACACACGCAACAAAGAAGTCTTGATGAAACTAAAACTCCGATACACACGCAACAAAGAAGTCTTGATGAAACTTTTAAGGCCAGGTCATCTTCACCACCGGCAGTGAAACGAAAATCAGAAAAGCCAAAGAAACGACGACACACTGTTGGAGGTACTGATGACCTGGAACACTTCAAAGCTTTAGTTAGTGTTACACAGAGCAAAGGAGAGAACAAAAGATCAGCATGGGACCAGTTACAACCAGTTGTTAAATCACCAAATCTAGTTGTTCATAGAAGTTTACAACAATGGATTGAGAATGAACGACTTCGAGGAAGTACCCCTGATCTGTCACAACAACATAGTCCAAAATTCTTTTAAAAGATAACTTATTATGGCCACATAGTCCTAAATATTGCTAACTCATTCTTGTATGTCCAGTTTATAATTTTAAGTTTTTTGCATTTTACTTATATAATTAGAAAAATAAACTTTGGTATTTTTAAGATATAGATATTTTGAAAATCCTGATTTTTATATGTTATTTATATAAGTAAAATAGCTTTAAAAAATCACTTCTTTTATTTACATGATTACAATGCATAGTTTTTAACATCATTATTATAATTCTATTTAATATTATAATGATATCATTTTATGCTGTTTACCTCAAATTTCGTTATCTTTCGTTGAGCAAATTTTTGTTACTTTTAGTTGCTTCTTATGAATTAGTAAGAAAATTTGTTTCAGTTGAGGTATTCAGTTGCATGAGGTCATCAATTAACTTCATTTTAATCAAGATGTTCTTCAACCTGCTTTGCTTTATCTGTCGTCATAATGCATGAAAGCTTAATAGGTTTCATTTTCAAAGAATGTAAAGAGTGGTCAGCTGGTCAGTTAGATCATGAATAATGCTGTCATTGCCACACAAAAAATGTTGTGAATTTTAAATTCTGTTTATTTTCTTTTAATTTATTCTTTTTATTTATTTTGACCACCACCATTTATAATTCAAGGTTTGTTAATGTTTAGCTATAGTTTATTTACAGTTTTGTTTTTTGACCATCATTTTTATAAAATTTCCCAGAATAACTAAGGTATTGTTAAAATACAAGTTTATTTTCTTTGTTTTTACATTGACTGACATTTTTTTATTAGTGCAATAATATTGAAGATGCAAATGTTGACATTTTTATTATTGTATATATTGTTGAAATGGTAGGTATCATTTAAAATATCATTTACAAAAACCAAAGCTGTCATTCTGTACATAGTCATTATTGTGTTTGTATAACTTATTTAATTTGTTTGATTGACACAAAAATACTTTTACTGATCAAAAAGTATCAAACCTACAAAGTTGACTAAATATCAGTGATGTCTGTTGAATGTAACTGAAAAAGACAAGTGTTGTTTGGAGGCACAGAAATCATATCTACAATATCTCTATTGTTTTGTTCTTTTTGTACCTTTACACCATTTTTTAAGCTGAAGGTTTAGTAAATAAAAATAAAAGTTAGACATGTGTATTATTATCAAAATTTTTTCCTAAAAACCTTGTGAATTTTGGGATGAATTAAAGCTTCTGACCCAGCCAAATTACTCTCTGTTGACAGCATAATCATAGACATACAGAAAGATAAAGATAGAACTTAACAAATTCCCTCTCTGTGGACAGAATAAACATAGTCATACAGAAAGATAAAAATAGAACTTAACATTTTAAACTGTTAACTGTTTTTAGATATTAACATTTTAAACTGTTCTTAACTCTTTAATTTCTTTTAGATAGTTAACATTTTTAACTGTTAAATATGTTAAAACACTGTCATATAGTAAACATTGTTACACACTTTAAGATAGTTATTAAAACTTATTATTCTTACATATTGTTAGCAGTTTTGACATACTGGCATTTAGTCAACTTTGTAAACAAACATGATATGTTTAGAAATTGTCCCAGAGTCATTTTCTTTTCATATCCCCTCAATGGACAGGGGTTGAAAATAGCAGGAGTTGTACCCTGGTCCAAGACCTATCTGGTGTCATTATATTCAAGTCTGACTGTTAAACAGAAAAGATCCATTAACATATTTAGTTTGTGTACTTAATTATCATCAAATGTATAATTAAGCCAATACAGCTCCTACATTTTTTGTCCTAGGACTGATGAGGTTTTAAGTCAAATGTTTTTGACATGCATGTATGTTCCCTTACACAAAGCTTTTGTTTTAGGTTCTCCTAACACATCAAAATCTACTTCGCTTAACTGAAATGAATTGTAAAGACTGGGAAATTTAAGAGACAAACTTGAATAGACTAAATTCATACTGTTGTTAATGAACTAGTTACTGTTTGCATGGAAGAAAAAGGGAGATAACAAAATCATCTGAAACTGGTTCCCAATTATTTATGGTACTAGTTAATGCTTTCAGAAAGAAACGAAATGCTGATTTGAAAATGATTTATATACATATAAAGTCAGCTACATATATCAAAGGTCAGACATACTTTATAGAGCCTGTTTTAAAGGGACCTGGGTCAAGATCAGTGATTTCCTCTATTTTCAGCATCTGACAGGTTGCATTATTCAGGTTTTTTTTTTTGGAAAGTTTTTTTTTTCAGTGCAGTCACACCTTTAAAGGGATGTTTTCAATATTGATATTTTTTTTTCCCGTTTTAAGTTGGTCTGAATTTTGAATATTTTAGCTAATCAATAGAAACCACTTTCTAGTATAACTAAAATTTATATTAATTGACAAATTTAGTACAAGTTATGCAGATTATTGTTTTCAGTGTTTAAAACCTTAAATAAAATGAACACTTTGTAATATTATTAAACCACAATTTCACAATGCTATAGATGGAAACAAAAATCCTTGAAGACAATTCTTTTAACAGTGTTTTAACAGCCTTTAATATGCAGTTATTTACTGTCAAAAATAATTATCGTTTATAATTAAAGACATGTTTATGTAGAGGACAAATCATTGGCACATATGTATAAAAATAATCCTTTAAGGTTTGATAAGTGCATTAATTGGCATTGCCAGACCACTATATTAATATCCACACTCGGTTTTGTCTGGTCTCCTGTATCAACACACTTACTGATAGTAAATTGTACCAGTTTATATAGATTAAACTTACTAGCAAATTGTGTGAATGTCACTGACTCACATCAAACACAGAATTTGTGAAAAATGGTTCAATAATATTTCAGGTGTGTTTGATTATTGTTGCATTTTATTTGATTACTGAAAGTCTTCCTATTGTTTTAAATATTATTTAGTTTATCTTGTTAAATCATTAAAACTTTGTTGTATATGAAATTTTAACATACATGTAAAAGAAAGAAGAGGAAAGTTAATAAAATACTAAACAGTATTCAAGTTATGTCTTATTTTTCATCAGAAAAAAGACCTTGTTCACTACTTTTTAGCTAACTTTGCCTAAAGGGCCAGTGTGAGCTTTTGCCTTCACCTGGGTTCTATCTCCTGCTTAAATGGCCAGTGTGAGCTATTGCCGTCACTTGGGTTCTATCGTCTGCCTAAAGGGCCAATGTGAGCTATTGCCTTCAATTGGGTTCTATCATCTGCCTTAAGGACCAGTGTGAGCTATTGCCTTCACTTGGGTTCTGTCGTCTGCCTAAAGGGCCAATATGTGCTATTGCCTTCACTTGGGTTCTATCAAATAGGGATAAAATGCAAGTAATCAACATATATCTTAAAAACCTCCAGGATAAAGAAAATAGATGATTTTGGCCATTTGACATTTTTTTTTTTAAATGATAGCAAAATACACAAGAAAGTAGTGAACTATTGCCTTCACTTGGGTTATATCTTCTGCCTAAATGGCCAGTGTGAGCTATTGCCTTCACTTGGGGTTCTATCGTCTGCCTTGACGGCCAGTGTGAGCTATTACCTTCACTTGGGTTCTATCTTCTGCTTAAAGGGCCAGTGTGAGCTATTGCCCTCATTTGGGTTCTGTTTTCTGTCTAAAGGGCCAGTATGAGCTATTCCCTTTACTTGGGTTCTATCATCTGCCTAAAGGACCAGTGTGAACTATTGCCTTCACTTGGGTTCTATCTTCTGCCTAAAGGGTCAGTATGAGCCATTGCTTCACTTGAGACCTATAATCGTCTGTCTTATGGGCCAGTTTAGTTTTAGCCTTCACTTGGGTTCTATCATCTGTCTAAAGGGCCAGTGTGAGCTATTGTCTTCACTTAAGATATATCGTCTATTTAAAGGGCCAGTGTGAGCTATTGCCATCACTTGGGTTCTGTCGTCTGCCTAAAGGGCCAGAGGCAGCTAATGCCGTCAGTTGGGTACTATCGTCTGTCTAAAGGGCCAGTGTGAGCTATTGCCTTCACTTGGGATCTATCGTCTGTCTTAAGGCCCAGTGTGAGCTATTGCCTTCACTTGTGATCTATCGTCTACTTAAAGGGCAAGTGTGAGCATTCACTGGGGTTCTATCTTCTGTCTATAGGGCCAGTGTGAGCTATTGCCTTCAATTGGGTTCTATCATCGGCCTAAAGGGCCAGTGTGAGCTATTACCTTCATTTGGGTCCTATCGTTTGCTTAAAGGCCCAGTGTGAGTTATTGCCATCACTTGGGTTCTATCTTCTACATAAAGGGCTAGTGTGAGCTTATGCCTTCACTTGGGTTCTATCTTCTACATAAAGGGCCAGTGTGAGCTATTGCCTTCACTTGGGTTCTATCGTTTGCCTAAAGGGCAAGTTTGATCTATTTCTTTCATTTGGGTTCTATATTCAGTCTAAAAGGCCAATGTGAGCTATTGCCTTCCTTTGGGTTCTATTGTCTGCCTAAAGGGCTAATATGAGTTTTGACTTTGCTTTGGTTCTATCTATCCCTTCCCTAAAGGGCCAGTATGAGATATTGCCTTCACTTGGGTTCTATCTATCCTTTCCCTAGAGGGCCAGTATGAGCTATTGCCTTCACTTGAGTTCTATCGTCTGCCTAAAGGGCCAATGTGAGCTATTGCCTTCACTTTGGTTCTATCGTCTGTCTAAAGGGCCAGTGTGAACTATTGCCTTCACTTGGGTTCTATCTTCTGCCTTAAGGGGCAGTGAGAGCTATTGCCTTCACTTGACTTCTATCGTCTGCCTTAAGGGCCAGTGTGAACTCTTGCCTTCACTTGGGTTCTATCTTCTGTCCAAAGGACCAGTGTGAGCTATTGCCTTCACTTGGGTTCTATCGTCTGTCTAAAGGGCCAGTGTGAGCTCTTGCCTTCACTTGAGTTCTATCGTTTGCCTTGACGGCCAGTGTGCTTTGCTAATTTAAACCAAACTTGGTCACATAACTAGTTAAAAAATTGTCTAATGTTCCTGCCTGTCGTGACTGCCACGACTAAAAATAGAAAATAGGGATAAAATGCAAGTAATCGACATATATCTTAAAAACCTCCAGGATAAAGAAAATCTGACAGGACAGAAATGTTCAGAATTTCAAAATACTGACCTGCTGACTATTTTGACCAACATTGTCACACCATTAATTTTATGAGTTATTGCCCTAAATGACCATTTTACCAAATTCTTGTGTATTTTGCTATCATTTAAAAAAAAAATGTCAAATGGCCAAAATCATCATCAGTCGACTCTTGATAGGAGTTATTGCCGATCAATTTGATTTTTAACCATTTTTTTTGCTTCCTAGGTGAAAAAATATAGTAGATAGAGAAATTGAAATCAGTGAAAATGATCAGCAAAATAAAACCTATCATTAGATCAACATGATGGAGA
The DNA here is from genome assembly GCA_017311375.1 of Mytilus coruscus. Lineage (NCBI taxonomy): Eukaryota > Metazoa > Mollusca > Bivalvia > Mytilida > Mytilidae > Mytilus > Mytilus coruscus. The sequence goes on along the minus strand of CM029596.1, from coordinate 1,101,199 downwards.
TCATCGGTCAACTCATAAAAAGTAATTGCCTTTAAATGATGATTTTTACTATTTTTTTTATATATAAATTAGGTGTCTAGTTTAAAATATGTTTCGGATGACCCTACCTACCAACCAACATGGTCTACATGACTAAAAATAGAAGAGATCTACCTACTGTACATTCACATAAAAACTGTCCGAGGACTTCTCATAGGAGTTATTGCCCTTAAACGATGAATTTTACCTTTTTTTTCATTTTTGCCTATTATCTTCTTGTCAACTATAAATAAAAATTTGATATAGCAAAACTGATCCGCAAGACAAGATCTACAAATCAGTCAACATGATTGTCAGGTGTCAGGTGACTCCTTGTAGGAGTTATTGCCCTTAAATGATGATATTTTTTTTACCATTTTTTGTGTTTTTACACATTATCTTGAAATTTATAATAGATAGATAGATAGAAGTTTTATTGGCAGAACAGATGAACAAATCAAATACAAATAAGTCAAGATGACAGAAATTGTCAGTAGAATCCTTATAGAAGTTATTGTCCTTAAATGACAATTTTTACTATTTTTTTGTGTTTTTGCCTATTATCTTGAACATTGTAACATATAGATATTTTATGTAGCAAAAGGATCAACAAGAAAAGATCTAAAAAGTCAACATGGCTGAAATTGTCAGTCTTCTCATTATTGGAGTTATTGCCCTTACTGGCGATTTATACCTCCTTTTTTTGCATATTTGTTTATCACCTTGAAAACTAAAATGATCAGCAAGACCAGATCTGCAAGTAGGTCAGCGTAGATGAAATTGTCAGTTGTCTTCTTATTGGAGTTATTGCCGTTAAATAAACATGTTTACCCTTTTTTTGTGTTTTGGAGAAAAAAAAAACTATAGAAGATAGAAAGAAACTGTAAACAAAAAAATATCAACAAAAAAGAGATTTAAGTCATGAACATATGCTAGTATACAACGTTGGGGGAGTGTTGAGTTCATTGTTGAAGATGCACATAAGATCAAAGTGAGCGACAAATGCTCTTTAGATCCTTTAGTTTCTGTAATGCTTCTATCGATTAGCGTCATATCATAAGAAGTTAGAGATCAAGCCGGTTTGAGTTTTGTTCCGGTTGAATGGTATTTGCTAAAGTTTGGGCCCTTTGAAAAAGAAAATAATCACACGTTTTTTAACACTTTTTCCCTATAATGCTTGAAGCAATTGATAGATATTTTGTATGCAGTCATATTATAAAAGGTTACAGATTGAGTTTGAATTTCTTAATTTTTGCCGAAATCGTGGCCCTTTAAGATTGAAACTTTCAAAATCTCAGTTTACCTCATTTTAGCTTACCTGACCCATAGGGCTATCTGAGCTATCGCCATCATTTGGTGTCCGTCCTTGTCTTTCGTGGTCACAGATGCATGTTCTCCTCTGAAACTGCTGAACCAATTTTAATTTAAACTTTGGCTGAATGATCCTTAGTGTATTTAGTATACAAGTCGTGTTTTTTTTATATATCCAGTCAACAAATATGGCCACCGTGGCTAAAAATATAACATACAGATAAAATTCAGTAACTGTAAACTATTATAGAATATGACAAGGCAAAAATACTAATGCTAAGATCTACCTACTTTCTATTTGCCCCAAAATTATCAGATGACTACTACAGAAATGATCATCAATAAAATATCTACCAAAATACCACAACTGATCGAAATAATGGTAAAAATGAAAATAAAAATGGCATACCTTTACCAGATGAACGATTCAGGTTCTATGGAGCCTCCAAGTTGTTTCTGTAATGCCTGAAGCAGTTAATTAGATATTCGTTAAATCGTCAAACCTGAGACTACTTTAACACATATACAATAGCATCAGGTGCTAGAGATTTATTTTGAGTGTTATTTCATTTGAATGTTTTTGTGGAGTGGTATTATCTTGTGAACTAGCACGTTAAAATTCAGTTCAGCGTGATAGACCAGTACAAAGCAAGGTTTATTTTCAGCTCACGTTAACACGTTCTTGTCTATAACATGCATTTAACTTGCCACTTGGCGTTTAACAGTCATCCATCATCATCTAAATATCCGTCTGTCATTGTAAACGAAAGTTTAAACAAATTACTCTGAAACTACTGTGCCTAATGTAACCAAACTTAAATGTTCCTTAGGAAATCTAGTTTAAAAACTCTGTATGTGCTGTATACCTCGTATAACCACTGTGTAGCCGAAACTGCTTATTTCTCAAAAACTAAAGTAGCTGGAGGAAAACTAAAAAAGAGGGAAATCAGGCATTTAGGAGTTATCGCTCATGACATTTTCATTTTAAAGCACATCTTACAGCTTTTTGACTATCTCGAAGAATTATAGGTGCTAGATGAAAATTAAGATTGCAGAATCAATCAGCTGGAGAAAATCTACTTAAAAAAAAAAATAAACAAACAAACAAAACAGACAACTTATTTCTGAGTTGGCCCCTGAATTGGTTTTTTTATTTCTGAGTTGGCCCCTGAATTGGTTTTTTGTACATGTATTGGAAATTGTTTTATGTAGAAGCTAGATGAAATTATATATTTAAAAACTCAGCAAATCTAAGAATTTAGAAAATTTCAGAAAAATTGGACGACTTATATAGGAATTGTGACCCCTGTGATGTTCGTCAACAGCATTAACTTTTTTCAAAAGTTTCTTCTCTTAAACGACTGATCAGTTTTGAACAAAATTAGTGGGCAAGTTCCTTGGATATGTTGTTTATAAATTGTATCTGAGGTTCTGATGCATTTGTTTGCTTATCTTATACCTCAAAACTATAAGAGATAGAGAAAATGTGGTTGGAATTCAAAATGATGAGCATGTTAAGATCAACGTTGGATGGTACTCAAAGTAATTGTTTATAAACGTCTTGGAAACAGTATTGCAACTGAAATGTATTTTTTGAAAGACTGAATCTTTATGGATGTCACTTTGGTATTTCTTTCTGCCAAAATCTCTTAATTGAAGCTTGGACAAAAAGCACGGGCATTTGCCTCTGATTTTTTTTTTTTTTACATATATACCTTTATTTAACATAAACGTATATTGGTAATAAAACAATTCAGAGACAATTTCTTGTGATTTAGATACCCAGATTGAAGACTAAGGAAGTGAAAGATATGCACTTCCATCTTGAAATGAACAAAAATGCAGGCAAGCTATTATTTGGACATACATGATGATTTTCACTGGTTTAGGCTAAAATCTTGAATATTATAAGAGGCAAAGTGTAGTTAATTACAAAATGATCATAACATGGTCATCACCATTTATGAAAATTGTCATTAATTTGAAATTGTCTGAGGACTTATAAAAGTTAATGCTCTTGAAATGCGTTTCTTTACTGTTTCGTTGAAGCTATATGTAAAAGAACTATAAGAGCCAGAGTAATAAAAGAACAGAGTTCCAAAGTCCCCGTGTTGCACATAGTTTATATTTCCAAGCGGCATAACTCTTTTCAAAAAAGTCGATCGGCCACCATTACATAACTTGGCCGAGATATTGCTGATATTAACCTATAGTATAAGTTTTATAAAAATCGGGCAAGAATTGTACCCGTGAAAGAGCTAACGAGGCCATTTTCCATAAATTTAATATTTCCAAGGGGCATAACTCTTTAAAAAAAAGTCGATCGTCCAACATTATAGAACTTGTCCGAGATATTGCTGATATTGACCTATGGTATAAGTTTTATAAAAATCTGGCAAGAATTGTACCCGTGAGAGCGCTAACAAGACCATTTTCCATAAATTTAATATTTCCAAGGGGCATAACTCTTTTAAAAAAATCGATCGGCCACCATTATAGAACTTGTCCGAGATATTGCTGATATTAACCTATAGTATAAGTTTTATAAAAATCTGGCAAGAATTGTACCTGTGAGAGCGCTAACAAGACCGGACGGACGGATGGACACACGGTACGACACACGAACACACGGACGGACGGACGACCGGTATTTCCATGTCCCCCGCAACGCGTTACGCGGGGGACAAACATGTATATGGCAATAATGATCATCGTATCGGGATCTGCATGTCTTCATTGGGCCAAAATTGTCAGATTACTCTTTGAAGATTTATTGCCCTTGAAAGATGTTTTTGATGCTCAACTGGCAATATGGGGATTTCAAAATGTTCAAGGAATTTTTTTTATTGTTTGTCTATATTTCCTACCATCCATTTCTCAACTGATTTACATTTAAAGAGGGTATGGTTGACACCTCGCCACGTGTTTATCTGCCTCACTCAATTCAAGAACCTCGTCAGTGGTTGTGTTGAGTTTTAATTCTTGATTTGTTTGTCAATTGTGGAATTTGACTTTCATGCTAGATCTTTGATAGTCTCTATTTTGGTGGGGTTCTTGTTGTTGAATCTAGAACTGATTTGTTATTGATTAACATAAAAATAAGATGATGTGGTATGATTGCTAATGAGATAACTCTCCACAAGAGACCAAATGACACAGAAATTAACAACTAAAGATCACCGTACGACCTTCAACAATGAGCAAAGCCCATACCGCATAGTCAGCTATAAAAGGCCCCGAAATGACAAATGTAAAACAATTCAAATGCCTTTTCGTGGTTTTTCATTCTGATCATAGTGTTATCTGCTTTTATTGGACATGTGCATTTTGATTGTCCTCTAGGTAGCTTGTCTATTTCATTGAATTTATCAACACTGCAACTTTTGATTTTTAAGCTTTAAATGTTGCATAGACACCAGTGTTGTTAAACTCTAAATATCTTTAAGGCATTGTGTTATTGGGTATATGTCTCAATAACGTATATCCATCATCTTTACTATCTCGCCTGCGACGAAAGTGAACGAATACGAAACAAACGAATGCTAAACCGGCGGGGACGGTGTAAATTATTTGTATCAAGTTTTTTTTATCTCAGAAGGGGGAATGCCTTAATGCTTCATACCTTATATACAGATGCCTGCTATTACGGAGAATCCGTCTGTCATCTCCATTGTCCCTGACCTCATTTTCATAGTTCAGCGACTAATTCGTAATTCGTATACGGTATTGTTTTGTCACGTGAATTTCTAAATTAGTTTAGTAAGAAGATAACTATCTTTGGTATATGGGATCCTTGCAAGTTTTTAATGTCCGTCAGACAGGGTTCATCTGACCTTGACCTCATTTCATGGATCAGTGATCAAGGTAAAGCTTTCGTGGTCAAGTCCTACTATAAGATATCAAGATACCATAAGCAATAAGTCAACGAAGTTTTGTGTATGGAATGATTGAATTATGTAAATGTTCGTCTGGCAGGGTGAAGGGCTGTATTAAACAGTGTTGCACCATCCAATTGTTTTCGTAATTTTTTTAAAGATTTTGATTAACTTAGTATTTTGATTTCAACAAAATTATTGCAAAGACTCATCAGCGAATTTGTACTTACCACGAGTAACACGACGAGTGGCACTAGTGAAGTAGGATCTTTTACTCTTGCATAGCACCTGCGATCACTTCCAGTGTGAAGTAGGATCTTTTTACTCTTGCATAGCACCTGCGCTCACCTCCAGTTTTTATGGAGGTTTGTGTTACTTAGGTTAGTTTTCTATGCCGTGTTTTGTGAACTTGGTTATCGTTTCTTCATGGCGTTGTCAGTTTCTCTCGATTTATTGGTTTTGAATGTCCCCTTGGTATCTTCCGTCTCTTTTGTTTTTGCATAAACGTTGTTCAGCGACACATAATGCCACTTGTAGAATTTACTTATCAGTGACAAATACTGCCACTTGTAGAACTTACTTAATCAGTGACGCATGATGCCACTTGTAGAATTTAGTTATCAGTGACACATGATGCCACTTGTAGAATTTATTTTACACTTGCACATGAGGCCACTTGTAGAATTTACTTATCAGTGACACATGATGCTACTTGTAGAATTTACTTATCAGTGACACGATGCCACTTGTAGAATTTACTTATCAGTGACATATGATGCCACTTGTAGAATTTACTTACAGCGACACATAATGGTACCTGAAAGATTTACTGATCACGATACATAATGGCAACTGTGGAATTTACTTATCAGCGATATATAAAGGTACCTGTGGAATTTATTTGACAGCGATACATAGTGGTACCTTTCAGCGATATATATAAAGGTACCAGTAGAATTTTTTGACAGCGATACATCATGGTACCTTTCAGTGATATATATAGTGGTACCTATGGAATCTACTTAACAGCAATACATAATGGTAACAGTGGAATATACTAAACAGCGATACATAACGATACCTGTGGAATTTACTAATCAGCGATACATAATGGTATCTGTGGCATTTTAACTTAACAGCAATACATAATGGTACCGGAAGGATTTACTTATCAGCGATGCTTAACAGTACCTGTGGAATTTACTTAACAGTGATACATAATGATAATAGTGAAATTTATTTGACAGTGATACATAATTGTACATGTACAATTTACTTAATAGCGATACATAATGGTACTTGACGGATTCACTTGACAGCGGCCCTCGGACGTCTGCGGACATAACTGAGTTATGTCCGCAGACGTCCGAGGGCCCTGTATCCGTGGTGTTGGGTGATGGACTAGTTTTCCGCCGTGGTAGTACCCAACCTAAGCCTAGTTATACGTGATATCGAACTACCACACTGATCCTGAACAGGCTTCCTGTGGACATTTATTAATGTGTCGACGACTCATCCAACACCAAAACATCGACTTGGTTAGCGGGCTGCCCAGCTGATAAACCTGGCCCTGGAAACACTCGTTTTGAAGGCAGTATGCTGCTTCAAACCAAACCAAAATAGTCAACAAACAACGCTAAAACAAAATGGCCGCCTTCTTCCAACTTTATAACAACAACAACATTCTAATGCTCACCAAACGTCTTCGGGCAACGAGCCGACCGTGCAAGTAGTATTGAAGCTGTCAAATAAGACCAGTTAACCAACAGAGGTAATTTTGTTACTTAGATATAAGTTGAGTAAGATCTATAATGTTGTGAGGACACTTTGTACTGGGTACACGTTGATCTATACACCTTATCGCTATTTGGTCCAATCCGGAAAAAAACAGTCATTTAGACAACTTCTTGTTTGGGTCAACAGGCCGCAAACAAAGGTCATCAGTAACGAGCTGAGGGAGGGAAAAATTTAGAAAGCGATCAATAGGAAACTTTGATAGACTATAATCCACTTTTTCCAAACTCAAATTATAGTCAAAAAAATATTAATGTGTTTGAAGTATTTACGATGTTTCGAACAGGTCTCATTAAAAAGTACCATGCATGGTGCATTGTTTAAACAGGGTCCCAGATAGCTTCAACTGGATGAAAAAGTTGTGTAATTTTAGAACTTATCCGGAATGGAATAAATAGCGATTAGGTGTATTATATCAATTTGGCAGATCAGACTGTTCCACCCGGAGGACTCACTGCCACGTCCCGAACTATCTGCAAGTGACAGACTGTCTCACTCCGAGGACAGACTTTACAAGCCCGCACAGTCTAGTAGTGACAGAACTTCACATCTGGAGGATAGGCTGTTAGATTGTATTAAATTTGTATTTCGTTGTTTCTTTATATCTGCAAAGAGCCCGAATGTCTATATAAGTTCGTTGCACATAACATAAATAGATTGTTACAGATTATTGACATTGTCGTATTGTTTATGGATAGCTTGAATCCAAGTATTTACTGGAACGAATCGTTTAAGATATAATCGCCTTAATAGTTACACGTTACAGTACCTGACGGATTTACCTATCAGCAACATTATGGTACCTGACGATTTACTTATCAGCCATACATTATGGTACCTGAAGGATTTACTTATCAGCGGAACATTATGGTGCTTGAAAGATTTACTTATCAGCGGTACATAATGGAACCTTCAGGATTTACTTATCAGCCATACACAATGGTACCTAAAGTGTACTTATCAGCGGTACGTGCTGCAGCTCGTGAAATTTATTTTATCATCGATGTTATTTGTAGAATATGTTTTTTTTTTCTAAAACAAGGCATTTTAATTGAGCTTTTACACGGAAGGTAAAGACTAAAATGGAGATAATACATAATATATACACCAGTAATGAAGAAATATTGTTTAGCTTTACAGAACACACTTTAATACAAGTATTCTTCGTAGATCAGATTATACATAAAGACAAACAGCAACTGTAAAATTGATTAAAACGGTTATATAGCTAATGGTAAGTAATTGTATTTATCTAATTTGCTAAGACAAATATTGCTATGTACAAATTAAATGACAAAAACATTTATTAATCATTTTAAAGCTTAATAAAAGAGTTTGAATTTTGATACGAATTATCAATAACGGGAAAATGTCTTATAAAAAATATCATGATCGTGTAAATCTACAACCCAGTATTGTAGCACGCTCTATTTTTTTCTGTTTAGATTTGGCGGAATATAATCTGTTTAGTCTTCATCATATTTTTCTTTATTTCTCACACGTCTCACTACAAAAATTCCAATAATTAATAGGACTAAAGCCACCACTACTGGCAAAACAACCTGTTCTAAAATCTTTTTGGACGCTTTAGAAGGTGAAGTTTGCATTGAATCTAAAAATAGAAAATATAGTGATTATCTAAAAAGAACATGTGAGTTTATATTAAGTAAAGCAAACAATTTTTAAAATTATCACTTGACACATACTACATCGCAATCACAGACATTCACTTGATAAAATATACATCACCATCACAAGTACTACATCGCCATCACAAAAAATCACTTTACATGGACTACATCGACATCACAAACAATCACTTGACATGGACTACATCGCCACCCCCAAACAATCACTTGACGAAGACTTCATCGCCACCCCAAACAATCACTTGACATGGACTACATCGCATTCACAAACAATCACTTGACAAGTACTACATCGCCATCACAAACAATCACTTGAAATGGACTACATCGCCACCCCAAACAATCACTTGACATGGACTACATCGCCACCCCAAACAATCACTTGACATGGACTACATCGCCATCACAAACAATCACCTGACAAGGACTTCATCGCCATCACAAACAATCGCTTGACATGAACGAAATCCTCATCTCAATCAATCACTTGACATGGACTATATCGCCACCCCAAACAATCACTTGACATGGACTACATTGCTTATCACAAAGAATCACTTGACACGTTAATTCATCCTCAACCCAAACAATCACTTGACAAGGACTACATCGCCATCACAAACAATCACTTGACATGGACTACATCGCCACCACAAACAATCACTTGACAAGGACTACATCGCCATCACAAACAATCACTTGACAAGGACTACATCGCCATCACAAACAATCACTTGACAAGGACTTCATCGTCATCACAAACAATCACTTGACATGGACTACATCACCATCACAAACAATCACTTGACAAGTACTACATAACCATCACAAACAATCACTTGACAAGAACTACATCACCATCACAAACAATCACTTGACATGGACCACATCGCCACCACAAACAATCACTTGACAAGTACTACATAACCATCACAAACAATCACTTGACAAGAACTACATCACCATCACAAACAATCACTTGACATGGACTACATCGCCACCACAAACAATCACTTGACAAGTACTACATCACCATCACAAACAATCACTTGACATGGACTACATCACCATCACAAACAATCACTTGACAAGTACTACATAACCATCACAAACAATCACTTGACAAGAACTACATCACTATCACAAACAATCACTTGACATGGACTACATCGCCATTACAAACAATCACTTGACAAGGACTTCATCGCCATCACAATCAATCACTTGACAAGGACTACATAACCATCACAAACAATCACTTGACATGGACTACATCGCCATCACAAGCAATCACTTGACAAGGACTTCATCGCCATCACAAACAATCACTTGACAATAACTTCATCGCCATCACAAACAATCACTTGGCATGGACTACATCGCCATCACAAACAATCACTTGACAAGGACTTCATCGTCATCACAAACAATCACTTGACATGGACTACATCACCATCACAAACAATCACTTGACAAGTACTACATAACCATCACAAACAATCACTTGACAAGAACTACATCACCATCACAAACAATCACTTGACATGGACCACATCGCCACCACAAACAATCACTTGACAAGTACTACATAACCATCACAAACAATCACTTGACAAGAACTACATCACCATCACAAACAATCACTTGACATGGACTACATCGCCACCACAAACAATCACTTGACAAGTACTACATCACCATCACAAACAATCACTTGACATGGACTACATCACCATCACAAACAATCACTTGACAAGTACTACATAACCATCACAAACAATCACTTGACAAGAACTACATCACCATCACAAACAATCACTTGACATGGACTACATCGCCATTACAAACAATCACTTGACAAGGACTTCATCGCCATCACAATCAATCACTTGACAAGGACTACATCACCATCACAAACAATCACTTGACATGGACTACATCGCCATCACAAGCAATCACTTGACAAGGACTTCATCGCCATCACAAACAATCACTTGACAATAACTTCATCGCCATCACAAACAATCACTTGGCATGGACTACATCGCCATCACAAACAATCACTTGACAAGTTCTACATAACCATCACAAACAATCACTTGATAAGAACTACATCGCCATCACAAACAATCACTTGACATGGACTACATCGCCATCACAAACAATCACTGGACAAGGACTTCATCGCCATCACAAACAATCACTTGACAAGTACTACATCACCATCACAAACAATCACTTGACATGGACTATATCGCCATCAGAAGCAATCACTTGACCTAGACTACATCGCCATCACAAACAATCAATTGACAAGTACTACATCGCCATCACAAACAATCACTTGACAAGTACTACATCGCCATCACAAACAATCACTTGACATGGACTACATCGCATTCACAAACAATCACTTGACATTGACTACATCGCCATCACAAAGAATCATTTGACATGGACTACATCGCCATCACAAACAATCACTTGACATACATCGCCACCACAAACAATCACTTTACATGAACTACATCGCCATCACAAACAATGACTTGAAAAGTACTTCATCGCCACCCCAAACAATCACTTGACCTAGACTACATCGCCATCACAAATAATCACTTGACAAGTACTTCATCGCCACCACAAACAATCACTTGACATGGACTACATCGCCATCACAAACAATCACTTGACATGGACTACACGCCATCACAAACAATCACTTGACAAATACTACATCGCCATCACAAACAATCACTTGAAATGGACTACATCGCCACCCCAAACAATCACTTGACATGGACTACATCGCCACCCCAAACAATCACTTGACATGGACTACATCGCCATCACAAACAATCACTTGACAAGGACTTCATTGCCATCACAAACAATCGCTTGACATGAACGAAATCCTCATCTCAATCAATCACTTGACATGGACTATATCGCCACCCCAAACAATCACTTGACATGGACTACATTGCTTATCACAAAGAATCACTTGACACGTTAATTCATCCTCAACCCAAACAATCACTTGACAAGGACTACATCGCCATCAAAAACAATCACTTGACATGGACTACATCGCCACCACAAACAATCACTTGACAAGGACTACATCGCCATCACAAACAATCACTTGACAAGGACTACATCGCCATCACAAACAATCACTTGACAAGGACTTCATCGTCATCACAAACAATCACTTGACATGGACTACATCACCATCACAAACAATCACTTGACAAGTACTACATAACCATCACAAACAATCACTTGACAAGAACTACATCACCATCACAAACAATCACTTGACATGGACCACATCGCCACCACAAACAATCACTTGACAAGTACTACATAACCATCACAAACAATCACTTGACAAGAACTACATCACCATCACAAACAATCACTTGACATGGACTACATCGCCACCACAAACAATCACTTGACAAGTACTACATCACCATCACAAACAATCACTTGACATGGACTACATCACCATCACAAACAATCACTTGACAAGTACTACATAACCATCACAAACAATCACTTGACAAGAACTACATCACTATCACAAACAATCACTTGACATGGACTACATCGCCATTACAAACAATCACTTGACAAGGACTTCATCGCCATCACAATCAATCACTTGACAAGGACTACATAACCATCACAAACAATCACTTGACATGGACTACATCGCCATCACAAGCAATCACTTGACAAGGACTTCATCGCCATCACAAACAATCACTTGACAATAACTTCATCGCCATCACAAACAATCACTTGGCATGGACTACATCGCCATCACAAACAATCACTTGACAAGGACTTCATCGTCATCACAAACAATCACTTGACATGGACTACATCACCATCACAAACAATCACTTGACAAGTACTACATAACCATAACAAACAATCACTTGACAAGAACTACATCACCATCACAAACAATCACTTGACATGGACCACATCGCCACCACAAACAATCACTTGACAAGTACTACATAACCATCACAAACAATCACTTGACAAGAACTACATCACCATCACAAACAATCACTTGACATGGACTACATCGCCACCACAAACAATCACTTGACAAGTACTACATCACCATCACAAACAATCACTTGACATGGACTACATCACCATCACAAACAATCACTTGACAAGTACTACATAACCATCACAAACAATCACTTGACAAGAACTACATCACCATCACAAACAATCACTTGACATGGACTACATCGCCATTACAAACAATCACTTGACAAGGACTTCATCGCCATCACAATCAATCACTTGACAAGGACTACATCACCATCACAAACAATCACTTGACATGGACTACATCGCCATCACAAGCAATCACTTGACAAGGACTTCATCGCCATCACAAACAATCACTTGACAATAACTTCATCGCCATCACAAACAATCACTTGGCATGGACTACATCGCCATCACAAACAATCACTTGACAAGTTCTACATAACCATCACAAACAATCACTTGATAAGAACTACATCGCCATCACAAACAATCACTTGACATGGACTACATCGCCATCACAAACAATCACTGGACAAGGACTTCATCGCCATCACAAACAATCACTTGACAAGTACTACATCACCATCACAAACAATCACTTGACATGGACTATATCGCCATCAGAAGCAATCACTTGACCTAGACTACATCGCCATCACAAACAATCAATTGACAAGTACTACATCGCCATCACAAACAATCACTTGACAAGTACTACATCGCCATCACAAACAATCACTTGACATGGACTACATCGCATTCACAAACAATCACTTGACATTGACTACATCGCCATCACAAAGAATCATTTGACATGGACTACATCGCCATCACAAACAATCACTTGACATACATCGCCACCACAAACAATCACTTTACATGAACTACATCGCCATCACAAACAATGACTTGAAAAGTACTTCATCGCCACCCCAAACAATCACTTGACCTAGACTACATCGCCATCACAAATAATCACTTGACAAGTACTTCATCGCCACCACAAACAATCACTTGACATGGACTACATCGCCATCACAAACAATCACTTGACATGGACTACATCGCCATCACAAACAATCACTTGACATGGACTACATCGCCATCACAAACAATCACTTGACATGGACTACATCGCCATCACAAACAATTACTTGACAAGGACTTGATCGCCATCACAAACAATCACTTGACATGAACTACATCGCCATCACAAACAATAACTTGACATGGACTTCATCGCCATCACAAACAGTCACTTGATATGGACTTCATTGCCATCACAAACAATCACTTGACAAGTACTTCATCGCCAACCCAAACAATCACTTGCCAAGGACTACATCGCCTTCACAGACAATCACTTGACATGGACTACATCGCCACCACAAACAATCACTTGACAAGTACTTCATCGCCACCTCAAAAAATCATTTGACATGGACTACATCGCCATCACAAACAATCACTTGACAAGTACTTCATCGCCACCCCAAAGAATCACTTGACAAGGACTACATCGCCTTCACAGACAATCACTTAACATGGACTACATCGCTACCACAAACAATCACTTGACAAGTACTTCATCGCCACCTCAAAGAATCACTTGACATGGACTACATCGCCATCACAAACAATCACTTGACAAGTACTACATCGCCATCACAAACAATCACTTGACAAGGACTACAACACCATCACAAACAATCACTTGACAAGTGCTACATCACCATCACAAACAATCACTTGACATGGTCTACATCACCATCACAAACAATCACTTGACAAGGACTTCATCGCCATCACAAACAATCACTTGACAATAACTTCATCGCCATCACAAACAATCACTTGGCATGGACTACATCGCCATCACAAACAATCACTTGACAAGTTCTACATAACCATCACAAACAATCACTTGATAAGAACTACATCGCCATCACAAACAATCACTTGACATGGACTACATCGCCATCACAAACAATCACTTTACATGAACTACATCGCCATCACAAACAATGACTTGAAAAGTACTTCATCGCCACCTCAAACAATCACTTGACCTAGACTACATCGCCATCACAAATAATCACTTGACAAGTACTTCATCGCCACCACAAACAATCACTTGACATGGACTACATCGCCATCACAAACAATCACTTGACATGGACTACATCGCCATCACAAACAATCACTTGACATGGACTACATCGCCATCACAAACAATCACTTGACATGGACTACATCGCCACCCCAAACAATCACTTGACATGGACTACATCGCCATCACAAACAATCACTTGACAAGGACTTCATCGCCATCACAAACAATCACTTGACATGAACGAAATCCTCATCTCAATCAATCACTTGACATGGACTATATCGCCACCCCAAACAATCACTTGACATGGACTACATTGCTTATCACAAAGAATCACTTGACACGTTAATTCATCCTCAACCCAAACAATCACTTGACAAGGACTACATCGCCATCACAAACAATCACTTGACATGGACTATATCGCCACCACAAACAATCACTTGAGAAGGACTACATCGCCATCACAAACAATCACTTGACAAGGACTACATCGCCATCACAAACAATCACTTGACAGGTACTTCATCGCCACCCCAAAGAATCACTTGACAAGGACTACATCGCCTTCACAGACAATCACTTGACATGGAATACATCGCCATCACAAACAATCACTTGACAGGTACTTCATCGCCACCCCAAAGAATCACTTGACAAGGACTACATCGCCTTCACAGACAATCACTTGACATGGACTACATCGCCATCACAAACAATCACTTGACAAGTACTACATCGCCATCACAAACAATCACTTGACAAGGACTACAACACCATCACAAACAATCACTTGACAAGTGCTACATCACCATCGCAAACAATCACTTGACATGGTCTACATCACCATCACAAACAATCACAATGTTTGTTGTAAGGTAATTATCAATACAAGCTAAATCTGCTGATCTGTCATTCACTTTCCAATATCCATGAGTAAAATTTGATATTTCATCACATGCTAAAAAATAGGATTAAATCACCAATACAAACTAGACATCAAATGACATGAGAGTTGTACAACATTAAATGAACATGTATAGAAAAATAGGTATCATTACCTACAATGTGTCTTATATGTGTCCAATGAAATATTAGCTTAATTTGGTAAAATTCATTTACAATACTGTTTAACTGATCCGGACAAAGTTATTATTAGATACTATACTGTTTAACTGATCCGGGCAAGTTATTGTTAGATATTATACTGTTTAACTGATCCGGGCAAGTTATCATTAGATACAAAGTTATTATTAGATACTATAATTTGCTGTTTTTAAAAATGCCAGGACGGTTCTTTTTTTCACAACATTTTTTTCTGCTATTCTGAAATTTATGGCCCAAGGGGTTCCTAATATGTGAAGCTTCACATATATTTCTCTTTTACTTAATTTTAACTTTTAAATGTATATTTATGACATGCCACTGACCATCAAACCATTTGGCCATCTTGTCAAAAGACTTGTCTAAAGAAACATTAATAATGTTTGCTTTTGTTTTATGGCACTGACCATCAAACCATTTGGCCATCTTGTTAAAAGACTTGTCTAAAGAAACAATAATAATGTTTGCTTTTGTTTTATGGCACTGACCATCAAACCATTTGGCCATCTTGTTAAAAGGCTTGTCCAGAGAAACATTAATAATGTTTGCTTACGTTTTATGGCACTGACCATCAAACCATTTGGCCATCTTGTTAAAAGGCTTGTCCAGAGAAACATTAATAATGTTTGCTTACGTTTTATGGCACTGACCATCAAACCATTTAGCCATCTTGTTAAAAGGCTTGTCTAAAGAAACATTAATAATGTTTGTTTACGTTTTATGGCACTGACCATCAAACTATTTGGCCATCTTGTAAAAGACTTGTCTCAAGAAACATTAATAATGTTTACTTACGTATGAGCTCACATGTAGTGTTTCGTACTTTAACTTTTACATGTATGTTTATGACATGCCACTGACCATCAAACCATTTAGCCTAATTGTTAAAAGGCTTGTCTAAAGAAACATTAATAATGTTTGCTTACGTTTTATGGCACTGACCATCAAACTAATTGGCCATCTTGTAAAAAGACTTGTCTCAAGAAACATTAATAATGTTTACTTACGTTTGAGCTCACATGTAGTGTTTATGACACTCCACTGACCATCATCAGAACATATAATTAAAGTTTGACCATTTGATATATAATTCTCACTACACAGAAGATTAGCTGACTTCCCTGTGAAATTCCAGTAGCCTTTAGCGATGTTTCCAGGCTCGCCACAAGCTGAATATTTAATTAATAAAAGAGAGATCAGTCAAAAGTCAAATTATAAAACAATTCACCAAAAACACAATATTAAAAAAAAATGAATATCTACTGATCATCATATGACTTTCAATTTTGAAAAGCCATTGATACAGACAGAAAATATCAATCATATTTTTTTTCACAGAAGCGACTAAGTGTTTAACTGGATATAAAAACAAGAAGATGACAATTTTCACAAAATTCCGTACAAACAACGGTACATTGCCGGCTCATCTGCATGTTCTACAAAGGAATTGTCCATTAGATTGACAAAAATTCTGGACGCAGTGAAAGAGGGTGTTCAGAAATACTATGAAACTGTTTACTCGCGTAGTGGTATTAACCATATGTGGATTCTAAAAAACTCGAAAGAACTTCTTGATAATTTTAAATCTCGATCTTTCTCTGAAATTAATTATATCAAAACTTTTGATTTTTCAACCCTGTATACCACCATTCCCCATGTGAAAGTGAAAAATCGTCTAAAAGAAATAATCCACAATGCTTTTCATTATAAAAATGGCAGCATACGCTATAAATTTATTGCTATGGGATACCATAGGGCGGCATATTTTGTTAATAGTGAACAAAAAGGTAAAACATGCTACACAGAGGAACAAGTGATCAGTATGCTGGAGTTTCTCATTGACAACATATTTGTTGAATTTGGAGGTAGACTTTTTCAGCAAGTTGTCGGCAATCATATGGGAACGAACTGTGTGCCTCTCCTTGCCGACCTCTTCTTATTTTCATATGAGTCGGAGTTCCTTCAAAAACAAGAAAATCAAAGAAGCCCGATCATTTAATTTCACATTCAGATATATTGATGATGTTCTTTCCATTAACAATCCAAACTTTTCTGATTGGGTTCCATTAACATATCCTCAAGAACTAGAAATTAAAGAAACAACAGACACGGCTTCCTCCGCCTCATATTTAGACTTATACCTCGAATTTGACATAAGTGGTCATCTCAATACCAGTATCTATGACAATTAAGACGATTTTAATTTTGAATATAAATTTTCCCCACCTTAGCAGCAATATACCAACTTCACCTGTATATGGGATATACATTTCCCAACCCATACGGTATTCAAGAGCTTGCAGCTGCTACTCAGACTTTATAAAACGTCACCAGTGTCTGAGCAGAAAGTTGATGAGCCAAGGTTATGTCAAAGAACGTCTCGTCCTGTTTCTAAAAAATTTCATTGGAAGATACCAAGACCTTGTTGATAAATATCCGTATCAACTTCACAAATAATACATGATGGTCTTGAAGTATAGATTCTAGGTACTGACGTTGTTTATCATCTTAATTACGTGTTAATTTTCCCCTTTTTTGTCCTTGTATATTTTTAACCTTTACTGTTTATCCATATTTGATTAAATGCTTATGACGTGGATCGGTACTTATGCATCCCGCCATTGTGCTATTGTGCTATGGTCAACTTTGAGTTCTTGTCTTTCATTTTTGCTTACGTACTTTGTCTATATGCTATTTTGTGTTTCTTTGTTGAAACAGTTATTTGTTTTTATAGTGATTAAGATTATATTACAATGTTGACTGCTGTACCCCAATTTTTGACGTTTTTACCTATTGTGTCTGTTTGTTTTGCTTACACACTGTTGTCAATATAATGGATTTCTATGCGACTGTCATACAAGTGAGAGGTTTAGCTAGCTATAAAACCAGGTTTAATCCACCATTTTCTACATAAGGAAATGCCTGTACCAAGTCAGGAATATGACAGTTGTTTTCCATTCGTTAGATGTGTTTGAGCTTTTGATTTTGCCATTTTATAAAGAACTTTCCGTTCTGAATTTTCCTAGGAGTTTGGTATTTTTGTTATTTTACATTTCACCCAGAGACCAGAGGACGAGGACATTAGCAACTATAGGTACTTAAGTGACGTAACATGAGTGAAATGATGAGTACTACTAGTGGAACAAAAAGATATTAAACTTCTGAATCACCACAAGATATATTATATCGTTTACAGTGAATCTGTTTTCATTTTGGTCTAGTTTCCTGTGTTCTTTTATGTTATTTATGTTTTAACGTATACATGTTGTATCTTTTGGTCATAGCCTTGCCTCAATGTAATGATTGTTTGTTTGGTCATAGATTTGCCTCAATATAAATTTTGTTTCTTTTGGTCATAGCTTTGACTCAGTGTAATTTTGTATCTTTTGGTCATAGTTTTGACTCAATGTAAATTATGTTTTTTTTTGTCATAGTTTTGCCTCAGTGTAAATTTTGTTTCTTTTGGTCATAGTTTTGCCTCAATATAAATTTTGTTTCTTTTGGTCATAGTTTTGACTCAATATAAATTTGGTTTCCTTTAGTCATAACTTTGCCTTAATGTAAATTTTATTTTCAGGTTCTTATTTTCTGTTTGTTTTTATATATACGTCATTTATCGTTTCGTTTGTTGTGACTGTTTTTTTTCTTTCGTAACAGTAAAATGACATTGATGGACATAAACTGAATTTATAGTATGGTCATGATAATAAATGACATTGATGGACATAAACTGAATTTATAGTATGGTCATGATAATAAATGACATTGATGGACATAAACTCAATTTATAGTATGGTCATGATAATAAATGACATTGATGGACATAAACTGAATTTATAGTATGGTCATGATAATAAATGACATTGATGGACGGACATAAACTGAATTTATAGTATGGTCATGATAATAAATGACATTGATGGACATAAACTGAATTTATAGTATGGTCATGATAATAAATGACATTGATGGACATAAACTGAATTTATAGTATGGTCATGATAATAAATGACATTGATGGACATAAACTGAATTTATAGTATGGTCATGATAATAAATGACATTGATGGACGGACATAAACTGAATTTATAGTATGGTCATGATAATAAATGACATTGATGGACATAAACTGAATTTATAGTATGGTCATGATAATAAATGACATTGATGGACATAAACTGAATTTATAGTATGGTCATGATAATAAATGACATTGATGGACATAAACTGAATTTATAGTATGGTCATGATAATAAATGACATTGATGGACGGACATAAACTGAATTTATAGTATGGTCATGATAATAAATGACATTGATGGACATAAACTGAATTTATAGTATGGTCATGATAATAAATGACATTGATGGACATAAACTGAATTTATAGTATGGTCATGATAATAAATGACATTGATGGACATAAACTGAATTTATAGTATGGTCATGATAATAAATGACATTGATGGACATAAACTGAATTTATAGTATGGTCATGATAATAAATGACATTGATGGACATAAACTGAATTTATAGTATGGTCATGATAATAAATGACATTGATGGACGGACATAAACTGAATTTATAGTATGGTCATGATAATAAATGACATTGATGGACATAAACTGAATTTATAGTATGGTCATGATAATAAATGACATTGATGGACATAAACTGAATTTATAGTATGGTCATGATAATAAATGACATTGATGGACATAAACTGAATTTATAGTATGGTCATGATAATAAATGACATTGATGGACGGACATAAACTGAATTTATAGTATGGTCATGATAATAAATGACATTGATGGACGGACATAAACTGAATTTATAGTATGGTCATGATAATAAATGACATTGATGGACATAAACTGAATTTATAGTATGGTCATGATAATTTATAGTATGGTCATGATAATTTATAGTATGGTCATGATAATAAATGACTAACATATACAAACAGCTCTGTCTATTTTGAAAGTCGTTCTCTCATTTGTCTCCTTATTCGTGCGTTTTTGTAAAAGTAATTTACCGAGTCATAGATACATATTTCAAGCATCTAAATTTACGCTAAAAACTGTTGGAAAAGAATGTTTAAAAGAAGATGTCAAATATGAGACCAGTAAAACAAATCAACATGGCAACATGTTCGTATTTATGTTTATAAACCTGGTAGAGCTACTTCAGCCATAACTTTGATTTCGTCTGTCATGATTCTAGTAGATTCTGCCAAACTGGTGTCATCTGTTGTACAGAAGTCAAATCTACAGGCCTGATCATCGCCACATACATCGGCAACATTACTCGGACATTGGTCAGTAACATTAAATACAGGTTTGAAGTCGACGTGCTGGAATGATTGGTGCGTTTTCCCCACAGGGTATGTAAACAATGAATCCGAAGCATTTATCTGCCCTATAAACATTGAATAATAATATAAATGACAATATCATACGCTATGGTGAAAAACGTTTTTTGTAAATGAAAATCACTTTAATTTTTTTCATTAAAAACTAAACAAATGTGCTAAATGTATTGAAAAGATGAGGAATGATTAAAACGGATACCATTTACAACTTATTTATACTTTTTAATGAGGGAAAATTGCTGATGTTGTATTCTACTGTCTCTGCTTTAAACAAGAAAATCGCTTTAAACCATGCGGATGTAACCAATAACTAATGGTTACATACCTTTTGTTTTTTCTCTCTCTCCGGCCTTCAACGACCTTCAACTAATTTAGTCCAATTAGATGACATTTACAATTCAAAATGCTGTATGGTTTTTGAATTTGTTTTTACTCAGTACTTTTTTAATGTACCTGTTATTTTTTTTTTAGTATTTATAAAAAAAAGTAGTTACTACTAGATTTTGATGCTTGGTTGGAATAACCTTTCACTGAACCTGGTTTCCGTAAGCTCCCGGGCCCCGTATGATCTGACTATACTATAATCGTTGACAAAACCACCCGTCAAGCCTCGGTTTTCTATATTATTATACATTTATTGTAACATAGATCAGTTCGCTCTAATATAACCAGTTGTTGGCATGACACGGGTTATGCTCTTCTCATATATTTTATGATGGTATGATACTAAACCCTAACGGGAGGGATTGTGCCTGATATTCATATGATGAAGACATAATCTTTCAATCAGTTTAATTGAGGTCTGGAGCTGGCATGTCAGTTAACTGCTAGTAGTCTGTTGTTATTTATGTATTATTGTCATTTTGTTTATTTTCTTTTGTTACATCTTCTGACATCGGACTCGGACTTCTCTTTAACTGACTTTTAATGTGTGTATTGTTATGCGTTTACTTTTCTACATTGGCTAGAGGTATAGGGGAGGTTGAGATCTCATAAACATGTTTAACCCGCCGCATTTTTGCGCCTGTCCCAAGTCAGGAGCCTCTGGCCTTTGTTAGTCTTGTATTATTTTACTTTTAGTTTCTTGTGTATAATTTGGAGTTTAGTATGACGTCCATTATCACTGAACTAGTATATATATTTGTTTAGGGCCAGCTTAAGGACGCCTCCGGGTGCGGGAATTTCTCGCTGTATTGAAGACCTATTGGTGACCTTCTGTTGTTGTCTGTTCTGTGGTCGGGTTGTTGTCTCTTTGACACATTCCCCATTTCCATTCTCAATTTTACTGTTACCTTATACAGTTATTTGCCATTACAATCTGATATACCCATCAATACATTTTGTCAACTCCGAAATTTTACGATTTACCTACATGTCAATCCAAATTTATGATGAATTACATCTAAAGATGAGTTTATGGGTAGGATTTTGTCATAAGCATTTGTTAAATCATCGTTCTGTTTTCCATTAAAGTTGCCCAACAATCCTTTGACAGAACCTGTAAATAAGATAACAAAGTACAGATCTTAAGGAAACATTGTCCCCCATGAAAGGTACCCAACAACCCTTTGACAAAACCTGTAAATAAGATAACAAAGTACAGATCTTAAGGAAACATTGTCCCCCATGAAAGTTACCCAACAATCCTTTGACAAAACCTGTGATTAAGATAACAAAGTACAGATCTTAAGGAAACATTGTCCCCCATGAAAGGTACCCAACAACCCTTTGACAAAACCTGTAAATAAGATAACAAAGTACAGATCTTACGGAAACATTGTCCCCCATGAAAGGTACCCAACAATCATTTGACAAAACCTGTAAATAAGATAACAAAGTACAGATCTTAAGGAAACATTGTCCCCCATGAAAGTTACCCAACAATCCTTTGACAAAACCTGTGATTAAGATAACAAAGTACAGATCTTAAGGAAACATTGTCCCCCATGAAAGGTACCCAACAACCCTTTGACAAAACCTGTAAATAAGATAACAAAGTACAGATCTTACGGAAACATTGTCCCCCATGAAAGGTACCCAACAATCATTTGACAAAACCTGTAAATAAGATAACAAAGTACAAATCGAGTGAAACTATTCGCTTCGCACCGTGATGCGAAGTAACAATACGGCATGTGTTTGAGTTGCCGAGTTACCGCCGTCAATTGGGGGGTAGGTATCTGTTTGCATACATTATCTCTTCATGCAACATAAAAACGTGTTCGATTATAAAGTTGAAATCCGAAATAATGAGAAATTTAATATATATCGAAGTTTTCTTTTGTGGTAACTTCTATATTAACCTTGCCGATATATTACTTCTATACTATATAAACCTTGCCGATATATTACTTCTATATAACACTTGCAGATATAGTACTTCTATATAAACCTTGCCGATATATTACTTTATATTACCTTGCGCCTGGTAGACAGCCTTATCTATCAAACTTGCTCGACTTTAAGTCTACACGGTTAAATTTGTTAGCACGAACAAACTGTTTACCCGTGAATCAAGTTTTGCATAGAATGAATATGAGCGAGACTCCCATTTGTCAAATGTGTTCATGTAATTATGAGGAGTCCGTGGAGCACTTCGTACTCGAATGTTCTCAATATACCTTTATACGAAACAAGTATTTTGCCGATATCAATGAGTACCTAAGTATTAACTTCCCCGACTTTTGCTTCACAGTGTTACCGTCTTGCGAAAAAATAAACGTATTGCTAGGTGAATATTTTTATCATGTTGATCCAAATGTAAGTAAACGTGGACATTTTTAGTAAAAAGATATTGAGTGAAATGTACACTTACAGGTCTTCGATTTTAGAAAATTAAGTTTACTGTGATTTGCGTGTGCAATAAGATTGATGTTAATAGATATAAGAAGATGTGGTATGAGTGCCAATGAGACAACTCTCCATCCAAGTCAAAATTTATAAAAGTAAACCATTATAGGTCAAAGTACGGTCTTCAACACGGAGCCTTGGCTCACACCGAACAGTAAGCTATAAAGGGCCCCAAAAATTACTAGTGTAAAACCATTTAAACGGGAAAACCAACGGTCTAATCTATATAAAAAACGAGAAACGAGAAACACTTATGAACCACATCAACAAACGACAACTACTGAACATCAGATTCCTGACTTAGGACAGGTGCAAACAAATGCAGCGGGTTTAAACGTTTTAATGGTACCAAACCTTCACCCTTTTTCTGAAACAAAAAGGGTGAAGGTAACTTTACATGTTGAGATTTTATCTTATATAATGCTGTTATGTCTTTCATTAATGACGACTTGTTTTAAAGGATATCAATGTTTAACTCTGATATTGTCTTATGTGTATTTTATTTCATTGTGCATTATTCATTGTATATGCTCTTAGACACATTTGTCGGTACCCTGCCTGCAAGTGCCCCCGTTGTAAAGGGGTGGTTTCTTAATTATATATAAATATACTAAATAAATAAATGATTTGGAAAATACGTTGAAGGTATAAAAAGTCATGAGAATTCTGAATGCAAAATACGTTGAAGGTATAAAAAGTCATGAGAATTCCGAATGCAATTAGGTAAATTTCCGTTAATATGTTAACATCTTGAACTTCGACCCCGGGTTCAACCGGGGTTAATAACCCAATTCACAAATAGAGATCTCCTTGCGCTCAAATGTAATTCTTAGTGAAGTATACTGGCAACTTCTTTTACAGAAATATATACACATTTTACATTTTATCATTAATATATTGTTATGCTTCTGCATATTCACTTTTGTGTACGCTGAACTTAAGTTAAATTTGATTCTATACAAATTTTATTACGTCAAGCAATAGGAGTAAGAATATTTTTCGCGCCAAAATAACCTGCATCCCCGCCTGCATCAGTATTATATTGTAATCTTTCTGACATTTCATTTAAATAGCGTTTAATAATATAGAGTAATTTTGGTAAGTATTACTTATTAATGTTAAGGTTCTCCAGAGGTGGTTCTCTAGACCTTCTTGACGGTCAGTTTAATCCCATTTATCAATTATCCCAGATGACAGAAATGTCAACCCAGTCGATTTGTGTCTTGAGTGAAAATCTTATCTAGCCTATTTGATGAACTAATTTCTTCATTAACTGTACATGCAATATTTTTCAATTATTTGACAACCAATTACATTCACTTTGCATGTTTGCATGATAAATGGGTTATGTATGTGTGAATTGTGTAGTGTATTGTGAGGGCGATGCAAATTTGTGACGTCAGTGCGCGATCACGTGACATTATTATTTATAAACAAACGGGCTCCCCATGTAACACGTGTGGGAATTATCCATACAAAGTGCAATCAATCTTATATTTCACTATTTTGTGATATTTTTGTGTCTGTTTGTAGGTTTGCAGATCAGTAGTCAAAGTAAAATACATATAGTGTTATTGTTCCTGTTCCGAGTTGTGATTTTTTTATATAGAATTAGAAGGTAAGTATACATTAGTCATTATTTAACTTACGTCTGGAAAGATGACCCAACTTTCCCTGTAATTTTTCCTCAATTTTTGAAACACACATAATTTAAAGAGCATTTGCTTCCCTTGAACACTATTTGACCCCCTCTACGCCCCATTTCCCCAAAAATTTGCTCTAAAGTCATACTCATAGTCCAACGGCTGTTTTGTGATTTTGACATTTTAACTATTATTTTCATATTGAACACATCCAACCATTCAGCTTCCATGTATTTGCATCTTATATGAACGAGATGTTAGGTCATGGTTTCCTATACACCTTATTGCTATTTGTCTGCCATTACTGGACATCACCCAGGTTCCTATAAAATTTTGACGTCACAATACAAAATATCTGATGCCACAATTGAAAAATCATTGTTGCATGACATCAATAGTTCAAGCAGGACAGATTATCCGTTCAGCTTTCATGTATTTGCATCTTATATGAACGAGGTGTTAGTTTTATAACATTAAACATTTCAGCATCGCCGGAAAATGAAGCTTTGAGGTAAATATCTTCTCATTTAAATTATTTTGACATTGGAAACTGGACAAAAATATAGAATCTTATGATATTTCCATCAACCTAGATATTCAGTATATCGCACATTCTTTTCTTTTTATATCAGTCGGAAAGAAACTGTCAGTTTCATTTATTTTTTACAACTCATCCCTTATTTCCGTCTATATTTTTCTAAAAGTTTTATCGACACCAAATTAGAACATGGTAACTGGTTCAACATCAAGGTTGTTTGGTTGGTTATATAGAAACCCAACTTCTTGGTTCTATCCTAACTCGAATAATTCAAGCCCTTTCCGTGTCCGATTTTCTCCCATACGAGGTAGCCTTCGTAGATCAGCGGAATATAACGACTGAAATATTCGGGTTAGTTCTATCCGGGTTCTTTTCTAATATTCCCGTTGGTATCCGAATAAAGAGATAAAGTAGGTCCAAGACGCTTACCTTGTTTTATATTATTTATACATTCCAGCATCGCCGGAAAATGAAGCTGTAAGGTAAAAATACCTTCTCATTTTCATTATTTAACATGGGAAACTGGACAAAAATATAAAATCGTATGCATCTATATCAACCCAAATATACAGTATATCTGACATCCGTTTTTAGAATCAGAGTCGTTCCGTTTTCATTTATTTTTCACTACTCATTCCTCATTTCCATCAATATTTTCCTGAGAAGTTTTAAAAACATTGATTAGGACATGTTCATTTGGCCAACGATATGTGCATATAGCACTTCGATCCTTTTGTAGTAGCGGTGAGCATCTGAGACATCCATTTCCCTTTTCATACATGTATATTTTGAAAATATGTATCCTATCATGCAATGCGGGATTAAGCTGTTCCGCAGAGAAACAAATAGATTTGACAAAAATCTGATGCACATGACACCCTACCAAGACTATGTCTCTAATTACGATTAACCACAAGCCCTACTGCCATGGCCAATATAAAAATCGGTCAGCTAAATTAATTTGTTCACCACTAGCCATATGACCTACACCAGTAAATTTCAACTAGTGTCAAGCTATCCAGCAATTCTCATCCTGCAATTCTCTTTATAAAAGCTATCCTGCAATTCGCCATCCTGCAATTGCGTTTGGAAAACTACTTGAGCGACAATTTTATTTTTCTTTAAATCATAGTTTTTGTTCGAAAACAAGATTAATAACGAAAATAAAAGATTTGTATATCCGATTAGCAAAATTTTAACTTTAGTTTTGCAGATTTCTCACTCATATTTACGGTTTTGTAATAAGCATTTACAATAAAAATATCATTATGACGATTCAAATAAAGTATTATCTGTTAAGTTCAGGATGTGATTCGTATTTACGCATGTTTAATCAACATTTGCAATATTTTCAAAACTCATATAAACGACTAAAAATAAAGGATTATGAAGTAAAATAATTTTTTCATGGCATACCGACTTAAAAACTTCTATTTGAAACTGGGTCACCTTCCTTCAAACCTATTGCCTCGGCAGTTCTGTATGGCTAGGGATTATAGACTCTGCTCTAATAAATAGCTATTGAATAGTACTACAGTGGGAGGGTAAAGAATTTCTGGGGTAAGCATTCTTAAAGGCCGAAAATTTCGTCCTTAACACGGAAAAAAAGCCAAATTTGATAAAATACGCGTTGGGGACACTCACTTTCCGACCCATTGTCTCGGTTGTTCTGTATGGCTAGGGATAATAGACGCTGCCTTAATGAATAGCTATTGGATAGTACTACAACGAGGGGGCAAAGAATTTCTGGGGTAAGCATTACTAGAGGACGAAAATTGCGTCCGAAACATAGAAATAAAGCCAAATTCGATAAAATACGCATTGGGGGCACCCATTTTCCGACCCACTGTCTCGGTAGTTCTTTATGGCTAGGCATTATAGATGCTGCCCTAAGGAATAGCTATTGGACAGTACTACAACGTGAGGGTAAAGAATTTCTGGGGTAAGCATTCTTAAAGGCCGAAAATTTCGTCCGTAACGCGGAAAAAAAGTCATATTTGATCAAATATGCACTGGGGTCACCCACTCGTTCAAACCCATTGCCACGGCAGTTCTGTATGGCTAGGGATTATAGACTTTGCTATAATAAATAGCTATTGGGTAGTACTACAACGAGGGGGCAAAGAATTTCTGGGGTAAGCATTACTAGAGGACGAAAATTGCGTCCGAAACATGGAAATAAAGCCAAATTCGATAAAATACGCATTGGGGGCACCCACTTTCCGACCTACTGTCTCAGTAGTTCTTTATGGCTAGGCATTATAGACGCTGCCCTAAGGAATAGCTATTGGACAGTACTACAACGTGAGGGTAAAGAATTTCTGGGGTAAGCATTCTTAAAGGCCGAAAATTTCGTCCGTAACGCGGAAAAAAAGTCATATTTGATCAAATATGCACTGGGGTCACCCACTAGTTCAAACCCATTGCCACGGCAGTTCTGTATGGCTAGGGATTATAGACTCTGCTCTAATAAATAGCTATTGGGTAGTACTACAACGACGGGGCAAAGAATTTCTGGGGAAAGCATTACTAGAGGACGAAAATTGCGTCCGAAACATGGAAATAAAGCCAAATTCGATAAAATACGCATTGGGGGCACCCACTTTCCGACCCACTGTCTCGGTAGTTCTTTATGGCTAGGCATTATAGACGCTGCCCTAAGGAATAGCTATTGGACAGTACTACAACGTGAGGGTAAAGAATTTCTGGGGTAAGCATTCTTAAAGGCCGAAAATTTCGTCCGTATTTAATCAAATTTGACTTTTTTCCGTGTTACGGTCGAGATTTTCGGCCTTTCAGAATGCTTACCCCAGAAATTCTTTATCCTCACGTTGTAGTACTATCCAATTGCTATGCATTAGGACAGCGTCTATAATCCCTAGCCATAAAGAACAACCGAGACAATGGGTCGGAAAGTGGGTGTTCCCAACGCGTATTTTATCGAATTTGGCTTGATTTCTATGTTTCGAGCGAAATTTTCGGCCTTTAAGAATGCTTACCCCAGAAATTCTTTACCCTCCCGCTGTAGTACTATCCAATAGCTATTTATAAGAGCAGAGTCTATAATCCCTAGCCATACAGAACTGCCAAGGCAATAGGTTGGAAATTGCCCAATGAGTATTTAATCAAATTTGACTTTTTTCCGTGTTACGGACGAAATTTTCGGCCTTTCAGAATGCTTACCCCAGAAATTCTTTATCCTCACGTTGTAGTACTATCCAATTGCTATGCATTAGGACAGGTCTATAATCCCTAGCCATAAAGAACAACCGAGACAATGGGTCGGAAAGTGGGTGTCCCCAACGCGTATTTTATCGAATTTGGCTTGATTTCCATGTTTCGAGCGAAATTTTCGGCCTTTAAGAATGCTTACCCCAGAAATTCTTTACCCTCCCGCTGTAGTACTATCCAATAGCTATTTATCAGAGCAGAGTCTATAATCCCTAGCCATACAGAACTGCCGAGGCAATAGGTTGGAAATTGCCCAATGCGTATTTAATCAAATTTGACTTTTTTCCGTGTTACGGACGAAATTTTCGGCCTTTCATAATGCTTACCCCAGAAATTCTTTATCCTCACGTTGTAGTACTATCCAATTGCTATGCATCAGGACAGCGTCTATAATCCCTAGCCATAAAGAACAACCGAGACAATGGATCGGAAAGTGGGTGTCCCCAACGCGTATTTTATCGAATTTGGCTTGATTTCTATGTTTCGAGCGAAATTTTCGGCCTTTAAGAATGCTTACCCCAGAAATTCTTTACCCTCCCGCTGTAGTACTATCCAATAGCTATTTATTAGAACAGAGTCTATAATCCCTAGCCATACAGAACTGCCGAGGCAATAGGTTGGAAATTGCCCAATGCGTATTATTCAAATTTGACTTTTTTCCGTGTTACGGACGAAATTTTCGGCCTTTCAGAATGCTTACCCCAGAAATTCTTTATCCTCACGTTGTAGTACTATCCAATTGCTATGCATTAGGACAGCGTCTATAATCCCTAGCCATAAAAAACAACCGAGACAATGGGTCGGAAAGTGGGTGTCCCCAACGCGAATTTTTTCTAATTTGGCTTGATTTCTATGTTTCGAGCGAAATTTTCGGCCTTTAAGAATGCTTACCCCAGAAATTCTTTACACTCCCGCTGTAGTACTATCCAATAGCTATTTATTAGAGCAGAGTCTATAATCCCTAGCCATACAGAACTGCCGAGGCAATAGGTTGGAAGGTGTGTGACCCAGTTTCAAATAGAAGTTTTAAGTCGGTATGCCATGAAAAATTATTTTACTTCAAAATTCTTCATTTTAGTCGTTTATATGAGTTTTGAAAAAAATTGCAAATGTTGATAAAACATGCCTAAATACGAATCACATCCTGGACTTGACAGATAATATTTTATTTGAATCGTCATAATGATTTTTTTATTGTAAATACTTATTACAAAACCGTAAATATGAGTTAGAAATCGGCAAAACTAAAGTTAAAATTTTGTTAATCGGATATACAAATCTTTTATTTTCTATATTAATCTTCTTTTCGAACAAAAAAGTCAAAAACTATGATTTTAAAGAAAAATAAAATTGTCGCTCAAGTAGTTTTCCAAACGCAATTGCAGGATGACGAATTGCAGGATAGCTTTTTATAAAGAGAATTGCAGGATGAGAATTGCTGGATAGCTTGACACTAGTTAAATTTCATCACTGGTGAGAGGCCTTACAATTTTAATACAGGCAATGTAAGGGGAAAGGGGGCAGGACCTTTTTCAGGACGTCGGGATCGGGTGTTTTAAGCTCGGGATTGACCCTTTCAGGATCCGGGATTTCTTTTTCGAATTTCGGGATGTCGGGATTTAATTTTTTTTAAAATCGGGACCTCTGGATTTCATGTTTTTAAGCCCGGGATTTCGGGATCAGGACCCCTCCGACCCCCCCTCATGTAAAGTATAAGAAATTTGATTTAAGATTGATTTTCGGACTAGAAAGTCAAGAAGCTTTTCAAAAACTGAATTTGCCCTGAAAAAAATGCCTCATAAAGCCATATAAGGCCAAAAAAAAAAATATATGTCTGTTTACGGTTACCCGACCGTCCCTATTTTTGAGCGCCGACCCTAAGTCATTTTATTTCCGTCGTAAAGTGAAAAATAAACTGAACTCGTGTCAAAAGTGAAGTTAGTGTTGCCAATAATATAAATTAATTGTCTGATACATCCCAATGTTCACAATCGTGAATACGATAGCTGTTTTAAGGAAATTCCCGACTCGTGTGATGAAATAACTACTTTGCCGCCATTTTTTTCCAACCAATAAGAAAGGGAAATAATCCAATCATTAAAAATTCAGGTAAACTCGGCCCATGAACAACTCGGACCATGATAAGACGAAACGGCATGACACAAAATTATGTCACAAAAAATAAAATGGAAATACCGACCTACCTACCCTATTTTTTTTAAGCATGTAACCTTAAACAGACATATATTTTTTTTTGGCCTAAACCAAAAGAAATTCCATGAATTACTGATTTTCATGTTTGTAAGGGAGAATTTTCCTCATACCAGGAGACAAGAGACCATATCGCTAATTGAATATCAGAACACTTGACCTGATAATCTGCTACACTTGAAGTATTGACATCATACAACAATCACTTTTCCTTTGTGGCGTCAGACATTTTATATTGTGAAGTCAAAATTTTACGGGAACCTTTATGATGTCCAGAAATGACAGACAAATAGCGATAAGGTCTATCCAGTTTTAATATACCAGAAAATTGAATGTGTTGTTCGCATCTTAATTGCACGGGTCTGAAGGGAACAAGTATTTGAAATTCTTTGTGGGGAGGGGTGGGGGATTTATCTGACATAACATTCATTTTCACCTGTTACTATACAGGCTTACCTTAAAGTCTGATAATACTTTGCTCATCTAGCAAGTTGGTTGATTTAATAGTTCATATCATTAAAACTGAGGGTCGAATCATATCACAAGGATCATATACGTGTCATGATTCAGGGGCGGATCCAGCCATTTTAAAAGGGGGGTCCCAACCCAGGATAAAGAGGGGGTTCTAACTATATGTCCCCATTTAAATGCATTGATCCGGACCCCGGAACACCCCAACCCCCCCTCCTGAGACCATATGTCATTTAAGTTAACAACTATAGGGTACCGTACGGTCTTCAACAATGAGCAAAACCAAAACCCTTACTGCATGGTCATGTATGAATATTAAAGGGTGAATGTCACTATGAATACTATGTAAATAATGTTTAAGAAAGGAGCACATATAGATTTATCGACTTAAAATAAAATTTACTCTAATACATATACTTGAAGAAATTAATTTGCTACATGTTTTTATGGGTCAAGCTAGTCCTATATATATATATATATATATATATATATATATATATATATATATATATATATATATATGCCTTTGCGTCATCTTTTCATTATTTAGTGTTTTTAAAGGGGCATTAGCTGTCAAATTCATGTTCACCGATATGACTCAAATTCTCATATTTGATTTATAACATACTAAAACGTACATCCCAATTTAAAAAAAAGTCTTAAATAAACAATTTGCAATGTATGAACTTGATAATATGTATCAGAATTTCGTCTTTATTTTAGTGTAGACGCCTCTAATTAACCATTGAGGTGACCTCCAAGACTGCCGACGGTCATGTAACCTGATATAAACATAAATACAGATATAAATAGATAGCAAACACGTGCAATTGGATTTTTCTTAGTCTGTTTGATTTCATATTGTAGGTTTAAAAAATATGTTAATCATCGTTTTTTCCTGTATAAGAATGAGTTTTTGTTGATCGAATCAGTCAACCAAATGGTTTACTTTTGTTTCACTTTTTGAGTTTCAATGTTGACATTCTTTTCCTTTTATTAGCTGAACATGCCTAATTTATGCCTAATCAATCTCTAGCTAAGGGATTTTATTGAAGGTCACATAAAAATGGATTTAATGAGGTCGAATTATTCACTTGCAAGTGAATAATTAATCAGCAATGTTTCTTAGCTTATTTTGACAAAATTGAACCAACTGGCTGCTAAAAGCGAATTATCATTTCACTATTTCACTTTCATTAATGATTGAACAAAATAGAAAAGTATTTTTTCCATATCTCGTAGCTCATGCTCCTTTAAAGCTGATATTTTCATTTCTTGCTCTTTTTTTTTTAATTTTGAAGCTCGTGACAGCTTGATTATAAAAGTTGAAAATAGCAAATAGTAAAATGAATGAAAAAGAAAATACGAAAAATGAAAGTAAATGTAAATATCGCCACACAAGGTTTGTGTTTTAGGACTAGGGTCAAGCAAAAACAGAACATAAATTAAGATGTAAAATGAATCTACCCATGGGATTGCAATTTCTCCAAAACGAATGACATTGATGAAATTGCACCCTTTTTACAGTGTATATGCCCATTTACATGACGTATTATAGTATACTGTTGTCCGTCCGTCTGTCCGTCCGTCGTCAACATGTCCGACAATAACTCAAAAACACTTTAACCAATATGCATGAAACTTTGGTGAATTGTTTATATCTGTTAACGTGAGCTCCCTTTCGTTTTTTATAAATTTTAGATATTAACTTTCCAAGTTATGGGGTTTTATTCATTTTAAAGGGGGATTTTCCAGTTTTCGGAAAAAAACTCAAAAACACTTTCACCAATTTGTAAGAAACTTTATTGAATTGTTTATATCTATTGACGTAAGCTCCGTTTCGATTATTATAAATTTTAGATTTTACGTTTCCGAGTTATGGGATTTTATTCATAAAAAGGGGTGATTTTCCAGTTTTCAGACAATATCTTTAAAGTGCTTTGAGGAGTTTTCATGAAACTTTGGTGACTGGTTTATATCTATTAAGATAACCTCGCTTTAGTTTTTCATAAATATAACATTGAGAAGTTATTGAACTTTATTCTTTTAAAAAGCGATGGGCGTATCATGCGCTCATGGCGCAGCTGTTTATTTGATAGTGTATAGATCTGAGTGTTGTTCCATAATTATAATTCGATTTAATTAGTGGTTCAGGTGGTTTTTTTTAATAGATTTATCTCTGACTAGCAGAAGCACCAGGCTTGGTATGGAAAACTTTGGTAAAGTGAAGTTTAAATGGAGGTTTTCTTCAAATAATCATGCATTTTCTTGGGGGTGGAAAGGATGGGAGGGTGTAAGTAGTTTTTTTTTGCAACCACGAGTAGTCATTTTGAACGTTGGGAGGAAAGCAATATATTTTTAACACTTTATTCTACTTGAATATCTACTTTAAAAGTATTGTGATGTTACAACGAAAACTTATTGTTGACAATCTTTCATATATTTGCAAGATTTTATATGAAGTATATAGACTCATTGATTGCTTGAGGCCAGTTTATATATTACTGTGAATGTAAATCTAAGGAGATGTGATATAATTGCCTTAGAGACAAATATGAGCCCAAATTGTCCTGGATGAAAGACGTTAGCAACAGGAAACTCATTTAAAGCAATTTCTTTAAACATTTATATTGGTCAGAATATTTATCTGTATTAAAAACTATAATGGATTTTCATTCTCATTTCAGTGTTTTTTAAGCAGTGGCTGTACCTTTCCGGTTACTATTCATGTGTTGTGTATTATGTATTGTAACACTTTATAGTTACTGGACAGGTTGAATTTAGGCGACAAAACATCCAAACAGCACCAGATCATTATGATCATTTGCGATTCCAGCTGATTTCAGATAAGTAATAAATGATAAAAGAAAGTTAGAAAGCTCTAGTTCATGTAACCGATTTTATTAGATGATTGATAAATACTGAATACAGAAAAAAGCTTAACAATGATTGTAATAAAGAAAATGTAAGTTTTGTGATTGAAATGAAAGTAGATCATGACATGATGTGCCTACGCATGGGAAGTTGCATACAGCAAGTCCAGTGATATTGGCAATATCCAGTACGTATAATTAAAATAAAAATTTAAAAGATTTTGCATTGTTATCAAAGTGGTTCATGCATGACATGTATTATTGTATGTAGGCAACTGGGGAAAACAGATCTCCTTGTGAAATGAAAATAGATCATGACATGATGTGCATATAGCAAGTCCAGTGATATTGACAATATCCAGTAGTACAGATGAAAGAGACCAGTACTGATAATTAAGATAAAAATTTAAAAGATTTTGCATTGTTATTAAAGCAGTACCTGTATTATTGTATGCAGGCAACTAGGGAAGACAGATCTCCTTATGATATCTTATATATTTAATGCCAATATATACTTTAATTAAAAATGGGGGTTTGTCATAGACACAAAATTATAACGCAGGCTTACAGACTTCATATGAAGCACCTTAATAAAGTGCAGTCACCAATCTGAATAGTAGAGTGTATGTCTATGATATCATTTCAGCAGGCTATGAGGTTAAGCTCACTTTCAGTAACCCCAAACACTCTTTAATACAATATAATATTGTATATTACTGTTTCGTTTTATTTTTTTTTTTTTGTAATTCATCACAATAATAGTCACCAGTTATAGATTTATGTATTTTCCAAGGGCATAACTCATTTAAAAATTTAAGGCTTCAGAACAAATGCAATGTGATTTCCATTATTATTAATATTTCCAAGGGGCATATCTCGTTAAAAATATTTGATCAGCACTTATTTCGAAAGTGTCAACGACATTGCTGATATAAACCTATGATATAAGTTTCATAAAATTCTGGTAATAATTGTACACGAGAGCGCTGACAATGCAATTTTCCATATAATCAATATTTTAAAGGGGCATAACTCTTTTATAAATAATTGATCGGCACTGATTTTTGAACTCGTCAAAGACATTAATGATATAAACTTATAATATAAATTTCATAAAAATTTGGCAAGAATTGTACACATTAGAGCGCTCATGAGGCAATTTTCCATATAATTTATATTTCCAAGGGCATAACTCTTTTAAAAATTATTGATCGGCAAAGATTTTCGAGCTCGTGAAAGACATTGCTTATATAAACCTATGATTTAAGTTTCATAAAATTCTGGCAAGAATTGTACACACGAGAGCGCCAACAATGCAATTTTTCATATAATAAATGTTTCCAAGGGACATAACTCTTTTAAAAATAAGTGATCGGCACTGATTTTCGAACTCGTCCACGACTTTCCTAATATAAACCTATGATATAAGTTTCATAAAAATCTGGCAAGAATTAAACAAGTGAGAGCGCTAACACGACTGGACGGACGGACGTACGATACATCATTGAAGGTAGGTAGTACAGTGTTGTAGCATATCATTTTAAAAATAACAAACCAACAAAAACAAAATAATGTTGATCCGTGTTTGAAATTCTCGGCCTCCCAGGCACAAATCATTTTTCTAAAAACATATTACCAGTATATCTTTCAGAAGAATTCGAATGAATTTTCTTATTATACGAATACGGAAAAAGTCGGTGTAATGATACAATTTGATAAAACAAAAGATTACCTCGTAAAGAATTTCCTGCTATCACGATATTGATATTAATCATTTTAGCCATAGCTGTCACATTAACTGCTATATTCGGGTATCTGCATGTTACTGATGTCCAGATACTTTCTATATTAGTATCATTGCCTCTTGAATTTATTATCGTTGCACCTAATTAAACGAAACTATCGATAAAACAATGTATTTTCATAAAAGCGAAAATCAATAATTTCAAAGTGTCAGAGTATTTAAGTTTGTGCTATCTAAATCTAAATTTATTAAAAATCAAAAGAACTTGAAAAGTATCTTAGAATAAATCCCGCTAAGTCTATGATTCAGTTAACCTTACATGTATTTATACTAGAAAAGGGGACACACAACCAATATCTCCTGAAACACAGCCCTTAAGCCACTACTAAAAGTAACCACCATTAAATGGGAATGTTGCTACTAAGAAATGGAAAGTTCAAAATGAGGAAGCTGAAATCATCTCTTTTGTCGTAAAGTTTTGTTCTCAAACGATATAGTAAATGTCCATTTATCAACCTATAATTTAATTTACTAAATCTAGTAACAAAGTACAACATGATGCACAGTCATTATGGGACATTATTGAAACTAAGGATTTTGGCATTATATGATTTACTTAATCTGTAAATAGTGCCAGTACTATAGAGTACACAACTACTAATAGATACTATTGAAACTACTTTAAACAAGGCAACACACCATTAAAAACAACTACAGCAAAAATATAAAGAATAAAAGCATTAAAACAATGTTGAATAGTTATAAACCTTCGACATCTACCGTGTTAGTATCCAGGAATTCTAGTAGCTGTCCATTAATAAGTACGTCCAGTACTATAGAGTACACAACTATTAACAGATACTATTGAAACTACTAAACAAGTTGTAGTAAGGCAACAAGCCATTAAAAACAAATACAGCAAAAAGATAAAGAATAACACCATAAAAAAAAATGTTGAATAGTTATTAACCTTCGACATCTACAGTGTTAGTATCCAGGAATTCTAGTAGCTGTCCATTAATAAGTACGTCGCACATTCTGATTTCATTCAATCTTACTTCCACGATATCAGAGTCATTGTTACAACGTAACGCCACCGAGGTTATAACACTAGCTTGCTTTAGGTTACCTGTAAAAACAAACATGTAACTTCAGAAAAATAAATAATTATGTAACTTTTCATATAACGATTTGTTTGTTCTTTAATATACCATTTGTCAATCTACTGATTGAGATATAAAGGATGAGAGTTGAAAATAATCAGAAGTTTAACCCTACCTTATTTTCATTTTCCAATTCCAAGCAAGGAACCTCGCCAGTTGTATTCTGTTGTTATAACTAATTTATTTTCGTCCTTTAAGGAATTTGGTCTTTTTGGAAGATCTTTGATATTCACTGATAAGTTTAAGTACATTTTTTTCTAGGTCTGGGGTAATTTAAAGATATGCATATTCACGGGTGTCATTCGGTATATCGAGAGAAATGATCGTGAAAGAATAACTAACGGTGGTCAAGCATTGCGATCCGATCGTGTAAGATCTGGTATCGGATCTGAATGAAATGAAGTGTAATTCTATTCAAAATCTGTGAAACATCTGCTGTATTTTCAAAAGGTGGAACACGTGAGAGCGCTGACAATGCAATTTTCCATATAATCAATATTTGAAAGGGGCATAACTCTTTTATAAATAATTGATCGGCACTGATTTTTGAACTCGTCAAAGACATTAATGATATAAACCTTTAATATAAATTTCATAAAAATTTGGCAAGAATTGTACGCATTAGAGCGCTCAACAGGCAATTTTTCATATAATTAATATTGGAACAAATCAGAAAAAAAAAATTATGTCTATCAAAATTATTCAACTTTCTTAATAATACTGTGCACTTAGTTAAAGAAAAAATGCAGTACTTTTTAAGAAAACACAAAAGGCGACACACAATCCCATGAGAATTATTAAGAAAAAAATCACGTTTTGTATCTATAATGGTCACATTCCAATATATCATGATATATTTTAAACTTAATCTTTATTGTGTTAGTTAGCCCAGTAAAATAAAAGTATTTTATTACTTAAAAAAGTTCATATTATTTTTGAAAAAGTATATTTTTGTTGATTTTTAATCAAAATTTATCGTGAAAGATCTATATAGACTTGTTTATATTTTTTCGTTTGGGCTTGTATTATATTTGCCTTCGGGTTTATATGATCCGTTCATCCTATTTTGACTCCTCAAAATTCAAGAGTCTATCCTAAATTGAGGTAAATTGTATGGCTTTCCAAATACCGTTTCGATTCCTAACATCACTGAAGAGACATTAATTGTCGAAATCCGGATATGGTGTACAAAAACCTTTGCACCTTTTGTTTGCGCTATACCATCTTTTCCGCAAGTTTATCGTTTTTTGATTAGTATTAAATTTATAATTAAGATCCATTTATTACATCGGTGATCCGTTTATTTGGCAATCGCCAATGGCAGTCAGCAGGGTCTAAGAACATTTGTTGTTCGACCTGTTAGTCAAATGCGTTTTGTTAAAATATACTTTTTCACTTTTTTGGTCTTTTGGAAAATGTTGTTTGTGCTGTATTTAGACCCCTCTAACAAGAAATTTGTTTTGCATGCACACGTATAAAAATTGCGGTTTTTATCCAACGCAATCATAGGTTTGAACGTTGTTTTCAATTTAGACTTGTATATATATATATATATATATATATATATATATATTTCTCTAATTCTTCGTGAATTTATCCCTTTCTGCACCCATTGTATACAAAAAATTTAATCAACGTGTGGTTCGTTTGATCTCAGTTCATCATTGGTTAAAATCCTTTCCTCTGAAAAAGGCGACCATGCCTGATGACGTCACATAGAAAGAACACATCTTTTTGCAGCTCATTCGAAAAGAAGGAATAAGTTTGCCTGCATATTGTTTGAAAATCATTAGAGAAACAGATTCCACCACCCATATTTAGACCTGTTTTCAGTTAAGAGGCAATACTAGGCATCCAAGATAGTAAGACCTCCAGGAGCGTAAATTGTCGAAAAGTAAATATCTGTGTACACATAATGCGTAATGCATCCACAAATGAGTGAATCGAGAGGGGGGTCTGGTTGTCTTCCCATGGAAATATCTTAATGTGTACGTTTTTGTTTTCGTGAGAGTTAGATCAAAGAAGCTATATCATTTAATTTTACATACAGGTGTATTGAAGATGTTCTTTCCATTAAAAATACATACTTTTCTGATTGGGTCCCATTAATAGTCATGAATTAGAGATAACAGACACCACATATTCAGCTTTTGCGGCCTCATTTTTAGACATATACCCCGAATTTGACTACAGCGGTCATCTCAATACCAGAATCTATGACAAACGAGAAGATTTCAGTTTTGAAATTATAAATTTTCGTCACCTTAGAAGCGATGTACCAACTTCACCCACGTATTGAGTATACATTTCTCAACTCATACTATTTTCAGGAGCTTGCTGCTACTACTCAGAATTTGTAAAATGTTATCAGTGTCTGAGCAAAAAAATAATAAGCCAGGGTTTTGTGGAAGAACATCTCGTCCTCTTTCTAAAAAAATTCATTGGAAAGTACCAAGACCTAATAAAATAATATTCAGTGTCTACTAAACAAATAATACAGGATGGTCTTGAGTTATAAATTCTAGGTGCTGACTCTGTGTAGCATTTTTCTCTTCTTTACAGGTTTAACTTTATTTGTCTTTGTACCATTATGTTCCATTTGATCGTAATACTATGACTCTTGACCTGGTTCGGTATATGTGCATCCAGCTTTCAGGTTTTTTGGCTTTTGGCTTATGTGGGTGGGTCCAGAGATGCGATTCGGACACATGAGGTTTTTATAGTGTTGTTTCATTTTGTATACCCTTGTATTTATATTTTACTTTTTCTGTATTTTATCGGGAAAATGTATATGTCATTATGTAAGGAGCCCCTTAACTGCCAAGTAAATAGAAATATTTTCTTTTGCCGGAGATTTCATTTGGTGCGCACTAGTTTGAAAAATTGTGCGCACGACTTCTTATCTCGTGCACACGACATTTGAAAACAAATTTCAAAAACTGGTGCGCACGACTTTCAAACTGGAAGTCGTGAGCACAAGTTTGAAAGTCGTGAGCACCAGTTTTCAAATGTCGTGTGCACGAGATAAGAAGTCGTGCGCACTATTTTTCAAACTAGTGCGCATTTTGAAAGTCGTGCGCTCTATTTTGAAAGTAGCGCGCACCAGTTTGAAAGTCATGCAAACAAGTTTTAAAGTCGATCGCACGAGCTAAAAAATCGCGCGTACGAGTTTGAAAGTCGTGCGAACGAGTTTCAAAGTCGTGTGCACGATTTTTCAAAACTGGTGCGCACCAGATCAAATCTCCGGCAAACGAAAATATTTATATTTACATGACACACTTAAGTGGCTCCTTAATTATGCTTAACTACACTGACTGTATTATCAACTACAAAATTTTTTTTGTTGGCGTCGTTGTTTGATTTAATTGTGAGTGCGTTTGAACGTTAAATTAAGTTGTGTTGTATGTCTGTGATGTATGTTTACACAGTTTTGGCTGCTGGATCCCAGTTATGGCCACGTTAACTAATTATGTCTGTATGGGTTGCTCGCCACAACTGTCATACACGTGGGCATATTAGCTAGCTAGAAAACCAGATTTAACTCATCAATTTCTTAGGCCTGCACCAAGTCAGGAATATGACAGTCGTTTTCCTGCAGTTTTTTTGAAACAATATTTTTTCCATTTTTTTCAAAAATCAACAAGAATCTTCGTTTTAAAGATATGACTGTGCATAAAAATTAATGGAAATCAGACGAGACAATCTTATCTTTTCAAACGACATAATACTTTTACAGGACGGACAAACGGACTTATATTTCTATAAGAAAACTAGTCGGTGTGGTATAACAAAAATCAGATCCAAGGGCATTGAACCATCATAGCCCTATTCACAAATAAAGGTGAAGCGGGATAAGCCATGCAAATCCAATCTTTTGATATACCATTTACAAATATGAATTATCATTTGTTTAAAGAAAGATTTAACGTTTTCGTGGATTTTTGCAATAACGAATAAGCGGACAACAGATCTTTCACTATCCTTTTCACGATCTTCAAAATGCGGTACCCGATCATTCACGATCCGAAATATTAATTTTTTTACAAAAATTGCCGTTTTTGCAAAGTTTCTGATTAAACTAAATCAAAATAACTTTAAGAACTATTTTAAATAGTAATATTGAACGATATCTCTTAAGAGAAAAAGTAGTTTATGCATTATAAATTTGAAAAAATCATGTTTGTTTACATTTTTATTTCTCTGAAATTTCGAGGAGCAATCTGCCTTTTGTAGTTTTGTAAAAACGATGTACTTTTAAGCCTTGGGTTTTCTCAGATACTGATCATAATGTTGAACTATTTTGACAGTCAGTTTTATTTTTCCAATATTTGTCATTATAATTGATTAAATTATATTATTTCCTGACGTTGCATGTGTTTTTTTCGATAAGATTTCCTTCGCGATCCTATACCAGATCTTTCACGATCCAATCGCAATACTTGACCACCGTTACTTATTCTTTCCCGATCATTTTTCTCGATTATCGAATGACAGCCGTGATATTGTAAGGGCACTTCTTTATTGCTTGATCTCTTTAATATCCACGTTATTTCTACATTTCATATTTTGAATGAGTTAAAAAATGTAAACAATAAAAACCTGTAAAACAAAGTATTGTATGTTTAACTCCTTTTTGTAAAGATGAACTTATTACTCTGACCGTACAACCGATTTAAAAAAAAAAAAAAAAAAAAATTAACAATGAATACGATCACGCACCCCTGTATTTGAAATGCGTGCTGGCAAATCAATATGCTTTTCAGTTTTTTTTTTCTTCTGATTAAATATTCATGAATTTACCAAAGTTCTGTTACACATTTTCAGCCTAAAAGTATAGAGAAGAGGTGTAATGTAATATTTATCTTGCTCCCATTGTCAAAATAAGCGATTTAATTGACATAACCTAATTATCATAGTAATTATATGTGTGTCGCCATTTCATGTGTTTAAAAATCATATGGAGACTTATGATACATTATTCGCAGACGGGGTATCTCGTAAAATGCCATTCCCCTAAATATTTCCCTCAATTTAAGTCTTATAATAAGGCGACAGTAGTTTACCGATAATCAAATCTCGTAAATCGATTAGGGAGAAACAAATCAAGGTAAAAAACAGAAATCGAGGGAAATGCATGAACTCCAAAAGGAGCGAGACTGGCTGCGTCGGCAGGGTAATCGTCTTCTACTATGCGTGCATCACCCGTCACACTCAGTAAAGATGTCACGAATGGGAATAGGACACTATCGGTAAAATAACAGATAAGATCTCAGACAGCGAAAACATGTCGTTAGTGAGCTGAGACACCGGCACATCTTATCGGTCAACCAATTCGTGATGGTGACCGTGAAAC
The DNA here is from genome assembly GCA_017311375.1 of Mytilus coruscus. NCBI lineage: Eukaryota > Metazoa > Mollusca > Bivalvia > Mytilida > Mytilidae > Mytilus > Mytilus coruscus. Next base: position 1,057,794 of record CM029596.1, on the reverse strand, counting down.
GTTACACAGGGTCGATTTCAGCCGCTTTTCCTCAAAACACTGTTAGAGCATTTTTTTTGTAAGTAGCAAACCCTTGTTGATAAAATCCGTAAAGTGTGAACATGATCGAGCGTAACTTATTTACAGAGATATGTAAACACCAAACGATGAATCAGATGGTTTGTTTCTACTGAGAAATAAGAAGTTGACAATTGGAAAGTTGAAATCATCACATTTGTCACAGATTCTTGTTTAAAGTCGTCCATCTGTATCAACAAGGAGGAAAAGATCAAAATTTGAAGCAGACCTTCTACGTTTGGTAGTATCCGTAATTTCATGTTCACTTGAATAAAATAAACACTCATTGAAATATAGGTTATTGTCTGACAGAACATCATCAATATATTTGAAAGTGAAATGAAAGAACTTTGCAATATGATTTGTCTTTCATCTTTGAGAAGGTTCTGTAATAATTCTGCTTCATATGAGAACACAAATAAGTCGCCAAGTAGTGGTGCACAATTAGTACCCAGTGCATTACCGACTGTCTGCTTAAGTATCACTCCACCAAGCACAACAAATACGTAGTTATCAAAAAGCGGTGTTATTGGTCTAAAGATATCTTTTGGTACTTAAAGATCACAACCACTTACATGCGAATAGAATGAATTGTCCAAAAATTCCACTTTAGCTTGACTACTTTAAAACATTGCTAATAAAATATTAAATCTGATTATTCATGACGTACCATGTTTGTCTTTAAACTGTTCCATTCTTGCCTGTAATATTAGATGATTATCTTTGCCTTGTATCATGGTGAATTCTCCTACGCCATTGAATGTATAGTCAAGACCATCTAATGTTACAAGGTGAGGATCACCCCTGGATGATGCTTGTAAAAACAAAGATTCATTAGTCTACATGATGGTCTTTAAACATGGTTGATCTATCAATTCTGCTTGGGATGAGAACCACAGCCTAAACTAGTTAATTGACTCATGGACAAAAGGACTACAGATGCCAAGTCTGGTGACGTTAAATAATCTTAACTAAATGAAATGAACACATCAGAAACTAAATATAACTTATTACTAATTTACAGCTTTCAGCTTTAACTTCAGAAAGGGTGCAATAAACAGCCCATGATGAAGTAGGTGGGTGACAAATGACTACTTTTAATTTAAAAGAGGTTAATCTCAGGTGCTGCGGTGGGATAAGCAGAAACTGTTTCACAAAAAAAGATATATAAATAAATTTCTTAATATAAATCAATATATTTATAAAACAAATTTTGAATACTTAAATCTGTTTAATTAAGCTAATTTGTAATAATGTCATATGAAATCAAACAACTATTAGTAAAAGTGAAATAAAATTGAGAATGGAAACGGGAATGGGTCAAAGAGACAACAACCCGATCAAAAAGCAGAAAACAGTCCAATGCCACCAATGGGTCTTCGACACAGCAAGAAAATCCTGTACCCGCACGCATAAAACGATATATAGTTCCATGCTTTTTCTGATTCATTTCCATTACATAGTCCATGGTCAATATAATAAAAAAAATAATCCACAAATTCCAATATCGACAAATGGTCAACTCGTGACCGAACAACGCTGATAATTATCTCTTGCACTTTGCGAATTCGTCAACTTATTTATTGTTCGGTCACTCATTGAATTTTTATATATTCACGTCAATAACGCCAGTTAGCTTTATTTATCTCAATTTATGAATTAATGCCACCAGAGTTTATCGAAGTTCAAATCTCGTCAATCGATTAAGAAGAGACAAATCAAGGTAACAAACAAAATCATCTGAGGGAATCGCACAAACTATAAAAGGAGGTATACTACGCTAGGTGCGTCGACGGGTTTATACATGCATCACCAGCCATGTCAATTCAAAATGTCACAATCTGTAAAATTACAGATCTAAGACCGCCAATAAAACAGTATACATTTTTGATAACAAAAAACCTTCCAACATACTAAGTAATTGATTGCCCAATATGAGGGAAATGTATTTACAAATATTTATCAGCATAGATGACATAGACTACTGGAAATCTCAAAGGGTCGAATTTCAACAATTTTTATACTAAGTTAAAGTCATATGAAACGAGTTTCTGGTAATTATAACGAAATGGAAATTATGGAACCAATGCATGCATGTATACTAATTATCTAATTGAACACAGAATCATTGGGCACGTGCATAATACGTGGGGTGATAGAGCGATGTTTATTTCTTTTTTTATATATTTTCCATGCGTTCATATTCGACTATAAAGTTTTATCGAAACAGTAGTTTCATGATTTGGTGTATTAACATTTTTCATTTAGAATCGGTTTATACGATGTTAGGTCCACGTTTGTTTACTTTATCATCCATGACGGTTTTCCTTTTGCGCTTCTATAGTGCGATTGCTGAATTTCTGTCGAACGGTGTCATGGTTAATGTCACTGCATACGAATAAGCTGTTTGTGATTAGATTACGTGAAGACAATAATTCAAAAGCAGTTTATTTCTGAAGATTTTGTTAGAATAAAGAATTTTCTTTCAAAAGAAAGTATACGTAGTAAAATTTAGCCATTCAAGTATATAAAACATATTCATATTTGGATTACATTTGAAGGATCATATGACTTTAAATAGAATTTGTCAACTACTATCAGTTAAAATAATTTCATTTACATAATTGTATATTTATTTATTAACCACGGGCATATCTCGGATCACATACATACACCTTTATGAACCTACTAGTCTATAAATCATAATTTATATTTTCATGTTCCTTATTTGTATAACATGATATAAGACTTTATTTATTCAGTTGCTATTTTAGATTGCTAGGCTTGGAATGAAGTCTGAAACTGGTGGTAATTGATACCTCATTCACACTTGCACAATAAGAGACTAATTTTGTGAACCAGCAATTCCAGAAGCACTTGCATAAAATTATGATGTATATCTATCTCCTAGTTATAACGAAATTCCATTTACGATTGCTACTAAAACCCTCAGAGTCCCTCATTTGTAAAATTCTTATATTTCAAAAAAGAAGTTTTAAAACAAAAACAAATTAAGGGGATACAAAAACCTTTCAGAGGATAAAACTATCAACTAGATAATGAAGATATGACTTCCCAGTTTTGACAGTTGTATACTTTTCCCGAATCAAAATGTTTGTGAAGTGATTTGTAGACCGCGGTTTGAGTTTTCGGCAATTTTCTATTGACCGTGCTGTTGTCGGTCCAAACTGAAGATTAAACATCGAAAAAAAAAATCTTAAAAACATAGAATCGGTGCACCGGATGAACAAGTAGCACCCGCCTTGTTCCTAATATCATGTGCGAATCCGATAATGAGTCGCTATCAAACAAGGAAATAAGACTGGCATTGTGGCAACGACAAAATAAAAATATCGTGCCAGTAATGAGTACGAATAGACGAACATCAACACCACGTATGCAATGTTTTTCGATCGCTCATCTTTCTGTTCAAGAACCCATGGTACTATAAGAGTAGTATAGTAATAGGAATAAACGAACCTGTTAAAGTGGTTAAGAGTGGTATTCATTTGTTTAGGGTGGTTATTTATACGTCTGCTTCGGATAAGCGAACCTGTTATCTGCTTGGGAAAAGCGAACCTGTTAAAATGGTTAAGAGTGGCATTCATTTGTTTTAGTGTAGCTTTATATACCTTTGCTTAGGATAAGCAGACCTGCTAAAAGTGACTAAGATGGCTTTGGGTGGTGCAGAGCACTCTAAAACATAATGAGATAACGTTACGCCAAAGTGGTGCAGCTACGCCACCCTATTGAGTTAACATTGTGTGGTGTATAGCACCCTATGACCTTATGACGTCACACCAAAGAATTTTTTATACATGAAAAGATCAATAAAGCATTCTTTTTTTTTTAGAAAGGAAAGAGATGAGTGTTAATTTTGTGTATGCAATTTTCTGAAAAACAAAAGACGTTGATGTAGTCATACATCAGGTGAACTGTGGTGCAGGTAACTTACGGTGGTGCCGCAATGTCTTGAAATTTTCCTTGGTATTTTAAACAAAGATGAAATTTGGAAATACATATGTTTAATGAATGCATATTGATTTCGGGATTTTGAGACACTACGAAGTTCAAAAGATAAGCTGCTTAGAGTTAGAGATTGCAATAAACAATTAATTTCCCCATAGGCGACAATGATAGCCTTTTTCGAGATACAGACTTTAGAAAGTTGATTTTTTTAACGAAACCTTGCTAGAATTAAAGAAACATTATTCAGACAGTACTTTTTGGTCCAAAAAATATAGGTTCCCGTTGGTTTTCTTAACGTAATTTGTACTTATCTCCCTTGCCTATCAAATTTGCACTTTAAAACACGTGTTTCATCCTAGCGTAGAAAAGACATCTCAGTTCCGTTAGGGCTAAGGAAAAGATATTATTTTGCCTTTGGTATAATGCAGAGTGCACGAAGTCTCTAATGATAAAAAATAACGGGTGCAGATATGACCAATCAGGAATAGCCATCCTCTTAATTCTGAATACCATGTTATCTTCATAAAATGGCTGCGCCCATAATAATTAATGGTTGATTGTAACCTAGACAGGTGTAGGATTATTTACAGATAAATTTTAAATGGACGTGTAAACAGTTGTAAAAAAGACATTGTACTACGAATGTATTATATCAACAATATAAGAGTTAGCGAGGACGTTTTCGTTAAAACATTACCACAATTTAATTCTAGCTTTCAAATGTATTAATTTTGTTTTTAACATTACTGATCTTGTTAACCTCCTTAATCAGTACTATGTTTAACAAATAACCTGACAAAACAATTTAAACTCTCACTATTTAAATAAATAAACACGAAAAGCCAAAATATATATGCATAACACTGAAGAGCGTTTTGAAGTGAAAAAGCCATAAGAGAAACAGAATTTACAGTTTTTATTAAGAAATAACTCGAGGCAGGTTAAATGGTGAAATAATGTATTTTGAAAAAATGCTCAATAGTAAACTTCAACCGTTATTTATATTTATCCATATATTAAACATTATTAACCGACATTGTAACGATAGGATTAATAAAACTTTTATTTTTTGGGTTATTTATTGTAGGTTCAGTTGTTTTCAAGCCTGTAATCCATAATCATGTCTTTCTCCCTCAATATGTATGGTAGTCAACGTTGCTGCAAATGCCGATACGAAATGTACTAGGAAGTATCTACCTTTCAAACACTCAAAATATACATAAATCCATATGAAAATACATCCAAGTTAAATCACAAGATCTGTAAAAATCCTAAAATCTCTCGGGACCATTTGTTACACAAATTTATATTGAAATATATATACATCCAAGTTAAATCACAAGATCATTAATATAAATTTGTGTAACAAATGGTCCCGAGAGATTTTAGGATTTTTACTGATCTTGTGATTTAACTTGGATGTATTTTCATATGGATTTATGTATATTTTGAGTGTTTGAAAGGTGGATACTTCCTAGTACATTTCGTATCGGCATTTGCATATATATATATTTTCAATTCATCATATGTAAATACATTTACGGTGAAAAAGAAAACACCAAGTCGCTATTAATGTGATATTTGAAAATTAAGTGGTGGTCAGATAGTTTTTATAATGATGCAACCGGTTTAAAGTAACCGCAGTGTCGTTGGGAAATTTAATAGCTTATACATTTCTACAGAAATAGTTGGGGTTAAAATCTTCAGAAATTATCACAAACAGGAGTATCTCAGGCATTTGTTATATTTAAGGTAGCACAATACAAAGATTTTTTTCACCCCCAATCAGACAACTTTAAACTGATGTAATTTCTTTCATCCAGCTTTAAATTTTATAAATGAGGTACCAAAAGAAAGAAGAAAGATTAATCTTTCAAATGGTGATTATTTCATATTATGACATGATTATTACATAATTAATTATTATGTAATTAGTTGCTATATTGTGATGTCCACACTTGAATGAAATTGGCTTCTTTGTTATTCATACCATCCCAAAATAGTTTATAGATTCTTGTGCAACACAGTTTGACCTCCAAAAGGGTGTCTCAGATTTTTCCTATTGTATTTTATTCTCTCATAAACCTTCAATGAAGTTTGCAATCTCAATTCATAAGAGATCACTAAATTAAATTGGGTATAAAATGTTAAAAATAACATATAGATATAAGAAGATGTGGTATGAATGCCAATGAGACAACTCAACATCCAAGTCAAAATTTATAAATGTAAATGACTGTTAAAAATAACATTAATATATCATGATTATTTATTTATGCAAGAGTAATAATACTCTATGGGCTATTCGCCCTTATTTATATAATAAAATTTGGAACTACTTACATCAATCCAACAATGTTTGTTTGCTTTGTATAAAATTGACACCTAACATCCACGTATTCCAACATCAATCCGAATGGATTGATGTAAGCAGTTCCAAATTTTATTATATAAATAAGGGCGAATAGCCCATAGAGTATTATTACTCTTGCATAAGTAAATAATCATGATATTAATGACATTTAATTGATGGGAATTCGTGGATGTTGAATGTCATGTTATTTTTTGACAGTTGGATTGATGTAAGCAGTTCCAAATTTTATTATATAAATAAGGGCGAATAGCCCATAGAGTATTATTACTCTTGCATAAATAAATAATCATTATATTAATGACATTTAATTGATGGGAATTCGTGGATGTTGAAGTCATGTTATTTTTAACAGGATTGATGTAAGCAGTTCCAAATTTTATTATATAAATAAGGGCGAATAGCCCATAGAGTATTATTACTCTTGCATAAATAAATAATCATTATATTAATGACATTAAATTGATGGGGATTCGTGGATGTTGAATGTCATGTTATTTTTTAACAGGATTGATGTAAGTAGTTCCAAATTTTATTATATAAATAAGGGCGAATAGCCCATAGAGTATTATTACTCTTGCATAAATAAATAATCATTATATTAATGACATTTAATTGATGGGAATTCGTGGATGTTGAATGTCATGTTATTTTTTAACAGTTTATTTAGGGGACGTTGTCCCACTGGCATTCTCCCTTTGTATCATCATTTAGTTGATTGATCCGGATTTTCGCCAATTACAACTTCAAGAAGCATCATTCTTGAAAAACGAGGTGTTGATTACCCAGAACTAATCCATATACAAAAGTTCAACCTCTAAATAATTGTCTTGGTACAATATCAAAATGAATAGACAAAGAAACCCAATTGCTTACTCGATTCATTGATAGATTTATTGTTCCGGCGGAGGAAATTCGGCAATATTTGTCACTCCCTTTCAATCACTTGTTGGTCAAGTTTATTGTAGCCATTCTCATCTCATCACTGTTGCTTAAACAATTGGATGTATCAGACTGAAACATTTCTCAAGAAAATGAGCAAATTGTCTCTATCAAAGAAAGCTGCTGAGGAAATCCCAGGCAAGAAGGACACTGCCAGCTCATCCCAGGCGTTTGAAAAAAATGCTTTTGAAGATGACGTGTTGGACTTTTCTCTGAATGTTACAGAAATTAAACCCAATGTAGAGGTGCTTAACAAGAGAGAAGAAGAGGAAACCAGCGATGATTTCGCTTGCGTAATCTCATCAGCAGTAAAAGATTTACGTAAAAACATGGATACAAGACTAGCAGCTGCAAAAGCAAGAGAAGGTATGGCCTATGGTCTACTTAACAATGACAACATTCCGCCCTTCTGTAAAATAACTTTATCGTGCAGACTAGACCTTAAAGACAGAGAAATTTTCAATGAGCTGCAGAAAAAATGGGACGACAAACAAGATGAGATCAAACAATCCATGTTAAAGGAATCTATTGAATTCCTAGACACCAAACTGATTGCAATTAACAATAAAATGAACAGCATTATGGCAGATGCCAAGGATATAATAGGTGTGGCTAGTGAAAGTGCAGGCCATGCACGCACTGAACTGAATAAACGGTTCCTTAAAATGAAGGACGCGCAACAAAAGGCACTGCTGGAGTTTCAAACTGACATTAGAAGCAGAAAGAGAAGTGTCAATCACAAACATGACAAAAGACATTATACACGTAAAGCAGAGAGGAAACACAAGCCTTATTGAGCTGTTATTATGTGACATTGAATGGATTTGAACTGTTTAATTAAGAATTATATTCTATTAATACAACTCTTATTTGTTTACAATATTTGATATCTTTGGATCATATTCAATAATAAACAGGTAAGTCACACATCTATCTTATTTTCTGACAATGCTTCAACCAATCAGACTTCGTCAGTGATTATCTTAAACACGCCCTAATCATCTAACTTTTCGAGCTTGCACGTGTAAAGGGATAATATTGATATTTCTATCAATTGATAGATCAGCACGTTTTATTATGGCTAGACGACGCTTTAATAAGCGTAGTAAAGATAACAAACACAAACGCCGATTGAACAACAAAGTTGCTATGCAACATTGTAAGCGTATATATAACTTAACACAGGCTAAAAAACATGTGATAAATTTATCTCAAAGACTTTTGAGCGATGCAGAATATCTCCTTTTATCAAAAGGATTAAAATTTATTCCTACACCGTCAAATAAAATGGCAAAATCTGAATTAATGAAAGATTTTAATGAAATGTGCAGGAAAATGAGGTGTCGCTTTTTATACCACAACACTAATGACACAATTCATCCATTCAGATTGAAAGCATACCACAAACCACAATTGTGCTGCAATACGCTTGAAAATTATATTGATCAAACCAAACTTGAATTATCCTCACTGCAAGTTCGAGATTTTAGAGATAACTTGACTAGTGCCGAGAGTCATAGTATTTCATCTTTATATAACGACAAATCAATTGTCATTAAAAAATCTGACAAGAGCAACAATGTTGTGATAATCGATAAAATAAATTATTTATCTGAAGCATATCGCCAACTTGACTCGCCACACTATATAAAATTACAATCCTTCGACTTTGCAAACCTTAGATACAATCTTAATAATTACATTATAGGTATGCATAGACGGGGTGCTCTAGACAAAACCACATTTGATTATTTATTAAAGAGCAATCAACAAAATTACGGACCAGGGCATATGCATGTCCTTCCTAAAATACACAAATTAGATCCAATGGTTCTAAATAAAATAACAAATTACAGTTTGGATTCTATTGGAGTAATGACTCCCTCTGGTAGACCAATTATTTCACAAATTGGGACTATCACTGAATCCATCGGAAGAGTAGTTGACAGTCAGCTTGTATCCCTTGTGCAATCCCATTCTACATATTTAAAGGACACTACAGACCTCATTCTAAAATTGGAGAAATTGAGACCTCCTTCTGAATGTCTACTATGTAGCTTCGATATAAGTCAAATGTTTACAAATTGTCCTATTGATGAAATATTGCCTGCAGTAAGAAACGCCTTTGATAATTTTGACAAATCGCAATTCAAAATTAAATCTTTACCTACAGATGATTTGATTTATCTCCTTGAATCAATACTGCGAAACAATGTTTTTGAATTCAATAATATCATATGGAAACAACAAATAGGTGCAGCTATCGGAGCTATTCCTTCCCCACAAGTTTGCAACATATTAATGTATCAAATTTTTAACGACGTAATGTCTAAATTTCAGTTTAGAAAACAAATATTCTACATCGGAAGATATATGGATGATGGCTTTATAATTTTTGATGGAACTAATAGTCAATTGACAGAATTATTTGAGGTGGCAAATAACCATCATAAATATTTGAAATTCACTTACGAAATATCAGAAAAAGAAATAATATTTCTTGACCTTAAAATATACAAGGGTTCACGATTTCAGTGTTATAACATATTAGATACGAAAATTTATTTCAAGCCTACAAATACATTCTTATATCTCCATAGGGGAAGCTGCCATAATCCACACGTGTTTTCAGGTTTCATCAAAGGAGAGGTCATTCGTTACATTAGAAATACTAACAATGATAATGATTTACAACATGCACTCTCACAGTTCAAATTGAATTTGATGGCAAGAGGTTATCAAGAAGCTGAGATAAGGCAATCTGTAAATGAAGCATTACAAATTGATAGAAAAGATTTATTGAATAAATCAATACGCGGAATGGCAAATGATATTCCACTTGTTTTGACAACAAAATATAATCCTTGTATTAGGAGGATAAAAAAGGCGATACCCAAACACTGGCACCTTTTGAATCACAATACGGATTGCAGAGAGATTTTTAAGAACAAGCCAATATTAGCATATAAAAGACATAAGAATTTAGCAGATCTGCTAACTTCCACTAAAATAAGAAATTAATCCCATTTATTGGAAATCCCTGAAGAGGCGGGCCAATAAATATACGGGAAAAAAATTTATAGAATCAAACTTTATTTAAATAATAAAGCAATACAAATATAAATACTTAGTCGCCGAAACACTAAATTAGTGTAGGATTGATGTAAGCAGTTCCAAATTTTATTATATAAATAAGGGCGAATAGCCCATAGAGTATTATTACTCTTGCATAAATAAATAATCATTATATTAATGACATTTAATTGATGGGAATTCGTGGATGTTGAATGTCATGTTATTTTTTAACAGTAAAATAACAGGAAAATAAAAATAAATAATTGTAAGATCAAAGTTATGTGAGCAACAGCTATCATAAAAAAAATAAACTCTGAGAAGCAGTTTTATATTTTGCTTTATAATAAAGAGTTATTTAAAAATGATTGAAATATTTTCCGATTAAGTATGATATACACATTAGTCGACTTAACATTTTAGATTCTGTAAAAGTCAAATTTATCATTAAATGGGAAAAGTACAGATGCATATCCGAATATAAAAAAAATATGCACATTTTATAAGACAAACGATTGGTTTTTTTTTTAAAGTAAATTGTTCAAAGGCCCGCTTTATTTTAACTTATCAAACAGGTTTCGATAATATAAAAGTCGTTCTTTTTCTGTAAATACCACATTCTCTCATAGGTCACTTTAACCTTCAACTCTATTTGGTCAAACAAAGGCGTTAAATATAACAAATGCCTGAGATACTCCTGTTTGTGATAATTTCTAAAGATTTTAACCCCAACTATTTCTATAGAAATGTATAAGCTATTTAATTTCACAACGACACTGCGGTTACTTTAAACCGGTTGCATCATTATTAAAACTATCTGACCACCACTTCATTTTCAAATATCACATTAATAGTGGCTTGGTGTTTTCTTTTTCGCCGTAAATGTATTTACATATGATGAATTGAATATATGTATATATATATATATATATAACCAGTCTAAAAGGGTACAACATCACCAAAAAATGACAATAAACGAACAAATGTAACTATAAATATTTCGGATAACAGATATCCTTCATCAATATGAGCACGATGTAAAATGAATCAGATCAAACTATTCTGATTATTAAACTAAAGCAATCTTGATTTCTATACAATAAAAAAAGTGAAACAGTTTTACCCGAACATCATATATGATCTGAAATGCAACAATTTCACCCTTAATGGTGAACATTACCTTCAGATAAACGGGACAGCGATGGGGACGAAAATGGCACCGTCATACGCCAATATTTTCATGGGAAAATTAGAGAAAGAAATTATTTCAACATCTTTATCCAAACCACTGTCTTGGTTCCGTTTCATCGATGATGTTGACATGAAATGGATTGAATCCCAACAAAAATTGGATGGTTTTATCAGACATGCAAACAACGCACACCAGTCAATTAAATTTACATATGAAATTTCCGACTCCAAAATATCTTTCTTAGACACTACTACATCTATTAAGGACGGTGTCATATCAACAGATCTCTACTGTAAACCTACAGATAAACATCAGTACCTTTCTCCCCAAAGCTGTCACCCCAAACACTGTACAAAAAGTATCCCGTACAGTCAAGCTCTCAGAGTAAAGCGGATTTGCTCCTCTGAGGAGGCTGTCACTAAACGGTTACAGGAACTTCGCGGTTTTTTGACCAAACGAGGTTATAAGAAATTGGACATAGATAAGGGGTTTGCGCGTGCTAATAACAACAGCCGCAATGACCTATTACAGTACAAACAGAAGAGGTGCAGCAAAATAGTTCCGTTTGTTTTAACATACAATCCCGCCTTTACTAACCTTTCACGTTTGATCCGTGCCAATTGGCAAACTATTGCCAAGCACCCACAATTGTCCAAGATCTTTCCCAATCCTCCTGTCTTAGCTGGAGACCAGCAAGTCTCAAAGACTTATTTGTGAGAGCTGACTCTCTCTAATAAAAGCTGTTCAACTGCAGGATGGTGCAAGTCGTGGTAACAGACGATGTCTGACTTGCCAACACATACAGAATACTCAAACATTTACTTGCCACTCCACTGGGTCTGTGTACACTATATTTTGTAATGTAACTTGCAAAACACAGAATGTTATATACCTTCTTCAGTGTCGATGTGGCATGCAGTATATTGGCGAGACAGAACAGCCATTCAACAAACGCATGAATGGTCATCGAAGTGACTACACCTGCAAGTCCGACCTCCCCGTAAGTCGTCATTTGAGATCACCTGGGCACGCCCAAGCTGATCTCAAAAACCTCATAATCACAATCATAGACCACAACGAGGGTTGGTCAAGGGCCGAAAGACTTGCTCGGGAAAGGTTTTGGATAAGAAAGCTAAGGACAGTTTCCCAGAGGGCATAAATGAAAAACATAGAATGAGTCACTCATTTTCCTACCATCACTCATTTTCCTGACATCATTTGTTTCCAGTTACTCCGGCTTCCTTACTTGACTCTTACAGTTTTAGGGATTCTTTTGGAATTTTACTAGTTTAAATACCAGGGTTCTTTTCATTTGGGAGGGATGTACAAGTACGCATCCTCGTCCAATTATTTAACCTTAGCCAAATTTTACTATTATATTTTCTTATCAATATAAAACTACTATTTATTTGGGATGATAAATACGCAGCCTCTGTTTGACATATTTTTACCAGCTTATATCGATCAGTGCTGTTTTTTGGGAATGAATTTACACACAGTTGTTGTAACATCTTAACTGACGTCACTTTGGAATTTTAGAGTTGTGCCAGTTTATATCTCTAATTACTATTTTCATTTTAGGCATGTCTTTGAGTCGTTTTTTGGAAATTTTAAAATGTATTAGCGTCTCTACATATGATGTTCGGGTAAAACTGTTTCACTTTTTTATTGTATAGAAATCAAGATTGCTTTAGTTTAATAATCAGAATAGTTTGATCTGATTCATTTTACATCGTGCTCATATTGATGAAGGATATCTGTTATCCGAAATATTTATAGTTACATTTGTTCGTTTATTGTCATTTTATGGTGATGTTGTACCCTTTTAGACTGGTTATATATATATATTTCAATATAAATTTGTGTAACAAATTGTTCCGAGAGATTTTAGGAATTTTACTGATCTTATGATTAAACTTGGATATATTTTCATATGGATTTATGTATATTTTGAGTGATTGAAAGGTGGATACTTCCTAGTACATTTCGTATCGGCATTTGCAGAAACGTTGACTACCATACATATTGAGGGAGAAAGACATGATGATGGTTTACAGGATTGAAAACAACTGAAACTACAATAAATAACCCAAAAAAGAAAAGTTTTATTAATCCTATTGTTATAATGTCGGTTAATAATGTTTAATATATGGATAAATATAAATAACGGTTGACGTTTACTATTGAGCATTTTCAAAATATACTATTTCACCATTTAACCTGCCTCGAGTTATTTCTTAATAAAAACTGTAAATTCTGTTTCTCTTATGGCTTTTTCACTTCAAAACGCTCTCCAGTGTTATGCATATATATTTTGGCTTTTCGTGTTTATTTATTTAAATAGTGAGAGTTTAAATTGTTTTGTCAGGTTATTTGTTAAACATAGTACTGATTAAGAAGGTTAACAAGATCAGTAATGTTAAGAACAAAATTAATACATTTGAAAGCTAGAATTAAATTGTGGTAATATTTTAACGAAAACGTCCTCGCTAAATCTTAAGTTGTTGATATAATACATTCGTAGTACAATTGTCTTTTTTTACAACTGTTTACAAGTCCATTTAAAATTTATCTGTAAATAATCCTTCACTTCTCTAGGTTACAATCAACCATTAAATATTATGGGCGCAGCCATTTTATGAAGATAACATGGTATTCAGAATTAAGAGTATGGTTAATCCTGATTGGTCGATATGTGCACCCGTTATTTTTTATTATAAGAGACTTCGTGCACTCTGCATTATACCATATTTTCCTTAGGCAAGGGAGATAAGTTCACATTACGTTAAGAATAGCAACGGGAACCTATATTTTTTTGGACCAAAAAATACTGTCCGAATAATGTTTCTTTAATTCTAGCAAGGTTTCGTTAAAAAAATCAACTTTCTAAAGTCTGTATCTCGAAAAAGGCTATCATTGTCGCCTATGGGGAAAATAATTGTTTATTGCAATCTCTAAGTCTAAGCAGCTTATCTTTTGAACTTCGAAGTGTCTCAAAATCCCGAAATCAATATGCATTTATTAAACATATGTATTTTAAAATTTCATCGTTGTTTAACATACTAGTACCAATCAACATTTCAAGACATTGCAGCACCAACCAAAAGTTACCTGCACCACAGTTCACCTGATGTATGACTACATCAACGTCTTTTGTTTTTCAGAAAATCTCCATACACAAATTAATACTCATCTTCTTCCCTTCTAAAAAAAAGAATGCTTTACTGATCTTTTCATATATAAGAAATTCTTTGGTGCGACGTCATAAGGTTATAGAGTGCTCTACACCACACAATGTTATACTTAATAGGGTGGCGCAGCTGCACCACTTTGACGTAACGTTATCTCATTTGGTTTTAGGGTGCACTGCATCACCCAAAGCCATCTTAGTCACTTTTAACAGGTCTGCTTATCCTAAGCAAAGGTATATAGAGCTACAATAAAACAAATGAATACCACTCTTAACCACTTTAACAGGTTCGCTTTTCCCAAGCAGAGGTATAAAGAACCACCCTAAAACAAATGAATACCACTCTTAACCACTTTAACAGGTTCGCTTTTCCCAAGCAGAGGTATAAATAACCACCCAAAACAAATGAATACCTTTTTAACCACTTTAACAGATTCGCTTATCCCTATTACTATACTACTTATAAGATATGTCCATTTTGTGCAAGTAACACGAAAATAATTGATGATTTCGCCACTTTTTAGTAAGTAATACGATATCTTGAAACTTTATAAAAATTGTTCCTACCTGATCTTGGCGGAATGTACCCCAAACAGCGTGATGGTGGTCTTCTCCTTAGGAACCTCTGACAAGTATCTAAGTCTAGGTTGTAATGTGCCGGATATTGACAGCAATACATATACGGTACTACATCGTCATAAATATTAGACAGGTAAGGGATGTTATCTTCTGCACCTCCTTTGTAGTGATATCTATTTGCCGTTCCACCAAAGGTCTTAACATTAGTTTCTATAAGTTTCCCGTCACTGTTATAACAGCACTGGTTATCATGTCCCATGTTTCTGAAATATGATTATTACTTATTTGTTGCTTTTGTCTATATATGAATTCCTTTGTAATACATTTGTAATACAAGTAGAAAAAATGTGGCAACGAAATGACATCCCCTGAGAGCAGAAAATTTAATGATTTGGAATTTTACTTCATGCATACATTTGATTCCTTGTCCTGACTATATTTCATGTCATTTACGGTTATATAAGCTCTTCAACGCTTGAATTATGTTTTGGATTTAAAAATCTTATGAATGGGACATCAGTGACGTGACATAATGTTCCAAAATTTACATCTGGGGCAATTAGATTGGAACCGTTTGTCCGTAAAACGTCTTGTAATGTTTCTATTTGAATGTGTGCTCCATTCTTATATCGTCTGATTTCGATGACCACACTTGGTTTATTCTTCTATACGTTGTTTGTGAAATGCAAAGTGACCATTTATAATAAGAAAGACGCCAACTTGTCCAATTATGTAATATATTTCGAATATAATTTTTTTTAAAGTAACCGCAAATCATGTTGTGTTCGTACCAGACGATGAAGCAGCTAACAATGTCGTAGAGGTATGACTTACAAATCTCATTAAATGAGGTCGTCTCTGTACATTTGGAGGGACCTACCATGTACTTGTTGTAAAGTTACACCAGGAGTACCAATTGTCATAAAAGCCGGAGTTGATACGAACTTATTTGTATACAAAGGAAAGGAATGCACATTTGTTTTTATTTTACTTACCCAGGAAACGCCATTCGCAAACATTGTAAAGCTCCTACATGGTAGATACAGTTAATACTAGTATCATTATCAATATTATGGTCTAGTGTGTTGCAATGAGGATCAGGATTAAATCTAGATATGTCAAGTCTAGCCTGTGTTATAGTACATGGACATGTGTCGATTTGGTTTCTCTCCAGAGAACGATGTTTCTCTTCCCGATCATCCCAGTCATAACATGCAGATAAAAGAGATTTTTCGTCTGGTGGCAACATAACAAACACATCCGACCATCCAGAGGGTAACAATCTAAATGTACGGAAAAATACAGAAATTGCACTGCATCAACATCATTTTTGAGAAAGGCAAATTATGTAGATGGTTTCTACACTTAAATGTTTCTTCCATGAAACACACTGTCTATGTTGCTTGTTTGATATCGGGAACCGTAAAAAATATGTAAAATTAAAATGAAACATCTTTACAAATGTAATTTGCACAATGTGCATAACATGTACAATATGGCTGCAAGGAACCAATATCAGCATATTTAGTACAAGTAACCGACAGCATTATTTGACACAGCTTTTCTTGTTATTTGTTTCTTTTTATGGTTGCTGTAGTCTGTTAAACCAGTTACAGAAATGAGTTTTTTTTTCGCAAGTGTTTTTATGTGATTTGTTCTTCATACATTTTGTGATTCCTGTGATTGAGATTCAGAAGAGAGAGCGTTGAGTTTTTCTCTATCACATGTCGACGTTTTAAGTCTGGAAACTTGTCATTGGTTGTCTCCCTTGCAGTGTGTTATGTCCTTCACGAAATTTAATCTTAATGGGAAAACTTTGATGTATATCGCATCTTCTCTTGACTGAAAGATTTAACAATTGAAGTATTTTACAGGCACATGTTTATTGTTAAAGACCTGTTTGTGCTATATTCATTGTGTAGTTCCTGGTTATTGACGCTGATTCATTTACTTCATTCGCTAAAATTATTATGTCAACTTACAATTTATCAAGGATTTATATCAAAGAGATGCTTTTCCATCAGACGTATAAATGAAACTGATCAAAGATGTTAGGCTCATATTTTTTTGTATGCCAGACGCACTTTTCGTCAACAAAAAGACTTATCAGTAACGCTTGAGTTAAAGGTCGGATCAAGTACAATTAAGAATGTATTTGAATTTCGCATCTTCTTGCCTAGCGTATTATAAATTGTATCCCTTTGCAGTACTCATCTACTTGCCTAGCGTAGTATTAAATTGTATGCCTTTGCAGTACACATCTACTTGCCTAGCGTAGTATTAAATTGTATGCCTTTACAGTTCTCATCTACTTATACCTAGAGTAGTCTTAAAACGTATATCTTTACATTGCGCATCTACTTACCTAGAGTAGTGTTGAAACGTATGTCTTTGCAGTGCGCATCTACTCACCTAGAGTAGTAATAAAAGGTATGCTTCTACAGTGTACAGCTACTTACCTAGAGTAGTGTAAAAACGTATGTCTTTGCAGTGCGCATCTACTTACCTAGAGTAGTGTTTAAACGTATGCCTTTGTGGTGCGCACCTACTTACATAGAGTAGTGATAAAACGTATGTCTCTGCAGTGCACATCTACTTACCTAAAGTAGTGTTAAAACGTATGTCTTTGCAGTGTGCACCTACTTACCTAGAGTACAGTGACATCATATTTGATTGATTCGTCAGATTCTGAGTGAATGTAAAATCTGTTTGTATCTTCAAACCCTAACACAGTATCTTAAGTGTTGTATTTAAAGCATAACATGCTATCTGTTATACTATTGTGCTTATCTAAGGCACTTACGAAGTATCTTTAGTGTTGTATCTAAAGCATAGAATGCTATCTGTTATACAATTGTGCTAATCTAAGGCACTTACGAAGTGTCTTGGTTTGAATCCTCCGGTTCCGGGTGAATACGTAATACAGCAGCCTGACCTGAACTCGGTAGTAGGAAAACATGTTTTGGTATTAACGGTAATTTACGAGCAACATATGTCTCTCGATGCAATTGTAGAGTGTTGTTGATTTTCTAAATAAAAAGTTTCTTTTGTGCAAATATTATAATGTACAAACCTTTAGATAATTTTATGTATAGCATTTATCCTTTTAGTATTTTAATAAAATAAATATATGCTATGTGGTGTTGTTTTAACAATTCATATCATGCGCTAAAAAGTTTTAAGTCATCACATTTCTAAATAAGTGACTAAAAGTTGGAAGAGTAAAACATATAAATTGTTTGAGATCATAGAAACCAACTTGACTCGAACAATACAACTAAATCAGCCTATGATCATTTTTTTGCGGGAGTTGCAAGGTTAGTTGGATCAATATTGAGTAATTTGATTTCAAAGTAAAATGCAACGTATTGGGGATATTGTGAAGAGTATTCGGAATTATTTTCGATTCCTTGCCGTAACTATAGACCGTTTCATTCAACAGGACTTTAAAAACTTAAAGTCAAATTTAGACAAGATGTATCATGTAAATCATTCAAAAAGACTGGTGGTATCTCGTTGACAATTCGTATAGACTCAAGAACTAGTCCTTAACACATTGTGTAGATACTTATCTCGTACTGTATGTTGATCTCAAGATGTATTTTGTTTTGCTTTGTGTCATTGGTTTGCTGTATCGTTGAGGAATACCCCCAAATCATTACTTATAACTCTAACGGGATACTGATTTGGAGTTTTGCGGAGAGTTCGGGCTAAAGTTTGGGTTTCGGGCAGGCAGCTCAAGCTGTTTACTTGCAAGAACTTGAGAACTGTTCAGGTTGTTTGAGAGCTATAACTTGTTCAACCTATGATTTTAAATATTTTGCTTCTCATGACAAATTTGAAATCAAGTTCGAAATCGACGATTTTCACACATGTGGTTCTTGGGTTATGGGTTATTTTCTGGATTATATGGAAATGGCACCTATAGTCGTTCCTTTGCAATAAATTATTAACCGCTCAATCAAGGGTTAAAAAGTATTGCTTTTCATGAAACAAATAATGGTCAATTTCGATATAAAGATCTTCACCATTACCATTCGGGAGTTATGGTCCTTGATTAATATGAAAACGGCACTTCATTTCGATTCCGTGCGGTAACTTTAGAACGCTTGATCCAATGTTTTTTACATTATTATATCATGTTTCTCATGCCAATATACAATCAGATTTCACCTGTAATTTAATCTTTTTGTTTCTATCCTTAAAAAGGACATAATTTTTTTCTTATACACTAAATTAACATGTACTGTTTTTGGGAATGTTTGATATGTGCATAGTTCGGGAAAAAATGCTTTTATTTTTATGTTGCGGAGCACCACATATTGCTGAAATTCCTCCTTAAGTACATAAAGATTAAAATACTTATTTACAGTGAGAGTCAACAGTTCAATTGCAATCGTATCTGCCTCAAATGGCAACTCTTCCCATTTTAACGTAACATTTTCACCAACTTTCCATTCTTCTGGTTTGATTCTATTTAGATTTGGCTTCACGCTTGCTGGATTTACTGCATACAAAATGAAACAGAAACGATATGTATTAGCCAGAATGCCAGATGAAAGATCCTTAAGATATATATTTGCCATATAACAGATATTAACAATACATAATTATCACAGGTCATTGGGATAAATATTGGAAATGTTAGAATTCTGCTGCATTATCATATTTTAAAGAGAAAAACGCCTATCTCATCCCCGAACTGAGTTCTAAATAAAACACTGATTTTGTACAGAGACGGTCGTTGGAAAGGTAGGGTGGAACAAGAGTGTGTCCCCAGTACACGGATGCCCCATCCGCACTATCATTTTCTATGTTCAGTGGACCGTGAAAATGGGGGAAAATCTCTAATTTGGCATTAAAATTAAAAAGATCATATCATAGGAAACATGTATTCTAAGTTTCAAGTTGATGGGACCCTGAAGCGGGACGAACGGACGAACGGACGGACGGACGCACAGACTAAAAAACATAATGCCCATAAATGGGGCATAAAAATGAATTCATCAGCTAAGACGCCTTTTAGGAAAAGGTGAACTAGCAGAATCAAGAACCTATAACAATAATGTCTATCAGAGGGATTTACAAAATCCTGGAGGTGATAGACGTGGATGACATGGTTTGCATAAGTAAAATCCTCACAGTGACTGACCAAGGAGAAATAGTTTGGGTCTGTACTGGCTTCAACAAAGATAAGGAATCCCCTCGAGGTTTCGTGGGAAAAAATACTATCAAAAATACAGAACAAGGCAAATTCAAAAAGGGAGAAGTCAATAAAACCTGACGAAACCAAACGATAGACTATATCAACCAACGAAACGAATAGAAAACAACTGTCATTTTCCTGACTTGTTATATGCATTTTCGAAGAAAATGGTGTTTTAAACCTTGGTCTATAACTAGCTAAACCTCCACTTGTATGACAGTTGTTAATAGATCCGTTATATTGACAAAATTGGATTAGCAACCCAAACAGACACAGCAGGCAAAACTGTTTACATATACATCATAGACATATAAAACAACTGATTTAAAAATTCAAACGAACTTACAAATAAATCTGACAAAGACGTCAACAAAAAAGTACATGGTTTAAACCTAGCAAAAGTCTAAACAGTAATAAATCTCTTACAAACTTGTAAGGAAGAAAGTGAGTACATAATTATGGGAGACAGGGTTAGAGGTATGATTGTAATTCTAGCAAAAACTGAATTGTATTTACTTTAGGTTCAAGATCCATTACGAATTACATTAACGGTTCCAATTTTACTGCACCAGATGCGCATTTCGACAAAACCTAATACAAACCTTGAAGAGCTGATTTAACAAAAAAAGGTAAAAAATTAAGGCCAAACCTGGACAAGGTATCAGTCTATGAACAAGGGAAACAATTCCTTAATTTCAAACGATTTTCAATTTTTATAACAGCATATTTTGATAAAATACTAAGAATATTTTCATCCCAGAACCGAAGTACTGGCTTCTGTGCTGGTGATACCCTTGGGAAAAATAGTACATCAGCATAGACATTGACACAATGTCAGTAATAAGATTAACGGTACCAATTTTACTGCATCAAATGCGCTTTTGACAATTTTAAAAATCTCTATCGTGATGATGGAGGCCGAAATATTCAAAAATCAAAAACGCAGAGCTGACAAAACCAAAAGGACCAAAAAGTAAAGCAAAAGGTTATATGCCTTGAATTATCGTCAAGCCCGATGAGACGTTTGGGAAGAAATTGTAGATGATAGATTGTTGCCATCCGATCAAGAAACCACCCCAGATGATATCACTGATGACAAGAATGCTGTTTAAGCTGATGATGTTTACAATGTTTTCGCCTTCTGTTTAATCTTCGACATGAACGTGTATGTTCTTTGCTCAAATCTTAGCTTGTACTGATACTGTTGACCATGTCAAAGACTACTGATAATTCTTGGCTAAGTTGAGTGGCCCTCAGTGTACTGCGATTAAAAATGATGATGATCTTGGTTTTGTGTTTATTGAGTCGTAGATGTTGGTGAATATTGTCATTGATGTCTTTGATACAGTAAAATCAGTGTTCAGTTGATGGTGAACCAATTCACACCTTAGGCCGGTGAATACTTGAAGGTGTTATTTCCCACATGAATGTAAGTCTAAAAGTTTGCCAGAGCCATTTCATAACTCTTCAAGGGAAGGGAAAGATTCAACCTAGAATCGATCCGACTATCATTCTCAGACACCAGATATACCTGGATCAGTACGGTGCTCGATCTTCTGTCAAGTTAGTCTGTAGCCAACGCTTTTAAACAGATATATTATACCAATGTTCACGAGTGACACTATATCTTCGTCTGCGTTAGCCGTTTCGTCTTCTTTCTGTCAAATGATTACTCTTAGATGATGAAGAAATAGATCTTTCTGCTCGATGTTGATTCGTATCTATGCACCAGAGCTGTTCAATGGAGTCCCAGAATACTGGTCGTATTTGTGCACTCCCGAAGGATTTCATCGATAAACACAAATTCGGTGATGCTGTATTTCAGACATGATGTTTGTATTTATCTATAGGAAATGACGAAATCGCGTATTTTTAGATGCCTGCATCAAAAGTAACTGGGGCGTTTCCGTTGGCGATACGAGTGATATCGCAATCAAAACGTAAAGTTAGCATGAACAGTCATACTAGTATACATGTTCTCATACTAAGGTTGAGATACCGCTGAGCTGGGTATAATAGGAATGCGTCTGTTTGATGAAACGGATGGGTAAACTCGGCAGATGAAGATTAGGCTGGGATTATGACAGGAACTGCTTCCTTTTATGCCCAACCACAGGTTTAAACACTTTGAAATGTCCCGTCTCAATCCAAGCTTGTCAAAGCGAGGTTGAAAGTTGCTTGCTTGTTTTGCCTGGCCTCATTCAACAAGCAATAATATTGGCGTCTTGAAGACTGAGCTTAAGACGAATAAAGCTTACATTCTTCCGAATGATTTGTCCCGGTAGTTTGAAGTAGTTCTGGCATGCTATTAGGTAGGAGCAGTCGACCTTGTTTTGTCGCACTTAGACATCAAAGTCTTCGCACGTGTTTTGTTTACTCAGTATTAAGTCGTCAAAAAATATTAGATTCTTACGAGTTGGATATGGTATATAGTTTTCTCAGCGAAGAGTATCCAATCGATACCGCTAGGTTAGGTCGTTGGGAGTAGTGCATCGACACAGTTTGGTAACGGACAAAAGGTATCTTTCTTTCGAGAATCCTTCTCAATTACCTTGTGTAGAAGTTAGTTGAGGGGTTGGTGGAGCAAACATGTACAGAAGATCGTAATTTAGCTAGCTCATTATGTTGCTTGAAAACGTCTTCTTACAATGGTCTGATTTCACACTGATCAAATCTCGGATATATGTGTTAGGAGGAAGTGATTGTTCCCGTGTGTAATGGTTTCTTCAACATCCATTTACTTGAGAAAAAAACTGATGATCTACTGTGCAAAAATTCGAAAGAAGACACACACGATGAATGCCCGAAAAACTATGACAAGCAGCGGTCGATGATGAAAGACTGGAACGTATCCGTTTCCGGTTCGACGAACTCTATATATGTCGCTACTACAGGTGCAAGTATCACGAACAAGCTGGTCAACTGTTTGCCAGTAGAAATGCATCAGCAGGACATATTTTTACCAGACCCGGTGTGTGATAACACAAGCATTCGAATGCAGATGGAAAACCTAACCCTTTGTTTATATCGATCAAAAGAGTTGATCTGGCGGATTACCGACATAATCTATGTTATGCTAAACACAGGGACATGACCACACGCAACACTGCTTGATACATGCTCGGTGAAAGTTGCACAAACTCTTCCAACGTAATTTCCTTAAACAACATGTGATTGTCGTAGGTATGAGTGGACTTAGGAAGCTGATCTCGTGGCGTTTTCCAGACACACAGGATACAATTTCATCCTGCCCATCAGTAACGTTTCAAAGTACCTTTGGCTGGTACCGCTTTTTAAAGGACAAAAATTCCTGAGAATGCCTTTCAAACGGTGTTGAAGTAACGCGTATCCAAAAACCTGTGGACGGTCAAAGGGACAAAATTCTACAACAGCAACAAGGCCAACAAGCTGCTTCGGAAGCATGACTTTGAACTTTACTCTACCGAGAACACAAAAAGTCAAGTGTCGTCAAATGCTGGAACGGAACCATGAGCAAGATATTTAAGTATTTCTCAGCTTATTCTAAGTGCACTTATATCAATGTTTTTGCCGATGTCTTCGTAGATCACCACCGAACACAGGACGGTCTATCAAGATACCTCCGTGGCAGCAAATCAGAATGTGCATGGAAACTGGGTGCACTGAAACCTTTATGGAGATATTCCCCTATGGAAAAATTCCGATTTCGGGTTTGAGACAAAATGCGTATCGCCTAACAGAACGGTACGTTCGAAAAATAAGGATATACATCTAAGTGGACGTTAGAAGTGTTCACCATTCCCCACGTGTTGAACACTCAAACACCGACCTATCGGCTCAAAGGTTTCAACAACAAAGAAATCAATGGTCATTTTATGAAACTGACAAAAAATGTACCGCATAGAAAATGTCATACGAAGGTAAATCCGGAAGGGAATGAAAGGGATTTACTTTAAATTTGGAGTATTCCGCAATATTCAACTCATGGGTCAACAGTAGGATATCAAGTATTAAAAACTTTACGGCAAGCTTTCTTGTCTTGACGATTCGCCATTCCTAAAAGACAGTAGGAGTATGAAGGCTTCTAAAGACGTTCAATCGCTGACGTCATTTGATTGATCATTTGATCTTGATCGGATGCTGCATCGCTAACGGTTCTACGTTTTGATCTCACAATAGTATTTTTCAATTAGACCAAAACAATAAGACTGCCCAAGTTTTTCTCAGTGGCGTCTGAGTTCTTGTTTATATGTTACGACAACTGATTGGTTTCTCTTGCATGTACGACCAGTTCTTGTCGATTTAGATAGATGATGACTGCTTAACATCTAGTAGCAGCTCTTATTCAGGGGTAGAACATGTAAACTAGCATGATATGAATATAAAGCCTTTGTACCTAATAGATATGATTGGTGGGATTTTAATAGTGCATGTTCAAAGGTAGTCGTTTGCAGACGACATGTCCTAAAGCAGGCATACGTTTCACAACTAGTTTTGCCCTAAGATAAATGCCACATAACTAGAGGAGAATAGCACATACTCCATGCTTTGATCCGAACGAGGATCGAATCCATAACATAGCAAAGTCAAAGCGAGAACTTTTCTCGAAAACCCCGAGCCGTTGAGTGAATTTAGAGAAGACAAGGTTTGAATATACGATGGAAGCAGCTCACACGTCACTGGCCTTGTTTTATAATGTTACCTAAATTCAGACTTTGAGAAACGGATATCGCATATCTTTCATCCGAAATGATGCCTTGCAATACCCTCATGTATTCTCTGCTGTTCTAAAACGACTGACATTGGCCTCTCAAGAAGGCAAAAAAATGCTCTTCCATTTATGTTTTATCGTAAATGGTTAGAGTACCCTTAGGCTACCGAACATAAATATTTCTGTAAACAGTGATGTATTATGTCTATTTAAAATAGTTACATACCGAACGTACATATTCCTGTGAAAACTGATGTGTTATGTCTATTTATAATAGTTACATACCGAACGTACATATTCCTGTGAAAACTGATGTGTTATGTCTATTTATAATAGTTACATACCGAACGTACATATTCCTGTGAAAACTGATGTGTTATGTCTATTTATAATAGTTACATACCGAACGTACATATTCCTGTGAAAACTGATGTGTTATGTCTATTTATAATAGTTACATACCGAACGTACATATTCCTGTGAAAACTGATGTGTTATGTCTATTTATAATAGTTACATACCAAACGTACATATTCCTGTGAAAACTGATGTATTATGTCTATGTAGAACTGTTAATGTGACATTCACATCACCTGTTTCGTACATCATTGGAGTAATGCATCTGACAGCAGTGTTGGAAAAAAATGTACACGTTATAACCTCCGGCTTGTTTCTAAACATAATAGATATATTGTCGGTAGCTTCTACACAGGGACCTCCTATTGACAAGATTGTACCACCAAACATCGTCACATATCGAGGGAATATTGTCAGCTTTCCTGTAAACACAAATAATTACTATAAACAGAGGAGTTACATAAGTGGTTGTAAACAAAATTCGTTAGTTTATCTTTGACATCTTAATAATATTGAACCTTCAGAAAAATCAAATTTCTTCCCCATTATTACAACCATTGTAATGATTCTGTACCTCGTTTAGCCTTCATTGAAAACAAATGTTTAGTGTTGAACTGATCTAATCTCATAACTTATGTATCCAAGCTTACTTGTACATTTACATTTAACGACCGTATCTCTGATGAGTTATTTTGTTTCACAACAAAGGTCTACTGATTTACACAAATTCTAGAGGGGTCTAAATATTTTACAAGAAATCCGAAAAGTATCTTTTATTTTTTATTTGACCAGCGCCATAAAGACAGGGCGGTGGCAAAATTTAATCTAGACTAAGTCAAAAACTTTAAGGCAATTTATTTCACTAAAAATGGTCATGTGTAATTTTGAAACAAAGAAAGATAAAAAAAAACACATATAACAAATTACTGTACTAAAATGATAAATAAAGGAGTTATTTGTTTATGTATATCTTTGAATTTTATCATATCGTCTTAAACGAAAATAGTATAGTTGAACTTTTAAAAAATGTGTAGATTTATACAATCTTTGAGTTTCTACATCAATGAAAACTTGGCTTTCAGAACATGTAGAAGAAAAACAGTGCATATTTGTATTTTTTTACGCCCATCATTCTGAAGTGGGTGGTTTATTGTGATTGGTTTGCTGTCTGTTTGTACTTCCGCTAATTTAAACGAACTGCTTAACAGAATTTGTAAAACTTTCAAAGATACTTACTATCATAATGTACTTTTCCACCTCTTATTCGTTTCTTCATCCGAACGACTTTTGCAGTCTGCTTTGAAGTGGAATTGAATTTGGTCATATCCACATACGTTTTTATCCGCTTCTACTCCGAAAACCCATATCAGAATTTAACGAAACTTTATCAGAGTCTAATTCATATCAGGTGTGAATGGGGATTTGATGAGGGTGCTTCCATACGCAAATCATGAACTCGGGCATTTATCTGTAAGGCCTCCTATACCGCTAATCATACTTTATTGAAACTATATAAAAATATTCATCAAATACCATTGTGCACCTCTTATTTTGTTTTTTATCCGAAATAGGTTTTGGGTTTCCATAGGCAAATCATAGAATTTTCAATCGCTTTATATATAGGGGACAGAGTATCATTTTGTGAGCTTTGCCCGTAGTACCTCTACATGTATAGTTTATTTTTCTTATATGCATATAAAATTATTTTAATTATATTTGAATTATTTTCTTTGTAAGTTTGCATTAATTAGTTCATTTATTACAAATTACTGCTAGTAAATACCTCCTGTATGTGTGGTACACCCTCCATCTTTAACTGTCTCTGTGTCAGTTCGGTAGACAAACTTTCCAGCAATATTAACATTACTAAGGCTTGCTACTTGTTTAACAGCCGGAGTTCTTGATTCACGTATTGCCATATAATTATGACCATCGCCTGCATCAAAGCCAACCTAGCGTTGAAAAATGCGAGACTGTTTCTTAAAAAAAAAAGCTTATTGAACACGAAATGAAACTAAAGAATCACTATACTTTTTAAAGGTAAATGTTCAAAGATGTTTGATACATAACTACCCTTTTTCGTGTGACATTTGTTCAAGGTTATGAAGTTCTCACACATATTAAATGTTTCGCTCACACAACTTAGGTTCTTTCTTCTATTTCTGCTATTTAAAAAATGATTGATTGATTGCTTTTTGGTGTTTAACCCCTCTTTCAGCACTAATGGCTATTTTGTGGCGGTCATTTTTTATTGATGGAGGAAGACGGAATATCCGGAGAGAACCACCAGTCGAGCATCGGCAGGAAAATTGACAATCCTAGTCAATTAAGATTGGAGTCGAACTCACCTGCGACATGCGGGTTCGAACTCACAACCTTAGTGTTGACAAATTACTTTTACCACTCCGCCACTTAATCTTCTTCTTTTTCTGCTTCAATTACAGAAACCCATCAACAAACTGATTTTTAATTCCCGGCGCATGCCTGTTTCCAAATTTATTGAATATTGTCAAAATATAGATTATCAAATTCATAGTATTATATAATTGTTATTTATACCATTTATTGGTTTAGTCATTTACTATCAATATTATCATTTTTTACATTTTTCTTTTCTTTTTAGATTAACATTTTTTTTTCAATTTTAGTTCGTTTTTAACTTATGAGTTTGTCTATCCCTTTGGTGATTGAAAAAAAAACCCGTTATAATTTCTACGCAATTACGTATTAATATTATCATTTAATTCCACGTAGTCAAGTATCTGCATTGGTACCATTCTAGACTTGTGTTGGTTAACTTCCTAGAACGGGATCCGCATTATACACACCGAACGTAACTACTAAACATATGTGTCCTGGAGATGGACGTGCGGATAGTCGATTCTACTGAATATACCTGTCCTTGAAATCAACATGGATCAGTATCTGCATGACTCTGACTGGAAATGTCTATCGTCCATTCTACTGAATATAACTTTCCTGAAGTTCTTTCTAGACCGATATTGAGTTTACTAAAAGTCGGTATCAGCATGACCTTCAGTGACAGTGTCGGTCGTCTTTTCTACTTTTATACACCGGTGTTTTAAGTCTTCCTAGACTAGTATTTGAATTACCCTGACTGGCCATATCGAGCGTCCTTTTAATTTCTATTTAACATACCTGTGCTGGAGTTCCTCCTAAACCAGTATTTGCATTACCATCACTAGCCGTACCAGTCGTCCATTCTATTTTGTTGTACAGGAAGATAGCAAATGAATGTCTTCCATTAGTAATTAGAATACATTGGAATGTGTTTCTCTGCAAAGAATTACATGAAAAATCACGAATACGTGAATAGTTTTCCCCATCATAATATATAAACCAAAGGGTGACATATTTATGTCACAAAACAATGTATTACTTGTTAACCATAGACTGACACCAAGTACACCACAGTAATTTCGCTTGAATCAATGTCATATTAAACGGAGTGCGTGTTTACTATGAACTGACACCAAGTACACAAAGTAATTTCACTTAAATCAATGATACATACAAGGTCATACAATGGAGTGCGTGTTTACTATGAACTGACACCAAGTACACAAAGTAGTTTCACTGGAATCGATGTTACATACAATGGAGTGCGTGTTTACTATGAACTGACACCAAGTACATAAAATAATTTCACTGGAATCAATGTCACATACAATGGAGTGCGTGTTTACAATGAATTGACACCAAGTACACAAAGTAATTTCAGTGGAATCAATATTACATACTATGGAGTGCGTGTTTACTATGAACTGACAACAAGTACACAAGTAATTTCACTGGAATCAATGTTATATACAATGGAGTAAGTATTTACTACGAACTGACACCAAGTATACAAGCTAATTTCACTGGAATCAATGTCAATACAATAAAGTACGTGTTTACTATGAACTGACACCAAGTACACCATAAACTGACACACAGTACACCAAAGTAATTTCAAAGGAACCAGTGACAAATAAAATACATAAACTGTTAGTTTTTGGTTTGTTTTTATATCAGGCGTTAAGTTCTCATATATAATAATCATACAATTAGCTGTACGTTTCACAGCGTATATCTTCAATGCGCCTGCCTGTACTGGGTAAACATTCTTTAATACTAATACTTTAGGACCTGATTTCTTAGGCTAGTACAATTTCATTTCAAATACGGCTGATATCAGAATAGGGTCTTGCTTTTATAACTTTACAATAATTTTAAAGTAAATCGTAAGCGGAGCTTAACAGCTTACACCAAGAAATATATGTACATGCTCATGTAACCGACTGCTAAAGATCACTATTATTATGATATATTATAATTCTTGCTCTCGATAAAGATTCTTATACGTCATGTCAATTAAAGAGAAACACTATTAATAAAGAAAAAAGGCTTTCAAATACAAAACAGTATTTCATTATCAATTACCTTTCGTTGGCCGGTACTACTTGCTCCATAGAATGCAACGTGATCCCATGTAGCTACAAACACCCATGCTGCATGGAAATTTTTCTGTTCAGGGAATATCTGTCGAATATCATCTGTAGCTTTGAACAACAAATCTTGATTATTTGTTTCATAATACCATACATCACCTCCTTTCGTTGTATCAATGTCACACCAATAGGGTGCAACAATCTTTTTGTTTCCGTTCAGAGGGAAAGCACTAGGTGTATACGTGCTGAGTGTCTCATCAAAAGAAATTGCCCCATTTGTGTTCACCTAGAATGCATTTGCAAATATCTATAATACTAAAATAACGAGGTTCAATTTGTTAGCCGGCATGACGTAAAAACGACGAATCAAAGAATTCAGCTTTATATATAACTTATATAGGACAATGGTGTTGATTAAAAATTACACCATTCCAGGCTATTTTGTTTTCCACATAATTAATATTGACAATAATTAACAAGTTCCGGGTCGAATCCGATACCGGTACCATAAGTATATGTCACATATAGTTTCCGGTTGTATGTATGTATGTATGTTCTGTATCTCCCTCCTTAAATAGGAGCACCACCATGGGTTATGGTGTAAAGGAGGACATTTAACACACTGTATCGAAACAGATTTAATGTGAGCATATGCTTACCCAGTTTCCAAGCCTGGCCGTGATGGGTCTTACTGACAGAAATTCAAGTTAACCTTCACCAAAAAAAAAAACAGTTTATTCTGTAGTAAGAAAACCAGGACAGGTTAAAGCAGAACGATTTTGAAATCAGAGAAAACTATGCACCTTTAAATCAGCATGACTTTATCAGATGACAATACGAATACTAAAATAAAACAGGCTACAAATAAGGCGTAGGTACTTTAATTCAGTCAAGGACCCGCGATGTCGCGGGTGTGTTCTAGTTTGTGTAAAGATAAAACGTTTGGATTTTAAAATAAAATTTGCATATAAGAACCTTTGTCGAGAAACCTTCGAGATAGAACCGTTCTCTAGAAACTTTTGAGAAAGAACCATTGTCGAGAAACATTTGAGATAAAACCATAACCCTTTGAGATAGAATCATTGCCGAGAAACCTTTGAGATATAACCATTGTAGATTGTCTAGAAACATTTGAGAAAAAGCCATAAACCTTTGAGATAGAACCATTGTAGAGAAAGATAGAACCATATTTGTCGAGAAAACATTGAGATAGAACCCTTTTCGAGGAACCTTTGAGATAGAACCACAGTCGAGAACCTAAGTTTATCATTATACCAATCATCAAAACGATTTCTGAGAACGTTTGATGATCACTATACGAACCAGAAAAGGTCTTAACAAGTCCGAATGTGATGATATGTAAGATGTCGTATTCATTGACCTAGTACTGTCTTATTTAGAACATATTCACACCTTTAATCAAAGTCTTCAGTTTTCTCTGTAATGTTTTGAAGACTGTTGTATGTCTTTTTGTCGTTTTTCCCATGATTTTTTGTCTTCCACTTATGAGTTAAAATATCCCTTTGGTATCTTCCACCTCTCTTTCAAGACAAAAGAGAGGCAAAAGGTAACAAAGGGACATTCAAACTCAGAAGTCGAAAATAAACTGACAACGCAATGGCTAAAACAAGAAAGACAAAGAGACCAACAACATTACGCAAAACACAACATAGAGTAACAAGAACCCCACCAAAAACTGGGGATTTTTCTTATGTGCTCTAGAAGAGTAAGCATATCCTGCTCCACATGTGGTACCCGTCGCAAGTACAAACCCAGTGATAAGTCTAAATTTGGTAGGTAAGATTGTCGATACGTTATTGACCAAACCTAAATATTACTTCACTTTATAGTGTTTTAATGTCAGTTATAATTCAGTATAGATGATACATAATATTTAAATCTTGGATAATTTAATGCTGATTGCAGATCTCTGATAGTATCTGTTAATTTCATTCAAACACCTCTTTTATACTAGGAACGATTTAAAGCTTCTGAGCTTGTTTAGACCCCTGTCTATTGTATTAGACTTTATGTTGGCCTGTCGATATCTATATTGGCTGTTTATGTCTGTCTATTGTATTAGACTTGATGTTGGCCTGTCGATATCTATATTGGCTGTTTATGTCTGTCTATTGTATTAGACTTGATGTTGGCCTGTCGATATCTATATTGGCTGTTTATGTCTGTCTATTGTATTAGACTTGATGTTGGCCTGTCGATATCTATATTGGCTGTTTATGTCTGTCTATTGTATTAGACTTGATGTTGGCCTGTCGATATCTTTATTGGCTGTTTATGTTTGTGTATTGTATTTGACTTGATGTTGACCTGTCGATATCTATATTGGCTGTTTAAAGTCTGTCTATTGTATTAGACTTGATGTTGGCCTGTCGATATCTATATTGGCTGTTTATGTCTGTGTATTGTATTAGACTTGATGTTGGTCTGTCGATATCTATATTGGCCGTTTATGTCTGTCTATTGTATTAGACTTGATGTTGGCCTATTGATATCTATATTGGCTGTTTATGTCTGTGTATTGTATTAGACTTGATGTTGGCCTGTCGATATCTATATTGTCTGTTTATGTCTGTCTATTGTATTAGACTTGTATTAGAACTGATGTTGGCCTGTTGATATCTATATTGGCTGTTTATGTCTGTCTATTGTAGTAGACTTGATGTTGGTCTGTCGATATCTATATTGTCTGTTTATGTCTGTCTATTGTATTAGATTTGATGTTGGCCTGTCGATATCTTTATTGGCCGTTTATGTCTGTGTATTGTATTAGACTTGATGTTGGCCTGTCGATATCTATATTGGCTGTTTGTGTCTGTGTATTGTATTAGACTTGACGTTGGCCTGTCGATATCTATATTGGCTGTTTATGTCTGTCTATTGTATTAGACTTGATGTTGGCCTGTCGATATCTATATTGGCTGTTTATGTCTGTGTATTGTATTAGACTTGATGTTGGCCTGTCGATATCTATATTGGCTGTTTATGTCTGTATATTGCTGTCTCATTGACGTAAAACACAAAATTTATTTAATTATACAGAAAAGTAGAGATCCCTTTATATACAGGCGGTATTTTGGATAAATGTTACAAGATTCAATAAATGACAGCGTTCATCCAAATGATCTGTGATGATGACAGTACTTATATTTTGATTGAATTGAGAGATTTATATAACGGTGCCCATATCAAACGTTAATCCCAAAGAGATGGGAGAGATTTTTATTAGTGTGACCATATATAAGTTAATCCCCCGAGAAATATTTAACATTTGACCATTATCATAATTTTGACCGTAATTACTGGTCGAAAATGTTTTTTTTTGCCTTTTGATATTACCTTGATTGTTGGGAACTATTGTATCCCTTTTTATACGGTTCACATAATTATGTGCTGGGATAACTTTTTCATACAAAACCTAAACTATTTTTTGTTTAATTTTTAAACCATTTAGGAG
Organism: Mytilus coruscus; assembly: GCA_017311375.1. Lineage (NCBI taxonomy): Eukaryota > Metazoa > Mollusca > Bivalvia > Mytilida > Mytilidae > Mytilus > Mytilus coruscus. The sequence continues at coordinate 1,024,240 of CM029596.1, read as the reverse complement.
TCCATATCCTTGATGAACGGAAATTGCATCGGAAGACGTTTGACGAACGTGCAGAACAGAAATTAAAGATACTAAGTTGTCTATTTTTGAATGATAAAGTCGAGTTTAAATGTGTGCACTAAAGTACTTAACAAAGCGTTTTCTTGTCTTCGTGACTAAATGGCACTGGAATATAAATGAAATAAAGGATCGATTCACCTGACGACTATGAGAATTCAATCAGCGTTAACCGTACTTTGACCTATAATGGTTTACATTTATAAATTTTGACTTTGATGGAGAGTTGTCTCATTGGCACTCATACCACATCTTCTTATATCTATTAAGGAAGATTCAAGTACCGTATGCTTTTTTTTTTCATCTTACTTGCTTCATTATGTGCCATGATAGACAATATAATGTGAATGCCTGTCAATCCATGAACAAGTAACAATTAATTATGAAAAAAAAAAAAAAGATTTGAGGATCTTGCCGAGTTTGTCATTAAATATTTGGTACATTATTCTGGTGTGGTTACCAGAAGAAATAAACGTTCAATTCTTACTTACGTAAAGAGATCTAAATACTTGATTGAAATATGGAAACGATGTACTAATGGGTACTCGAATAGAGCTGCCGTCGTCGTTGGTAGGTACTCTATGGTCTCCGTGCGACTGTCCGTAAGGATAAAAGTCGTTTAACTGGACACAATAACATCCCTGTATGAAGAAAACTACTAATAGTTGGAATGCAAACATGCCTACAATATGCATATGTATACCAATAAGGAGTAAGTTTTTGTATGTTTTAAAAATAAATATAATCATGTTATCTGTTCTAAACAAATATCAGTAATGTAAACAGATTAGATACAAATACAGTAATATTTGGTAAAGCAGTAATTACCTTTTTTACAAGACATATACAATGTATAACTAATGTGTTGAAATCTCTGCTTAACAAGCATACCTTTTCTAATATTATAGAATGTTTAACTGTTAAACGTCCGAGGGATAGTCTTTCCAATCTGTATACTACAGTGGAGAGTACATCCGAGGGATAGTCTTTTCCATGTGTATACTATAGTGAATAGTACTGTAACGTGTAACGGGCGATCAGTGGATCCGTATCTGAATAAATCAGGATTTCAAGTGTTAAACTCAATTTTGTACCACAACCAGTTGTCCTATTCAAAACAATTAACACACCCTTAAATTGATTCACAACGTAAAATATATACACAGCACAATGCACATAAATCAAAATGCAAGGTGAAGTACCTCATTCACAATGCATAAACACAATGTTTCATAACAGACTATATATACACAATGTCACTATGCAATCACTATGCAACATGTATCAGACCGATTTATTCACAATGTCACTAACAGATTACTATGCAAGATGCATACGGCCCTTTATTACACAATGTCACCAACAGATTACTTTGCAACATGCATCAAGTAAGTATCACACAAAACGTATGAACACAAAATCACATATATACAACTTCTATTTACAACGTCCACCAATATGTTGTATCACCTTGTTAGTCTGCAACTAACCACAATAACACAATGACACAATTACACATGGACAAATCCTTCAATGCACAAGGAATATATATATAAACACAGCTGAACTCACGCACTAACTATCCCTTTGAGTTCCCGCACAATGAATATTATCCAAACTGGTACAAGCTTTAACAAAGTACACTTTCACTAATACACTTCCACAATATTACAGCTTGCAACACCAGCAAGTATACACCTTGTATTCTCACTAATACAAATCTATGAAGTATCCACACTTCCACATAGTACAACTTGCAACACCAGCAAGTATACACCTTGTATTCTCACTAATACAAATAACTTATTATATATATAAGTTCCACTTTATACATTGTATCACAATCACTATTGCAATATTCACATATAAATCCGAACACTATTTATATATATCCTTTGGAATCACTTAATTCACTCTACTTACCAGTTGGAAAATAATCCCTGATGTTATCACTTCAACGGTCCACATAAAACTGACAAAGTTTCAACAAATGGGAGTTTTAACGACCTTGACTGGCTATACAGCCCTTGCACGGTTGGTACAAAGTTTCTCTGTCTTGGGCTGGTTTATATACTACCATCTGGATCAGTCCATTAAACTTAAAGGGGTGAAAATCAAGATTATACCAACTTTAGGGGTGTTTTAAGTAACAGATGGTGCTCCAACTATGGAGATAATTATATACATATAGAAACACAACTAACAGGAAAAGACAACTGGTATTTTACATCAAAACAAATGAACTATGACCGATTTTTGTTACAGTACATCCGGGGGATAGTCTTTTCCATCAGTATACTATAGTGAAGAATACATACGGGGGATAGTCCTTTCCATGTGTATTCTATAGTGAAGAATATATCCGGGGATAGTCTTTCCATCTGTATACTACAGTGAAGATTACATCCGGGGGATAGTCTTTTCCATCTGTATACTATAGTGAAGAGTACACCCGAGGGATAGTCTTTCAATCTGTATACTACAGTGAAGAGTACATTCGAGGGATAGTGTTTTCCATCTGTATTCTAAAGTAGACAATTCATCCGAGGGATAGTCTTTTCCATCTGTATACTATAGTGGAGAGTACATCCGAGGGATAGTTTTTCCATCTGTATACTATAGTGAAGAGTACACCCGAGGGATAGTCTTTCCAATCTGTATACTATAGTGAAGAGTACATCTGATGGATAGTCTTTCAATCTGTATACTACAGTGAAGAGTACATTCGAGGGATAGTGTTTTCCATCTGTATTCTAAAGTGGACTCTTCATCCGAGGGATAGTCTTTCCCATCTGTATACTATAGTGGAGAGTACATCCGAGGGATAGTATTTTCCATCTGTATACTATAGTGAAGAGTTCATTCGAGTGATAGTGTTTTCCATCTGTATTCTATAGTGGACAATACATCCGAGGGATAGTTTTGCCATCGGTATACAATAGTGGGGAGTACATCCGAGGGATAGTCTTTTCAATTTGTATACTATAGTGAAGAGTACATCCGAGGGATAGTCTTTCCAATCTGTATACTGTAGTGAAGAGTATATCCGAAGGATAGTGTTTTCCATCTGTATACTATAGTGAAGAGTATATCCGAGGAATAGTCTTTCCTATCTGTATACTATAGTGGAGAGTACACCGAGGGATAGTATTTTCCATCTGTATACTACAGTGAAGAGTACATCCGAGAGATAGTCTTTCCATCTGTATACTTTAGTGGAGAGTACCTCTGGGGATAGTCTTTTCCATCTGTATACTATAGTGGTGAGCATATCCGAGGGATAGTATTTCCTATCTGTATACTATAGTAGAGAGTACGTCCGAGGGATAGTCTTTTCATATGTATACTATAGTGGAGAGTATATCCGAGGGATAGTTTTTCCATCTGTATACTATAGAAAAGAGTACATCCGACGGATAGTGTTTTCCATCTGTACACTATAGTGGATAGTACATCTTGGGGATAGTCTTTTCCATCTGTATACTATATTGGAGAGTATATCCGAGGGAAAGTCTTTTCTATCTGTATACTATAGTGGAGAGTATATCCGAGGGATAGTCTTTTCCATCTGTATAATATAGTGGAGAGTACATCCGACGGATAGTGTTTTCCATATGTATACTATAGTGAAGAATACATCCGGGGGATATTCTTTTCAATTTGTATACTATAGTGAAGAGTACATCTGGGGGATAGTCTTTTCCATCTGTATACTATAGTGGTGAGCATATCCGAGGGATAGTATTTCCATCTGTATACTATAGTAGAGAGTACGTCCGAGGGATAGTCTTTTCATATGTATACTATAGTGGAGAGTATATCCGAGGGATAGTCTTTCTATGTGTATACTATATATAGTGAAGAATATATCCGAGGGATAGTCTTTCCCATCTGTATACTATAGTGGAGAGTACATCCGAGGGATAGTCTTTCCATCTGTATACTATAGTGGAGAGTAAATCCAAGGGATAGTCTTTCCATCTGTATACTATAGTGGAGAGTATATCCGAGGGATAGTCTTTCCATCTGTATACTATAGTAGAGAGTATATCCGAGGGATAGTCTTTCCATCTGTATACTATAGTGAAGAGTATATCCGAGGATAGTCTTTCCATCTGTATACTATAGTGGAGAGTAAATCCAAGGGATAGTCTTTCCATCTGTATACTATAGTGGAGAGTAAATCCAAGGGATAGTCTTTCCATCTGTATACTATAGTGGAGAGTACATCCGAAACAGAGTATGGTTACCCTTACGAATCACGCCCTGCTTTGATTGGAGTTTGTATTGTTATAATATTGTTAAAGCTCTTTCTGTTAATTCTATATATATAGAGGCACGTAACAAACATGGCCTCGTTTAGTCTAAATGACATAAATAAATTTATGAATGCAGATATAATAGAATGTGAGCTGTGTGATAAACGTGTTTATGGTATGGCAGCCTTTGTACGACATCCTGTAAGGACGATAAGCTGAATGGAGATAAATATTTGCTAGAAATACAGTTATATTTCGGAGACATGATTTAAAACGTCTGCTTAACAGTTGTTCTATAAAATATAATCACAAATTTCTTGTCTATTTTTCACATTTTCCATCGGATATTCCAACTGAAAGGAAATAATGAAAATATCCGATGAAAAATGGAAAAAAAAAATTAAATAACAAAAATGGATGGTTTTATATTATAGAACTAGTTGGACAATAGCAGTAAGGGGACGAACATTTAATATTCTTGGGAGGGGGCAGGAGGATTTATTTTGTGGATTTATTATTCATTTTAATCTCTCACCATATATGTATGCTTATTTTATTTTTTGGACATATGATTTTCAAGTCTGTGGTGATCTTTTGATTGAATTTCAGAGTCTAGTTTCTTATAAAATCTTTCTTCAGTCTCTTAAAAATAATCACATGTGTCCATGACGACAACAGGGCTGCCATTTTATCAGCTGGTTTCATTATTATGTCGTCTTTGTTTTTAAGCAGCTGCGCAGCTTCATTTTCTTCCTCATGTTTGAGAAGTGGCGGAGGACAGATGTGGTACGTCGGATTTAGTTTTGTCAATATATGTTCTAAAGTGGCACATTTGCTGGGTTTAGGTATTCCTGATTTTTTCCCCTAAGTCTTGGAATTTCGACATCTTCTTGTTCTTCTGAGTTAAGATAACTTATGCCCCCCTGAGTGCTAATGTTGCCCTTGTTAGAAAAGTGTTCCTAAATTTTGAGAGATCTAGCTAATGAGTCAATGTAATCTTCAAATAGTTTATTATTAATTTAACCAGGCGTGGGACAGAAATTAAGACCTTTTGATAAGACTTTATTCTCAGTCAAAGCAACTGAAGACAAAATGACTTCAGTGTTTATAGAGCTCTTACAAATCTTTTTTTCTCTTGATCTGCGCTTCCAGGATTTTTTTCCCGGTTGTGTCGATACAATTAAGAGTTAAGGTGGTCTGTATAAAGTACGCCATCTCGTTTAAATTTCTTAACTCGTTTTTCATGTAATTTCCTGGATGTATCCGTTAATCCGAATATATGTTTCTGATAATCCAAATATCGGTGTCTGATAATCTGATACCAGTTTCTATTTATCCGTATATCTTTTCAAGTTCTTTTTCATCTTGATATCTATGTAACCCTGTATATCTAATTCTGTTAATCAATATATGTGTTTCTCTTAATCCGTATATGTGTTTCTCTTAATCCGTATATGTGTTTCTCTTAATCCGTATGTGTGTTTCCGTATATGTGTTTCTCTAATCCGTATATGTGTTTATGTTTATGGGCATATTTGTTGTATTCAATTCGTTTATCTGTTTCTGTTAATCCGTATATTTGTTTCTGTAAAAAAAGGATATCTGTTTTGTCTGGTTATTCGGGCTTCACAGTGAATGACATAAAGTGGTAATCCGAATTCTGTTTTTGTTAATCCGTATTTCTGTTTCTGTTTACCCGCACATATATACTTTTCAATTTTGGTTTATCCGTTTCTGTTAATCCGTATATTAGTTTCAGTTGATATCGAGATCTGTTTATACTGATATCTGTTTCTGTTGATGCTGATATCTGTTTGTGTTTTTTTGTATGTGTCTTTGATGATACGAATATTAGTTTGTTTTAATACAGTTATGTGTTTGTGTTTGACTGTATGTGTCTTTGATGATACGAATATCAGTTTGTTTTAAATCATATATCTGTTTGTGTTCTTCTGTATGTGTCTTTGATGATACGAATATCAGTTTGTTTTAATACAGATATCTGTTTGTGTTTGACTGTATGTGTCTTTGGTGATACGAATATCAGTTTATTTTAAATCATATATCTGTTTGTGTTCTTCTGTATGTGTCTTTGTTGATACGAATATCAGTTTGTTTTAATACAGATATCTGTTTGTGTTTGACTGTATGTGTCTTTGTTGATACGAATATCAGTTTGTTTTAATACAGATATCTGTTTGTGTTTGACTGTATGTGTCTTTGTTGATACGAATATCAGTTTGTTTTAATACAGATATCTGTTTGTGTTTGACTGTATGTGTCTTTGTTGATACGAATATCAGTTTGTTTTAATACAGATATCTGTTTGTGTTCTTCTGTATGTGTCTTTGATGATACGAATATCAGTTTGTTTTAATACAGATATCTGTTTGTGTTTGACTGTATGTGTCTTTGTTGATACGAATATCAGTTTGTTTTAAATCATATATCTGTTTGTGTTCTTCTGTATGTGTCTTTGGTGATACGAATATCAGTTTGTTTTAATAGATATCTGTTTGTGTTTGACTGTATGTGTCTTTGTTGATACGAATATCAGTTTGTTTTAATACAAATATCTGTGTGTGTCAATAGTGCTATCTGTTTCGTTTAAAATGGATATCCATCTATTCTAATATGGATATGAGTTTTTGTTCAACTGGATATCTGTTTATGTTTAAACGGATGCCTGTTTATTTTAATACGGATGTCTGTTTCTGTATATACGGATGTTTGTTGATGTTAATTCTGATGTCTGTTTATTTTATGTTAAAACGGATGTCTGCTTATGTTAATACGGATGTCTGTTTATGTTAATATATATGTTAATACGGATGTTTGTTTATGTAAATACGGATGTCTGTATATGTTAATACGGATGCTTTGTTTATGTTAATACGGATGTCTGTTTATGTTATGTTAATACGGATGTCTGTATATGTTAATACGGATGTTTGTTTTGTGAATACGAAGTCTGTATATGTTAATACGGATGCCTGTTTATGTTAATACGGATGTCTGATTATGTCAATACGGATGTCTGTTCATGTTTATACGGATGTCTGATTATGTTTATACGAATGTTGATGTTTGTTTATGTTAATACGGATGTCTGTTTATGTTTATACGGATGTCTATTTCTGTGAATACGGATCTTTGTTTATATTAATTCGGATGTTGTAAGCTTGCCGATGACCCAGTGGACTATGATTTTCATATAAAGTTTTTTCTTAATAATTTAATTCTCATTTCCAAATCTCAACCTTCGTTATATCAGTTATCAGATAAATATTTATAATATTTGTTTTAAAAATCAAAATAAGAAATAGTTATCTAAACAAATATTTGTGTTTAATGTTTGTACAGATTATATGGTCTCAAGGTCTTCTGCTCATTTTTTTTTCAAAGTTATTTAAAGTCGGTATCAAATAAACATTCTACAAAGTTCTGTTCAAGGTAAATTTACGGCATCTTTATAAAACACCATCCCTGTAAAACTTAGGATGTGATATCCCGTTTTCACATAGAATTATACAGGTACTGCGAAACTTCAAGGCCATATTTTGTATCTATACAAGAATTATGTAAATATTTTAAGAATAATGTGGTAACGAAATCCATGACTTAATAATTTAAAAAATGTCATTTTAACATTTTATGTTTGCTATTACGTATAACAATAGGATCAGAAGCAACTTTTCTACTATTACTACTATCCTATCATATTTAGAGGGGCATTAGCTGTCAAATTTATGTCAACTGATTCGACTCAAAATCTCATATTTTATTTATAACATACAAAAAAAGTTTATCCAAATTACAAAAAAGTCCTAAAGAAACAATTTACTATGCATGGATTCGTTATAATGTATCAAAATTTCGTGTGTATTTTAGAATAGACGCCATTTAATTAACCACAGAGATGATCTCCGAAGAATTAAAAAACCAAAAAATTTTTTTAAAATTCTTTTAAAAAACCCAAAAAAAAAATTTTACAAAAAAAAATTTAAAAATTTTCTTTTTAAAAAAAAAAAAAAAAGTTTTAAAAAACAAAAAATTTTTAAAAATCAAAACCCAAAAAAATTTTTTTTAAAAAAAAAAAAATAAAAGGCCCAATAAAAACATTAATTGTAATTTTAAAACCCAAAAAATTTTTTAAAAATAATTTTAGGAAAATTAAATTTTTTTTAAAAATTTTAAAAATTAAATTTCAAAAAGGGAAGAACCTAATTTTTTTTTAATTTAAATTTTTAAATTTTCCGCCAAAATTTTAAACATTAATTTTATCCGGAATTTTTTTAAATTTTAAAAAAAAAATTTAAAAATTTTAAATCAAAAGTTTTAAAACCTTAAAGGCCCTTTGGAACAAAAAAATTTTTTTAAAATTTTGAAAAAATTTTTTTTCTTTTTAAAAAAAAAATTTTAAATAAATTTTTTTGGCCCTAAACTTTTTAAAGTTTTAAAAAATAAACTTTTTAAAAACCCAAAAAATTTAAAAATTTATTTTGAAAAATTTCTACAAAAATTTTTGTTTTTCCCGGGCCACTTTAAAATTTTAAAATGGGCATTTTTCTTTTTTTAAAAAAAAATTTAAATTTAATTTTAAAAAAATTAAAAAATTTTTTGAAAGCCAGGGTTTAAAAAATTTTGAAACATTTCTTTAAAAAAACTTCCGGGAAACCCCAATTTATTGTCTTTGTTTAAAAATTTTGGGAAAAAACTTAAAAAAAAAAATTTAAAAATTTTTTTAAAAAAAAAAAATTAATTTTCCCCTTCCCTTTAAAATTTTTTTATTTTCATAAAAACAAATTATAAATAACCCTTTATTTTAAGTCTACCCAATTTTTTAAAAAAAAGGATTTTAAATTTAAAATGTTTGGGGAAAAAATTTTTCAAAATTTTATTTAAAAGAAAGAAGTTATTTTTTAAAAAGGAGAAAAGTTAAAAAAGGTATAAAATTTTAAAATGGGGCTTTTTTAAAAAAAAAAATTAAGGAAACAGGTTTTAATTTTCCTTAAATTTTTCCATTTTTCCCTTTTAAAAATAATTTTTTCCAAAAAGAAAATTTGGTAAAATTTTTTCAAATTTTTAAAAAAATCCCTTTTTTAAAGTTTTTTTCAAAAAACAAAAATTGGTTTTCTAAATTTTTAAATTTTTCAAAACCAAAGGGAAAAATTTAAATTAAAAAAAAGTTATTATTTTTAATTTAATTTTTCCAAAAATTTTATTTTTTTATTTCAAATTTAAAAAAAAATTTAATTTAAATTGTTTTCATAAATTTTTATGGAAAATTTTAAATTTTTTAAAAAATCCCAAATTTGAAAATTTTTTTTTAAAGGGTTTTAAAAAATTTAAAAAAATTTTTTATTTTAAAAATTTTTTTCCCCTTTTTTCCCAAAAATTGTAAAAAAAAAATTTTAAGGGAAGTCAAATTTTTTTACTTTTTTAAATTTTTAAAAATTTTTTTAAAAAAATTTTAAAAAAAAAAAGTTTGTTTAAATTAAGATAATTTTAAACAAAAATTTTAAAGGGAAATTAATTTTTTAACCGGGATTTTAAAATTTTTTATATCCCAAAAATTTTAAAAAAACAGGTTTTTTTTTTTTTAAACCGGATATTTTATTTAAATTGTTTAAGGGTTTTCCTGGAAAAAATTTATTTTAAATTTAATTTTTAAAAAATTTTTAAATAAATTGGGAAAATTTTTTTTATAAAATTAGGTTTTTGGTTTAAAAATTTTTAAAATTTGCATCTTTTTTTTAAAATTTTAAAAATTTCAAAATTTTTTTAATTTTTTTTAAAATTTTAAATTTTACAAAATTATTTTCTTTTTTAAAAAACCCAAAAAAATTTTTGGAAATTTAAACCATTTTTCAAATTTTTGTTTAAAAATTTTTTATAAAATTTAAAAAAAAAATAAATTTCATTCAAATTTTTTTCCCGAAAAAAAATTTTATTGAAAAATTTTTAAAAAAAAACCCTTTAAATAAAATTTGGAACTTAAATTGTTTATTTTAAAATTAATTTTGGATTCTGTTTTCCCTAAATTTGTTTAAAAAATTAGGCAAAAAATTTTTTAATTTTAAAATTAAAGTTTTTTAAAAATAAATTGAAACCCAATTTTAAACCAGAAACTTTTTAAAAAAATTAAAAAAAAATTTTAATTTTAAAAACATTTAAAAATTCAAAAAAATTTTTTAAAAGTTTCTTTTTTTGGAAAATTTTCCAAAAAATTTAAAGAAAACTTTAATTATTTAAAAAAATTTTAAAATTAAATTTTAAATTTAAATATAAATTTTTTTTTAAAATTTTAAAAATTTTGGGTTTTAAAATTTTTTTAAAATTATTTTTCAAAATTTTTAAACAATTAATTTTAAAAATTCAAAATTTTAAATTTTCCTTTTTATATGTTTTTCTAAAAATTAATAAAAAATTAAATAAAGAAAATTTCAAATTTTGAAAAAAGTTTTATCATTCAAAATTTAATTGAAAAAATTTTAAAATTTTAAAAAAATATTTTAAAATTTGGAGAAATTTTTTTCAAAAATTATTTAAATTTAAATTAAATTTAAATCCTTTTTTAAAAACCTTAAAATTAATTTAAGATTTTAAATTTTTAAAGAAAAATTAAAATTTTTAAATTTTTTTAAAATTAAATTTTTATTTAAATTGTTAAAATAAAAATTTTTTAATATTTAAAATTATTTTCCCTTTTAAAAAATTAAAATTTAAAATTTAATATTTTATCAATTTTAAAACTTAAAAAAATAAAAAATTTTAAATTTTTTCCCAAAGAATACAAATTTTTTTCAAACTTAAAAATTAAAAAATTAAATTAAAAATTTTTTTTAAATTGTTCCTTTTAAAATTTTTAATCATTTGGGTTATTATCCAAAATCCTTTAAATTTTTAAAAAACTTTTTTTACCCAAAAAATTTAAAAAAAAAATTTTATAAAAAAAAATATAATATTTCAAGTTAAAATTGGGAATTTAAAATAAAAATAAAATAAAAAATTAAATAAAACCCTTTTTTACAAAAAATTTATTAATTTTTTAAAAAAATTAAAAAAATATAATTTAATATTTGAATAAACAAATTAAAAAATTTATTAAAATCTTTTAATAAACAAACTTTTTTACAAAAATTTTTAAAGAAAAAATTTTTTAAAAAAAAAGAAATAAAGGGTTTATTTTGGTTTAAATTGTAAATTAAAGGTCCCTTTTTAAATTTTAATAATTAATTTTAAATAAATAAACCCATTTCAAAAAGGAATTTTAAAAAACCCCAAATTTAAAAAAATTTTAAATTTTTTTGGGATAAAATTTAAAATAAAAATTAACATTTAAAATTTAAAATTTTTCCAAAAAATTTGGGTAAAAATTTTCCAAAAATTACATAAAATAATTTAAAAGGGCTTAAATTTTTTTCCCTTTGTAAAAAATTTTCCCAAAAATTTAAAATGAAAAAAAAAAATTTAAAAAAAAAAAGGAAACGGAAAGAAAAATTTTTAAATTTAATTTATTAAATTTTTTTAATTTTTAAAAAATTTAAAAAAAAAAAAAAAAATTTTGGCTTTAATCAATTTTTTAAAAACTTTTAAATATTTTTGGGAAATGGCTTTTTAAAAAAATTTTTAAAAAAAATTAAAATGGGAAAAAAAATTTTAAAATTGATTTTAAAATTTAAATTAAAAATTTTTTAAATTTAAAAAAATTTTCCAAAAAATTACAGGAAAAAATTTATTTTTTTTCTTTGTTTAAAAAAGGGAAGTTTTTTTGAATTTTTAAATTTTTAAAAACGTTTAAAAAAATGGGTTAAAAATATTTAAATTAAATTTATTTAAAATTTAAATTTAAAAGAATTGTTTTAATTGAAACCAAAGGTTTAAAAAAATACTTTATTATTTTAATTTAAAAAAAAAAAAAATTTTTTTTTTTTATGCAGGTCATAAATTAAATTGTTGAATGAAATCAAATCTTTAACTACTAATGGGTGCCGTAGGAGGTCGACCGGACTTTTTAGCGAGGATTTCTTGGCATGTAACAGATAGAAAAACTCAGGGTTAGAATTCATAGAACAGACAAGGGGCAGTGGCAAATATTTCATATATAGATTGAACACAGAGAGGATTACCCAGGCACCCTTTGCAAAAAAAACGAACTTTTTCTTCTTTGTGCCTTCGGACTTTATGTTTTGAATTGTAGTTTCACTTTCCATATTCGGTATTTACTCTAATGTAAGCTCCACGTGGTAAAAAAACACGTGATGCAGGAATATATTATCTTGAACTTAGGCTATTTCCTTCTTTTAGGCGGGGACTCCAAGCAGACAACATGCATGTGTATAACGGAACTGTAGATTTTCTTATTAAATAAAGAGAGTTGCCGGTCCGGTACATGAATAGATCGGTTAGAAAGCAAGGTTTTAATTTTAATTAGATTGGTAAGCTTAAATCGAGGGTTCAAAATGCAGATCGCCAAAAAGGGGGCGGGTTCACAGGAATAATTTTATTGATGAGCTCTACATTTGAAAAGTTTATTTTTTTAAATTTAATTAAAGAGAGAAAAATGTTAAACAAATTATGAATGGTCTTTCTTCCTTTCTCCCATGCCAAGAAATTGCCTCCGTTGAAATTTTGCAAACATCCCATAGAGCAAATTACACAGATGATTAATATTGACCATTTGGTATATGGCTGTGTTCTAAGCGACACGTATATGCAGGTCATAAATTAATTTGTTGAATGAAATCAAATCTTTAACTACTAATGGGTGCCGTAGGAGGTCGACCGGACTTTTTAGCGAGGATTTCTTGGCATGTAACAGATAGAAAAACTCAGGGTTAGAATTCATAGAACAGACAAGGGGCAGTGGCAAATATTTCATATATAGTTTGAACACAGAGAGGATTACCCAGGCACCTTTGCAAAAACAAAAACGAACTTTTTCTTCTTTGTGCCTTCGGACTTTATGTTTTGAATTGTAGTTTCACTTTCCATATTCGGTATTTATTCTAATGTAAGCTCCACGTGGTAAAAACACGTGATGCAGGAATATATTATCTTGGAGTTAGGCTATTTCCTTCTTTTAGGCGGGGACTCCAAGCAGACAACATGCATGTGTATAACGGAACTGTAGATTTTCTTATTAAATAAAGAGAGTTGCCGGTCCGGTACATGAATAGATCGGTTAGAAAGCAAGGTTTTAATTTTAATTAGATTGGTAAGCTTAAATCGAGGGTTCAAAATGCAGATCGCCAAAAAAAGGGGGGGGGCGGGTTCACAGGGAATAATTTTATTGATGAGCTCTACATTTGAAAAGTTTATTTTTTTTAAATTTAATTAAAGAGAAAAAATGTTAAACAAATTATGAATGGTCTTTCTTCCTTTCTCCCATGCCAAGAAATTGCCTCCGTTGAAATTTTGCAAACATCCCATAGAGCAAATTACACGGATGATTAATATTGACCATTTGGTATATGGCTGTGTTCTAAGCGACACGTATATGCAGGTCATAAATTAAATTGTTGAATGAAATCAAATCTTTAACTACTAATGGGTGCCGTAGGAGGTCGACCGGACTTTTTAGCGAGGATTTCTTGGCATGTAACAGATAGAAAAACTCAGGGTTAGAATTCATAGAACAGACAAGGGGCAGTGGCAAATATTTCATATATAGATTGAACACAGAGAGGATTACCCAGGCACCCTTTGCAAAAAAAACGAACTTTTTCTTCTTTGTGCCTTCGGACTTTATGTTTTGAATTGTAGTTTCACTTTCCATATTCGGTATTTACTCTAATGTAAGCTCCACGTGGTAAAAAAACACGTGATGCAGGAATATATTATCTTGAACTTAGGCTATTTCCTTCTTTTAGGCGGGGACTCCAAGCAGACAACATGCATGTGTATAACGGAACTGTAGATTTTCTTATTAAATAAAGAGAGTTGCCGGTCCGGTACATGAATAGATCGGTTAGAAAGCAAGGTTTTAATTTTAATTAGATTGGTAGCTTAAATCGAGGGTTCAAAATGCAGATCGCCAAAAAGGGGGCGGGTTCACAGGAATAATTTTATTGATGAGCTCTACATTTGAAAAGTTTATTTTTTTAAATTTAATTAAAGAGAGAAAAAAATGTTAAACAAATTATGAATGGTCTTTCTTCCTTTCTCCCATGCCAAGAAATTGCCTCCGTTGAAATTTTGCAAACATCCCATAGAGCAAATTACACAGATGATTAATATTGACCATTTGGTATATGGCTGTGTTCTAAGCGACACGTATATGCAGGTCATAAATTAATTTGTTGAATGAAATCAAATCTTTAACTACTAATGGGTGCCGTAGGAGGTCGACCGGACTTTTAGCGAGGATTTCTTGGCATGAAATCGTTTCTGTGCAAAGTAATGTTTTTGCATCGGTTCATCTTATTTTCCAATATTTTGATTTTTGTTTTCTTTGAATTGACGGGCTCTCATCAAAGGAACAAAAAAAAAAAAAAAAAAAAAAAATAAAGAAATATGATAACAATTTTAATTTTTGAAAATTCTCAATGTGACCACGCCAAATCAATACCTTGCTATACACTGCATGGTTTAATAAAGGTTTTGTTAAAACCAGTTCTTCATTGGCTTAATAAAACGGTAAAAAGTCAGAAAATTAACACATGCATTTTGTACATTAATACTAGGATTGCAAGGCATGTAGATTGGTACCCCTCTATATATGTCCCCCCCCCCCGACAATACACGTGGTATGTGTAGATTTCTCCTTAATCAATCCTCTTTTCAGGCCATGCACGGTTGTAATATATAAAAAAAAAATGACAGTATGTTAATAAAGATACCACGACAAGAAAGCGTGTCTATTCTTTTATTTACGGACATTTTTTCCTGCACAATATTATAAATATTTTATGTTTTAAATTTTAATTCCATATATATACATCATTTACGAAGCAATTCAGGTCTATTGAGTCGTTCGTCTTGCAGATGCAGAATATTTCTGGATCAAATTATTTTTCCAGCTCTAACACTTAGTCATCGCTTATAGATACATCGTCGACCATGATCAAATGATGACTGAAATACGTCAACAGAAAACATCCGGTGTGTATTTTTTAATAGTCTGGGATCCTGGCCAAACCTTTACTTCTTGTAAGTAAGGCTATATATATATATATATATATGTATACTGTGAGAATTGAGCCATGATCTCAGCCTTATTTTGTAAAATCTCTGTCGGTTTATAACACTTCGGGTGTTTCCGTTCTTACTCGGATGTGTTATTAGGACAAAGTCTCCCTCTGCTACCGAATCGATCTTAACTAATTAACACCCACTTACAGAAAAGGCGGTAACATTTTATGTGTAATTAGCGTCTTTCGTCCTCTCTCCTTCTCATATAACCTCCTTGTAAACCAAGCACTATGTATTTTGGTGTGCATTTTCGTAAACGGTGTGCAACCAATAATTTTGACACAGAACATTTTTTAGCAATAACAAATACCTTTTCATTTGAATAATAGCAAAAAATCAGAGTAAAAAATACAATTCTCCGAATTTATAATTTTTTAACAAATATTTAGTTTCTAACACAATTTTAACTTGAGGAAACAATTTGGAATGCATATAATGCCTCTATTATATATATTAATTTTTGATGACATCATACCACAAGAAGAAGCTTCTCAAAATCTGTGACTTTTTAACAACATCCTGTCACAAGAAGATGCTTCTCAAAATTTGTGATTTGTGAAACAAAAAGTAAGAATTTACCATTTAAAAAAAAAAAAAATTGTCAATCACTTTGAAATAACTTAAAACACATATATATCAGTTTTTGTTAAAATCCTATTATAAGAAGACATTTCTCAAAATTAATGACCAAAAATATAATATGCACATCAACATATTATGTATATTATGCACAACTGTAAAAAATTTCATTGGCCTCCTACCTACACTTTTGGAGTTTTTGCGTTTACAAAAATAATAGATGGACAGACAGACAGACAGACGGAAAGTGAAAACTATAGAAGAGGGACGAAAGATACCAGAGGGACAGTCAAACTCATAGATCGAAAACAAACTGACAACGCCATGGCCAAAAATAAAAAGACAAACATACAAATAATAGTACAGATGACACAACATAGAAAACTATATATAGCTAAAGACTAAGCAACACGAACCCCACCAAAAACTGGGGGTGCTCTCAGGTGCTCCGGAAGGGTAAGCAGATCCTGCTCCACATGTGGCACCCGTCGTGTTGCTTATGTTATTACAAATCCGGTAAATAGTCTAATTCGGTAAGTCACATTCGTGAAAAGGGAAGGGTATTGTAGTTACGACATAAGGAACATATCCGATATCATCTGTGAAACGGTTATTCCATTTACGATGCGGGCCCTAATAATTACAATAGTGACAGAAAAATACACAATTTCCCAAACTAATTACAGTCCTGTTTCACCATGCGTATTTAACAACGTACTATAAAACATTTCATAAGAAAGCAAGGTCAAAACCGTTCTTCTCTTGATCTTTACATCCTTTATAGGGTAACCATACTGTCGTATGTCGAACATTTGTGTTCACTTTTACGAATAAAATGCAAAACTTCTTAAATTAAGAACCTATCTTAATTAAGAGTTAGTTTAGTTACAAAATCTTAAGATCTTGGTGACTAAGTGATCTAAGTAGTTCATTTACTGTCATCACTATAGCCGCTAAACTGTCAGGTTGTGTGTTCGAACCCTGCTTGTAGTTAGGTGTGGTAGACTCTGATCAACACATACTAAAGCAAGTTGAAGTACATTACATGTACAAAATAGCCTGTTATTTATTTGACGTTTAAAGTACTATAACTCTGGAATGACAAATCAGAAAATTCTCAAATCAAATGTTATCTTACTTTCACCAATTCCGATAATTATGTAAATGTTTCCAGGCATACTCAAGTTATAATACAAGTTGTCAACATGTGAAAAATTTACTTACATCTGATAGTTAAAGTTGCATAACTCTAGAACATCAAACCAGAAAAATTTCAAAAGTCTCCTTTTATCAATCCCAACAAAAGTATTAAGAATACTGGAGTTAACACTTGATATGTTAAAATGTCGTTAAATCAGAAAATTAAAGTCCCATAAATTTCAGACCTGCCAACTTTCATTTTATGGGGGATATACCCCACGAGAGGTGTTGACCTGACCTGACCCTTATAAAACTCAATTATTTAGATTGAATACTTTAAAAAAGGCATTCAGAGGAGTAAAAAATACATTTTAACACATGAAAATTCTGGAATGATAAAAGAAAGGGAGCAGTCTTCTGTCAATCCTAATGTTTTGTTTAAATTTCATGGAAATTGGTTACGGTGAATTTGAATTGTAATAAGTGTTGACTAACGGAGGAACTATGGTATGCCATTATACCATGGGCGATGTAGATGATAAAACAAACACGCCAGTGTACCCTGAATTCAACAATATGACATTGATAAATACTATCTCTACTATATTCCATGTAGACATATGTTGAAGTAATTAGTGATAAAAATAAAGACAATAAGTCTCTTCATTAATTAAACAAAAGTGCTGATCAACTTGGTCAGTTTCTTCAGTCTGTAAAAAGACTAGCTACAACGTAGACCTATATGCACGTGTAGTTAATAAATTTAAAAAACTTTTATGAAACAGACACACATCTATCTATGATACTAGATACGAAATAAATAGCTAAAGGTCGGCCTCTGGTGAGGGTTTACCTGGGAATACCCCCGAAAGAACCCGAAACATTGCATATTAAATTCTAAAGAATTAAGCAATAAAAAGTACGTAGTGTCAGGTCAGAAATATTGATACCATACCATGAATAAGTGGGTTTATGGTCATTTTATAAAACAATCTATTTGAAATAGCAAATAAGAAACATAACCTGCTGAAATTCACTTTTGAAATAAATACTCATACTATGAAATTCTTAGATGTTGTATTGTATAAAGAAAAACGATTCACCTCATCTGGAATACTAGATATAAACTGTTACACCAAACCCACTGAAAAATTTCAGTATTTACATAGAAGCTCGAGTCATGCTCCTACCTGTTTCTCTTCTTTTATTAAAGGAGAAGGGACTAGAATTCTTAGAAACACCAGCAGTAAGGACGAATTTAATAAACGTATTAAACTGTTTATAGATAAATTATCTAGACGGGGATACACGAAAGAAATCGTCAGTCAAATATTGCACAAAATTCGTCACGAAGACAGACAGTTAAAACTTCGGAAGAAACAATATAAGAATAAAATAACGGGCAGAAATATGTTCATTACAACGTATCATTATAATGCTGAATATCTTAAAAAGATTATAACAAAGTTCTGGTATATAATTCGGAAAGATCCGATTGCCAAACAAATATTTAAATCTAAAGCAGATATGGGTTTCAAAAAGCAGTAAGGACGAATTTAATAAACGTATTAAACTGTTTATAGATAAATTATCTAGACGGGGATACACGAAAGAAATCGTCAGTCAATTATTGCACAAAATTCGTCACGAAGAGCGACATGATAATTAATCATTAAGTCGAAGAACCACTCCACAGGAGACTTTATAATATAGTGTATACTGTGAAACAGATGTAATAAAGACATGACACCGATTTATTTCAATAGATCACGTATCTGAGATAACCGACGGTTTCTTATATGTCCACGTTTCTACCCGGCAGGGTACCTTCACATATTTCTTCAAATGCTAAACATGGAGACTTTTGTATATTATCATACAGATGATAAAACAAACACGCCAGTGTACCCTGAATTCAACAATATGACATTGATAAATACTATCTCTACTATATCCCGTGTAGACATATGTTGAAGTAATTAGTGATAAAAATAAAGACAATAAGTCTCTTCATTAATTAAACAAAAGTGCTGATCAACTTGGTCAGTTTCTTCAGTCTGTAAAAAGACTAGCTACAACGTAGACCTATATGCACGTGTAGTTAATAAATTAAAAAAACTGTTATGAAACAGACACACATCTATCTATGATACTAGATACGAAATAAATAGCTAAAGGTCGGCCTCTGATGAGGGTTTACCTGGGAATACTCCCGAAAGAACCCGAAACATTGCATATTAAATTCTAAAGAATTAAGCAATAAGAAGTACGTAGTGTCAGGTCAGAAATATTGATACCATACCATGAATAAGTGGGTTTATGGTCATTTTATAAAACAGAATGGCCACAATGTTGTTGCCTGAAGGTCACTGAAAGTGGCTTTAAAACACCAACAATAAATAAAAACAAAATGTCCTAAACAGTTTTTTTTTCACATTTAAACTGCTTTTCATATTAATGAAACTGCTTAATTAACACTGTTTAAGTCACCTTGCAAGGACAGCACTGAATGGATCAAGATTTTAAATTTTCTTTTTCCAAATAAATTTAGTTATTTTTAATGTGAAAATACATCTTACTGTATAACTTGCTCCCATACAGCTTGCTATCAAAGAGGTAGGACCAATTTCCCCAGCATTTGTTTCACAAAGAAAATACTAAAAAGTGTTTACGTTTACTGGTATTTGAATACCTGTATTATATTCGAATGCAAATTATCAACAAATTTACATAAATAAATTAAACAAACAAATATTATTCAGCACTACAAATTTCTGTTGAAAGCAATATCATAAATTTTACATCGATGGACTTCTCTTATCACAATGAATTTGATTTGTATCTGATGGACAATATATTGCTTTACCTGTCATAGAATTAGTTATGGTTAAAAATGTCTTGATTCATTTTTCTTGACAAATTCTGTCAAAATTTCAGGTGCCATCTTGAGGCATTTATAGTTTGGTTTCACTTTCGAAAAAACACAAAAAAGATGTTAAAATCTTTAAATCTATGAAACTGTGACTCTAAGAGAAGATGGCTCTGATGTGAAGTAGATGAAATTTGCCCTACCTCTTTCAGGAAGCTGCCATTTGTAGTCCTTGAGAAAACGATGTGCTTTTCATGGAAATTATCTAATTCTAATTGTTTATATGATTATGGCAAAGAAATAAAAACAATCAATCTGATGACAAAGCATTATTTATGACAAGTTTTGTTTGTTTTCTAGTGTTCCAATTCCACATCTAATATATGTATGCACATTGTACCAGATTTTTAAAGGTAGATAGTATTTCATTCTTGTTTAAAACTTGTAGTATACATGTATTTTTAAACCTAGGTTATTCAGGGATTTGTTAAATGAAAGTTCGCTATATTCAAAACAAGATATCATTGTTTAATAAGAACAACTTAAGATTCATAATTTTATTTGAGTATATTATACATCATCCACATAGCACCATAACATCTCATGATAACGTTCAGATCTACATTCTATTTGAGTATGTTCTCCAACATAGCACCGTCAACTTCACAATACGTCACATGGTAAGGAGTATATTCTTGAGTGTCAAAAGAATCAGATTACTGTCAATCAAAAATCTCAAATAAGACTTTGTTGTCTTCATTTAAATTGTAACTTTTGAAATTTCTGTCATTTCAAATATAATATAATGCTACAATTGATAAAAAGTATGGTTTAAAATATCTTAAGCTTTTCAGTTAAATATGTAAATATATATTAAAACTTCAGAATCAATAGTTTATGATTCTAATATAACAAAAAACACTATTTTCAAAAGAACTCTAATCAATAATGAGGAGTAAAATGCCTCTTTTTTTTGGTTATTAACAATAACACAGCATCCTCAATAAAATATCATTCAATGTAAGCATTTAATAAAAAACCCACACTAAAACTTTGGTTATTAAAACTTAACAGCAATATCTGATGATGATGATTATTTTCACTTCTTTTTAAAGGAAGGTATTTAATAGCATAGTTTCAAGTAGCTGAGGAACCGTATTATGGTCCTTATATTTTTTGACAATTTACAGACCTCCAAATTGTCAAAAAATATTATCAGGACCGTAAGAGCTATGGTTCCACAGCTATGTTTTAAGCTGATTGTCCATTTTTCACCCTGAATAATTGTATAAGTCTAAAGTTTGTCTTAAATGTGATTAGAATGGAAATTTAATAACAACTTTTTGCAAACTACAGAAAACTGATTTCTGAAAATCTCTTGTCAAGCTTACAGATATCTTTGGAACAAACAAACACAAAATATTTCATTGAATACAGTTCTTCCAGAGAACACCAATAAAACATTTCATTGAATACAGTTCTTACAGAGAACACCAATAAAACATTTCATTGAATACAGTTCTTCCAGAGAACACCAATAAAACATTTCATTGAATACTGTTCTTACAGAGAACACCAATAAAACATTTCATTGAATACAGTTCTTCCAGAGAACACCAATAAAACATTTCATTGAATACTGTTCTTCCAGAGAACACCAATAAAACATTTCATTGAATACAGTTCTTCCAGAGAACACCAATAAAACATTTCATTGAATACAGTTCTTACAGAGAACACCAATAAAACATTTCATTGAATACAGTTCTTACAGAGAACACCAATAAAACATTTCATTGAATACAGTTCTTACAGAGAACACCATTAAAACATTTCATTGAATACAGTTCTTACAGAGAACACCAATAAAACATTTCATTGAATACAGTTCTTACAGAGAACACCAATAAAACATTTCATTGAATACAGTTCTTACAGAGAACACCAATAAAACATTTCATTGAATACAGTTCTTACAGAGAACACCAATAAAACATTTCATTGAATACAGTTCTTCCAGAGAACACCAATAAAACATTTCATTGAATACAGTTCTTACAGAGAACACCAATAAACATTTCATTGAATACAGTTCTTCCAGAGAACACCAATAATAACCTATCTTACAATATGTTGTGTTATATTTATTCTTCTATAGTTTATACCAGAACCAAGTATCACTGAAATCAGAACCATTATATCTCTAACGTGCTATCACAGGAATTTTGTTTTTTACATATAAACCAGTCTCAGTTTATATTTAGACCATTAAATCTCCGTATTGTTTAGTAGAATAGACAATTAAAAGTTGACCCTTGGAACAGAAATTCTGTATTAATGATTTTCGTAGATGACAATCTTGGCCATTGTTTCATTTTCTGATGTTTAAAATCTTTAAAATGAAGGTTACAGAGCTGAGTTGAGATCTTTATTGGTTTCATCAAACAATTTTAATGTTAAATGGTTGGGAGTCTTTTTCATCCCAAAGCCCACAACACTAAAAAAAATATAATATAAGTTTGATTTATGTCTCAAAAGGTATTGTCTCCAAGCAAAACTTTTCCTGAACTTTACATTTACTGTGGCCATGACCTTTGACCTATGGACTAAAAAATAGTAAGGGTCTATTTCATTCCTAGTAGCATTCTGAAGCAAAGTTTGGTGAAGGTTGGACATGTGGTTCAAAAGATGAAATCTAAAAAAAACCAAATTTTTGCCCAAAGTTCAGTTTATAAATTGTTGATGTCACTTTAATCTTTAACAAAAATCTTGCCAAAATTTGGTTGACCTATTGACCCCACAATCAGTATATTGTTCTCTTCCCACAGCGCATAATCGAACCAAGCTTGATGAAAGTTGGACAGAAGATAATATCTGGAAACCAAAAATTTGCCCAAATTTCAGTCTAGCAATAGCTGCTTTAATCTTGATATATGGACCCCAAATCATTAGGTATCTTCCTCCTTCATCTGGATAAATTAAACCAAGATATTACTTGACTTGAATGATTTTGTCAGTAAACTTTAATGTGGATATCCAGACGCCATTCATCATATTATAAGTCAAGCTTGACTTCGTTGCAACTGAGCTTTAAAATAAACCCAGAACCAGATTTAGCAGCTACCTTGGAACATTTATATGTATAGTGGTGATATTCAGACACCTTTTCCAAAAAAACACAAATAGTTATTATACAAAAAGCATGAAGTTACTTGATAATCCAAGGAGCCTATTAACATTTCGTAAAAAAAACACACAAAAAGAAGAATGGATAAATGTGTCATATAAGGGCATTAATTTGTATATGGAGAGTACAGAAAATTAAGGCCATATGAACTTAGTAGTAGATCTTGTTCATCTGATGATTTTTCCTACTCAAAATTTCTCTCTTTCTACTATAATTTTGCCAAAAAGACAGAGGATTTGCTAAAAATCGTCATTTAAGACCGATAATTCCTATAACAGGTTAATCCAATAATTCCTATAACAGGTTTACTGGTCATATTAACTAATTATTAGTGTTGTCCTGCTGATAAATTTTACTATGTAAGTTTTTCTCTATCTACTACAGGTACCATTTATCATTTAAAAAAAACAACCCCACAAATATGGGTAAAAAATGGTTATTCAAGGGCAGTAACTCCTATGAGGCACTGACAGATGATTTTGGCCATGTTGATTGATTTGAAGGTTTTGTCCTGTGAATTATAATTATCTATCTTTTTTAGTTTCTCTATATCTATTAGTTTTAAAAATAAAGCTAAAATCACATAAAATTGGTAAAAATCATCATTTTATGGCAAAAATTTCTACAAGAAGTTTTGGGTCATAATGGACAGTCTCTACATTCTGAAAATTTCTGCCAATGTCAGTTTTTCTTTGTTTATAAGATTTTAAAAGAAAATAGACAATACATTTTACTTGCATATTAAACTTTTTTCTATTTTTAGCCTTGGCAGCCATGTTGGTAGGCAGATGGGATCATTGTAAACATTTCTAAAACTAGAAACTCCAGGGATGATTGTGGTCAAGTTTGTTTCAATTGATCCATTTGTTTCAGAGTAGTTTTTGTAGAAGAAACTTAAGGTGGAAGATAGTGAGCTAAAAGTGGAGAAGAACAGAAAAATTTTAAGTTGTTCAATGTACCAGAGTAATTTTGTATGTTACATCAGCATAGCAATATATAGTAAAATTAATCTTGATTAGGAGTAAAACAATACATTCACTGGTGAATATAAGATGTCATGGTTATAACTCATGATGAAGTAAGTTATCACGGTTTTATCCTGTGATGAAGTAAGATGTCATTGTTATAACCTGTGATGAAGTTAGATGTCATAGTTTTAACTCCTGATGAAGTAAGGCATCATGGTTTAAACTCCTGATGAAGTAAGGCATCATGGTTTTAACTCCTGATAAAGTTAGGTGTCATGGTTTTAACTTTTGATGAAGTTAGGTGTCATGGTTATAACCTCAGACGACCTAAGACATCATGGTCATACCATGATTATAATACACAATTTACATCTAACAAAATACTTTTTTAAATTGTATAATACTTTCATCTAAGAAAAATCAAAAGAGAATAAATTGTTCTGACATCAAAGTTGATCCACTTTTTACAAGTCTCTTTTAGGCTACCAAATAAATCATAATAAAAAGCCTTACATATAGCTGCATAATTCTAATAGCCAAAAACTGTATCTTATATGTCAGATTTAAACAATTCCATTGATGTTTATTGCTGCATTCATAATTATCATGAGTATAATACTTACATATTACAAATCTTATTCTTGCAAAAATTATTTCTATTTGAGGATGTATTAAAATTCATATTTTGATCATTACCTTTATACAAATTGCCATGGTAACATACTAATTGCTTTACAAACAACTTCTTACTTTTACATGATTTGTGCATTATTTTATCATGTTAATTACACTATTAAAATTCATGTCACTTAAATCAGTTAGATCAAAAGAAAACTTATATTCATAGTTTGATAAAATATAAAGATTAAATAAAACTAGCAACTGAAATGTCAGCAGGAGCCTTTCACATTTTTGTGTAAGGCACAGACATTTTGTTAATACATTTTGAAAATGATCCCCAAAAGATATTTTTAAAATAGGAGACTATGGATTATTTTCGAAATCAATTCATATCATATTCTACTTGGATATCAAATTTAGTTTAAAATGTCTACATTTTTGGCAGAAATGTTCACATGGCAACTGACAAATGAATGTTGACACCTGGAATTAATTCAGGATATCATATTATTTAAAGATATGAAATTTTGTTTATTTCAAATCATATGAATTTTTCTGGTCATTTTAAAAATGTTGTTCGATGGACAAATTTTTCTGGTCATTTTAAAAATGTTGTTCGATGGACAATTTAATTTGGATTTCCATATTATACCTATATATCAATTATCATTTCAACCTTAGCACAAAAAGATGTTTAGGAACATTTACAATCACTTTGATCACTTGGTTGTATTCCTAATATGTAATAAAACTATAAAAAACTTTAAATAAAGAATCATATCATAATTATTTGGTCCCACGAACTACAGGGAGTTTTATTGCATAGACATATACTATATAAAATAGACAGCATAAAATATATTGCATACTTAAAATTCAGTATTATAAAAATATGGCAATTTGGAGTATACTGTAGTCCTTTTCATAAGGATTATGTTAAATAACATTGATGTGTCATCCTTTTATCACAAAAGATCTCTTATGTATTAGAGAGTTTGATTTTAAGAAATTAAACTCTGAATTCACATAAATTTTACATGTAAAAACATTTAAAAATTCACAACTGTTTACATTTGAATGTTAAACATAAAATTCATTATCAATATTTCAAGTTAACTGTGTATGTTTCCTATTTAAAATTCAAAGTATAAACATTTAATATTCACTTGAAATAACAACTTTTAACTACATTACACTTACAATTGACAATAAATGATACAAGTTTATAGTATTTTATCTTAACGTCAAATTGACAATAAATGATACACGAATTATTATTGTGCAATATCAACAATGTTACAGATTCATTAAAATGACATGAATACAATAAGTGGCCATTTTATATGCATTCTCTAAAATAATAGTTCATCAATGTAATAATATAGTTGATAAGTACTGAACATGCAGTAGCAAGTATTTCATGCGTATTCAAGACAAGTCCATTGATAAATGCTGTTCAAAATCTTATTGTATTATACCTCTGTAAACTTGAGGAGAGATCACTTTCAAAGAATAATGGCAATCTCATGAATACAATATCATATAGCATCTGTGTAAACTTGAGGGATAATTTACAATGACTAATGACAGCCTCATGAAAGACAAAATGTGACTATATCCCTGTTACTTAAGGATGATAACATTGACTAATGAAAGACTAGAAACAATTCAGACATCATACAATATACTGACTAGTAAACTGTGTCTTAATACATACATACACATTCAAATAATACTTGATCTATACAGTATCACACCTTTTTATACATCATGCACTCATTTACTATACAATAAGACCTTCCTCAAAGACACTCATCATAATGTTTATCACCTGTATCCAGCTAGTATGCCCTATTAACAAGTATTATCACCTGTGTCCAGCTTGTATGCCCTATCACCAGTGTCCCTCTAATGCATCCAGTTAATATGCCTTATCATCAAGCTTTAATTTTATGAACTTTTAAATCACAACACAGAATTTACAGAAAGACAAGATCATGTTATAAACAAACAACCAAATATATATATATACACAAGTCTAAAGATTTGTGTTATGATACTGATAAAATATTATTATATATCAACAAAATTACATAATATACTGACAAATATTTCAGCACAACAAATGGCCTTCGTCAGTATCAATTGTTTTATCCAAATACAATAATACAATATATATATAGTATGAAATGAAGTTCAAGGTGAACATAATTAAAAATATTATATGGTCTTTAGATAAACAAACTATGTACACAAAATTTTCTACTCGAAGATGAAGGAAAAAAAAAGAAAATAAAGGAGGAGATATGATGGTCATTACTTGGCCCCCTACAATTGCAAAATAGTCAATTTTTTAAACCTTTCAATTATGTAAGTTTTATCAATAAATAAGACCCAGTTCACACTTGGACATTAAGATCGATTTAAACTAGATTGGTTTACTTTAGATCAATTTAAGCCCAATGTGAACCCTTTGAATCGATTTTGAATCGGTCTATAATTCCAGTGTTTAAAAATACAGGGGATAAATTTGATCCAAAAAAATTTAGACCCATCACCATAATAAGCTGCTTTGGGAAACTTTTCACATCTGTATTAAATAACAGATTAAATAAATATTCGAAAGAATATAGCTTAATATGCGAAAACCAAGGAGGCTTCCGGAAAGGATACTCCACCATTGATAATTTATTTATTTTACATTCTCTCATTCAGACGATGAAAAACAAAAAGAGGAAACTTTTTTGTGCTTTTATCGATTTTGCTAAAGCTTTTGATACCGTTTGGAGAAATGGCCTGTGGCAAAAATTACTATTAAATGATATAAATGGTAAAATGTATAATGTAATTTTAATATGTATAGTAGTATTAAATCTAGTATTTCATTTAATGGTGAAACTACCGAATACTTTCCATGTAATATAGGTGTTAGACAAGGAGAAAATTTATCTCCTTTTTTTTTTCTTTGTATCTGAATGACTTGGAAGATTTTTTTCATAGAAATGATGTAATAGGTTAAACACAGTGACAAATGAAATAGATGATCAAATTAATATTTACTTGAAACTTTATGTACTACTTTATGCAGATGATACTGTTTTATTTTCTGAAACTGCACAAGATCTTCAACAGCAGCTAAATACATTTCATGAATACTGTGATATATGGAAACTGAAGGTTAATCCAACCAAAACAAAAATTGTAATTTTTGGTAATGGTAGATTGTCAAACAAATTAAATTTTACACTTGATGGTAATGATTTAGAAATTGTCAAGGATATTTCATATTTAGGCATTATTTTTTCCAAAACGGGTAGTTTTAAAAGTGCTAAAAATCAACTCATTAGTAAAGCCACCAAAGCTATGTATGAAGTTCTAAAAAAAGGCCGCTTACATGACCTGACAGTTAAATGTCAGTACGATCTTTTTGATAAAACTGTAAGGCCTATATTGTTATATGGCTGTGAAATTTGGGGATTTAGTAATATTGATGCAATAGAAAGAGTGCATTTGAAGTTTTGTAAACTTTTGTTAAATTTGAAAAATCAACCCCAAGCTTAATGGTATATGGAGAGCTAGGCGCTTATCCTATGTCAGTATATGTGGAACACCGTATGGTATCATTTTGGTCTAACATTGTAAACAGTTCCGATAGTAAATTGAAAAATATTCTATATAGATATATTTATAAACTCAACGTAGATGGTGGATTTACTTTCAAATGGTTGATTTGTATAAAAATATCTTGAATAAATATGGATTTTCAAATATTTGGTTAAATCAGAGTAACTATAATTTTAATCCAAAATGGTTAAAGTTGAGCATTAAGCAGAGAATTTTGACCAATTTCAGCAGACTTGGAAATCAGAAATGGAAAATTCTCCAAAAGCATTATGTTACAAACTGTTTAAAGAAAATTTTGAATTTGAAGAATATTTAGACTTATTACCTTATAAAGATAGAATAACGTTATGTAGGTTTAGATCTGGAAATCATCGGTTACCTATAGAAACCAGTAGATGGCGTAGAATTATTAGACAGAAAAGGTACTGTGTACTTTGTAACTCCCAAGAGATAGGTGATGAATTTCACTATATTCTAAACTGTACAGCTCTAACAGAAAGTAGAAGAGCTTTGCTTAAACCTTACTATGTAAGCCGAGTAAATGTTTTGAAATTCGGCACTTTATTTATTTCAAAAAATATTCGGGTATTGAAAAATTTGTGTAAATTAATTAGAATTATCAATACAGAAGTATGTTCTCCAGGTTGATCATCAATCTCTCATTCTTGTTGCTCGTTTTGTGCAAACTTGTCATGTGCAAAATCTGTATGTTATTATATGTAAAAATATCTTTCTTTGTACCATTAACTTGGTTTTATAAGAAATAAAGAATAATAAAATAATAATAATAATTAAAACACCAAAAGAGGTAGTTTAGTTTGAATCGATCTAAAGTGAACCAATCTAACTTTAAATGTGAACTCAGAGATCGATCTAAACTAGTATGATTACATCGAAAATAATTTGTGCGCATGTATGGAGGCAAAATTACACATGAAATTTATTACAAAATGTATGACCAGCATATTAGGGCTGAAAATTAACAAAAACTATATGAACAGCAGTATCAACATTTGAGCTTGTAATTCAAGTGAAACAATAACTTCATCCATTATTTTTTTGAAAGCGTGTGTATCAACACATTAATTTGATTAAATATTTCTATTTGTATACAGTGTTTTGCATTTTTACTTGTAGTGTGAACGCA
This sequence comes from Mytilus coruscus, assembly GCA_017311375.1. Taxonomy (NCBI): domain Eukaryota; kingdom Metazoa; phylum Mollusca; class Bivalvia; order Mytilida; family Mytilidae; genus Mytilus; species Mytilus coruscus. The sequence continues at coordinate 994,593 of CM029596.1, read as the reverse complement.
GTGGTTCAGATTAGATCGATAGAGATCGTTAGGATTAAACATAATGTGTACGCCAACTGATTTTATTAAGATTGATTCAAATTTAGATCGATTAAAAAAATGCTAGTGTGAACGGGGTCTAAGCCATTACCCATAATCTAAACACTTTAGTAAAGAAATGTTATGTGGTTTCACTTTAAGACAAAAACCTATCGTAAACGTGAATATTTTCCTGGGTTGTTATTTTTGCAACTTCAGTGCATAAATGTTTTGCACAGTGATAAATTCCTGTTTCAACCATAAATGTACTTCATGCCAATAGTTTGGCTCTCTGACAATAATTTGCACAGGGGATACTTTTTTCAGATTTGAAGCGAATGTGAAATAAGTGACAATAACCCCAGCATGAAAATTCTAATGCTTACAGTATTCAAATTAGTATATTGTTCTAAAATGGTTATTTTTCAAGTAATTTTGATAGCTAAACTATGTATTAGCTAAAATTATAGCCCCAAAAATTAATTAATCAAAATCAACAGCCTTGTTTTGACATCTCACAGTAAAGTTTAGATTACTTTTGAATACATATATTTTTTTAGTAATGCTGTTGCTAATATCAGTTTTATAGGCTACCGAACTGACATTTCAAATGCTGTATCTGTGTTGTAGGCTACTGAACTGACATTTCAAATGCCATATCTGTGTTGTCTTGACATATATCAAATGTAAGATAGATACGTTTACTTTTGTTGGTTGCCTTCAGACATTTTCCTGTCGCAGGATTGTACAGCAAAGACACTCCACTCTGTAAAAGATTTAATATTTGAATAATTATACATTTGTCAAGTACCATTTAAGGCAATACAAATTTATAAATATAACTTTTGATGGATAAATATATATCAAATATCCTTCATCAGTATGAGCAGCCTAGTAGAAAATGATGTCAATAGCTATGCAAATTTAAAAAAATCTTGACCATTATTATACAAAATTAACACCTAAACATTGTACAAAAGTTTAAGTTACAATTCAATAATCTTGACCCTCATACAAATTAATTAAAAACAATAGATGGAAAGTTTAGAGTTTTTGTATTCTATAATCTATTGACCAAGCTACAAATTAAGTATTTAAATTAAACACCGAACATTGTAGAAAAGTTACAATTTCAATTCAATAATCTTGAACTTCATACAAATTAATAAAAAAACAAAAGATAGAAAGTTAAGAGTTTTAGTATTCTACAATCTTGTGAACTAAATATACATTAAGTATTTACAACTGCAGGGAGTGTGTAGTTATACATCTCAAAATGAAATAACATATCTAGTACTGCTTGATTTTAACTTCCTCTTTAAGTTGATCCCATTTGGTGCCTACGTTTTCAACTTTTGTATCCAAAATCTTTCATGAGAGACTCTCTCCTCTCTAGTCCATAAGTGTTGTGGTGAATGATAGTGGTAATCAGTCAGTTGAGATCTGCCTTAGAGTGACCAGTGGCTCGGGAAAGATTTTTTTAGATATCTTTCCTGTTTTTGCTGATAAGGTGTGACAATTTATCAGATTGTGGATGATAAGTCAACACAAACAGAACTCTTGGGTTGACTGTTTTCTCTTTATACTGTAAATGTTTGTCTCGGCTTATGTTCTCTATCCATGTATTTTCTTTTGTAGCCCCTGTTTGTTAAGTGGCTGCAAAGTTATTGTAACCACTTTGTCATAGTATTTATGGTGGAGCAAATCCGCTTAATCCTAATGGTCTGACTGTAAGGAATGCTTCTGGTACAGTGTTTTGGATGACAACTTTGAGGGAGAAAGATATTGATGTTTGTCTGTTGGCTTACAATACAGATCTGTAGATATGATTGCACCATTCACTTGTGTAGTAGTGTCAATGAATATGATCTTACAGAGAGAAATTTCATGAGTGAATTCAATTGAAGGATGAGCGTTGTTTGCATGCTCAATGAAAAAATGAAGTTCTTGTTTAGTATTATCCCACTTCATGTCAATATCGTCAATAAATTTGAACGAAGAAAATGGTTGGTAAAGAGAAGTATCTATAATTTGCTGTTCAAATTTGCCCATAAAAATATTGGCATAGGACAGGGCCATCTTTAGTCCCATTGCTGTTTCATTAATCTGGAGATAGATGGGTACACACACACCATTGCCTGCTGCCTGATCAGCTGGTACTAAGATATATTATTTATTTAAGTCTCTAAGTGTAGATCTTATTCTTGGTACAAACACACCATTGTTTGCTGCTTGATCAGCTGGTACTAAGGCACATTAATTATTCAAGAGAGAGGTGTAGATCTTATTTTAGGAACAGAGAGCTTTCCAGTTTTAGTTTATACACAGTAATCTTTATATATAATTGAAGATTATTTTGAAGTGGTTTATGGATATTAAAGTAAACCTGGCTGACTTAATCAATAACTGAATAAAGTCTAAGAGAAAATTATGTTCAGTCTTTGACTGAAAGGCAGAGTTTACACATCAATAAACTACTTAAAACTTACTTGAAAGTTACCTTTATAACTTACAATTCCAATAAGAAGGAACTTCTTCATTAAGTATGACCACTGGGAAAATAGATATAAGGTGAATTTGAACAGTTGCATGTTGTGGAATAATTGTTAAAAATATTTACACATGTTTAACATGAATAATTGAAGATATGACCTCTGGTTGAACATTTATATGAGTATGAAATTACTTGTTGACCAACATTATCAAAATATATAGGTATCAAATTTTGACCCTATAGTGGTTTAATATCAATTAATCATTTAATATTGTTTTCGATGACTGTGGATTCATTATTATTCGTTGGATACCAATTTTTTCGTGGATTTCGTTGGTACAGGTAAACCACAAATTTAAATGTTCAACAAATTACAAAGTTTCTATAGGCTTGTATGCAGATATTGGCTAAACCAAAAATTCAAATATCCATGAACATGAGCAATATAACCTTGTTTGTCCAGACCCATGCTGAGATCCTTTAGAACCATGGCAATTCTAAGCAATATTACCTTCTTTGTCCAGACCCATGCTTGAGATCCTTTAGAACCATGGCACTTCATTAATCTGGCAAAAGAATGTCCCTGTTCCTTGGATTCTACATCTAAACATAGCACAGATGCTAGGATTAGTTCACTGTCAACTGTCTCGTGCCAAATCTAAAAAAAAAAAAATTTAACCAAATATAGATGCTAATATCCCTTAGTGTTCGCAGCAATGTAGTATTTTACATTGATATAACCTGATATTTCTTCTCTTTGCCAGCCTGCTCACAATGTTAGAGTATTTACATTAATATAACCTGATATTTCTTCTCTTTGCCAGCCTGCCAACAATGTCAGAATATTTATATCAATATAACCTGATATTTCCTCTCTTTGCCAGCCTGCCCACAATGTTAGAGTATTTTACATTACTATAACCTGATATTTCTTCTCTTTGCAAGCCTGCCCACAATGTTCGAGTATTTTACATTAATATAACCTGATATTTCTTCTCTTTGCCAGCCTGCCCACACTGTTAGAGTATTTATATCAATATAACCTGATATTTCTTCTCTTTGCCAGCCTGCCCACACTGTTAGAGTATTTATATCAATATAACCTGAAATTTTTTCTCTTTGCCAGCCTGCCAACAATGTTAAGAGTATTCATATCAATATAACCTGATATTTCTTCTCTATGCCAGCCTGTAATAATGTTAGAGTATTTTACATAAAGGATTTAGTCAGGTCAGGATTATGAATTTTTGTCAGATGTTCAGACTATTTGATTTTTTTTCTACTATACAGGGTAAAATATTTTGCCCCATATCACCCACTTTTCTTTTCATAGAAGACTTCAATAGCTCATAAAAAGGTCATTACCAAAATTAAAGCAGATTCTAGATTTTTTTCTTAAAATGTGAGACCCAAATAATGCCACGCTAAATATAAGGTAAAAGTCTTGAGTCAGCCTTTTCCCACCATTTTCTAAAAATCAAATATCTCAAAAAGGAGTTCCATACCTATTAATATTTTTGTTTATTTTGTTCCTTAACCATGTTAACTAATGCTGTTCTGCCTTATAGTATCAATTTTAAATTCTATATCTTTTTTAATTTCACCTAACTACATCCTCAATATAACCTGATATTTCTACTCTTTACTAGTCTTCCCACAATGTTGGAGTATTTACATTGATATTACCTGATATTTCTTTTCTTTGCCAGCTTGCCCACAATGTTGAAGTATTAACATCGATCTTTTAGCATAAATATCTTTCTCCCCTTGAACACAAAGACCTGACATTGTATGTACAATCTGAAAAGTAATAATTACTTACAACAGTTACAAATACATACTACAATAAAATGCTTCGCTGAGCGCAGCCTAATACAGTTAAAAAGGATTTAATAACCACACCAATTGGTTTTGTAGTTGTAGATAATCTGAACAGTATCCCATCTTGATGAATATACCACCAGTTCTTAATGACTACACAAAATTGTTTTTTGTGGTCAAGATTAAATACAATAGTTATTTTGACTGATATTGAAAAGGCATTTTACACATTATGTTTGAGAAGGATTACACAAACATAAGGAATGCAACAAGATTTTTGTGGATGTAGAAAAATTAAACAGCAAATTGGTGACATATGTACATGAATATAACTGTTTTTGGTAGCATTAACAGTGATAACACTACATGTATGTGACTGTATTATTAGCAGTAACAGTGGTAACACTACATGTATGTGACTGTATTGTTAGCATTAACAGTGGTAACACTACATGATTGTGACTGTATTGGTAGCAGTAACAGTGGTAACACTACATGTATGTGACTGTATTGGTAGCAGTAACAGTGGTAACACTACATGTATGTGACTGTATTGGTAGCAGTAACAGTGGTAACACTACATGTATGTGACTGTATTGGTAGCAGTAACAGTGGTAACACTACATGCATGTGACTGTATAGTTAGCATTAACAGTGGTAACACTACATGTATGTGACTGTTTTGGTAGCATAAACAGTGGTAACACTACATGTGTGTGACTGTTTTGGTAGCAATAAATTGATAGGGTGTTTGTCCCTTTAATAGCCGACTTGTTCCTGTACTTGTCCGGGGATACCCTTATCGTCTTTTGATTTTTCGTTGTCTACAAATAGTCCCTAGTGTGGATAGTGTATAACTTGCAAATTTATTTCATACACCTTCCAAATTTATTTCTTTATATTTTATGCATAAAATAATATAAAGTAGGGGGATCAAATCACATGTAAAAAAAAATTTGGGGCATGAATTTTTAGGTAAAGTAGTGATTTGGTCCAGTTTGAAAAGGTCAAAAATTAGTATGTCTGAAGCTGTCAAACTGAATTACAGACCCCCTAACTTAAAATTGACAATATTTTGTGTTAAAGCGGATAGACTTTTCTATAATTTTGACATGATTTCTCCCAAAAGTAGTACACTACACTGTCAAAATCTTTTTTGGATAGAGCAGGTGCGATTTTTTTAATTTGCATTTTTTGTCTAAAAGAAATGCACCACGAAATAACTGTGTTCTCTGGCCGTTATGAATCACAGTTTATATGACCAAGCTAAGTAAAGATCCACTTTAGTTACATTTAATTGAACAACACTTACCGTTATCTTGATGACATTTTTTCGTTAAATTATCAAGAATTCTCTAAATATACTGCCGAAATTAACCCAAAGGAACTTACTTTAAATAAATCAAATATTAACAGCAATAACTGTCCTTTCCTAGATTTAGATATTTCAGTTTTACACGGGAAACTCTACACTAAAATTTATGATAAAAGGGACTATTGTTCATTTCCCTATTGTTATTTTCTATTTTTTGGACATCTTATGGTGTTTATTTATCCCAACTAGTTACTTTTGCCCATGTCTTTAGTGACATTTTTGATTTCAATGAATGTTATTTATGTATAACTTGTAAATCACTAAGTCAAGGATTTCATTACCACAAATTACTTAAAACCTTTACTAAATTCAATCATAGATACAAAGATTTGGTTTGAAAGTTTGGCTGTACCTATAGAAAACTTTACAAATGGTATAGTACATCCTTATTTTTACGAAGATGTTGTTTACTGAACCCTAAATTTAGATATGATCTGGGTAAAGTTATCAATCCTTTAAGTAAACTTATTCTAAAAGGTTACAAATTCAACATTGTAATTAGATCTTTGAATATTGTTTTTATCAGTATAAATATTGATTTTGTTATAACTAAATTAAATCCCAACTAAATGTTATTGTTATTACACGCAAGTCCATACACGGTCCTTCAAACTGTGGATACCTATATTTTGGCATTCACAATGTCATGTTTTTATCTGACTGTTAATGACATCTTTAATCTAAATCCATTGGATGTGTGCTGATTGATATCTTAGTCTTAGATACATGTTTATTAGTTGTTATTGGCTTTGAAGTAGCTTTCAGTAACTGTGAGTACTCTCAGATCTGTACTTTGTGTATTTTACGTTTTTGTTATTTTTTTTGTGTGCTTTGTATCAATCTGATGAGTTAAGCCCTATTCAACTGATTTTTATAGTTCGTTCTTATGTTGTATTGTCACACCAATGTCACAGATTAGGGGAGGGTTTTGCACCAGCAAACATATTTAACCTAGCCACATTCTGTATGTGCTTGTCCAAGGTCAAGAACCTGTATTTCTGTGGTTGATGTTGTATATCATATTTGTTTTTTGTTTGTTTTGTACATAAATCAGGTTGTTAGTTTTCTCGATTGAACTGTTTTACATTTGTCATTTTGGGGTCTTTTATAGCTGACTATGTGGTATGGGTTTTGCTCATTTTTGATGGTGGCATGGTGACCTATAGTTTTTAACTCCACATTATTTGGTCTCTGGTGGAGAGTTATCTCATTGGCAATCATACCATATCTTCTCATTTTTATATCATATAACATATATCTTTCTGAATAGCATACAATGTACATGTTGCTGTCTTTCCATTTCACCTAAATAGAATATAACATACCATTTTACATCTTAGTCTACCCTATTTGCTTAGGACAATGTCCCAAAGTGGGACCAACATCTTGTAAATTTGGTAAAAACATTAAATAACCAGTTCTTTCAGAGTATTCCCAAGAGATGAACTTCAGAAAAAGTGAAAAAAACACTAAATTTAAAGTTTAACATACATGTCCTACCACAACACCTACGGCTATCCTCTTTACTCTAGAAGTATATACCACACCTTCTGAGCTTCATTTTAATTTATAACATACCTGCCCTTTCCGTAACACTTTTGTCTTCAGTCTTTTCTCCGGAGGATGTATTACAGCAGGAGCCACCCCTTCTGAGTTTGGTAAAACCTGGATAGAGTATATAGTACAGGACCATCATCATTTACTTAGTCTTACTTTTGTTATTTTGTATTTTCGACTCAAAAATAGAAAATGTAAATTGTCTTTTTACAGATATATAATTTTTTTGAAAACATAATTTAATCAGCTAATCCAAGTTATAGGAAGCATGACTAATAATCAGCTACATTAATTCTAAAACATGTATTTAAACCTCTTGACATGATTATGTGTCTGTCCTACTTAAACCTCTTAAAGGTTGCACTTTGTAAATACAGCTATTTCATAAACCACACCTATTTAAACAAAACAAAATATTCATAGATATTTTGTTTTGTTTACCTACTGGTTCCCAGATATGATCTCTATGTTTCATCACATAGAGACTCAACTTGAGAATTTTACCAGTTTAAATACACATGGATAGCAGCAAATTTGAATTATGAGGAAGAACCAAAGTAAAGGCAGAGGTAGTACAGAATTTTAGTATAAGTTTAAACTCTTAGAAGTTCATGGCATATAAATGTTTAAAATATGCCGCACAGACCTATGTTTTGACCTTTGAAATCAAAGAGCTGAAAGCTCTGAGGAAAAATGACGCCACTGTCTCTAATATTGTGATATTTTATATGCAAGTCTTGATTTTCACATACCGTAATTAGTTTAACATTCCAACATGTCTCGTAAGCATATAATTGATATTCGTATATATGTGTGTGTTATGTGAAGATGACAACTGGCTGTTTTTTTAGTACAAATGTATAGGTCAAGACTACCTGAATCATCTACAGTATCCAATGACTACTGGCTGTTTTTTTCTATAAATAAATAGGTCAAGACTACCAGAATGATCTACAATATCCAATGACTACTGGCTGTTCTTTTGTACTAATAAATAGGTCAAGACTATTTGAATGATCTACAATATCCAATGACTACTGGCTGTTCTTTTGTACATATAAATAAAGACTACCTGAATGATCTAAAGTATTCTAAGTAATGTGATTTTGTCTTGCAATTACATTTTCTAAATCAAGAATATAGACTACTAGTATCCTTTTCAAACCAATGATTATGAAGAGCCTGTTGTTATCAAGCTCTTATACCCCACATACTCATTAAATAAGTTACTAGTGACCTAGTTATTTCTGTTACTTGAAGCAAATTATATTTTTGTAGATTTAGACAATAGTATATATTGTTTTACTAGTTTTATTTCACCTTGAAGATTAGACAAATAGGGATACTCCTTTGATATTTTATTTCATGTCAATCAGGTCGCTTTATATGAAACTTGAAACCACTTCTCTGCCATATTGTTATTTCATAACAACACTGCCCTTGACCATGTTGACCCATGTAATTGATATTCATTCTTTAACCATATATCATAGTCAGTTAGTTTTTCACTTTGCACTCCCACACCACCTTTCAGGTCAAATGTCTGTCTCCATTTAAGTTAATGACATTGAACAATCATGGTATTAAACACAATTTCAATAGTGATAATGCTGTTCTAGTACATGTAGGTCACCATATATTCAACTTGGGTAGCATTCCAGTTATTGAAATTTGTGTCAGATTAGAACAATGATCTAGACCTTTAGGAATGGATCTTACAATTTAATATGGAGCCATAGTATGGGACCCCTACACGGTAACAAAAAAACAAGCTTGAAAGGATATGTCAAGCGGCAAAATCTATCACCAGAAATTACAAGTCAAGAGAGGATGGACGGATACGTCTCTAAAATGCTTGCCTAACTGGAACTACAACAAGATCTCCAGACAAGACGAACAAGGAGTTGAAGCCAGAAGTTAATATTTATGTCAAAAGTAGTTGAGGGCTGATTCCGCTATTGAACCATACTGTCATTCTATAATATTATTAGTAAGTACTTCTGTATTGTCCTTGTTATTGGTCCATGTCTTGGTGTATTGGTCTGAGGCGGCCAAGGCCAATACTGCTGGCCGAGGACCAACAATAAGGCCAATACAGAAATACATGTAATAGTATTTTTATTGATTAACTACAGTGTTACAATATTTTTTTATTTCATTTCACAAGAGATAAACATTTTTACCTTGAAGTGGAACTATTCAAATCTCAGTTTCTTCATGTTCAAGAATATTGGACATTTCCAAGCGAGATAACCCAAGTTGTTTTTGAACTGGTTTTCGAATGCATGGTACTAATTAGGTGATCAGTAGATAAGGAACGGTTACTCGTCGTATTTTCCCGTTAGGCATCACCCCGATAACAAAAATCAGCGATAATTACAAATCTCACTTATTCGTTAATAAACTCGACAAACAATGGCAAGTGACATGGTATTAATAGAGAAAAAGCGAAAAGATTACAAATTGATGAATCAGGGTGAAAAGATTATGACAGTGGAAGGAAAGTAAAAAAAAAGAGACCTGTGTTGCCATTATCTTATGAAGTAGAGATAATTGTAGCGAAAAAAGAATGTCCGAATTAACTTTATTTTCGTAACTAATTTTCAAAATTGAGTAAAATCGTTTTTATATCAATATTTACAAGGATTGGTAATTCATAATTAGGAAAAAAGATTTTATTTCTTCTGTGAAAAAGTTATTGTTAAACATAATGTTCTGCATTGCATTATGTTATCCAGCTTTTGTATGTTGTTTTTTTTGTAATGTAAATTCATTTATTTGGTTTCTGTTTTTTTTCATTCATTTGACAACACCCACAATTGATATTGACACATGGTATTTTTCCTTTTAAATTTGAGAAAATTGTGCTAAATAGTCGTCCAAACTAAGTTGACGGTTTACGGAAAGAATAAATCATAAACATATGAGAACTTAACTGAGTATTGGTTCGATCGACCCAGTGGCTAGCTTTTATTTTTAACAAAAAAATAATAATCTACACTTTATTGGACTAACATTTTATTTATATTATGTCTAAGGTCTAAAACAATAAAATATTATCGTTGTTGTTTATTAGAATAGTCAGCGGTGGCAAGGCTGTGGCTTCTGGTCACACTTAATAACAGGAAACGATTATCATAAAGTTATCGTTTTTATATAATATGTCAATAAACCGTTGAGTTTCGTTATATATCTTTTTAAAAAAGTAAACGTAATTATGTAATGTTGTAGGTAAACAAATTTAAAGTAATAAACTGGTGTCATTTTCAAGTTTAATGTTTTATTTCCATACTTCTTTATTAATATTATGTCCTACAAAAGAAAAGTTTATCACAATTTATTGAAACTTCGACTTACATGTTCCAATTTTTTACTGACGTTTGAAAGTAGGTACATGTACATATTTATTTTGGTTCCGTATTTCACGATACATGTACATAATGTAAAGTTGAGGATTCTTTAACATCACATAAGCAAAAGGATAGAGTATAAGTTCATCCGGTTTTGTATGCCCGCTTTACGGACGTATAATGTATACCGTCACGTGTCCGTCCGTCGTCAACATGTCGGGCAATAACTCAAAAACATTTTATCAATTTGCATGAAACTTTGGTGAATTATTTATATCTATTGACGTGATTTCCCTTTCAATTTGTTATAAGTTTTAGATTTTACGTTACCGAGTTATGGGGTTTTATTCATTAAAATAGGGGGATTTTCCAGTTTTTCGTACAGTACCTCAAAAATGCTTTGAGCAGTTTTCGTGAAACTTTAGCGGTTGTTTATATCTATTGATGTACGCTCCCATTCGATTTTTATAAATTTTAATTGTACGTTTTGAGTTATGGGATTTTATTCATAAAAAGGGGATTTTCCGTTTTGGACATTAACTCAAAAGTGCTTTGCACAGTTTTCATGAAACTTTGATGAATGTTTTATACCTCCATCTTGTTATACCTTCTTTGTAGAACCGAACTTGATTGATTTGTTTTCTTCTTGAAAATGTACGAAACATACCGTATTGTCAGCTATAAAAGGCCCCGACATGAAAACTGTGAAAAACGTAGTCTCACATACGCATGGTGCATAGACCCCCGCTCTCCTTTTTTTGTCGTTTTTTCATTATTCTGTTGTTGATATTTTTTTTATATTTTTTTTACTTTATTTCAATATTTTAATGTGTTCTTGCTCTTCGATCCATATGATATTACAATAACAATAGTTTATATATGCTAGCTGTCCCACTATTCATATTGTCACTGAATAAGAATAAAGGGGCCGCATATATAAACAACTGTTATTTTTAATATCCTATTGATAAGAACATATACGCATTAAATAGGTGTAAATAGGTTATAATATTAAAGAAATTTTAACACTAATAAGGGAAAAAAGGGGGGTAGCATAACAAGAAGACACCAATTCTAAATCTTCTCACTAAAGTAATATAACCAATGTTAAGATTTAGCACCCTGGGGTTTATCACTAATCAAATAAAGTTGTTCACATCTGAACTATAACGATGTGTTAGCACTTATTTGTAACAATATAATATTTCCATGAACAAACTTTGGTTGGAAGATACCCCCTGTGTGATAAATCGGCAAATGCAAACATTTAATCAATGTATATGTTCCTGATTTAATCAATCTAATCTAGAGATTAAAAAAAATCGTTTTATTTTTGAAACATTTTCACAGATCAGTGATTACAAATTTCTTAGTATTCTTAATATTATCATTTATTATTATTATTAAATATTGATTCAATATTGGATCCTAAGATATGAAATTTTATCATTTCAAAACGAAAGTATAGGAATAAAAAATGTGTTTATTTCCAATTATGGTTCAGATACCAGGAATTAGGGAACTTATTTTTTATGAATTTCATAGTATTTTCCAGTTTTCATTATTTGTTATCCAAATAAATATTTCTTTGTTGTTATCAAAAAGGAAATTTTGAGAAAAAACTCTGATAGTTTTAAATTGCTCACCGAGATATAATTCCATCATGACACGTGATATCCCATATTTAATTTTGATAAAATGACATAACATCAATTTTAAATGTATAATATGTGTGTTATTTTTGGTATTTTTTTATTTCGAAAATGATGAAATATAACATGGTTAAATTCATTAACAAAAGACGTCATTTTCATATATTTCTCTGTATCAAAGCTCTTTAAACTTTGATAGAATTTTCAATAATTACAGTCTATTAATCACTATATTTTTTTTCGAAATAATAAATTGGACAGAGCAGAAACTATATAAAGTCAACCTGTCTATTATGTCGAATCCGTCAATATATTGTATACAACATCGATGGAAGGGAGGTTTGGAGTTTCCCTTTCAAAATGCAATTGACAATAGTAAACATTTATTTAAAATATTTTTTCTTTGATAATTAGATTGTTTTATCATTTGTCAAGCTTATCTGCTATGGAAAAATTACCTGAGACGAAAATTGAAATTCTTATGATTTTTTTAAAGAATCAACCCATAGTCCAAAACTCAATATTACAATTGAAACATAGGGGGAAAAGAAAAAAATATCAACGCTATTTTCAAAAGGCCATTGACAACAGTAAACATTGACTTAAAGTTATTTTTTTTTAAAGAATCATATTTGGAAATCCTTCTAGAATTTCACTTGCTATGGAAAAATTTGATCACATTTTATGTAAAATAAATATGTTAAAAATAATAACAGTGTATAAGTTTTTCCCGTTTACATCAATGGTAACAATTTGTAAGATTTATCGATGACACAGCATGTGTACTGATAAGGCCGTTCAGATAAAATGTCCTTCATTCTTGTGTATGTTTATAAGATGCAATATCTAATGATTTGGTGCCGTTTCCATGTATCTTCAGCCTTTTCTCATCTGATGAATTTTTCTACCCTTTCCAGTCACTATAAAGTGTTACAACTTTAATTTAGACACAACACATAAATAGTAATTGGAAAGGTACTGCCATTGCATGTGTAATGCAAATATATTTAAAAAAAAGATAATGTAAGAGGTGAAATTGATACAACTATCCATAAGCCAATTGACCAAAGAACGAAGATTTGCGCAATTACAGAATGCATATGCCTGGTTCGGGTTTAAAAATAAAAGACCGTTTACAAAACATGAGAAGCGAAAGTAAACAGTAAAAATCGATTTGTACCATCGACATGATGAAATTATGAGGTCGTCAAGAAATGAACTTTGTGATAATTTACTCGTTCCCCAAAGCTGAAATAATTCCATCGTCTACTTTCAAAATGCTTTTCAAATGAATGGGACCGTCTTTAACCTAAAATATATGCCATACTGAACGTTTCAGCTAGTTTATGGTGAGTAAATAAAAACTGTGTCATACAAACAACTGTTTACTTTCAGTTTGAGTTTATCGTGACTTACGATCTAAAAACTAGAGACGTTCGAAATTTTTTGGTAAATAAAATAAAGTATGTAAACTGGTTCCGTTCGACTACAAGCAGATTCCAGTTAGTATGTAAAATAGTAAATATGAAACCGAGTGCGGTAGGCGGAGGCATAATCAACTTCCGTTAGTTCTGCTGGTCAATGGTATCAGAAACATGCCGCTGATAGCGTCATTTTTCCAAAAAATAGTAGTGCATACCATATAAACTTTTAATTCTAGGATATACTTTTTTATGAAAACTTCATATTAAAGTGGCACAGTTTTAGCCGTAAAAGGAGTTTCTATGGGAAATTGCATTGTCTATATCTACAGAACTGCAACCTTTTAAAACAGTTTAAGAGTCTGTCCTGCTTAAACCTCTTCACAAATGTATGTGTCTGTCCTACTTAAACCTCTTCACAAATGTATGTGTCTGTCTTACTTAAACCTCTTCACAAGTGTATGCGTCTGTCCTACTTAAACCTCTACACATGTGTATGTGTCTGTCCTACTTAAACCTCTTCATAAGTTTATGTGTCTCCTCTACTTAAACCTCTTCAAAATTGTATGTGTCTGTCCTACTTAAACCTATTCATGAGTTAATATGTCTGTTCTACTTAAACCTCTTTAAAAGATCATGTGTCTGTCCTGCTTAAACCTCTACACATGTTTATGTGTCTGTTCTACTTAAACCTCTTCATAAGTTTATGTGTCTGTCCTACTTAAACCACAACACTGGTTTTTGTGTCTGTCCTGCTTAAACCTCTTCACATGATTATGTGTCTGTCCTACATAAATCTCTTCATATGATTATGTGTCTGTCCTACTTAAACCTCTTCACATGTTTATGTGTCTGTCCTACATAAACCTCTTCACATGATTATGTGTCTGTCCTACATAAATCTCTTCATATGATTATGTGTCTGTCCTACTTAAACCTCTTCACATGTTTATGTGTCTGTCCTACATAAACCTCTTCACATGATTATGTGTCTGTCCTACATAAATCTCTTCATATGATTATGTGTCTGTCCTACTTAAACCTCTTCACATGATTATGTGTCTGTCCTACATAAACCTCTTCACATGTTTATGTGTCTGTCCTACATAAACCTCTTCACATGATTATGTGTCTGTCCTACTTAAACCTCTTCACATGATCATGTGTCTGTCCTACATAAACCTCTTCACATGATTATGTGTCGGTCCTACTTAAACCTCTTCACATATTTATGTGTCTGTCCTACTTAAACCTCTTCACATGATTATGTGTCTGTCCTACTTAAACCTCTTCACATGATTATGTGTCTGTCCTACTTAAACCTCTTCACATGATTATGTGTCTGTCCTACATAAACCTCTTCACATGATTATGTGTCTGTCCTACTTAAACCTCTTCACATGATTATGTGTCTGTCCTACATAAACCTCTTCACATGATTATGTGTCGGTCCTACTTAAACCTATTCACATATTTATGTGTCTGTCCTACTTAAACCTCTTCACATGATTATGTGTCTGTCCTACTTAAACCTCTTCACATGATTATGTGTCTGTCCTACTTAAACCTCTTCACATGATTATGTGTCTGTCCTACTTAAACCTCTTCACATATTTATGTGTCTGTCCTACTTAAACCTCTTCACATGATTATGTGTCTGTCCTACATAAACCTCTTCACATGATTATGTGTCTGTCCTACATAAACCTCTTCACATGATTATGTGTCTGTCTTTCTTAAACCTCTTCATAAGTTTATGTGTCTGTCCTACTTAAACCACAACACTGGTTTTGTGTCTGTCCTGCTTAAACCTCTTCACATGATTATGTGTCTGTCCTTAAAATCTCTTCATATGATTATGTGTTTGTCCTACTTAAACCTCTTCACATGTTTATGTGTCTGTCCTACATAAACCTCTTCACATGATTATGTGTCTGTCCTACATAAATCTCTTCATATGATTATGTGTCTGTCCTACTTAAACCTCTTCACATGTTTATGTGTCTGTCCTACATAAACCTCTTCACATGATTATGTGTCTGTCCTACATAAATCTCTTCATATGATTATGTGTCTGTCCTACTTAAACCTCTTCACATGATTATGTGTCTGTCCTACATAAACCTCTTCACATGTTTATGTGTCTGTCCTACATAAACCTCTTCACATGATTATGTGTCTGTCCTACTTAAACCTCTTCACATGATCATGTGTCTGTCCTACATAAACCTCTTCACATGATTATGTGTCGGTCCTACTTAAACCTCTTCACATATTTATGTGTCTGTCCTACTTAAACCTCTTCACATGATTATGTGTCTGTCCTACTTAAACCTCTTCACATGATTATGTGTCTGTCCAAATTTTTGTTATTTAAATTTTCAAATTTCCCTTTAAAATTTTTAAAATTTTATTTTTTGTTTGTTTGTCAAAATTGGTTTTGGGTTTTTTATTTTTTTATTTAAAAATATTTTTTTTAATTAATTGGTTTTTAAAAAAAGAATAATTTAAAAAAAATTTAAAAATTTTTTTTAAAACCAAAAGGAAATTTATTTATTTAAATTTAAAGGAAAATTTTAAAATTTAAAAATTTAAAAAAAAAAACAAAAAAATTTTTAAAATTTAAATTAACAAAATTTTGAAAATTTTTTGTAATTAAGAAAAAAATTTTTAAAATTTTAAATTTTTAACAAAATTATAACATTTAGGGTAAAATTAAAAAAAAGCAGCAAAATTTCTTTAATTGTGAAAAATAATTATCCATTATTTTTGGGTTACAAAATTAAGAAAATTTTTATTTGATCATTTTAAACAAATTTTAATTAAAAGGGGTAACCATTCAAATTAAACTTTTAGGATTTAGTTTTCCCAAAATGTTAAATTTTGGGTTTTAAATTTTTAAATTAAAATTTTTGACTTAAATTTTCCCCTAAATTTTAAAAAGTTGGGTTTCCTAAACAAAATTTGAAAGGGAAATTTTTTTGGGGTTTTTTAAATTTAAAGGGAAAAACTATAAATTTTTTTTGGGTTTTAATTTTTGTTAAAATTTTGAAAATTTTTCCTTTTAAAAAAAAAGTGTTTTTTGAAATTTAATTTTTAAAAATTTATTTTTTTAAAATTTTTGGCAAATTTTATAGTAAAAACCCCAAAATTTTAAAATTTTCGTTTTTAAAATAATTTTTTTAAAAAAGGGTTTTTTTTAAGAAAATTTTAATTTTTTTGGATTTTTGAAAAACCAAAAAATATTTTTTTTTTTTTTTTAAAAAAAATTTTTTTGGGTTTTTTCCCTTAATTAAAAAAACTTGTAAAATTTAAAAGAAAAATTTTCAATACCTTTCAAATTTAAAATTTTTAAAAATATTTAAAATACTTTTTAAAAAATTGGTTTAAAAAATTTTTAAAAATTTTTTTTTAAAAAACCCCATTGTAAAAAGAACAATTCTAAGATTTAAAATTAATTTAAAAAAAAAAAAATTTTATTTTCGAATAAAAAAAAAATTTAAAAATTTTTTAATAAATTTAAATACTTTTAAAAAAAAATTTTAAAGTTAAATTTTTTAAAATTTCAATTTTTTATCAAAATTTTCATAAAATTTACCCAAAATTTTAAATTTTAAAAATTAATTTTTTGACCCCCTTAAAATTTTTTTTAAAAAATTGAAATTTTTAAGTTTTATTTAATTTTAAAAAATTTATTTTTTAAAAAGGGCTTGTAAGTTTCTTTTCCCAAAAGAAATTTTTTAAATTTTTTTTTAAAAAAAGTAAAATTTTAAGATTTTATTTTTAAAAAACGGGAAAAATTTTTTTTTTTTAAATTTTTTTTTCAAATTTTTTGTAGTTTTTAAAATGTTTAAAATTTTATGTTATTTTAATTTTTAAATTAATAAATTTGGTTTGTCTTTTAATTTTTTAAAATTTAAGAAAGAATTTTTTTCCCTTTTTTTAAAAATTTAATTTTGTTCCCTTTTAATCGGGAAAGATTTTTAAAAAATTCCCTTTTTTTGAAAGGTTAAATTTATTTTTTTTAAAATTTATTCAAACAAAAAAACCTTTTGGTTTGTAAAGGTTTTCTGGCTTTTTTCCAAATTTTAAATTTTTGGAAAAGGGCTTTTTATTTCCACTTTTTTTAATTTTTTTTGGGAAAAATTTGTTAAACCTTTAAAATTTAAATTTTAAAAATTTGTTAGTTTTTTTGGGCAAAAACTTTTTAAAAAAATAAAGTTTTTTTTTTTTAAAAAATTTTTAAGATCCCTAAATTTAAATTGAATTTTAAATTGGTTTTGGTTTAAGAAAACTTTTAAAGAAAATTAAGAAAGAAATTTATTGTTTTGATTCTTTAAAAAAAATTTAAAATTTTTACCTTTTTTAAATTCAATAAAAAAAAAATGGGTTTTTGGGAAAAAATTTTTTTTTGGGGAAAAAATTTTAAAAATTTCAAGGGAAGGGATTTTAAAATTCCCTTTTTCATTTAAATTGGAATAAAATTTTTAAACCCAACAAAATTTTGCCATGGGTTTTAAAAATTTATTTTTTAAATTTTTTTTGATTTTTTAAAATTTTTTGGAAAAACAATTTTTCTGTTGTACGGTAACCTTAAATTTTAAAAAAAAAAAAGGTTTTTATTTGGAAACAAAAATTTTCAGTTTTTTTTTTAACCCCTTTAATTTTAAAAAATTAAATTTTTTTTTGGTAAAATTAAAATTTTAAAACCCCTTAACTAATTTTTTTATTTCCCAAAAGAAATTTTCTTTTTTTCCTGCAATTTCCCAAACAAAAAAATTTTAAAAATAAATTTTCCCTTTTTCTTTTATTTAAGAAAAATTTTTTCTTTTTTAATATTTCCCGGGAATTTTTTGGTTTTAACAAATATTTTAAAAAATTTTTTTGGGAAAAATTTTAAATTTCTTTTTTTAAAATTTTAGAAATTTTTTTGAATTTTTTAAAGGGAAAAATTTTTTTTCCAAAATTTTTTTTCTAATTTAAAATTTTTTCCCAAATTTTTTTAAAAACCCAATTTAAAATTTTTTCAAAAAGTTTTTTTTTTTAAAAAATTTTACCAAAATTTTTGGAAAATTTTTGGTAGGCCCCAATTTTTAAATTTTCAAAATTAAAATTTATCCCTTTAAATTTTTTTTTTCCAAATTTTAATTTTTAAAATAAACAATTTTAATTTTTTAAAAAAATCCCCTAAAAAAAAACTAATTTTACCTTTTCTTTTCCCAAAGGGAATTTTAAATTTGATTTTTTTCCTTTTTCCGTTCCCCTTTGAAATTTTAAATTTAAACTTTTAAAAAATCTTTTTAAAAAACATTTTACTTCTTAAATTTTTTAAAAAAAAAAATTTCCAAAAATTTGGGAGTAATACTTGTTTTTCCCAAAATTTTTTTTAAAAAGAATTTCTTTTTAAAACCCCAAATTTTAATATTACAAAAATTTTTTTTTTTTTTGCCGAAATAAAAAATTTTACAAATTTTTGGGGTTTTTCCCTAAAGCCCCCTTTTTTAAAAATTCCAAAAACAAAAATTTTTTTTGAAAATTTAAACAATTTAATTTTATTATTAACTAACTTTTTTGGAGGTTTAAACAAAGGGTAAAAAATTAAATTAAAAATTTAAATTTTTTTTTTTTAAAATTTGAAACACTTTAGTATTTTATACATAAATTCCTCAATTTTACATTGTTAGATTTCATTAAATCAATTTACTTATTTTCTTAAACCACTGTATTGGTTTGGTAAATACATTAAATTTTTGTCGTTTGGGAAATAAATGATTTTTGGTCCTTTAAACATTGTTTTTTTTGGGAAAAATTAAACCCCTTTTTTTTTTTTTGGGGGAAACTTCAAATTTTTCTTTTAAATTTAAAAATTTTTAAAGGGGTTCCCTGAAAATTTTTCTTTAAATTTTTTAAAAATTTGTATTTAAAATAAAATTTTTTAATTCAAATTTTTCAATTTTTAAAATAAATTTTAAAAATTAAAATTTAAATTTTTAAAAATTTTGTTTTTAAAATTTTGTTCTTCCGTTTTTAATTTGCTTTTTGTTGTAAATAATTTTTTTCTTTCCTTTTACATAAAACTTTTTAATAAATTTATTTTAATTTTCATTTCAAAAAAATTTCCCAAAAAAAGGTTTTTTTTTTAAAATTACAAAATGTTTTTTTTTAAAATTTTACAAAAAATTTTTTTTTGAACCAAAATTTAAATTTTTAAAAAATTTTTTAAATAAAATTTATTGAAAATTCTTTAAATTTAAAATTTGTTTTGGGAAATTTAATTTTTAAAATTTAAAACAACAATTTTTTTTTTTTTATTTTTAAAACAAATTCCCAAATTTTTTGAAATTTTTTCCAAAAGTTTTTTAATTTATTTAAAAAAGGTTTTTTCCCAAAATTAAATAAAATTAAAATTTTAGAAAAATTTTTAAATTTTTTAAAAAATTAAAAAATTTTTTTAAACAAATTTTTTAAAAAAAATTTTAAACAGAAATTTCCCTTTTAAAAACTTTTTTTTAAAAAAGTTTTCCCTTGTTTGTTTTTTAAATAATTTTGGTTTAAATTAAATTAAATGTTTATTTTTTAGGCTTTAAGGGTCCTTTCAAAGGGTACTTTTTGGAAAGCGTAAATTTGTAAATTTTTTTTTTTTTTGAAATTTTAAGTTAATAATGATTTTTTTTTCTAAAGTTTTTAAATTTTTGGATTTTTTTAAAAATTTTTTCCCCATTGATGGTTTAAGGCAAAATGTAACCTTTTTGATTTGTAAAAATTTTTTTGGGGTTTTGAAAAACATTTTAAAACCCCATTTTATGTTTTTTGTTTTTTGGGTTTTTTTCTTTTTTTGTTTGTTTTTGATTCGGGAGGATGGACAGACAGACAGACATTTGTGGTCTTGGGCTGTTGTCTCTTTGACACATTCCCAATTTCCATTCTCAGTTTTATACAACTTACTTTACAGGATTTGAGGCTACATCAGGGTTATCTCGAACGTGTACAGGTAGTTGGTCCCATCTAAAATGTAGTCCCCAGTTAAATCCTCCAACCACCAGTGGTGAATTCTGAAGCTCCATGGTGTCAGCATTGATAATATCAATAACTGGTACAACCACATTGACACGGTTGTCAATGATTCTAGTTAATAAAGGCTGTAACCAGTCTGTATTAACTTCACAATGGCTGTCAAGGAATACTAAAACCTGGAAAAAAAACAGGAAATTTCAATTGTCCATGAATGAGAAGTCTGAAACTGTATCAATGATTGTGATTGGTAGGACTGAGGAGGATAAAGTAACATATAATATCATTTTTTTTCAAATCAAAACAATGTTAAGACTATATAGTAAATCCCTTTTAACCAAAAACAGCCTAACTCTAATGTGTCCTCATCTGACTTCTTTCTTACCACATCTACCCCCATACATCACGACTCTTATCACACCTTCTGAATGATTACCCTACCCCATACATCCTGACTCTTACCCCACCTTCTGACTGATTACCTTACCCCCATACATCCTGACTCTTACCCCACCTTCTGGATGATTACCCTACCCTCGTACATCCTGACTCTTACCAGTCTCCATCAATCTGAATTTAATGCTTACCTCCCCTTCTATCAAATTAGCCCAACACATCATGTCACTTACATGTATATGTCATTATATAATTATGAGTTATGGCTTATGTCCATTCTGTCAAATAAGCACCATTACACTGGCCTTCATTAGCCATCACAAATTTGAATTTATTGTACAGACACATGTCTATTGTTTAAGACTATGTTAACCTCTAAGTCATTTCTTTGTTGTTGGTTTTATTGTTCTAAACCTGTATAAGGCATTCCTCAACTTAAGTATGAATACCATTTCTGTCCTTATAAGCTAAAGACAACACATAACAGAATTTAGGCTTACCTCCTTCTGCCTGATAACACCATACATCCTTGCCCTGATAAGTCCTTGTCTTGTGGCAGTCCTCATATATCTTACTTTGTTAGGCTTACCTCCCCTTCTGCCTGATAACCCCATACATCCTTGCCCTGATAAGTCCTTGTCTTGTGGCAGTCCTCATGTATCTTACTTTGTTAAGCTTACCTCCCCTTCTGCCTGATTAGCCCCATACATCCTTGCCTTGATAAGTCCGGGTCTTGAGGCAGTCCTCATGTATCTTACTTTGTTAGGCTTACCTCCCCTTCTGCCTGATAACACCATACATCCTTGCCCTGATAAGTCCTTGTCTTGTGGCAGTCCTCATGTATCTTACTTTGTTAGGCTTACCTCCCCTTCTGCCTGATTAGCCCCATACATCCTTGCCCTGATAAGTCCTTGTCTCGTGGCAGTCCTCATGTATCTTACTTTATTAGGCTTACCTCCCCTTCTGCCTGATTAGCCCCATACATCCTTGCCCTGATATGTCCTTGTCTTGTGGCAGTCCTCATGTATCTTACTTCGTTAGGCTTACCTCCCCTTCTGCCTGATTAGCCCCATGCATCCTTGCCCTGATAAGTCCTTGTCTTGTGGCAGTCCTCATGTATCTTACTTTATTAGGCTTACCTCCCCTTCTGCCTTATTAGCCCCATACATCCTTGCCCTGATAAGTCCTTGTCTTGTGGCAGTCCTCATGTATCTTACTTTATGCAAGTTGTTTTTCACATAGGCTTCTATCTGACATGACAGGTTGTCTAAAATTATAAAATTCAAATGAAACTAAATAAGATTTTCATTCTATACTTACATACACAAGAATCAGGGACAGCTCAGCGGGAGTAACGTTATCAGTGACCAACAAGGGAGCACTATCGGACTGATAAAATTTAACATTGTTGTATATGGAAAAAACATGACAGTTGCTTTAAAATGATTTGTCAACAATTTATTTGTACAATCATAAACTATTGCCATGGCAGGTGAAAAAGTTATAAAATTTATCTTTCTTTCGATGTAAAAAATCATTTTATGTTATGTTAAAGTGGTGTCCCTTATGATTTGAAAATTTCCTATTAAAAGATACATTTTTCCTACATAACTTAACCAAATCCAATGATGACGAGTGGAGGAAAAAATCATATAAAATTCATTATTGAGTGACATTATTTCGCCATGGCCCATGCTATTTCTGAATAATTCTTCTTTCTGAAGGTGCAAAAAATTATTTTAAGTTAACATTTGATGGTGTCCCTGGACGCTTGAATATGGCGATTATTTCGTTATCAACCTTCAGTTCATGTATATTTATATACGATATTGTAAAGAACTGAAACCGATAGCTATATGCACTATATCGGAAAGACGGAAAATGTTTGATATAAGATAGAGTCGAAAACTTTAAAAATAAAATAATAATAATATTAATCCTTATTCAATTATTTTTTAAATTCATGATGGCGAAAATGTTAAATTGAATTTAAGTCCTGATTAAAAATTATTGAAATTTTAAACTTTGTCCGGATTATTTAAATATATATATAGAACCAGAGACATATAATACATATATTATATGTCTCTGATAGAACTAAACACACATTTTGTATTCCTAGAAATTTGCTAATGAATTACAAAGAGCTTATAAGTACACACCTAATTTCAAAAGAAACAATGTGAATTTGATAAACTAAAAGTTGAAATGTATAATAATTAATTCAAAATACAGAGCATTTGTGTATTGCTATTAAAGTTTTGTAGGTTCGGAAAAGTGTTTTTCTTTCTCTTAAACACTTATTATTTATAAAACATATTTTATTTATTGGAATGAAACAAATATGTACAAGTATCGCTTATTGTGTTCTTATCCTAATCATATTAAGGTGTGAATTTAAACAACAACCATCCCGCTGTTTTATCATCTGCCAGCTATTCAATTAATGAAAGATGTAGACCGACATTCATGCTGATTCTGAATATCATTTTTCAGTCCCAAAATTTAATGTACACTTAACGGGTACGATAACTCCGTCAACTTCTATACTCTGGGATGTTTATACATGAACATATATAGCCCCGCCTAGTGTGCATGAGAGATTTAACTAAAATGTTAAATGTTGAAATCTTGATGACAATATGTCAATTGTGAATCTAGAACATTCAAATGTCCAATGATATAAAAACCTACTTATTTTAACGATAATCTTCGGTTGACAGTTAAACTATATTAATAAATTCACAAACAGTTGGACGTTGGACACACTGTTTGACATATTATTTGATATGTGCAACAAGTTTTCTGGTATTTCAAAAATAACATTACTTTGCCTTTCAACATCTGTGTAATCATTTCTATCAGACCAAACTTGTTTATGAATAAAGGTAGATGTGGGTATGAGTAAATGCAGAAGTCATGGGCTTCTGGTAAATTAGATAGCAACCCAACCAGTCATATAAATAACTTAGACATCTAGAGAGCAAAATATAGCCTTCTCCAAAAGACAGGCTCTTACAGGGCAACTTAAATATTCAACAATAGACATGCCTTTATAAAAATTTCAAGATCTAAATCGCCCAGAGTCTATATCGCTCAATGTGAATTTTAAAAAACTATGTGGTGTTTGCTTACATCCTCGTTTTTCAGTCTCTGGTGGATTGTTTTCTCATTGGCAATCATACCACATCTTCTTATTTTCTTTAGGTCTGTCATAAACACAAATATTCTCCAAATAACGAAAACAAATATGATATGACATACGACAACTACTTACGAGGTTCCCAAATTTGGACCGGTACTAGTACATGTATATGGAAATGTGGTCCGTTAAACTAACTTTGTAGATCTCAACCCTCCCTTTTGAATCTCATGCAGTGTTTGTTTAAGGTTAGGCTACATATTTTGATACCGAAAATATGCTATCCTATGCCATTTTTTTCACAGTTAAGTCCCAATTCGCCTCCTATTGGTGTCTATATAAAAATGACCGTCCCACATGAGTATATATTAAATATTTTTGAAAATCTATTTTGCCTTTCTACTTACCGGCTATGTGATTACAATGTGATTATGTGATTATACATGTTTTGTTTATGCCTAAAATTAAATGAAAAGTACCCTCATTCAATGGCTGTATAAAAAGTTGTATATAGCAAACCTATAATGCTTTTTCAGGAACTTATTTACCGATTTTGCCGGTTAATCTATATGAAAACATGTGTTATCTTCATCAATATGAATTGCTTTTTAAACTTGCTTGAGAAAGCAATATTTTGTATTTTCTTGAACATTATAAGAAAAACAACTTTGTAAACAAAATTAATTGTAAAAGAATTTATATAATGATCTAGTGATTATTTAGAAAATAGGCTGCTAAAATTGGTTGTAACTTGACTGGCTTTATGGTACCAAGAAATATATCCTTTGCATGAATAAATTTGATTAGTCTTCATTTATCAAATCTAAGGGACGACCATTTGATATTCTCGGGGGACAAGGAGGATTTGTTTTGGATCGGTTATTTAATTTTGTAAACTAAGAGGACAGATTATCTATTTTCTGCACTATTGAAGCAAGATTTTCATTTTCATTAAAGCAAGGGACTGATTATTTATTTTCACAACTATATTTATAATATTCAAAACATACAATTTTTCAATTATTTGTTATTATAAATAATACATGTATAGTCAAGTCATTATGTACCATTTAATCAGAATTAATTATTATCCTCTGCAGAAATGAATCTTATATATTCCTAATGCATATACATGTATTGCATACATACACAGTATTAAAGTTTGGTTGTAACTAAGGCTATTTTAAAAGTATTAGCAAACATGTTTCGCCGAGCGGAGCGATGCAAAATTTTTTTTGAAGGGTTTTTGAACCGCTGAAGGCCCAAGAAGCTATAGAACAAATGATGCAAAATCATGCTTTCTGGGTGTTCTCCAGACCCTTTCTTAAACTGAAAATGCAAGTCCTGTTTTAATAATTTTTTGACAATATTTTGGTCTCAAAGCAAAATCACGTTATAGATTCAGTGTAACACTTAAGTTTCTAGGGACAACATCAAAAGACAAATATGCATGAAAAGCAAAATGTAATTCACATAGTTAAGTCTGTGGCTGCTGTGTTTTTAAACTCATGATCAAGTTAATAATAAAATTGCTAAATTACAAAATGAATGCAACACTAACAGAATACAGAAGGGCAATCAATGAACAAAAGACAAATAAATAAGAAACATTTATCCCGAAAATCAGGGGCTACGCCTGAGGGAGAACAAAACTTGCTTCTTGCAAGGCACTCACGGTGAACACAATTTGATATGGAGACAAGCGCTTGGTTTTGAAATTTCCTACATGAGGCATTTGTCTCAATGTAGTTACGCCCTGATTTAATAAAAGTGAGGTAAGTGTTCCTGAGACAATTAACCTCAAGTTAAATGAAACCAATTTTCTGACATTTTAAGTATATTTAAATAATATTTATACTTTTATTATTAAAAGATATGGGAAGTGTTTCCGATTTTTTTTTGGAAAAAGATGAATTTATGAAGAATCTGGTGCCATCTCATACTTTCGATTAGATCTGCTGAGTTTTTTATTTTCAATACATTGCAATTCAGGTAATTTATTTTCAAACTACCACAGAACAAACCATTTATGTTTGTGATTATCAAGGCTGAGTTATTTATTTTCAAAATCCTCCTGCCCCCGAATATCAAATGGTCGTCCCCTAACGAACAATATACAAAGCTGTTAAAAGTACTTCAATAATTCAAGCTTCTCTTGTATATTCAAACGATAGTAAACAGTTTTACTATTTAATTGTGAATTTTTGTCCTATCAATTGTATGACTTTGTGCCATTTACTTGCAACTCAGGACTGTGAAAATTACTTTTACTTTTGACCTCAGAACATTGTAAAGTCAATCGCTTACGGTTTCAGAGGCGTATAAAACAGATAGTAAATAGCTTTTTTACAGAAAAAGTTTTATTATAATCAAGAAGGACTAAGAATATTCTCTTGAAAGACAGATTTGTAATTATGACAAATGAATATTTAACTATAAACTTTTTTGGACACAGTAAGTCGTGAATTCTTTCTACTACTGCCCTATCAATTTTTCTTTCCTTTAAAACCATGTGTCTTGCTGATAGCAAGGATTTAAAACTATACAAATACTTGCTGATATTTAACATGTTAAACGATTCCCATTGATTAATCAATTAACATATATATGATCATATAGACCATCGCGACACCTATCGAGAGTTGTCTTATCTTGCGAACTGGACACCCGATGAGTCAAGGAGATTAGAAACCCAGTTCAAAAGAATTATTTCTTAATTTGAGTTATCTCCCTCAAAAGTGTCCACAATTCTTGTACATGTATAAGATAGGACCAACTTGAACTACAATTATATTACACCAGTAAGGGCATTTCTAAAAGTTTTTAAAATTTCACTGGAATTTTCAGTATTGCAGTTGTTGTGTTAAAGATTTTAAGAGAACTTTGTGAAATTTTGAATTGATTCATGAAGGCTTAACTATGACTGAAAGCTATAATTTGGGCAATTTTTAGTAGTTACATCAATCTACAATAAAATGAACAGGATTCAAAACCAAAAGTAGATTCTATCAATAGATATAAGAAGATGTGGTATGAGTGCCAATGAGACAACTCTCCATCCAAGTCAAAATTTATAAATGTAAACCATCTATCAAACATGTATCTAAACATCAATTATTTCCTGCAATATTACCTAACTTAATATGTGCTTCCTGGCTGTCTCAGTGTTTGAATTTTTTCTTCATTTTGAGGTGAAATTATTGAGCAATTTATGACAGTATTTGTTAAATTATTTTTCCCTTTATGTATATATAGATATTTAGATGTCAGATATTATCAAATGTACAAATTGACAGATGTCACCTGGTCATGTGATTGACATGTAGCCAAGTTACCCCTAAAATTGGTGCTAGGGGCTGTCATGAACTTGCTGTGAGAAGTGAGGTCAGTGTGACTACTGGTGCTAGGGGCTGTCATGAACTTGCTATGAGAAGTGAGGTCAGTGTGACTACTGGTGCTAGGGGCTGTCATGAACTTGCTGTGAGAAGTGAAGTCAGTGTGACTACTGGTGCTAGGGGCTGTCATGAACTTACTGTGAGAAGTGAGGTCAGTGTGACTACTGGTGCTAGGGGCTGTCATGAACTTGCTGTGAGAAGTGAGGTCAGTGTGACTACTGGTGCTAGGGGCTGTCATGAACTTGCTGTGAGAAGTGAGGTCAGTGTGACAACTGGTGCTAAGGGCTGTCATGAACTTGCTGTGAGAAGTGAGGTCAGTGTGACTTACTGTGAGAAGTGAGGTCAGTGTGACTACTGGTGCTAGGGGCTGTCATGAACTTGCTGTGAGAAGTGAGGTCAGTGTGACTTACTGTGAGAAGTGAGGTCAGTGTGACTTACTGTGAGAAGTGAGGTCAGTGTGACTACTGGTGCTAGGGGCTGTCATGAACTTGCTGTGAGAAGTGAGGTCAGTGTGACTACTGGTGCTAGGGGCTGTCATGAACTTACTGTGAGAAGTGAGGTCAGTGTGACTACTGGTGCTAGGGGCTGTCATGAACTTGCTGTGAGAAGTGAGGTCAGTGTGACTACTGGTGCTAGGGGCTGTCATGAACTTACTGTGAGAAGTGAGGTCAGTGTGACTTACTGTGAGAAGTGAGGTCAGTGTGACTTACAGTGAGAAGTGAGGTCAGTGTGACTACTGGTGCTAGGGGCTGTCATGAACTTGCTGTGAGAAGTGAGGTCAGTGTGACAATGAAGAACAGCAAATGAAAATGTTGTTTCTTTGCATTTGTTAGTTTTTTCATTTGCATGTTTTGATTTTGTGCCATTTTAATTCTCCTTATTTATATTTCCCACTGTGTGTGGTTATTTTGATTTTGTGCCATTTTAATTCTCCTTATTTATATTTCCCACTGTGTGTGGTTATTTTGATTTTGTGCCATTTTAATTCTCCTTATTAATATTTTCCACTGTGTGTGGTTATTTTGATTTTGTGCCATTTTAATTCTCCTTATTTATATTTCCCACTGTGTGTGGTTATTTTGATTTTGTGCCATTTTAATTCTCCTTATTTATATTTCCCACTGTGTGTGGTTATTTTGATTTTGTGCCATTTTAATTCTCCTTATTTATATTTTCCACTGTGTGTGGTTATTTTGATTTTGTGCCATTTTAATTCTCCTTATTTATATTTCCCACTGTGTGTGGTTATTTTGATTTTGTGCCATTTTAATTCTCCTTATTTATATTTCCCACTGTGTGTGGTTATTTTGATTTTGTGCCATTTTAATTCTCCTTATTTATATTTCCCACTGTGTGTGGTTATTTTGATTTTGTGCCATTTTAATTCTCCTTATTTATAATTCCCATTGTGTGTGGTTATTTTGATTTTGTGCCATTTTAATTCTCCTTATTAATATTTCCCACTGTGCGTGGTTATTTTGATTTTGTGCCATTTTAATTCTCCTTATTTATATTTCCCACTGTGTGTGGTTATTTTGATTTTGTGCCATTTTAATTCTCCTTATTTATATTTCCCACTGTGTGTGGTTATTCAAATACAAATAATTTGTTTATAAAAAAAAAGATCAATTTGCTATAAATTTTATCTTGAGTTTAAAAAAAAAGGACAATTTCTGTCAAATGACCTTATTTATATATCATGCTGAATTTTGCTGTACAATTTTTTTGTTTTTTGTTTTGTCTATCTGTTACAGTTTTCAAGATAATACATACTTAATTTGGTCAAAAATCATCGTGTTTATTGTATTGTAAGAACCTTCAAGATTACTGTTCAACCAATAACATAGAATTGAGAATTGAAACAAGGAATGTGTCAAAGAGACAACAACCCGACCAAAGAGCAGAAACAGCCAAAGGCCACCAATGGGTCTCCAACACAGCAAGAAAATCTCTTCTTACAAAAATCATGGTCCAATAGTCATGAAATAATATAAGAAGTCCTATTGAAATCTCTTTTATGAAAACTGTTACATGCTGTCTTACATGCTATAAACTGTACATACCAAGGTCACTGTTATCATCAACCAACAAAATCTCTTGTAACAAAAAAGCTGGTGTACGGTCCAACACACTGTGGACTGTACGTAGCAATGCTGAAGGAGCTTCATTGTAGAAGCATATTATAACACTTGCTCTGGGAAGCTTTGTTGAGTAGATCTTACTCTGACAACTGAAAAATATAATAAGAGCAATGGAATGTAAAACTTGTCAATAATAAATAAAAGTCTGACAACTGAAAAATATAATAAGATCACTGGCATGTAAAACTTGTCAATAATAAATAATAAAATGCTCCGCTGGGCGCAGCTTGATACGACGGCAGAGGTCGAACCCTGAACAGTTGGGGCAAGTATGGACACAACATTCAAGCTTGATACAGCTCTGAATTTGGATTGTGATTAAATATTTGACACAGCATAGGTTTCTGACACAGAATGAATGTGGTCTAAGAACTTAAAAAATTTTAATTTACCTATTATGGTCCAATATCCAAAATCTAAATACATGGTTAGATTCAGCATATCAAAGAATCCAAAGAATTCAATTTTTGATGAAATCAAACAAAGTTTAATTTTGGACCCTTTTGACCTCAATGTGGACCAATTTGATAACGGGGCCCAAAAATCAAAATACATGGTTAGATTCAGCATATCAAAGAACCCCATATATTCAATTTTTGTTGAAATCAAACAAAGTTTAATTTAGGACCCCAACTTGGACCAACTTGAAAGCTGGGCCCATAATCAAAAATCTAAACACATGTTTAGATTCAGCATATCAAAGAACCCCAAGAATTCAATTTTTGTTAAAATCAAACTTAGTTTAATTTTGAACCCTTTGGACCTTAATGTAGACCAATTTGAAAACTGGACCCAAAATTAAAAATCTAAATACATGGTTAGATTCGGCATAACAAAGAAATGAATGTGGTCAAAGATTTTACAAATCTAATGCGCCATACTGTGCAATTAAAGATTACTTCTTGAAATTTTTCAATATTTGAAATTTTGAAAAAAAAATAATATTTGAAGAATAATTCTTTTTAATTTCTGAAATCTGAAATGAGAAAAAATTGACCCCTACAATTTCTTCCCCCATTTTCCCCAAAAATTCTTTCCTCAAGATATGGTCATAATTTCAATTCAATTTTTCAATGGAGTTTGCAACTATAATTACCCATTTAAATTTACCATAGTGCTAACTTAATCTATTTTATAAAAGAATTTAAAATATGGTGTCAAATCTTTCATATGGATTTTTGTAAAAAAAAGATGCAACATTTGCAGATATTTTACTGGTCTTCCTTTATAAATATGCATTTTTTAAACATATTTAAAGCAGTGTAAGGGAAGTAATCAAAACGTTGTATTTGGATTATCTCCCTTACACTGCTTTTAAATTGTCTTAATTGTTCATTAACCATTACTTTATACATAATTTAAAAGCAGTGTAAGGGAAGTAATTCAAATGATGTATTTGATTTATCTCCCTTACACTGCTTTAAATTATGTTTTGTACTAAAGTACCAGGACAACCTTGTTTTTCCCCCTAATTCCTAAACGGTTTGAGCCATAACCCCCAAAAGCAAATCCTAACCATCCCTTTGTGGTATGGAAACTTGTGGTATAATTTCAGAGAGATCCATACACCGTTCCACAAGTTATTGTCTGGAAACTAGAAAATGCTTATTTTTGGTCCCTAATTCCTTAATTGTTGGTACCATAACCCCCATAATCAATCCCAACCTTCCTTTTGTGGTATTTAACCTTATGGTAAAATTTCATAGAGATCTATCCACTTAAACTAAAGTTATAGTGTGAAAAACCAATGTGTCTTCGGACGACGACGCCAACGTCATACCAATATACGACCGCAAAAATTTGACAACTGAAAAATATAATAAGATCAATGGAATGTAAAACTTGTCAATAATAAATAAAGATCTTACAACTGAAAAGTTCTGTATTGTACTTTTCTTTGCAATTTGTGTGTACTCATTTTCACCAATTTGGTATTGCTGAAGAACTCCCATGTTTTTAATTTCTTGGTATTCAAAATCAAAGCGTCATCTGTGCTGTGGTCCAGCTAATTCTATAGTTAGTCAGATATTTTTTTCTTATCTCATTTTCAATATTTTCTTCTTTATATCATTATTACTTATTTGTAACTTACTTTGGGTATCTGTTGTTTTGTAATCTTCTATGGTAACCCATTGTCTTACCCATGCAAGGCATGAGATTTGCCTGTATCAAAGACATGAGATTTGCTTGTATCTAAGGCATGAGATTTGCCTGTATCTAAGACACGAGATTTGCCTGCATCTAAGACATGATATTTTCCGGTATCTTAGACATGAGATTTTACTGTATCTAAGACATGAGATTTGCCTGTATCTAAGGCATGAGTTTTGCTTGTATCTAGGCATGAGATTTGCCTGTATCTAAGGCATGAGATTTGCCTGTATCTAAGGCATGATGTTTAACTGTATCTAAGGCATGAGATTTGCATAAATCTAAGGCTTGATATTTGTATCTAAGGCATGATATTTGTCTGTGTCTAAGGCATGAGATTTGCCTGTATCTAAGGCATGAGTTTTGCCTGTATCTAAGGCATGAGATTTGTCTGTATCTTAGGCATGAGATTTCCCTGCATCTAAGGCTTGATATTTCTTTGTATCTTAGGCATGATATTTGTATCTAAGGCATGAGATTTTCCTGTATCTAAGGCATGAGTTTTGCCTGTATCTAAGGCATGAGATTTGCCTATATCGAAGGCATGATATTTGCCTGTACCTAAGGCATGAGATTTGATTGTATCTAAGGCATGAGATTTGCATGTATCTAAGGCTTGATATGTCTGTATCTAAGGCATGATATTTGTCTGTTTCTAAGGCATGAGATTTTCCTGTATCTTAGGCATGAGTTTTGCCTGTATCTAAGGCATGAGATTTGTCTGTATCTAAGGCATGAGATTTGTCTGTATCTAAGGCATGAGATTTCCCTACATCTAAGGCTTGATATTTCTTTGTATCTAAGGCATGATATTTGTC
Organism: Mytilus coruscus; assembly: GCA_017311375.1. Taxonomy (NCBI): domain Eukaryota; kingdom Metazoa; phylum Mollusca; class Bivalvia; order Mytilida; family Mytilidae; genus Mytilus; species Mytilus coruscus. The sequence continues at coordinate 961,851 of CM029596.1, read as the reverse complement.
TGTATCTAAGGCATGAGATTTTCCTGTATCTAAGGCATGAGTTTTGCCTGTATCTAAAGCATGAGATTTGCCTGTATCGAAGGCATGATATTTGCCTGTACCTAAGGCATGAGATTTGATTGTATCTAAGGCATGAGATTTGCCTGTATCTAAGGCATGAGATTTTCCTGTATCTAAGGCATAGGTTCTGCCTGTATCTAAAGCATGAGATTTGCCTGTATCTAAAGCATGAGATTTGTCTGTATCTGAGGCATGAGATTTGCCTGTATCTATAGATATTACTTACTTTGGATGTCTGTTGTCTGGTAAAGCTCTATGGTAACCAAGTCGATCACTGATCAAAACATTAAATGCATGAGATCTATAACCTATGAAGACAATAATATATTTATAATGGTAATCAGATGTAATATCTTTACATAGGAAATAAAAGAAGAACGTGTCCATGGGAAACAGATGCCCCCGCTTGTAAATATGCAAAAGCCAATGTACTAATTCAAACTTTCAAGCATGGAAATGAAACGTTCGGTCAGTACATACAACAGTTAGAGGGTGGACACAACGTTTTCCAGTTATAAAAAAGCATAACTCAAGAACAGTTAAATCAATAGTGTGTGTGCAAAACAGCAAATAGGGCTATTCTATTTATAAAGGGACATAACTCAAGAACTACAAAGGTGACGCCACCCAAATCTTGATCTGTGTTTGGTGCAGGGTTGGCAAAAATATGAAATACTGGCATGAATTTTAAAGAGGAGTAATCACAAATGCAATACATCATACAATACATTAAAGATTTTTATAAAAATAAGATTTAGTATTTTAATTCATAAGTTCACTTGTTTGAGACTCTTTATATAAAATGTATAAATCTGAGAAAATATTAACTGTCCAGCAACTCTAAGACAAGTGTACATGAAGACACATAAGACAAATGTGAAAAGCTTTTCTTAATAATCCTCCTAAAAGTCTTATCTAATGGCCATTCTGAATAGATTGGTCAAAGTGTTGACTTAAAGTCGAAGAATTCAATTCGCTTTTTAAAATAAATATAACTAATATTAAGAATTAACTGTAAGGAAAATTACTTTTAAACATTTTTTGTTCATTACTAAAAATGTTTACTAAATTTTAGGATATGCTTATGTACATCACTAATTAATAAGTAATTATTCAGGTACAGACTTGTTTATATAACAATAATTAGCCTTTTCTATAAGTGTTCATGGCCTGTCCCCTTAGGGTGTTTATATAACAATAATCAGCCTTTTCTATAAGTGTTCATGGCCTGTCCCCTTAGGGTGTTTATATAACAATAATCAGCCTTTTCTATAAGTGTTCATGGCCTGTTCCCTTTGGGTGTTTATATAACAATAATCAGCCTTTTCTATAAGTGTTCATGGCCTGTCCCCTTAGGGTGTTTATATAACAATAATCAGCCTTTTCTATAAGTGTTCATGGCCTGTCCCCTTAGGGTGTTTATATAACAATAATCAGCCTTTTCTATAAGTGTTCATGGCCTATCCCCTTAGGGTGTTTATATAACAATAATCAGCCTTTTCTATAAGTGTTCATGGCCTGTCCCCTTAGGGTGTTTATATAACAATAATCAGCCTTTTCTACAAGTGTTCATGGCCTGTCCCTTAGGGTGTTTATATAACAATAATCAGCCTTTTCTATAAGTGTTCATGGCCTGTCCCTTAGGGTGTTTATATAACAATAATCAGCCTTTTCTATAAGTGTTCATGGCCTGTCCCTTAGGGTGTTTATATAACAATAATCAGCCTTTTCTATAAGTGTTCATGGCCTATCCCCTTTGGGTGTTTATATAACAATAATCAGCCTTTTCTATAAGTGTTCATGGCCTGTCCCCTTAGGGTGTTTATATAACAATAATCAGCCTTTTGATTTCTATAAGTGTTCATGGCCTGTCCCCTTAGGGTGTTTATATAACAATAATCAGCCTTTTGATTTCTATAAGTGTTCATGGCCTGTCCCCTTAGGGTGTTTATATAACAATAATCAGCCTTTTGATTTCTATAAGTGTTCATGGCCTGTCCCCTTAGGGTGTTTATATAACAATAATCAGCCTTTTCTATAAGTGTTCATGGCCTGTCCCCTTTGGGTGTTTATATAACAATAATCAGCCTTTTCTATAAGTGTTCATGGCCTGTCCCTTTGGGTGTTTATATAACAATAATCAGCCTTTTCTATAAGTGTTCATGGCCTGTCCCTTAGGGTGTTTATATAACAATAATCAGCCTTTTCTATAAGTGTTCATGGCCTATCCCCTTTGGGTGTTTATATAACAATAATCAGCCTTTTCTATAAGTGTTCATGGCCTATCCCCTTTGGGTGTTTATATAACAATAATCAGCCTTTTGATTTCTATAAGTGTTCATGGCCTATCCCCTTTGGGTGTTTATATAACAATAATCAGCCTTTTCTATAAGTGTTCATGGCCTATCCCCTTTGGGTGTTTATATAACAATAATCAGCCTTTTCTATAAGTGTTCATGGCCTGTCCCCTTAGGGTGTTTATATAACAATAATCAGCCTTTTCTATAAGTGTTCATGGCCTGTCCCCTTAGGGTGTTTATATAACAATAATCAGCCTTTTCTATAAGTGTTCATGGCCTATCCCCTTTGGGTGTTTATATAACAATAATCAGCCTTTTGATTTCTATAAGTGTTCATGGCCTATCCCCTTTGGGTGTCTATATAACAATAATCAGCCTTTTCTATAAGTGTTCATGGCCTGTCCCCTTAGGGTGTTTATATAACAATAATCAGCCTTTTCTATAAGTGTTCATGGCCTGTCCCTTAGGGTGTTTATATAACAATAATCAGCCTTTTCTATAAGTGTTCATGGCCTATCCCTTTGGGTGTTTATATAACAATAATCAGCCTTTTCTATAAGTGTTCATGGCCTGTCCCTTAGGGTGTTTATATAACAATAATCAGCCTTTTCTATAAGTGTTCATGGCCTGTCCCCTTAGGGTGTTTATATAACAATAATCAGCCTTTTCTATAAGTGTTCATGGCCTGTCCCCTTAGGGTTTTTTATATAACAATAATCAGCCTTTTCTATAAATGTTCATGGCCTGTCCCCTTAGGGTGTTTATATAACAATAATCAGCCTTTTCTATAAGTGTTCATGGCCTGTCCCCTTAGGGTGTTTATATAACAATAATCAGCCTTTTCTATAAGTGTTCATGGCCTGTCCCCTTAGGGTGTTTATATAACAATAATCAGCCTTTTGATTTCTATAAGTGTTCATGGCCTATCCCCTTTGGGTGTTTATATAACAATAATCAGCCTTTTCTATAAGTGTTCATGGCCTGTCCCCTTTGGGTGTTTATATAACAATAATCAGCCTTTTCTATAAGTGTTCATGGCCTGTCCCCTTAGGGTGTTTATATAACAATAATCAGCCTTTTCTATAAGTGTTCATGGCCTATCCCCTTTGGGTGTTTATATAACAATAATCAGCCTTTTCTATAAGTGTTCATGGCCTGTCCCCTTAGGGTGTTTATATAACAATAATCAGCCTTTTCTATAAGTGTTCATGGCCTGTCCCCTTTGGGTGTTTATATAACAATAATCAGCCTTTTCTATAAGTGTTCATGGCCTGTCCCTTAGGGTGTTTATATAACAATAATCAGCCTTTTCTATAAGTGTTCATGGCCTGTCCCTTAGGGTGTTTATATAACAATAATCAGCCTTTTCTATAAGTGTTCATGGCCTGTCCCTTTGGGTGTTTATATAACAATAATCAGCCTTTTCTATAAGTGTTCATGGCCTGTCCCCTTAGGGTGTTTATATAACAATAATCAGCCTTTTCTATAAGTGTTCATGGCCTATCCCCTTTGGGTGTTTATATAACAATAATCAGCCTTTTCTATAAGTGTTCATGGCCTGTCCCCTTAGGGTGTTTATATAACAATAATCAGCCTTTTCTATAAGTGTTCATGGCCTATCCCTTAGGGTGTTTATATAACAATAATCAGCCTTTTCTATAAGTGTTCATGGCCTGTCCCTTAGGGTGTTTATATAACAATAATCAGCCTTTTCTATAAGTGTTCATGGCCTGTCCCTTTGGGTGTTTATATAACAATAATCAGCCTTTTCTATAAGTGTTCATGGCCTGTCCCTTAGGGTGTTTATATAACAATAATCAGCCTTTTCTATAAGTGTTCATGGCCTATCCCTTTGGGTGTTTATATAACAATAATCAGCCTTTTCTATAAGTGTTCATGGCCTGTCCCCTTAGGGTGTTTATATAACAATAATCAGCCTTTTCTATAAGTGTTCATGGCCTATCCCCTTTGGGTGTTTATATAACAATAATCAGCCTTTTCTATAAGTGTTCATGGCCTATCCCCTTTGGGTGTTTATATAACAATAATCAGCCTTTTCTATAAGTGTTCATGGCCTGTCCCTTAGGGTGTTTATATAACAATAATCAGCCTTTTCTATAAGTGTTCATGGCCTATCCCTTTGGGTGTTTATATAACAATAATCAGCCTTTTCTATAAGTGTTCATGGCCTATCCCTTTGGGTGTTTATATAACAATAATCAGCCTTTTCTATAAGTGTTCATGGCCTGTCCCTTAGGGTGTTTATATAACAATAATCAGCCTTTTCTATAAGTGTTCATGGCCTGTCCCTTAGGGTGTTTATATAACAATAATCAGCCTTTTCTATAAGTGTTCATGGCCTATCCCTTTGGGTGTTTATATAACAATAATCAGCCTTTTGATTTCTATAAGTGTTCATGGCCTATCCCCTTTGGGTGTCTATATAACAATAATCAGCCTTTTCTATAAGTGTTCATGGCCTGTCCCCTTAGGGTGTTTATATAACAATAATCAGCCTTTTCTATAAGTGTTCATGGCCTGTCCCTTAGGGTGTTTATATAACAATAATCAGCCTTTTCTATAAGTGTTCATGGCCTATCCCCTTTGGGTGTTTATATAACAATAATCAGCCTTTTCTATAAGTGTTCATGGCCTGTCCCCTTAGGGTGTTTATATAACAATAATCAGCCTTTTCTATAAGTGTTCATGGCCTGTCCCCTTAGGGTGTTTATATAACAATAATCAGCCTTTTCTATAAGTGTTCATGGCCTGTCCCTTAGGGTGTTTATATAACAATAATCAGCCTTTTCTATAAGTGTTCATGGCCTGTCCCCTTAGGGTGTTGATATAACAATAATCAGCCTTTTCTATAAGTGTTCATGGCCTGTCCCCTTGGTGTTTATTTACTCTACCAATATAAATATTGAACAATATTGTATTGTTAGTTAATTATCAGACAAATATCTTAAAAGGAAACTTAAGAGGAAACTTAAATGGACAAAGTAACACAAAAAGCAAAATTCAATATTTTAGATTTTAAAAAGCCTAAATTGGTAATGTGGAAGATTAAATATTTTACTTTTTATAAAAGTTCTATGATTCCTTTAATCCACTTGGATATTGAACTGTAGAACAACTGGTATAATATAAAAATACTGATATAAATTCTGTACAGTAAAATAATAATTAATATTAATTTTAGTGGTGTACATAGTAACGATAAATCCCAGACCTTTAAATAGTAATCTATATTTTTATTTATCATTTTTTTTTTTTCAAGAAATAAATAAACTCGAGTATGTCCTTTTAGTTTTTACTATTAAATCTATTTCACTCCTTTTAAATCCGTGCTTTTAAGATATCTTAACTAACAATATTTTATGCTTAATGTACATAAAATAGTAGGTGTAAATATTTTTATAATAGATTTTACATTACTATGTGATTTAAGGACAACAATATTTTTTTAAGGATTGTATATATACTAATCTAGTCCGTTCCATGTTTTTAAACAATATTAAATGAAAATAAGGGCTTTTTTTTTACTGTGTGACACGGGTGCTCGCGTTGCGGAGGAATTTACCTAGAGAAGAAGATTGTATAACAACTAAAATTTACAATTCACTTATACACTGCAATAAAATGCATTTTTTCAAAGTTACATATTGGATTATTGAAACAAAGCTTGGTAATTCACAAGGTATCCTGAAATGTGCAAAATTTGTATTCTGCCTACATAGAATTAGCGGAGAAATGGAAGAATTTGAATTTTCAATCTTCAGGAATGACTCTAAATGGTTATCTGTATAAAATGTATATATTTAGCTATAATACTATTACACTACAACAAGCCATTACTATTTTGTGTAAAAATAAGCTTGAAAAATCATATTACCCAGTATTGCCCAGTATTACCCATTTCCGGGAGTATTGCCTAGCACAGGAAAACCCGGGTTTTCCCGCCCGGGTAATACTTTGCCAACCCTGGTTTGGTGGTAAAAGGCATTGTGTATAAGTTTTAGAACATTTGGTTGAGGTTTAGTAAAGTACAATGTAAGAGTGCAGAATGACAAATTCAGCAATTTTTCCATTTTTAAAGGGACATAACTCAAGAACAGTGAAAGTGATGCCACCTACATTTTTGTAAATTCAAACTTGATCTGTTTGACCCCAAACAAAAAATTATTCTTTAACCTCATTTCATTACCTTTTTAGATATTTCAGAAATAAAACTTAATAGGAAATAATTGAAATAGTAATTAGAATATAAGTTGAAATTACATGTCACTGTCAGACCATACAGTTATGTTTTGTTGATTTTTATTACTTTTACCAGCAATCAACAGGTGATAAAATCCTCCCAGATGGGAGTAATTACTGGGAGCATTTTCTGAGAGAAATCCGTCTTTCACAGTGTGAAACTGTTTTACATATACCGGCCAACTTTTCAAAATCTCCATAGGGGATTTTAAGAGCAATAGGACCTAATTCTCCTCTTATATTGTCAAAAGTGTCTTTAATCTATGTGCTTAAATACCCTTTTAACTCATTTGAATGCTTGTTTTGTGGTTTTCAGTTTACATAATAAACATGATAAAGAATTTAAAAATTCATGTCAATACCTCTCATAGGGTATATCCCCCATAAATCAGGATAGCTGGCAGGTCTGGTTACACTAATTGTACACCAGTCAGTGTTAGGAGTTTGAGAATCAGTCCTCTCTGTGTGTACTGTAAGTTGAAAATCACTTTCCAATTGTTGTAACCACAATCCCAACCTCATTTTCTCAAATGTGACCTACTGAATTAGACTTATCACCAGGTTTGTACTTACATGAGTAACAGGATGGGTGCCACATGTGGAGCAGGATCTGCTTTCATCTGCTTTTTTAATCAGGACATGTGATGTTTTTGACTTATGAGTTTGATTATTCCCTTCAAGGATGGGGTCGATTACAAAATTGAAGTTAGTATCAAAAGTTTTCCATCAGGAAACACAAAATGTTCTCAAAACAGGCATCTTATATCTCAAGTACTCAATCAAACTAGATGTGTCGAAACGACACGAATGGCCCTGCTTGCAAAAAATAATTGGAAGCCATTTTTTAGGAGTGGAAATTTGAGAATGAAAGTTTGTTTAACTGTTTTTGAACTGTAAATTTTCAAAGTCCAGAGCCCTTAATTTTGGCACAAATCAGCAGAGCTGAACCAAACATAGACTTGATCTCTCACCATGGTACATAATACTAATCCTACTAGATTTCATCATTTACATTTTCAATGACTTTTGTACCAAGAAATATACATTTCAATTGTACTGATCCAAATTTGGCAAGACTTCCATTTGAAACCCTCTTACTTGTTAATATTTTTGCTTATAAAATGTATTTTATCAAAAAGGGAGGAGGGTGTTGAAATGGAAGTCTTTCACTAAATTTTCTGGTTGATAGGGTTTATTTCCGGGTTTACATGTATGCCTACATGTACCATGTATGGCTGGTAAGCTGTCAGCCTAAAGTGTATGCTTTTTCACGAAAACAAGTCATACCTTTATCTGTATTGTGAATGTGCATGATTAATCTCACCTTCATCTCTAATAATTTGATCTTCAGGTGTTTCGATGAAACCCAGCAAATTCAAAGTGGAAATGTCATAATGTAGTTCAACTTTCTCATTATGCTGATCTTTCAGGTCATGACATTCTGAATTATCATTGTTGGTACCTTTCTGTATTACTTTTACAAATGGATATTTCCTTGGAATAAAATGCTGTCTATTTGAATTCTGTTCTGGTGGATAATTGTCAAAATTGTTAATTGTTGAATAAATAAGAATGAAAAATGAAAATAAAAATATGGCAAGTAGACATGATACACAACATTTTAAACTAAATTTGCGTCTCATTTCTCATCATGCTGATATTCACGTTTAGTTGGTGATCAGCTGCAACTTTTTACCTGAGACCCGATGGAGTTATGTGGTTTCATTTTCTCATACAGTCAGAAACACGTAAATCAAAGGTTCATTTGGTGAGCACACTATGAATCGTTAGTGCCAACACTTTCATATATTTAATGCACGGGCTGATTTTCAGAAATATTTTGTTATTGTTTATGTTTGCGACCAAGGTTAAAATTATGTGGCGCTGGATGGTTAAATTGATGTTATGGTAAAAGTGTTAAAATTCCATAATATTAAACGTTTTGTAGATAAAGATAGACCAATAAAGGAAACATATGCGGAATTAACATGCTGTATTTCCGGGGACATTTTGCATAATTATCACTCAATTACTTCATATCTGAGTCTAGTCTCAGTTCATATCAAACTTAAAAGTACTAGTAGTTTATATCATGGAGATGACATTTGAAATCATGTATATAATTTGAACTTCACATAACCTAATGCAGTACATGCATCACGTATGCAGACGATTTAGTAGCAATGTCAGAATCTACATCTGGCCTGCAAAATGCTTTAGATAAATTAAATATATTTAATTTGTGATAAATGGAATCTATCTGTTAATCTTAGTAAAACCAAGATATTATAATATTCAACAAAACAAAGTAAAAAAAAGTAAGTAAAACTTGATTTGGATTCGGCATATTTGACAAACATATTAAACATAAGCCTTAATGAGCTTTTCACCGAATATAAAAACGTATACAAAAGTCAATAACAAATAAACTGTGACAAAGGCATGCAGCACGCAAATACATATAGTAATACAGCACCATATTAACTCTAGCATATAAATGTATCTTGCTAACACTAAAACATAAAAAATAGGCAGGACAGGAGTTTTGAGTAAAAAAAAAGGCAGGATGAGATTATTTGCAAAAAAAAAAAAGGCAGGATGACAATTTATGTAAAAAAAAAGTCAGGATAAACTTAAAAAAAAGGCAGGACCGAATAGAGGGAAAAATAAAAAGGCAGGACAAAATTTTTCATCCTAGCCCCCCCATAAAAATCAAATGATAGCTCCCTAAAACGTAAAAAAAAAAAACCCTAAAAACTTGGAAAATAATTGCAAAAACCCCAACATTTTCTATTACAAATAATAAGATCCAAATAAGATTCAAATCAAATTTGTGAAATTTTTATTGGGTGTAAATTAGGTTTGTTAGTAGTTAAATACAATCGAATGAAGCTGGACACGGGACGCGGACGCCACACCTTATTGTTCGACAAATCTACCCTGCAAGGTGGACGCGAATAGTGACGCCATACCTTATTGTTGGACCAATTTACCCTCGAAAGTGGATAAAGAGACGCTAATAGTGACAGTATAAAAGAACCGTTGTGAAATTCTCATCGATGATGGGAAAATCGTTCAAATATTGTCACATAGTGACCGTCTATCTGCACATAGTACTTGGTTTATTGAAATCCAGCGACGATCTTTCCAAGTTATTCCAACCAAGTGATCAAATTTTAACGCCATTTTACTACATACACAAACTTCTTGACTAGTTTCCATGCACATCACCTTTTCCTTTACTCGCTTAAGTCACATCTCCTTAGTTTCTTCGACCTGGAAACAGTTCAGGGTGGGCTTCAACATGGCAAGTGAAAATATGGCGTCTAGCAATGTACAACTGCATTTTGGAAATGAGCAACAATAGCTTCAAAAACATTAAAATTTTGAAATATAGATTGAGGTATATCCTATACGCTCATATCTATTATTCTATGAAGGCATGAATGAATATAATATATATAGTATTGCCGATAACCCAGCAAGCATAGTGGACAACGGAATTTATTAATTATTTACATATATGTATCTTAATATAAACAAGTCTAAATTGAAAACAACGTTCAAACCTATGATTGCGTTGGATAAAAACCGCAATTTTTATACGTGTGCATGCAAAACAAATTTCTTGGTAGAGGGGTCTAAATACAGCACAAACAACATTTTCTAAAAGACCAAAAAAGTGAAAAAGTATATTTTAACAAATCGCATTTGACTAGCAGGTCGAATAACGGATGTTCTTAAACCCTGCTGACTGCCATTGGCGATTGCCAAATAAACGGATCACCAGATGTAACTAAATGGATCTTAACTATTAATTTAATACCAAACAGAAAACAATAAACTTGCGGAAAAGATGGTATACGGCAAACAAAAGGTGCAAACATTAGTACACCATATCCGGATTTCGACAATTAATGTCTCTTCAGTGATGTTAGGAATCGAAACGGTATTTGGAAGGCCATATAATTTACCTCAATTTAGGATAGACTCTTGTATCTTAATATATATATATAGCATGAGTTCGAATCCCGGCGAGGGAAGAACAAAAAATTTGCGAAAGCAAATTTACAGATCTAACATTGTTGGGCTGATGTTTAGACGAGTTGTATATACAGAGGGGGTGACACAAGGGTGTTCATTTCCCAAATCCTTCTTTTTGGGGGAAACTTTTCCCACTTTCCAAATTTTTAAGACCATTTTTCCCACTTCCCACTTTTTTCCCCATTCTCCCAAATCCCAGATTTTGGGTTTCAATAATGCCCTATTTGGAGTAATCCAGAGCTGTCTTTTTGTCTTGTTTGTTCTTCAGTATGTACAGAACTTATGAATAAACACACATTTGCCTTACCTTTACTTTACTGGTCCAGATTCTTACTACAACCTCAAGAAACAATATATCGTTTAAGGCTTTTGTGAAAAAAAAATATAGGAAAAAAACCAGCACTCCTGGATGACTATGAAAATAAATGCCTCCAATGTTTAAAGCAACTCCCGCTTAGTTAACAGAACATAAAACTTAACTGAACACAAAACCAACAAAACCCAAAGGAGGGAATCTTCATATCAGACACAAAGTGTGATACAACTGATGAACAAGAATTACTGCCGAACTGGTGTACAAGCATGACCAATGATGATTCCAATTGGTACGTCGATACTACTGTCTGTTGAAGTATGGAATTTAATCATACCCCGTGACACCCCTCATTATTTTCTCTAGAAGTCATGGAATAGACCAACCCCTCTGTTTTCCCCCAAATGTTAGAAATTTCAAACATAGTTTCAGATTTTTGAACATAGCGCCACTTGAAACCTTGCGCCTGTTTCTCCTCTATAAGACATATATAGGTATACACCTGACACCCTTCATTATTTTTTATCTAGAAGCCATTGTATAGGCCCCCCCCCCCTGTTTTTCAAATTTTTTCAAATGTCGAGCCTTAGCTTCAATTTTTAAATATAGCGCCACTTGGAACCTGGCGCAAATCATGCGCCTGTTTCTCCTCTACAAGACCTTTATAGCCATTCACCGTGACATCCCTCAATATTTTTCTCTAGAAGCCATGGAATAGGCCAACGCCCCCCTCCCCCCCTCGTTTTTTCCCAATTTTTTTAAATTTCGAGCCCTAGATTCAGATTTTTAAACAAGCGCCACTTGAAACCTTGTGCAAACAATGTGCCTTGTTTCTCCTCTACAAGATCTATATAGCCATACCCCGTGCCACCTCTCATTATTTTTCTCTAGAAGCCATGGAATAGGCCCTGTTTTTTTTTTCTCAAAAATTTTCAAATTTATTATTTTTCTCTAGAAGCCATGGAATAGGCCCTGTTTTTTTTTCTCAAAAATTTTCAAATTTCGAGCCTAAGTTTCAGATTTTTGAACATAGAGCCACTCGAGACTTTGCACAAACGATGCGCCTGTTTCTTCTCTACAAGACCTATATAGCCAATAAATCAAGAGTAAGTAAATTTTTGCTCAAAATGGTCTATGTATTTTTTTATACGATGGCAAAAAATTTTTTGGGTTCGTATAATTCTATGATGTCGTCGTCGTCTGCGCCGTCGTCGTCGTGCGTCGTCGTCCGAAGACACATTTGGTTTCCATACAATAACTTAAGTTTAAGTGAATGGATCTCTATGAAATTTTACAAGAAGGTTTGATGACACTAAAGGAAGGTTGGGATTGATTTTAGGGGTTATGGTACCAACGTACAGTTTAGGAATTAGGGACGAAAAACAAGCATTTTGTAGTTTCGTACAATAACTTGTTTGTAAGTGTATGGATCTCATTGACATTGTACCACAAGGTTCAATATCACAAAGGGAAAGCTGGGATTCCAATTTTTTAAGGGGTTCATATTTTATTTTTTCAAAATTTTTCAAATTTCAAAATTTTCAAAAGTTTCAAGAAGAAATCTTCAATTGCATAGTATTGCGCAATAGATTTTTAAGATCTTTGATCACATTTATTTTGTGTCAGAAACCTGTATTATGTCAAAAATTTTATCACAATCCAAATTCAGACAGTATCAAGCTTGAATATTGTTTCCGAATTTGCCCCAACTGTTCAGGATTCGACCTCTGCGGTCGTATCAGGCTGTGCGCTCAGCGAAGCATTTTATTCCATCATTAAAAGTTTCATCTCTGCTAATTTGTTTGTTTGTTCAATTAAATAAAGACACCAAAGGTGCTATTTTTTTTAAGGGAAGGACTACTTTTACGTTCTTAATTTAGTACTGAATGTTACCCTGAAAAGGGTTGTGGCTTGTTTAGAGTTGGGAGAGGGTAGGATCTCCATACCCCAACTTTGGACCTCACATTGCCATTTGTAGTAGTTTCGTAAATTTACCCACCTGGGTCTTTGGGTCCAGGCAACCTTAGGTTATTGCCTATCATTTGAACCTTATGTGGACAAACGCTTTGCTTTAGGGATTTTTACGTATTAAAGCTGGAAGAGGGTAGGCCGATCTCTATACCGCAACTTTGGAACTCAGTTGTAGAAGTGCCGTAAATTAACCCACCTGGGTCTTTGGGTCCAGGCAACTGTGGGCCATTTTCTATCATTTGTACCTAGCGTTGACACCACCAATCAGACACATCATGACCATTCATGCATTTTCACCATTCTTTTTTTTCATTTTGTTTGTGGGTTTTTCCCACATCCCACATTATGGTCATATCCCACTTCCTTCTTTTTTTCCCTCCTTTTTCCCAGATTCCACATTTTTTTACACCCTATATCCCACATCCCAAAAGTGTGTCACCCCCCTCTATACAGGATGTACACAGCCATGTATCACCATCACTGCTGGTGATCCGATGGATAAATCTGTTGTAGAGTTGTCACTGGTTCAGACGTACTTATATATATATACCAGATAATGTCAAATATCATAAATACATGTTAACTGGACAAGCAATAGACATATCCTTAAACAAAAAAAATTCATTCCCTTGTCTGTATTGATCCGTTTTGCTATTAGAAATAAAAAGTTTAAAATGATCCCCGAAAATGCTAACATCTTTGCACCTTAATTTACTTATCCCATCAAACCTGAGAAACCCTGAGTAAGACAACAAAATCATAGTGAGATCCCTAACTATAAGTAAATCTGAACTATCTGTGTACATAGAGCATAAATCAATCAGCATGTCATTTTTTAACTGGATCTTTTTTGTTTACAGGCCTATCGTTACGTCTTTTAGCGGATTCTAAAAGGTATTTTACACCGTCACATGAATTTTCTGTCGGATCATTAAAACCGTTTAGATCATGAGCCCATGAGATTGAATAAAGAGCTGAATTAACAACGCTTGGAGATCATTGTTCATCTATTAATTTTGTAATGTAAAGTGCTATATGAACAGGCTCGGCAGGCAATTCATTTAAACAGTTTTCGATTGCGAATTACTTCCATCTATTGAAACATGAATAGTACTTTTTACAGGTATTCTCACTTCTCGAATCAACAAGGAATGTAGTCATCTTTCCAGCTAAGTTGAACAGTTTACTGTTCTCTGAAACGCCACTCTCTACTATAGCAGCTTCAACATTTCGTCTAAGGTTCACTCCTGCAAATAACAATTGTATTATCAAACATCTATTTTCAAAGCTAGCATTTTAGGTTTTAAATTTGTTTAAAAATTTAAAAATTTTTAATTTTTTGGAAAAAATTGTTTTTTGGGCTAAAAGGTTGGGAAATTTTTTGTTTTTTGTTTTTGTATAAAAAGTTTTTAATTTTTTTTAATTTTGGGTTTTTCCTTTGTTTTTTTTTTAAAATTTTTTTTGGTTTTTTAAATTTTAAATTTTTTAAAATTTTTATTTTTTATTAAAATTTTTTTAGTTGTCTTTTTGGGAAACAAAATTTTTTTAAAAATTTTTTTGTTTTAAAATTTTTGAAATAAATTTTTTTTTCCCTTTAAAAAAAAAAACCAAAAAAGAAAATTTTATTTAAATAAAAAATTTTTTTTTTTTCCCAAAAATTTTAAATATTAAAATTTTTTTATTCTAAGGGAAAATTTAATTTTAAATTAATTAAAATTTTTTAATTTTAAAAAAAAAGTTATGGTTTTTTTTAAATTTGGGTTTTTTGAAAATTTTATAAATATTTTTTAAAAAAATAGCCTTTTAAAAATTTTTTATTAAAAATTTTTAAAATTGTTTTTTAAAAAAATTAAATTTGAAAAAAAAAAAAATTTTTCTTTTAAAAAGGGTTTAACTTTTTAATTTAATTTTAAAATTTTGGAAAAAAAAAAATTTTTTTTAAATTTTTTAATTTAAAAAAGTTCATTTTTTACCTTTTTTTTAATTTAAAAAGAAAACAAATTTAAAAAAAATATTTTTATTGTTTTCCTAAAAAACCTAAATTGCCTTTTATTTGGGTTTGAAAACTTGAAAAACTTTTTTTGGGGAAGTTTTAAAAACCCTTTTTACTTTTTTCTTTTTGGGGGTTTTTTTAAAAATTTTTATTTTTTTATTTTTTGTTAAACCCCTATTTTCAATTAAAAAAAATTTAAATTTAATTTTAATAAAATTTAAATAAATTTTTTAAATAAAAAAAAATTTATTTTATTTTTTTTTTTTTTTTGACCTAAAAAATTTTTTTTAAAGGGTTCTTTTTAAAAAAAATATTTGCAAAAGTAAAATTTAAAACTTTATTTTTTTTTAAAAAATTTTTTTTAAAAAATTAAAATTATAATTTATTAAGATTTAAAATTTTTAAAATTTTTTCTTTTTTCCCTTTTTGTTTTTTTAAAAAGCCTTTTTAAATTTAAATTTTTTTTAAACCCCAAACGGGGTTTTAATAAAATTTTTTTGGTTTAAAAAAATTTTTTTTTTTTGAATTTTAAAAACAAAGATTTAAATGAAAATACCTTTTCCCTAATTAAAAAATTTTTTTTTAATCAAAACCATTTTTTTTAAAAATTTTAAAAAATTTCCTTTTGCATATATTTAAATTTTAAAAATAAATTTTCCCAATTTTTCTAAAAATTTTAAAATTTTATTTTTGGTTTAAAAAATAAAAAAGTTTATTCCCAATTTTAATTTCTTTTTGAAAAAAACTTAAAAACAAACCCAATATTTACAAAAATTTCATAAAAAAAGGGAAAAAAAATTTTAAATTTTTTTTTAAAAAATCCCAAAAAAAGTTTATTTTAAAAAAATTTAAAAATTTTTATTTTTAAATTTTTTTAAATTTTTAATTTTCCTAATTTTAAAAATTTAAAAAAAAAATTTAAAAAATAAAATTTTTTGTTTAAAAAAGACCCAAAAATTTTAATTTTTTATTTTTTGAAAAAAAGGGTTTAAGGGGGAAATAAAGGTTTTTAAAAATTTAATTTTTCAAAAAGTTAAAATTTTTGGAAATTTAAAAAAAATTTTTTTTTATTAAATTTTTTAAAATTTTTAAAAACTTTTTTTTTTTCCTCTTAAAAAAAAATTTAAATTTAAATTTTAATTTTTTTTAAATAAAAAATTTTTTTGTTTTCCCTTTCAAAAAAAAACTTGGTTTTTCCAATTTTTGGACAAAAAAAAAAACAAAAAAACATATATTTTAAATTTTAAAAAATTTTAAAAATAAAATTTTTATTAAAAGAAAAAATTTAAATTTTTATTTCAATTTTGTTAAAATTTTTAATGGGAAATTTTTTTAAAATAAAATTTTTTTCTGGGGGAAAAAAAGAAATGTTTTAAATCTTTTTTATAACAAATAAAACCAATTTTAAAAAAATTATTTAAAATAAAATTTAATTTTTTTAAAAAATTTACCTTTTTTATTTTTGGGAAAAAAAACCAAAAGGGGTCCAAAATTTTTATTTTTCCCAAAAAAAAAAAATTTATAAAAAAAAATTTTCCTTATTTTTATAAAAAACAAAGGGTTTAAAAAACAAATTTTTTAAAAAAAAATTTTTTAAAATCTTTTTTTTTTTTAAAAAGGGTAAATTTAAATTGTTTTCCTTTGGGATACCCAAACAAAAAAAAAATTTTTTTTAAATAAATTTTATTTTTAAAAAATTTAAAATTTTTAAAAAAAAGGCCCTTTTTATTTTTTTTTCGGTAATTAAATTTTTAATTTAAATTTTTAAAAATTTTTGTTTTAAAGTTAAAAATATTTTTTTTTTTAAAAATTTTACAAATTTTAAATTAAATTTTAAATTTTTGTGTTATTACTTTCTTTTTTAAAAACAAAAAAATTTTATTTTTAACTTTTTAAATTAAGGCCCAATAAATTTTACAGAAAATTTTAAAACTATTTTAACAAAAAAATTTTTTTTTTTAATTTTAAAATTTTGATTCCATTTTAAAAAAGGGAAAAATTTCCTTTTTACCCAAGTTTTTCCCTTTAAAAAATTTTAAAAATTTTAAAAGTATTTTTATTTTTTTGTATTTTTTTGAAAGTAAAAAATTTTAAAATTAAAAAAAAAAATAGTTTTTTATCGAAAATTTTATTTTTTCAATTTTACTTTTTTTAAAAAGGGAAAGGTTAAATTTTGAAAAATTTTCAAACCCCCCTTTTTTTTAAATTTATAAAAAGGATTTTTTAAAATTTTAAAATTATTTACAAAAATTTTTTAAAGGAAAAATTAAAAATTTTTTTCCCCTTTTTAAAAGTTATTGAGCTTTTAAAAAAAATTTAAAAAACCAATAAAAAATTTTAAATTTTTCATTTTTTAAAAATTTTTAAAAATTTAAAGAAATTTTTATTTAACCTAATTTTTTTAAAAAAATTTTTTTTTTGTTTAAATGAAATTTTTAAAAATTCTAAATTCAAAATTTTAAGATTTTAAAGAAAAAATTTTTTTTTTAAAAATATTTTAAAAATTTTAATTTCAAAATTTGGGTTTTTTTTTTAAATATTTAAAATTTTAAAAAAACCCCAAAAAATTTTAAGAAAAAGTATTTTTTAAAATTCAAACAAAAATTAAAAAATAAACTCCATTTAAAAATTTTTTTTTTTAAATTTAAAATTTAAAAAAAATTGAAAATTGAAATTTAAATTTTAAAAATTTTTTCTAAATTTTTTCGTTTTATTTCAAATTTTTGAAAGTTTTTTACCAAATTTTAATTTCAAAATAAATTTTAAAAATTAAATTTTTATCAAAAAAAAATTTTTTTAAAAAATATTTTTAAGAATTTTTAAAAATTTGGTTTCGAAAAAAAAATTTTTTTTTTGAAAAAAAAATTTTAAGAGAAAAAATCCAAAAAAATTTTAAATATTTAAAATTTAAAATTTAAAATTTTTTTTTTTTAAAAAAATTTTGAAAAAAAAAAAAATAACCCCTTTTTTTTTTTTTTGAAAATTTAAATTTTTCAATTTTAAAAAATTTTTAAATTTAAATAACATTTATTTAAAAAAGATTTAAAATACCCTTATAAAAAACTGGTTTGAAATGGGCTTTTTTGAAAAAAAAAAATTTAAAAAAAAAAAAATTTTTCATAATTTGAAAAAAAAAATTTAAAAAAAAAAAAATTTTAAAATTTTTTAAAATTTAAAATTAAAATTTTGAAATAAAAAATTTTTTTAAAATTAAATTTAAAATTATAAAAAATAAATTTTTAAACCCAAAAAACAAATTTTTTAAAAAAATTTTTAAAAAAATTTTTCATTTTTAAAAAAAATTTAAAAAAAAAAAAAGCTTTAAAAAAATTTTTAAAAGAAAAATTAAAAAATTTTTTTTAAAAATAACCTTTTTTAAAAAATATTAAAAAAAATTTCAAAAAACCTTTTTAAAAAAAAAAAATTTAAAAAAAAAAAAATTTTTATTTAAAAATTTTTAAAATTTTTTAAAAACTTTCCATAAAAATTAAAATTTTTTATAAAATTTTTTTCAAAATATTTAAAAAATAAATAAAAAAAATTAAAAAATTTTTTAAAAAATTTAAAAATTTTTTTAAAAAATTTTTAAAATATTTTTTAAAGAAAAATTTACAAAAAATAATATAAAAAATTATTTTTAAAAAATTTTTTTTTTTTAAAACTTTTTTTTTTTAAAAAACAAAAATTTTTAAATTTAAAAAAATTTAAATTTACCCTGAAAAATTTTTTGTTTTATTTTAAAATTTTAAAAAAAAAAACATTTAATTAAAACTTTTAAAAGTTTTAAAAAATTAAATTAAAAAAAAAATATTATTTTTTTTAAATTAAAAAAAAAAAAAATTTAAAAATTTAAAAAAAATTTCCGATTAAAAAAAAAAAACCGGAAAAGTAAAAAAAAAAAAAGACAAATAATACTAAAAGCCAACAAAGAAAATGTTGAAAAAATTGGGGTACCATCCCAAATTAAATTTCCCAAAGGAACCGTCTTTGTTTAAAAAACCTAAATGGTAATTGTACCATACTAAAAACCTTTTTAACATAAGGAATTTCGAACACTTAAACGGATAAACACCAAACAATGTAAAAAAACACATTATTTTAAAAAAAGCAAAATTTTAAACAAAATTGGGTTTTGGGGAAAAAAAAATTCAAAAAAGAACTTTTTTTTCTTTCAACCTTTTTGGGTTGGTTTGTTTTGGCCCGGGCCTTTAAAATTTTTGGGAACCCTTTGGGATTTTTTCCTTATTTTCTTTTTATTCTAGTTTTGTCATTTTGTTTTTAAAATTGATTTAAACGGGGTTTCAAAAAAAGGAAAATTTTTTTTAAAGCCAAGTTTTGGAAAACCCTTTTAAAATTTTTTTTTTTAATTTTTAAAGTTTTTTTTTTCCTTTTTATTTTTATTTTTCTGTGTTGTATTTAATGTTTTTTTTCTTTTTTTGAAAACCCTTTTTAAAATTTTTTCCATTTTAAAAGGGAAAAGGGTTTTTTTAAAAATTTGTTTTAATTTCAAAGGGTTTTTTTTTTTTTTTTTTTTCATTTTATTTGTAAAATTTTTTTTTTTTAATATTTTAAATTCAAAAAACCCTTTTTTATTTTTTTTTTTTAAAATAAAATTTTAAAATTTTTTAAAATTTTTAAATTTAAATGGCATTTAACCCAAAAATTTTAATTTTTAAATAATTTTAAACCAATTTATTTAAAAATTTTAAAAATTTACATTTAAAAAATTCCCTTTTAAATAAAATAAGGTTTTTTTAAATTTATGAAGGAAAATAAAACAATTGAAATTAAAATTAAAAAATTTTAGACAAAAACTCACCTATTTCGTCGGAAGATTCTGAGACACAAGAAGATCTCATAACATGTCGGGATTGTGGAGTAGTGTTTGCTCACATTCATGGATTGGGAGCCTATAGTCAGCAAGGGTGTGGGAAGAAAAACGTCATTGCTCTCCCGATGACCGGTAAGGACGTAGTGGATAATTGAGCGGATTACCCGTGACCGTTTGCTGTGCAGACGACTTGCCTACCTATGTGAGTGACAGTTTGTGGTCAAAACGGATAACTGTGATCAAAAGGATCATAGTAGTTTTTTCATTTTCCCGCATCGGGTACACCCGAATTTTTCGACTCCTTAGAACAATTACCGGAAACGTACAAAAACTATTTTAGAAATGTACTCATCGTTAATAGACCGCAATAATGATTTTTCAGCAATCAAATTCAACCCGATGATTCAGATACCTGCGGCCTGTATTGCATTTATTACGTCAAATTGAGATGTCAGGGAATCAAGATGGAGGACTTTTTTTTTAACTGACTTGATTACGAATGACAGCAAACTCGTAACCATATTTGGTTAAACAAAAATAATAATACAAAAAAAAAAAAAAAAAATAGAAAAAAAAAAAAAAAAAAAAGAAAGAAAAAAATAGAAAAAAGTCTTCAACCACCTACATATATATGTAGCAGGTCTCAAGTCCTGAATGAGAGAGATTTCAAGTATTCTGAATAAAAACGCGTCCGTTTTCAAGGGTGTGCCGTCCACTTTGAAGAGTATCCATCCATCTTGGAGGGTAGACTTGTCCAACTATAGGCTATGACGTAACTATTAGCGTCCACCTTGGAGGGTAGAATTGTTTGACTACAGGGTATGCCGTCACTATTCGCGTCTCGTTGTCCACTTTCGAGGGTAAATTGGTCCAACAATAAGTTATGGCGTAACTATTCACGTCCACCT
Organism: Mytilus coruscus; assembly: GCA_017311375.1. Taxonomy (NCBI): domain Eukaryota; kingdom Metazoa; phylum Mollusca; class Bivalvia; order Mytilida; family Mytilidae; genus Mytilus; species Mytilus coruscus. The sequence goes on along the minus strand of CM029596.1, from coordinate 941,171 downwards.
TGGAGGGTAGATTTGTCGAACAATAAGGTATGGCGTCCGCGTCCCGTGTCCAGCTTCAAGGGGCCTCATTCGACTATATATAACTACTTTTAAACCAACTTTCATTGTCAGCCCTTAAAAATTCAAATTAATTTCTGGGTTCATATTATAAATATGAATAATTACAGTATGAAAGATAGCATACAGTGAAAACTTACACCTGTCTAATGAGTTTTGTAGTAAAAGTTTTATTACATCTGGTGATCCGTTTATTTGGCAATCGCCAATGGCAGTCAGCAGGGTTTAAGAACATCCGTTGTTCGACCTGCTAGTCAAATGCGTTTTGTTAAAATAAACTTTTTCACTCTTTTGGTCTTTTGGAAAATGTCGTTTGTGCTGTATTTAGACCCCTCTACCAAGAAATTAGTTTTGCATGCATTATATATATAAGCAAGTCTAAATTGAAAACAACGTTCAAACCTACATTTGCGCTGGATAAAAACCGCAATTTTTATACGAGTGCATGCAAAACAAATTTCTTGGTAGAGGGATATATATATATATATGGTAAGAAGTGTTCTGTTATTTCTTCTTCGCCGCATTCACAATACGGCGTGAGGGATTGGCCTATTTGGCTTCTTTATTTATTTAATATGCTGTAAACTGTTCTCATTTCTGACAATATTCTTCCTATTTGGGGGTCTGGTGTGTCAAGTTGTACATCCCTCCCAACAATAGGTACAGATCGAAAAGTTGTCTCCCAGTTTCAATTATTGTCCATCTACTTTGCCATTTCAATTTTGTAGACATCTTGACTGCACTTCTTACATCTGACATTGTTATAACATTAAATTCGTCGTTTAGTGATGAGGCCTTCTTTGCAGCATCTTTTGCCAACTCGTCCGCTATCTCGTTCCCGGCTATATTAGCATGGTCTTGGATCCAAATTAGGGTTGTTAGTATGGCGTGTCTCAAGAGTGTTTCCATGCTTCCTCTGCTGTCTCTAATGTCTGTTATTGCTTCAATGTAGTTTGAAGACTTCCAATTTAGAGTAAAGATGCTAAGACGTCTAAAAGCTAAACCTCTCACTTGTATGACAGTCGCATAAAATTCCATTATATTGACAACTATGTGTCAACAAAACAAACAGACACAATAGGTAAAAATTTCAAAAATAGGGGTGCAGCAGTCAACATTGTGTCATTATCTTAATTACTATAAAGCAAATATGTCAACAAAGAAAAACAAAATGGCATATAGACAAAGCACATAAGCAAAAACGAAAGACAAGAATACAAAAAATTGACCATAGCACAATAACACAATGGCGGGATGCATAAGTACCGAGCCACGCCAAAAGGATATTACCAAAAATGGAATAAACAGTAAAGGTTAATAATTTACAAAGGCAGCTTGAAATATAAGAACACTTAAACACGTAATTAAGATGATAAACAACGTCAGTACCTAGAATCTATACTTCAAGACCATCATGTATTATTTGTGAAGTTGATACGGAATATTTATCAACAAGGTCTTGGTATCTTCCGATGAACTTTTTAGAAAAAGGACGAGACGTTCTTTGACATAACCCTGGTTCATCAAATTTCTGCTCAGACACAGGTGACGTTTTATAAAGTCTTGAGTAGCAGCTGTAAGCTCTTGAATACCGAATGAGTTGGGAAATGTATATCCCATATGCAGGTGAAGTTGGTATATTGCTACTAAGGAGGGGGAAATTGATAATTTCAAAATTAAAATCGCTTCGTCGTTTGTCATAGATTCTAATTTAGATCTAGATTTGTCATAATAGTGTTTCATACCAAATGAGAGAGATTTCAGATAAAGTATAAAGTTATGGAGAATTCATCAGAAGTAAGTGTTTTGACATGATGTAAGCAACATTTGCATAATGTCATAGTAGTTTCTTCTTATAACGCAGTGATGGCATTCCATAAAAACCTGTATTCCTTCTATGCTTGATGTTATGTTAACTAACAGAAGAACTTTATGTATGAAATCTCTTAAAGGGGCATTAGCTGTCAAATTCGTGTTCAGCGATTTGCCTCAAATTCTCATACTTGATTTAAAACATACTAAAATGTATATCCAAATTACAAAAAGTCTAAAATAAACAATTAACAATGCATGGACTCGATAATATGTATCAACATTTCGTGTGTATTTTTGTCTAGACGTCATCTAATTAACCATCGAGATGACCTCCGAAGACTGCCGACAGTCATATAACCCGATATAAACATAAATATAAACATAGATAGATCGCGACCACGTGCAATTGAATTTTTCTAGGTCTGTTTGATTTCATATTGTAGGTTTAAAAGTATGTTTATCAGTAGTAGTCTTATACACGTTCTGAGACAGGAGTAATTAGGAGGAAACAGGATGAGGTCATCCAAAGTTCAAATAAGTGACATTCCAACAATTGTCAAAATGATGTCACCAGGAATGTTGTAACCTTGACCATAGGAATGTGTGGAATGTGTGTATTTTGATTTTAAATACATACAGTAAACATTGGTATACCTTATTCAGTATTGAAACTAATATGTTGTTTCGATAGCTTGTAAATGGCTCGGAAAAAGAAAAGATGATTAAAACAGATTAACATTTATTCACAGCTAACATATGTGTTTCAAGTGTCTTAATTATTTTTTTAGGAAACATCATGTTCTCAATAAACTATAAGACATAACCTGAGCATCTATCCATTATTGTTGTAAAACAATATATGAAACATAAATATATATAACTTGACGCATTGTTTAAAAATGTGTTACCTGAGATCTTGTTTTGATTAATGAAATATATGACTTGAGAAAATTATGCAAAGTATTGTTGTAATGCATCAATATATAAAACATATAACCTGATATATTATTCAAAAAAAATATGTTACCTGAGATGGTTTTGATTGAAAGAAATACATCAGTCAAGGACAATTATGTGAATGCTATTATGAAATGATGATTTGAGGAAAAATTATGCAAAGAATACAACAATGTATTTACACTATATTTTGGCACTTTAATGTGACATGATGTAAAAAAAGACTATAAAAAACAACCTCAACAATATACATACATATGATTAAATCTTTAACACCATGTAAAAAAGATCAGCAAATTGAAAATATCTATGTGGCCTGAGAGAAAATATATTGAGCTCACTTAAATGAATATATATTAAACTTTGAACTGATATCAAGTATAAAATAAGTTGCCTCCATTTTTTTTCTTGCAAAAAAGTTTCTAAATAAAGTAAAATAGTTTATAAAAAAAAAAACAACATCAACAATATACACACATACATATGATCAAATCGTCAACACTATGTAAAAATAGATCAATTGATTGAAAAATAAGTATGTGACCAGAGAGATAATATATTGAGCTTACTTTATAATGAATATATAAAACTTTGAACTGATAAACACCATCTATCATAATTATAATACCCGTCCATGTAGTTAACCTATGTCGAGACTGAAGGTGTGACATGTCACTTAAAATTGATTAATGTAAAAACACGACACATACCAAAATTTCATATGAAAGAAAAAACCGCGAAAACTTTCTTTTAGAACTGGAAAAATCCACGAATATATGTGGAAAAAAGTGGGAAATGGTAAGTTTTTTTTTACGTATTGATAGTTAAGCTTTAACTTTAAAAAATCAGTTATATTAAAAAATAAAACAATATATTTAGAAAATGATTGACATAAATAATTGTTTAAAGATGGGAACTTTTGAAACTTAATAATTTTATATGTATTGGTAAAATCAGATTTTTAACATGCATAATGAAACATTAAGGAACTCTCAAAAAGAATCAATAAGATTGATAAACAAACTTCACATACAAAATTTACACATACAAAAAACTTGGCTGCAAGTTTAGTCTTATAACGATTTTTATTTGTCTTTGAGAAAAAAGTAAAATCAGAAAAAATACTGAACTCCGAAGAAAATTCAAAAAGGAAAGTCCCTAATCAAATGGCAAAATCAAAAGCTCAAACACATCAAACGAATGGATAACAGCTGTCATATTCCTGACTTGGTACAGGCATTTTCTTATGTAGAAAATGGTAGTTTGAACCTGGTTTTATAGCTAGCTAAACCTCTCTTTTGTATGACAGTCGCATCAAATTCCAAACGAACTTTTCTGTAGTGGCATTACATTGACATCTGGTATTGGTTGACTTTGAAGGGGGAATTGATTATGAGCAAGTAATTGAGCCATGGGTTGGTCCTGAGCTGCCTGTGGTTGATCATCTTGTTTTACAGCAGGGTTTTCTAGGCGGTCAAGTAAATTTTAAAGTCTTTGTCTAAATTTTCTGATAATTTCTATGATACCCACAACAATCATCACCACAGCCAATATATATTCTGTAAAAATATTACTATCTACTAAATATAAAATCTGATGTTTCATCTATTGCTATTTCATCTTCATTTTCACTTCTATCCAATTGAAATTGTTCCATTTGAAATTGTTCAGTGATAACTGTGCTTTTCTTTTGATATTTAATAATAAATAATGTTAAAGTGGTCAAAAGGATTATTCAAACTGAAAAATAAGAAGAATGTCCAAATGTCATGACTCGCACATTTCAATTATTTTTTTTTCTACCACAAGAAATAATATGAATACAAGTTTTTTTGAAGGCACAGTATAACATACATCCAAATGCTATAACAAGAACCACTGAAAAGGAAAAACAAAATAAAGATAGTTATTTTGAACTTACTTGTCTTCTCAGTGTTTTTATTTTGTAATTATATTTTTCTTTTCTGTGATTTTTTTCTTTAATTGTATTTTATTTTGTTTAAATTGTATTTGTTTTTATTAATATTATTTCTTTTTTTTTGCTAAAGGTATTTATCATCACATGTCAACAATTCCGTTTAACACATATAATACCTACTTTCTGAATTTCTTAGTGCTTGTGTATGATTTTTTTTATTGGTGAATTTTTATGAACATTTACTTCAGATATATATATCCTACCAAACTTACCACATAAAGTTGAAAAGAGTAAATAAAACCCATACATCATAATCCATACCATGCTATGGAAATACAGTGTTTTGAGGTGTTAGTTTTATGGTCATAGGTACACGAAGTACATGAATTTTATGTAGATTTTATTAAACAAATCTTATACCCATTATCGGTAATGATTACATAATAAACCGAATGTCTCCTTACACCATTAAATAATAAATGCTAGAATGAAATGCAAATTAGATACACTTAATGGTTTTTTTTAAAGTAGCTTTATATAAAAATTCTAGTCAAAATATGTTCAATATAATTGTTGGAATTAAGATATGTGAAAAAAACATGTTTTGTTACATCAAACATGCTGTCAAATGAAATATTCATATTGAAACATAAAATTGTAAAAATTTGAATTTCATGGTTAAAAAACAGTTCACTGAACTTGAATTGGTTGACTTTTGCAATACTAACACTAATATTAATAAAAATATGTTTGTTGATACAGTCATGTCAAGAATGTTTGATAAATATATTGATGAATGGAAAAGCATTGTTAATTCATCCTCTTCCAGACGGGGAAATGGATGTAATAAGTTGAGAGCATATACTATTTTTAAGCAGGATTATGTCGTTGAAAACTACTGCAAACTGTTGATGCCTTTTATTGAAAGAAGTGCCATTGCAAAATTTAGATGTGGGGTGGCTTTTGTTAGGCTGGAAACTGGAAGGTATGAAAACTTGCCTCTGGAAGAGAGATGTTGTTTTAATTGTTTTAATACTGTTGAAGATGAATATCATGTTGTTTTACATTGTCCTGTTTATAATGATCTAAGACAAGTTCTTTTTACTGAATCTCTTAAAATTGATGAACATTTTAATAGTTTTGCAGATTATCAGAAAATGGTATTTTTATTTTCGAATCAATATATTATAAGATTATGTGCCAAAACCTGTAATTTTATTCTGAAAAGACGCCGAGAAGTTTTATATTGTAAATGATAATTGAATAATAATGTTGTATAATTGTACCACTCGTGTTTAAAATCTATTAATGTACATACCTGTTGTTTTAGGTGTTATCGTCTCTCATTAATCTGTACAGTTTGGCTTATGTATTCTCAATGTATCTTTTATAAATGTATTGTAATTTTATACATAAGATGAGACGTAAATATAATATTGAATTTATTTGAATTGAATCAAACATGCATGTCAAATGAAATATTATTTCATACAAAAAACATCTAAAAGTGTTGATTAAAGGACAAACAAAATATAAAATATAGAACCCCATCTTGACCCTCATATAAAGCTCCATTTTAATTAATGGTTTTTGAAGACCTTGCTTTACATTTTACATCAATAGAATGTGAAATGTGTGTAAAACGTTTTTCTTAATTTAATATGTTTCTTTCTTTCTGTTAAATATTCAATTTTGATGGAAAACCAAACCGTGATCTCATTGACTAGTAATCCGAATGATTTTTTTTTTACATTCCAAGTATTGAAGAAAATGCTTTATCCGTTTCACAGATGATATCGGATATGTTCCTTATGTGGTAACTACAATCCCGGTCCCTTTTCACGAATATGACCTACTGAATTCGACTATTTATCGGGTTTGTAATAACATGAGCAACACGGTTGCCACATTTGGAGCAGAATCTGCTTACCTTTCCGGAGCACCTGAGATCACCCCCAGTTTTTGGTGGGATTCGTGTTGCTTAGTCCTTAGTTTTCTTTGTTGTGTCTTGTGTAGTATTATTTGTCTGTTTGACTTTTTTTCTTTTTCAGCCATGGCGTTGTCCGTTTGTTTTTGATTTGTGAGTTTGAACGTCCCTCTGGTATCTTTCGCCACTCTTTTATGTATATATATATATAAATATATATATGTTTTATATAAATATATATATGTTTTATATAAATGTTTATGTTGAAATACATTAACAAGAAATCAATATATTATTTTTTTTTTTACATTCCAAGTATTCAAGAAGGTGCTCTATGGTGAATATACGTTTGTATATAAATGTTAATGTTTATGGTAAAATCAATTATACAAAAAAAAAAAAGTTCATATCAGAAAAGTAAGCAATAAAATAGAATAAAATTTCATAGTAAAGTTTTCTGTGATGATTTTTTCTCCGTTAAACATTTATTTTCTACTATTACCAGTAACTAATAAAATAGTTCATAAGTTATCGGAAAAGAAATTTCAGAAAGTTGAAGTGATTAATTATTAAATTTTTTCGAATATTGTTTTACCTTAAGTATGAAAAAGAAGATTATAGCATTAAATAGAGTTAACTCATTTATGGTTAAAGTATTTTGTAAAGAATTAAAATTCTCTATAAAATATTTATTTTCATATAAGAATCTTTGATGCTTTTGTTTGCTTTCTAAACTTTTTAAGAAGATGTCTTATGATGTATATATTAAATATATTTTTTATAAATGGTTTTGTTGAAATAAAAGAATAGATAGTAGTTTGTATAAGTTTTATGTAGATTGAAGGTGTGTGAATATCCTAGGTACTGCTATGTCGATTGTCAAATCAAATACCGTAATATAATACCTAAAGGTTTATTAGACATAATTTTAGAATATTTTTTTGTTTAAAAGTTTTCTTTTTTTCTAAATCTAATCAGCCAAAACCGGATTTTTTGTTTATAATGGTTACTGTTTACTTTCATCTTTTAGCTTGCCTGATCTTACTGTACACGTGAGCTATTGCTATAAGTGGTCATATTTTTTTTTAATCATCTCTTCTTAATCCACTGGTTAGTTCTAATTTCAACCAAATTTTAACTGAAAGATCCTTAGAATATCTGAAAAATAAGAAAATATGTTATTTTTTGTTCCTGTCTAATGAAAATAACAATAACTGAACATTTTATTTTGCTCAAATTTTATAGTTAAAGTTTTCTGTGATGATTTTGTGTCTCTGTTAAACATTCATTTTTGTTCAACAAAGCAAGATCTCATTTACAAGAAATCCAAATGTTTTACATTTTACATTGTAAGGATTTAAGAAGGTACTTGTTTTACGATGCATGAATGTATATATTTTTATAAATGTTTATGTTGAATTAAGAATTGTGGTAAAACAATTACTAACAAAATAGTTCATAAGTTAACAGGAAAGAAATTTGAGAATTTTGGAGTGATTAATAATTAATTATTTATTTTCGAATAATGTTTTACTTTAAGTATGAAAAAAAATAAAGATTATAGCATTAAATGGAGTTAACTCATTTATGGTTATATTTTTGTGATGAATTTTATTCTCTATTAAATATTCATTTTCATGTAAGAATCTTTGAGGCTTTTCTTTCTTTCTGAACTTACTGATTTTAAGAAGATGTCTTATGATGTATATATTATATATTTTCTTTTATTATTGTTTTTTGTTGACATAAAAAAATAGATAGCAGTTTCTGTAGGTCTTATGTAGATTGAATATGAGTGAATATCCTGGGTATTGACTTGTCGATTGTCAAATCAAATACCGTAATATAATGCCTTAGTAACATTAGGGTTTATTAGACATTAGTTTTCCATTAATGTTTTGTTTAAAAGTTTTGTTTTTTTTTTTCTAAATTTAATCAGCCAAAACCTGATTTTTTTTTATAGTGGTTACTGTTTACTTTTATCTTTTAGCTTGCCTGACCATACTTGGCACGTGAGCTGTTACTATAACTTATTGTTTGTTGAAGTGGTCATAAACTTTTTGAAATCATCTCTTCGAAATCCACTTGTCAGATCCAATTTCAACCAAATTGTGACTGAAAGATCCTTAGACTGTCTGAAGGATAGAAAACATATTTTTGTTTGTTCCTGTCTATGAAAATAACAATAACTGAACATTTTGTTTTGCTCATATCTTAAGTAATATAGTCGAGGTACCACGTTCAAATACTATCTAAACGATTTCTAATTAAAAGAAGGCATATTGGCATTCTTAATAAATGCCGAAAAGATTTAGAGCTTGACATACTATACAGATATCTAAAATATAACATAAGAAATACAATTGATCCTAAGAAATTGTTTATTTCAAAGTTCATTGGTTTTAATACTGGTTCAACATTGCAATCAAAGAAGGAATATTGTCTTTTTAAAAATGGAGATAACAATGTTAATATCTGTTCAATTATGAGAAAAGAAAATATTTCTTTGATAAATCAGTTTAAAATGTTCTAAACATAAGCTTCCATTTATTGATCACATATTCAATGTAACAATAGAAAACAGAGTGGAAAAATAATCATTTGATGTATATGATTTCTTAAAGTTATTCCAAAGTCAATTAACCTTTATGAGTCTGCGCCTGAAAATAAGAGTTTATCAAATAGTAGAAGAACTTGTATAAAACTGAAATATTTTGCACAGATAAAAATCTATGAAGTATTTTGTTGAAAATAATCCTTCTACATATATTAAATGTACTTTCAGAAAGAAAAAAAGTACAAAAGCATATTAAATAAGTATAAAATTATCTTAAGCCTTATAACGCCGGAAATAACTGTGGGTCAATCAAAGCGATAGCACATATTTACTTATACAAATGCATACAGATGCGATAGAAGTGGAAATTTGTTAATTTATTTTGTTCATTTTTATGCTTAGATGTCTTGATACAAGACGCCTGAATGGAAAGAACTCTGGTTTTATACTGTTCTTCCAGACAATATGGTCTGAGGCAAAGTAAGTAATATTTGAACCGCTCGTTATCCTTCAGAAGTAAGATGTGAAATAAATCAGGCAACACAATCATTCCGAAGTTATATTTATATAGATTTTGTGAAAATTTTATGAAGAACTTCATCTTTTTATGTTCATTAAGCACATCACATTTAAATTGCTTGAAACACACCAGGACTAGGACCATCAATACATTTTGTTCAATGTTAATCTACTTTTCTCTGAATTCATAGTTTACAAACGATTAATAAAACTTGACATCAGCCTAGCCACATGAATATCAAAACATCAAAACATATCAGATAGAAAGTCAGCATTCTAGTTTTGGAACAAAACTTGAAACGGAAAATTGTCGAGGCTGTATTTCGGGCATATAATTCTACAATTATATACATTTCTACAATTTTCTATAAAAAAGTAGAAATCCATTATGTACTTTTTCTTTGGTTTGACAAACTAATACCAGTAGTTGCAAAAAACAAGTTTTATATTTACTGAATGCAACTCTTAAGCCTTAGAGAACACAATAAATTTACTAAAACATGCAGTGAATTAATTTAGAATAAAAACTATTTTCTTTAATCGCAGGAACAAGATATGTTTTTAACTCACTGTTGTATTTATTTTATCATAATTTTCCTAATGATTCCTAATTTCTGAAAAAAATAAGTTAACTTATAAGGAAGTAAAAAATAATTTCCCTCTTTAAGTTTATATCATCAAAAGATTCACTACACACACTTTTAACTTCGTATTAGTCTATTGAGAAAACACAGAGGGGTCCAAAAAAGGGAGGGAGATACATTGTTTTATTCCTAATTTCTAAAAAGAAATATAATTTATAAGGAAAGTAAAAAAAATAATTTCCTTGAAAATTATGATAAAAATAAATACAACAGTGAGTTAAAAACATATCTTGTTCCTGCGATTAAAGAAAATAGTTTTTATTCTAAATTAATTCACTGCATGTTTTAGTAAATTTATTGTGTTCTCTAAGGCTTAAGAGTTGCATTCAGTAAATATAAAACTTGTTTTTTGCAACTACTGGTATCAGTTTGTCAAACAAAAAAACAAAAAACAAACAAAAAAATACATAATGAATTTCTACTTTTTTATAGAAAATTGTAGAAATGTATATAATTGTAGAATTATATGCACGAAATAAAGCCTCGACAATTTTCCATTTCAAGTTTTGTTCCAGATTAGTAGATTAGTAGATTAACATTGAATAAAATGTTTTGATGGTCCTGGTCCTGGTGTGTTTAAAGCAAGTTAAATGTGATGTGCTTAATGAACATAAAAAGATGAAGTTCTTCATAAAATTTTCACAAAATCTATATAAATATAACTTCGGAATGATTGTTTTGCCTGATTTATTTCACATCTTACTTCTGAAGGATAACGAGCGGTTCAAATATTACTTACTTTGTCTCAGACCATATTGTCTGGAAGAACAGTATAAAACCAGAGTTCTTTCCATTCAGGCGTCTTGTATCAAGACATCTAAGCATAAAAAATGAACAAAATAAATTAACAAATTTCCACTTTTATCGCATCTGTATGCATTTGTATAAGTAAATATGTGCTATCGCTTTGATTGACCCACAGTTATTTCCGGCGTTATAAGGCTTAAGATAATTTTATACTTACATGTATTTAATATGCTTTTTGTACTTTTTTTCTTTCTGAAAGTACATTTAATATATTTAGAAGGATTATTTTCAACAAAATACTTCATAGATTTTTATCTGTGCAAAATATTTTCAGTTTTTACAAGTTCTTCTACTATTTGATAAACTCTTATTTTCAGGCGCAGACTATAAAGGTAGGTTAATTGACTTCGGAATAACTTTAAGAAATCATATACATCAAATGATTATTTTTCCACTCTGTTTTCCATTGTTACATTGAATATGTGATCAATAAATGGTAGCTTATGTTTAGAACATTTTAAAACTTATTTATCAAAGAAATATTTTTCTTTTCTCATAATTGAACAGATATTAACATTGTTATCTCCATTATTTAAAAAAGACAATATTCCTTCTTTGGATGCAATGTTGTACCAGTATTAAAAACCAATGAATTTTGAAATAAACAATTTCTTAGGATCAATTGTATTTTATGTTATATTTTAGATATCTGTATAGTATGTCAAGCTCTAAATCTTTTTGGCATTTATTAAGAATGCCAATATGCCTTCTTTTAATTAGTAATCGTTTAGATAGTATTTTAATTTGGTACCTCAACTATATTACTTAAGATATGAGCAAAACAAAATGTTCAGTTATTGTTATTTTCATAGACAGGAACAAACAAAAATATGTTTTCTATCCTTCAGATAGTCTAAGGATCTTTTAGTCAAAATTTGGTTGAAATTGGATCTGACAAGTGGATTTCGAAGAGATGATTTCAAAAAGTTTATGACCACTTCAACAAACAATAATTTATAGCAACAGCTCACGTGCCTAGTATGGTCAGGCAAGCTAAAAGATAAAAGTAAACAGTAACCACTATAAAAAGAAATCAGGTTTTGGCTGATTAAATTTAGAAAAAACTTTTAAACAAAACATTAATAGAAAACTAATGTCTAATAAACCCTAATGTTACTAAGGCATTATATTACGGTATTTGATTTGACAATCGACAAGTCAATACCCAGGATATTCACTCATATTCAATCTACATAAGACCTACAGAAACTGCTATCTATTTTTTATGTCAACAAAAAACAATAATAATTAAAATAAAATATATAATATATACATAATATGACATCTTCTTAAAATCAGTAAGTTCAGAAAGAAAGAAAAGCCTCAAAGATTCTTACATGAAAATGAATATTTAATAGAGAATAAAAATTCATCACAAAAATATAACCATAAATGAGTTAACTCCATTTAATGCTATAATCTTTATTTTTTTCATACTTAAAGTAAAACATTATTCGAAAATAAATAAGTAATTATTAATCACTCCAAAATTCTCAAATTTCTTTTCTGTTAACTTATGAACTATTTTGTTAGTAATTGTTTTCACCACAATTTTAATTCAACATAAACATTTATAAAGATATATACATACATGCATCATAAAAAAAGCAAATTCTTAAATACTTACAACGTAAAATGTAAAACATTTGGATTTCTTGTAAATGAGATCTTGCTTTGTTGAACAAAAATGAATGTTTAGCAGAGACAAAAAATCATCACAGAAAACTTTAACTATAAAATTTGAGCAAAATAAAATGTTCAGTTATTGTTATTTTCATTAGACAGGAACAAAAATAACATATTTTCTTATCTTTCAGATATTCTAAGGATCTTTCAGTTAAAATTTGGTTGAAATTAGAACTAACCAGTGGATTAAAAAGAGATGATTTAAAAAAAGTTTATGACCACTTATAGCAATAGCTCACGTGTACAGTAAGATCAGGTAAGCTAAAAGATGAAAGTAAACAGTAACCATTATAAACAAAAAATCCGGTTTTGGCTGATTAGATTTAGAAAAAAAGAAAACTTTTAAACAAAAAAATATTTTAAAATTATGTCTTATAAACCTTTAGGTATTATATTACGGTATTTGAATTGACAATCGAAAAGGCAGTACCTAGGATATTCACACACCTTCAATCTACATAACTTATACAAACTACTATCTTTTCTTTTATTTCAACAAAACATATATAAAAAAATATATATAATATATACATCATAAGACATCTTCTTAAAAGTTTAGAAAGAAAACAAAAGCATCAAAAATTTTACATGAAAATGAATATTTTATAGAGAATTTTAATTCTTTACAAAATACTTTAACCATAAATGAGTTAATTCTATTTAATGCTATAATCTTCTTTTTTCATACTTAAGGTAAAACATTATACGAAAAAAATTAAATTATTAATCACTTCAAATATCTCAAATTTCTTTTCCGATAACTTATGAACTATTTTGTTAGTAATAGTTTTACAATAATTCTTTATTTCAACATATACATTTATAAAAAATATATATACATGCATCTTAGATTAAAGCAAAACATTTGGATTTCTTGTAGATGAGATCTTGCTTTGTTGAAAATGAATGTTTAACGGAGAAAAAAATCATCACAGAAAACTTTACTATGAAATTTTATTCTATTTTATTGCTCACTTTTCTGATATGAACTTTTTTGTTTGTATAATTGATTTTACCATAAACATTAACATTTATATAAAAACGTATATACACCATAGAGCACCTTCTTGAATACTTGGAATGTAAAAAAAAAAAAAAAAAATAACATATTGATTTCTTGTTAATGTATTACAACATAAACATTTATATAAAAAACATATATATATATATATACATAAAAGAGTGGCGAAAGATACCTGAGGGACGTTCAAACTCACAGATCAAAAACAAACGGACAACGCCATGGCTGAAAAGATAAAAAGTCAAACAGACAAATAATACTACACAAGACACAACAAAGAAAACTAAAGACTAAGCAACATGAACCCCACCAAAAACTTGGGGTGATCTCAGGTGCTCCGGAAAGGTTAGCAGATTCTGCTCCAAATGTGGCAACCGTCGTGTTGCTCATGTTATTACAAACCCGGTAAATGGTCGAATTCGGTAGGCCATATTCGTGAAAAGGGACCGGGATTGTAGTTACCACATAAGGAACATTTCCGATATCATCTGTGAAACGGATAAAGCATCTTCTTCAATACTTGGAATGTAAAAAAACTATCATTCGGATTACTAGTCAATGAGATCATGGTTTGGTTTTGCATCAAAATTGGATATTTAACAGAAAGAAAGAAACATATTAAACTAAGAAAAACGCTCTTCAACTTTGTACTTGGTTTGGCTTTCGAACGTTTTTGATCTGAGCGTCACTGGTTAGTCTTGTGTGGACAAACGCGCGTCTTGCGTATTAAATTTTAAACCTGGTACCGTTTGTTAGCTATTATTCGTATGTTTCTCTGTCCTATATGTTCTCCCATTTATTTGTATTGTAGTCCTGTCATGTAATGTTGTCATTTTAATGTTTTATTTAACATTGCCATAAAAGCGGGAGGTTTGGCTAGCCACAAAACCAGGTTCAACCCACCATTTGTGTTCTTAAAATGTCCTGTACCAAGTCAGGAAAATGGCCATTGTTATAATATAGTTCGTTTCTGTGTGTGTTACATTTCAATGTTGTGTTTCTGTTGTGTCGTAGTTCTCCTCTTATATTTGATGTATTTCCCTCAGTTTTAGTTTGTAACTCGGATTTGTTTTTTTTTCTCAATCGATTTATGAATTTCGAACAGCGGTATACTACTGTTGCCTTTATTTACACACATTTAACATTCTATTGATGTAAAAAGTAAAGCAAGGTCTTCAAAAATCATTAATTAAAATGGAGCTTTATATGAGGGTCAAGATGGGGTTCTATATTTTATATTTTGTTTGTCCTTTAATCAACACTTTTAGATGTTTTTTGTATGAAATAATATTTCATTTCACATGCATGCTTGATTCAATTCAATTAAATTCAATATTATATTTACATCTCATCTTATGTATAAAATTACACAATACATTTATAAAAGATACATTGAGAATACATAAGTCAATCTGTACAGATTTATGAGAGACGATAACACCTAAAACAATATGTATGTACATTAATAGATTTTAAACACGAGTGGTAAAATTATACAACATAATTATTCAATTATCATTTACAATATAAAACTTCTCGTCGTCTTTTCAGAATAAAATTACAGGTTTTGGCATGTAATCTTATAATATATTGATTCGAAAATAAAATACCATTTACTGATAATCTGCAAAACTATTAAAATGTTCATCAATTTTAAGAGATTCAGTAAAAAGAACTTGTCTTAGATCATTATATACAGGACAATGTAAAACAACATGATATTCATCTTCAACAGTATTAAAACAATTAAAACAACATCTCTCTTCCAGAGGCAAGGTTTCTTACCTTCCAGTTTCCAGCCTAACAAGAGCCACCCCACATCTAAATTTTGCAATGGCACTTCTTTCACTAAAAGGCATCAACAATATATAATATATAAAAATATAATTACAAAATAAAAACACTGAGAAGACAAGTAAGTTCAAAATAACTATCTTTATTTTTGTTTTCCTTTTCAGTGGTTCTTGTAATAGCATTTGGATCTATGTTATACTGTGCCTTCAAAAAACTTGTATTCATATTATTTCTTGTGGTAGAAAAAAAAATAATTGAAATGTGCGAGTCATGACATTTGGACATTCTTCTTATTTTTCAGTGTGAATAATCCTTTTGACCACTTCAACATTATTTATAATTAAATATCAAAAGAAAAGCACAGCTATCATTGAATAATTTCAAATGGAACAATTTCAATTGGATAGAAGTGAAAATGAAGATGAAATATCAATAGATGAAACATCAGATGTAATATTTAGTAGATAGTAATATTTTAACAGAATATATATTGGCTGTGGTGATGATTGTTGTGGGTATCATAGAAATTATCAGAAAATTTAGACAAAGACTTCAAAATTTACTTGACCGCCTAGAAAACCCTGCTGTAAAACAAGATGATCAACCACAGGCAGCTCAGGACCAACCCATGGCTCCATTACTTGCTCATAATCAACAAATTCCCCCTTCAGAGTCAACCAAAACCAGATGTCAATGTAATGCCACTACAGAAAAGTTCGTTTGGATTTGATGCGACTGTCATACAAAATAGATGTTTAGCTAGCTATAAAACCAGGTTCAAACCACCATTTTCTACATACGAAAATGCCTGTACCAAGTCAGGAATATGACAGCTGTTATCCATTCGTTTGATGTGTTTGAGCTTTTGATTTTGCCATTTGATTAGGGACTTTCCTTTTTGAATTTTCCTCGGAGTTTAGTATTTTTTCTGATTTTACTTTTTTCTCAAAGACAAATAAAAACAGTTATAAGACTAAACTTGCAGCCAAGTTTTTTGTATGTGTAAATTTTGTATGTGAAGTTTGTTTATCAATCTTATTGACTCTTTTTGAGAGTTCCTTAATGTTTCATTATGCATGTTAAAAATCTGGTTTTATCAATACATATAAAATCATTAAGTTTCAAAAGTTCCCATCTTTAAACAATTATTTATGTCAATCATTTTCTAAATATATTGTTTTATTTTTTAATATAACTGATTTTTATATGATAGATACCTTAACATACTTAACATGTAAAGTTAAAGCTTAACTATCAATACATAAAAACTACCATTTCCACTTTTATTCCACATATATTCGTGCAAGTTCTAAAAGAAAGTTTTCGCGGTCTTTTCTTTCTTATGAAATTTTGGTATGTGTCGTGTTTTTACATAAATCAATTTTAAGTGACATGTCACACCTTCAGTCTCGACATAGGTTAACTACATGGACGGGTATCATAATTATGATAGATGGTGTTTATCAGTTCAAAGTTTTATATATTCATTTATAAAGTGAGCTCAGTATATTATCTCTCAGGTCACATAGTTATTTTTCAATTAATTGATCTATTTTACATAGTGTTGAAGATTTGATCATATGTATGTTTGTATATTGTTGATGTTGTTTTTTTTATAAACTATTTTACTTTATTTAGAAACTTTTTTGCAAGAAAAAAAATGGAGGCAACTTATTTTATACTTGACATCAGTTCAAAGTTTAATATATATTCATTTAAGTGAGCTCAATATATTTTCTCTCAGGCCAGATAGATATTTTCAATTTGCTGATCTTTTTTACATGGTGTTAAAGATTTAATCATATGTATGTATATTGTTGAGGTTGTTTTTTATAGTCTTTTTTTTTACATCATGTCATATTAAAGTGCCAAAATATAGTGTAAATACATTGTTGTATTCATTGCATAATTTTCCTCAAGTCATTATTTCATAATAGCATTCACATAACAGTCCTTGACTGATATATTTCTTTCAATCAAAACTATCTCAGGTAACAATTTTTTTGAATGATATATCAGGTTATATGTTTTTATATATTGATGCATTACAACAATACATTGCATAATTTTCTCAAGTCATATCTATACTATTAAACGAGAAGACCTCATTTTGTGTGTCGCTTCTCTTCCTTCCACAATGAATTAATCATCATGCCTCTGTGTCCTAAAGGTACCATGCATAGTCGCATGTGTCATCCTCTCTTATGATTATTCAGTTTGGGTAATGTTGGGAAGAAAACGAAAATAAAGGCGTCCGGATATTGTTTCCGTCATCGGACGGACTTTTAAGTCTTAGAAAAGACTTCCGTTTAGGACTGTTTTAAAATTACACATAATTTTCATAAGTTCTTGGGGACAGGACAATTATTTTCGCGTTTTTCTGTATACTATGATCATACATATACTATAAATAAAGTGTATTTGCTATTTACTATCAATTCAAGTTTACTATCACAGCGGTCACTATATATTATATCTCTATATATATATCAGTGAGAGTCTCTATATATATATATCAGTGACCGCCGTGGATAGTAAACTTGGAATTGATAGTAAATAGCAAATACACTTTATTTTAAGTATATGTATGTTCATAGTATACAGAAAAACAGAAAACAGAATTAACGGTCTTTGGAAAAAAGGGGGAGGGCTAAAACAATTGTCCAGTCCCCAAGTACCGATGACTTTTGATAGCTTTCCTGAAATTCTCCAGTCATAAATCTTTCACAAAAATTCATCCTACAACAGATTACATACTTTGAATTACGCTCTAATGCCCGCGAATTCGCGGGTGTGTTCTAGTATTTCATTAATCAAAAACAAGATCTCAGGTAACACATTTTTAAACAATGTATCAAGTTATATATATTTATGTTTCATATATTGTTTTTACAACAATAATGGATAGATGCTCAGGTTATGTCTTTTAATATATATATATATATATATATAGTGTATTGAGATCATGATATTTACTTAAAAAATAATTAAGACACTTGAAACACATATGTTAGCTGTGAATAAATGTTAATCTGTTTTAATCATCTTTTCTTTTTCCAAGCCATTTACAAGCTATCGAAACAACATCTTAGTTTCAATACTGAATAAGGTATACCAATATTTACTGTATATATGTAAAATCAAAATACACACATTCCACACATTCCTATGGCCAAGGTTACAACATTCCTGGTAATTGTTGGAATGTCACTTATTTGAACTTTGGTTGACCTCATCCTGTTTCCTCCTAATTACTCCTAATTACTCTTGTCCCAGAACGTGTATAAGACTACTACTTTTATCATGGTTTTACCTGTATAAGAATGTTGTTTTGTGGATCGAATCAGTCTACGAAATGGTTCATCCTTGTTTCACTTTAAATGTTGACATTCTTTTCCTTTTGATAGCTGAATACATACGTAACCCATGTCCAGCTAAGGGGTTAAATTGAAGTTCACATGAATACGGATTCAATGAGATCGATTATTCACTTGCAAGTGAATAATTCATCAGCGATGTTTCTTAGATATAAGAAGATGTGGTATGAGTGCCAATGAGACAACTCTCCATCCAAGTAAAAATTTATAAAAGTAAACCATTATAGGTCAAAGTACGGTCTTCAACACGGAGCCTTGGCTCACACCGAACAGCAAGCTATAAAGGACAAAATTTAAACAAATTGGCTGCTAAAAGCGAATTATTATTTTAATATGTCACTTTCATTAATGATTGAACAAAAAAAAATATATTCTAATTTTTTTATATCTCGTAGCTAATGCCCCTTTAACTTCCCAACTGAAATCAGTGACTGTCATAATATGATCAGTACAGTCATTTTTAATACTGTTCCAGCGCCTGAAAAGAAAACAATCAGTTATAGAAGTTTTAGAAACTTAGATATAGAAGCTTCAAATGAAGACTTAACCAGTATACATCTAAATCTTCAGAAAGACATGTACCAGCAAAAACTATGTATAGGAAACAAAATCAAGTTCCATATATGAACAGGGAACTGAGAAATGCTATATACGAGAAGAAATGTTTTATTCTAAATTTTTGAAAAACAAAATCTCATTTATTTGGGATCAATATAGAAATAGAAGAAACTTATTAATAAAACGAAAGTCAGAGAACAAGTATTTTCAAGAAAGATGCACTGGTGGTTGACAAACAATTAAGCCTTATTTTTCAAAAAAGGCTACAAATTCCCAATCAAAATCAATTGTGCAAGAAAATCAAACCCCAAGGAACCAGAAGATAACATTAAATCAATGGGTAAACCGATATTCCCGAATATGCTTAACATAAACATCACAGAATCAGGTGTACTAAAACTACTGCAAGGTCTCCAAATCCACAAAGCAACTGGACCAGACGGATTGTCAGCTGGACTGTTGAAGTTTCTGGGCTTTGAAAGAGGGCCAGTCTTCATAGTCTTTTTTCCAGGCATCCATTAACCAAGGAGCTATCACAAAGGAATGGAAGAAGGCATATGTAGTACCTATATTTAAGAAGGGAGCTAAGAACCGCCCAGAAAACTACAGACCTGTATCACTCACATCCATCACCTGTATAGTGCTGGAACATATTATCACGAGCAGCATACTCCATTCTCAACGAATATTCATAAGTTCCGCCTATAAACTCAAATCGAGGCTAAGGTCGGTAAGTGGAAAAAATTGCGCATGACGGATAGAATGGTGGATGGATTTTCTTAGCTGCAAAGAATTTGAATTATATAGTGTTTCTCAACCGCCAATTGTTTTAATTTGTTGCACAATATTCATTTAAATAACATTTCCAACTGTATATAGACTTATTTGCGTTTAAAAAACATTGTCCTATGTCCTTTTAGGTTGATCAACGCATCGTGGCATGAGCGTTGGCTACAGTCGCCTGCCCTCCTGCTTTCCTGCTTTAGATTTAGAATCCTGCTTTTTATTAATATTTTATTTGTGTACCGCAGTGTGTATTTGATACTCCAGTGACATTTGAAACTTTCTAATTTACAATAATTATTTTACAAATGATTGTTTTATAATTCCAACATGGCGTACCATTGAAAAGTCCGTGCAGATTTTTAGCGCCATTATTTGAAGATATCTGAATATACTACAATTTCAAAATCAAATTCGATTATTATAATTCAATACATCTATGACAACGAATAAATTAATAAAATACATTTCACGGCAACAACCTTTGGTTCAAGGTATCAAAAGAAGAACTCCCATATTGCTATCTGATAGCAAAGGAGCAAGACTTGAACGTTAGCTGCAGCCTGATAACATTATTTGCAGTAATATACTTTTTCTGTATAAATCGGGAGCGTCCACTCAAGAGTGTAAAAATTGGCTACACAACAATTTAAAAACAGAAATAGATACCAATGGTGACATTCATTTATATGTATGGGCAGCTACTTGTGACCTGACTACAAAAAACAGAGACCGCTCCATTTCTTTAACAACAGAGAGCAATGACACTATAGAATTAATGATTCACCAATATAGAGAAATCATCAACCTTATTGATAAATTTCCGTCCTGCAGAGTTACCTTTTTAAATATTCCAGTTTATTCTATCTCAAAATATAACGAATCTATAAAAGTTCAAAGTCCACAAAATATCATTGAACAGGAATACATCCTGCTACATCAAATTAAAATATTGAAGGAGGGAATCAACGCTCTAAATCTATCACTCTGAATTACATCGCCTGAATTCAACATAAAACTGTGTATAAATCCAAAACATACAACCTGCAGAGGCCAGCGTTCTGCTAAACAATTGTCCTACAACTTCGAACTATATCAAGACGGGATTCATCACAGATATATTCTCAACACCGTCTGGTTAAATAGAATAACTTTACAAATTCGTTACGATTGTTGATTTAAGTAGATGGTAAGTGTGGATGTTCTCACGCTATACCAAAACTTCTATAAAGAAATTACAGTAGCCGAGCATGGTAATATAACCTACGATAAAATTGACAAAAATTAATTAGTGTGTCTATTCTCTTACCGTTTTTATTTTCCTTCCAACTTAACTGCTTAATCAAAGACCGTGGTAGGTGTGGATGTTACCACGCTATACAAAAATTTATATACAGAAATTACAGAAGCAGAGCATGGTAATATAATCCTGTGATAAAATTGACAAAAATTAATGAGTGCATCTTTTCCTTTAACCTTTTTTTTCTAACCAACTTAACTGCCTTTTTAAAGACCGTGGTAAGTGTGGATGTTCCCACGCTATACCAATTTTATACGTATGCTTTTTATACTTTTAATATCAATATAAATATTTTTTAGCACGTATTCCTCACTACAATAGTCCAAAAGTCTGAAAAGACTAATTTTTGTCTTAATTTGCATGAACAATTACTCGACATTCTCCAAAAGTATGACTTGTGTCTCAATTTTTCTTGACAAATTCTGATTTATATTAAATTTGTATTAAATTTACTCGACAAAGTGTCGACATTCTGAAAATGATCTCAAAATTTCTTGATAAATTCTTGACATTTGAATACTGCCTTAAAATTTCTCGACAGATTCTCGACATTCTTATTTTTCCTCAGTATGGCTTGACAAATTCTGAACATTTTGTGTTGTGTCTTAAATTTACTTGACAATTCTTAGTTTTATAAATCATGACCAATATACTTGATATAACTTTATCTTTATTTCTCTTCATATAATTACACTTATTTCAAATTACAATTACCAAAGTAGGGCATGTAAATATAAGATAATTAAAAATTTGGGTATGTAAATATTTTTATAAATACAAATATCATATGGCTATGAAATTTAGTGTATTAACAATACAAATGAGGGTATTTTGATTTAAACCAATTTAAATGTGGTTAATTATATATAATTAAAAATGTTAATTCCTAAATCTTATAAATAATTGCTAAATGATTAAAACCAATCATATTGTAGACATATTTCATTCTACATGCATGATATTCAATGTTAATATGGTAAATAAACAATTATTGTACCAAAATGTGGTTTTTATAAATAGCAAAGTATTATTGTATCCTAATTCTTCCAAGGATTTGCATAGTCTTAATTTACAAATCCTTGATTTAAAAGAAGAAAATTTGTGTAATGTCATCTGTTGCAATATATATTAAGTATTACATGTGGACAGGATGTTCCCAGGAAATTAAGGTATTCCAAATAAGTTATTCACACCCCAGGGTACATGCGACTGTCATATTGAAAATTACTGCTTCACCTGTAATCAAGGATTTGTATAATAAGATCTTACTATACAAGTCCTTGTTGTAATCAGCTATGCAACTTATCAGTTGACTGATCACTACAATTTTAAAAGTTTGTCGTTAGATCAAAATGAAAATCTTCATTTTAATTAAAAATTTTAGAACTAAAATGGATTTTCCTCATCAAATCATGAAGTAAAATAATTTAACATAAAACAAATCCGATAATTTCCCAAAGATTAAAAGAAAATTATTATCTACTCCGGGAAAACTGTATTTATAAAGGGTCCTATCAATGATTTCTATAGAAATGGATCTCACACAGACATGCATAATTAAGATCTAAACATTTTTTTGTTCTATGATTTCTTGAGAAAAAAATCAGGAGGGAATATCAAATTGAAATATTTAGTTTTGAAATAAAATTATGAAATACAACACTCAATTTTGAATAAAAAAAGTTTCTGATTGTTCTAAAAAAATTTATAAGTTTTTGAATCAAGATGGGAACAAATTCTTTGTCCCAAACGAAAATTTAGTAAAGCAAATTTGACTGGCAGTTTTTCGACCGGCAAAAATCTCAAATGATGTTTGTCAGTAACTTCGACATATATTCCATGTGAAAACAATTTAATTAAACGTTTAATAAAAACTTAATCAAAATTATACTACATGGGGGTCATTCGGGGTACTCCCACTCAGGGGCACCCAAACACTATCTTACTATACAAATCCTTGATTCCTCAGTTCAGTTTAGCGATAATAAAAATGAGTATTAAATACTATATTAAATATTAAAACAGTGCGGAATGTGTCTATACACAATTCAGGCAAAATTTATACTTTTGAGATAGTGTCAAGACAGCTTTAAGACCTTCAAGAATGTGTCGAGATATATTCAGACATTATTAAGAATGTCAAGAATATGTCAAGACTGATCGAGACTAATTTAAGACAATCAAGAATTGGTCGAGACTAATCAAGACTCTTATCAGATGATACAGAAAGGGTCGAGAAATGTTTAGACACTGTTAATACTGTCAAGACACTTATTAAGAAAAATCAAGAACCTTATTAGACAAATTCATACTATGTTAAGAATTTTTAAAATAATTCAGACAAAGAAAGAATGTCGAGTAAAAATTCATGCAATTCAGACAAAAATTGGTCTTTTCAGACTTTTCGACTTTTGTAGTGCCTGCAATCAGTTGAGGATTTTAGCTCTATAGTAATTTTACAACCCATTTTAACTATATCAGGAATTAATCTCTATAGCATTTAGTACTATATACTCGATAATATAATTTATACAATATTAACCACACTCCTATAATAAAAGGAAATATTAACTTCCTGAAAAGCTGGAATAAGGAATAAATTGATATACAAAATCTAGACAATAGAATCTATTACTTTGGCACTATCCAACTAGGTAAGTGTGGATGTCACCACGCTATACCAAATTTGACTTCTAAGGAAAATTTTGTAATCGCAGTATAGTGCTATACATAGTCCTTGCCCGTACAATACTAGTTATCTAAGCAATAAAATAACTTTGGCTTTGGATCAATAATCATAATCTCTACAGCATTTAGTACAGTTTCCCGACATTCCCCTGCAATCTAGGAAAATAGTAGCTTCTCAAAAAGCTGGAATAAGTAATAAGTCAGTATACAAAAACTAACCAGGAATTGTCACTTTACTTTACTACCCTACTGGGTAAGAGTGGACGTAACCATGATATACCATACAAAATTGGCTTAAAGTTAAGGAAAATTTATTAATAGCAATATAGCATATATACAATAATCCTTGTTTGGATAACCTTATATATATATATATATCGAATCAATAGAATACCTACGTGGCTCTAGATCAATAATTTCTATAGTAATTAGTACAGTTATCCGATAATATATCCTATATGCAACAGTAACATCACTTCTATAACACAGGAAAATAGAAGGTTCTAAAAAAACGTTAATAAGAAATAAATTAATTTACAAAAACCAACCAATAGACATCGTTAGCTTGGCACTATCCTATTAGGTAAGTGTGGATGTCACCACGCTATACCAAACATCGTTTGTTGATGTGGTTCATAAGTGTTTCTCGTTTCTCGTTTTTATATAGATTAGACCGTTGGTTTTCCCGTTTGAATGGTTTTACACTAGTAATTTTTGGGGCCCTTTATAGCTTACTGTTCGGTGTGAGCCTAGGCTCCGTGTTGAAGACCGTACTTTGACCTATAATGGTTTACTTTTATAAATTTTGACTCGGATGGAGAGTTGTCTCATTGGCACTCATACCACATCTTCTTATATCTATATATAAGCTTATAAAACGAAGCAATAGAATACTTCTGTGGCTACGTGTTTGAATCAATTATCATAAGAGGAATAATCTCTATTGCATCTAGTACAATGAAGGAAATTACTATCTTTTCACAAGCACAATACCCTTGTAGCTACTCAAAAACGGATTCTAATATAGCCCTCACCAAACATTCCGATCAGCAATATTATATTCTCCGGCAATATACTATGTGGTAACTGTGGATATTCCCACGCTACACCAATACATTCAATACAAACTTTCTCTTGCATTGAAACAATTATTATATTTACTCAAAGGATTCACTGTAACTTTGGCATTCTTTAATATACATTAACCTGAACTAGACTCCATTCAGTGGTCAGTGTGGATGTTCCCACCTATACCAAATCTAACTGAACTCTAATACATCGGGGTGACAACACTTTCACTGTGAAATAATCCATCATGGCAAGCTTAAGGCCAACAAGAGACAAAATACCAACACAAGTATTTACATCTTCAAAAGTTAATGTTTCAGTCAAAAGCTACTTACTGAATGAGGGAAAAGCTCTTGAAAAAATATCAGATCCAACCACTCGGTCTTCAGATGTAAATTTACAGTATAAACACGGCAATATAATTCTGGAATTCAACGCCGCATCCTACTTGCACTTCAGCAAAACCTTAGTCCAGCATTTTAACGCTCATACCAAGGTCATATGTAACATTAATGAAAAACAAGACCAGACTGGAAAGGTGGTAGAACAATCTATATCAGTCAAATGCTGTCAAAACCAACGTCAACAATATAGGATATACTTGTACAATATATGATGTAGAGCTGAAATCAATGGTCGTAATCATAGGATGTTTTTCGAAGAACTTCAAGATATATGCAAACAAATGGATAATATTAAAGACTTTTCTCTAATCAATCAAAAAATAAGAGAAGAATGCACCAAGCATCAGAAAATACACTCAAAGGATACCATCAAAACCTCCACTGCTGGAACTCAAAGAAATAACCAAACAGACGACCTACTTCTGGTATAAAAATCCAATCAGAATACAATAATCAGTGGCACAAATAAACAATCACACGACGAAAATTGTCCAAAGTGCAAAAGAAAACTATGTAGGGGAGTGTTCTGCATCAAAGGAAACCAATAGATCCATTATGCTTGTGAGAAGCTGAATAAAGAAGAAATTAAAAACTAGAGAATGATCAACAAAACA
The DNA here is from genome assembly GCA_017311375.1 of Mytilus coruscus. NCBI lineage: Eukaryota > Metazoa > Mollusca > Bivalvia > Mytilida > Mytilidae > Mytilus > Mytilus coruscus. Next base: position 914,677 of record CM029596.1, on the reverse strand, counting down.
ACATTCAGTATATTTGTACTATATGTATAGAGACTGACTCCATAACTGCGGGGATCACTAATTTGCAACAACAAAACCCTAAAAATAGGAAAAATTTGAACAATCAAACCACTGATCAACCTCAATCTAATAAGAGATACATGCCAGTTGTTATCCCTGATGTATTATCAATAGACGCTTGTGGTATATCTGGTGCCAGGGCAATTCTTGATGAAGACTCGTCTATCAGACATCAATTAGATGATATAGGTCAATCAACTGAACAAACATCTTCAATAGCAATAATCACAACTCCAATACCTCCTGTTAGTAATATCAGAAATAAAAATGATATCCCTCAATCTGATAAAGAATTAAGACAAAAGGAAACCAAACTTCGATAAATGGAAGAGGAGTTAAAAAGAAAAAGTAGTAATTAACGACGTAATAAAAGATCAATCACATCTCAAAACATACTCTCTAAATTTAGAGGCAAAGGTTAAAGAACTTGAAAATTCAAACCGAATCATACGAATGAAGATTGTAGGAACACAACAACTAGATTTCAGTGAAACAATGACGAGACAAAGACCATCAAACATACAGGAAAATAGTCAACTACCATATGTAAATGGGCATGCATTTAAGTTTGAAACTTATATCTCAGCATTGGAGACTAACATCATCAAAGATCGAATAACTCACATAGAGAATAACCGTCAATTATATAGACAAATGCATGATATGGAACTTCAATCTATTCAACAAAGACTGAAAAATTTAGAATCATCTCTTCAGCAACAACCTCTTAGACCATACCACCTTAACCAATTTACAATGCAGAATCCTGTACCACTTGGTCCTACCTACATGACAAGAATGTCAAGTCATCCTTTTCATCATAGACCTATGTACCCTATCTGGCCAGGTACACCACAATACATGCCAACTTGTCAACCATACCTGCAAAGGCCATCTTAACCTCAAAACAGTCTACCACCGCATGTACTGAACATACCACCTCCAAATTATCCGTACAAACAACCAACTGTAAATATTCCAAAAACAAGCACTTAATACAGTAAAATCTGCAAGGATCAAGCCTACAATATAGACAAGAGAACACCATACCCAACAACATTAATGTCCAACATAAAACAGATAGACCTCAAAAATCCACCCATATGTTGATTCCAAAAATCTCTGTAACGACTACACCCACTACAGAGATAATAATATCAAATCCAGATAAGCTAGACCCAACACCTTATGGCAACTTTGGACAAGAAACTAAGCTTACAGATATACAGCCAACACAAGTACCTCTAAAAGAGGGACGAAAGATACCAGAGGGACAGTCAAACTCATAGATCGAAAACAAATTAACTGACAACGCCATGGCCAAAAATAAAAAGACAAACAGACAAATAATAGTACAGATGACACAACACAGAAAACCAAAGACTAAGCAACACGAACCCCACCAAAAACTGGGTGTGATCTCAGGTGCTCCGGAAGGGTAAGCAGATCCTGCTCCACATGTGGCACCCGTCAGACAGAGTCAAGGAATGAGCCTTCTACTCTGTGTCTTGAACAGTCTAACAATGACCTCAATGAAGAGGAAGCATATAAGGAAGAGAAACAAACTCCAGAATAAGCTACTAGGTCAGAAGCCTCCATACAGGGTAACCTAACTGACACCTCAAACTGTTTTTTAGGGCTATGCCAGAAAACTCGGACGATCCCGTAGCAAATAGTCATTCTGCGCTTCTTAGAATAGCTACGTTCAACTGTAAAAATATAAATAACTCACAAGCTTGTATAAAGAACATTTTAGATTTTAGTGATTTTATATGCATTCAAGAACATTGGTTGTTCAAATTTGAACAAGATGATATAAGTGATCTATTTAGTAAAACTTCATGGACATGCAAGTCAGTTGATGAAAATACTCCTAAACCCCCAACACAAAGACCTAGAGGGTACGGTGGAGTTGCTATTCTATGGAAACAAAGCATGGACCATCTGGTAGAGAAAATTGATGACGGTTCAGAGAGAATCAATTTTATTAATATGTGCGTACATGCCATGCAATGGATCAAAGCAGGCAAATACCAACTTCAAAAGTGTCTAGATCAACTTCATGAGATAATTATCAAATACTCTGATACATGTGTAGGACTCTAAAGTGCGATGGGGACGCTAAAACGCTATGGTCACGCTAAAGTGCGATGGCCTACGCTAAAGTGCGATGGTTTGATATGCTAAAGTATGATGGTATGTACTATTCATTTGAACACGCTAAAGTGTGTTTTTCCGCAAAAGTATCGACGTTAGCAACGTTAAACAGCATTATGACGAGAATGTTTGTCCAGATTAAGGGTTGTTATTATACAAGAAAAGAAGGGAGAGAGAAACAAATGATCACAATCTGGAACAGGTTAACTTAATTTGTAAAATTGTAAAAAGAAATTTAATCAAAACAGCTGGGGTGCCAAACAAAGTCTTCATTTTTACTTTCTAATTGAATAATTCTATAAAAAATTACAAAATGGATTGTTATTTTTGAAATAATGAATATACGTTAACTAGACAGCAACCTAACGGACAGATGTGTAGTATCATCATATGATTGTCAATAAGACAACTCTCTATCCAAGACCTAATGTCATTACTGTATGCAACTTTAGGTTATAGTATGACCTTTAGAACGGAACATTCAATTTGGCTTACACCGCATAGTATTCCGTTAAGACCGAAGGGCCTCAAAACAACCGGTGTAAAACAATTCAAACGAGAAAAAGGCAACGTCATTTAAATACAAAACAATAAACGAACAGCATATATGAAATATACAAACAAACTACTACCACTAAATTCAGGATAAACTAACTACTGCAATGTAATCATTACACTTTTTGGATAACTATTGTACTATGAAATAAAAATAAGAAGATGTAATATGAACTATGATCCATCCAACACAAAATGTCGTTCATGTATGCAACTTATAATCATACAAGCTATATAAGGTTATACAATGATCAGTGTAAAACAATTCAAAAGAGAAAGACTACGGCTTGATGTATAAATAAATCAATAAACGAAAAAGTAATATGAACTCAGCAACAAACGAAAACCATTGCCTGAACCACATTTCCGTTACACCATCAGACTTGAGCGTGTCATACCATCGCACTTTAGCGTCTGATCTGATCGCACTTTAAAAACGGACAACCATCGGACTTTAGCGTCTGACACCATCGCACTTTAGCGTAGACCATCGGACTTTAGCGTGGCCATCACACTTTAGAGTCCTACATATGTACCCCTGTATTGTGTGGAGACTGGAACTGCGATTTACTGAAATCTTCAAACAAACTGGCAAGTTCAATCTGAAAGCACTCTATGATTGGAAACAAGAGGAGAAGCCACAGACTAAAGAAACCATGCAAGTAAGAAAAAGAACTAAGAAACAACTGCGTAAAGCCAGAAGACAAGAAATTGCACGAAAGAGAGATGAATCATTGCAGAAGATTATGAATGCTAAACAAAGAGACAGCAAAATTTTTCGTAAACTAGTAAATGCACAGAGGAAATCGAAAAAAAAAAAACAAACTGGCATTTCAGATCTACGTGTAGAAGATAAAAACTACTCTACAAGGGAAGAAATACTCCAGGGTTGGAATGTACACTTTAGCAAGCTTGCAACACCTGAAGCTGAAGCTTCAATTTTAACATCTGATCATACCCACAAACAATTTTATACTGACATTATCGAGGAAATCTGCAAGCAAAATGCTGAATCTCTAGTATTCACATCAGAAGAAGTTGACAAAGCCATTAACCAGTTAAACACCAACAAGGCGCCAGATATCTATGGTATTACAGCAGAACACATCAAATATGGTGGAGATACTTTACTACAAGCAATAACCTCCATAATCAATAACATCTGTATGTATGCATCAGTTCCAGACTGCTTAAAACATGGAATCTTAAATCCAATCTTCAAAAATAAAGGTTTCCCAACAGATGCTAAAATAACCGCGGAATCACTGTACTTCCAATCATTTGGAAAATATTGGAAATACTTCTTAGACAACTGATCAGAGACATTATTGATATTATTAAAAATCGCCTTCAAAGAGGCTTCACCCCCAGGAGTTTCTTCGCTGTACAGTGTTCTCATACTGTTAGAATCAATTGCAGAATCTATGTATCAGAAATTACCCGTCTTTGTAGCACTGCTAGATGCTAATGCTGCATTTGACGTTGTCAATCTTGATAGCTTACATCGTAAAGTCTTCATATCAGGAGTTCGTGGAACGCTCTGGCTGCTAATACGCCAACTAAGTACTTATGTCATAACCTCTATCAAATGGAATGGTCTAATATCAAATTCGTTCCCGTACATCAAGGCATACGACAAGGTGAAACTCAGCACTGAACTTTATAAACTATATATATAAACGACATCCTAGAACAACTTGAAAATAGTGGTCTTGGTTCTTACATCGGGAATATACAAATACAAATACAAATATTTTATGAGCACAAACTAATCAACAATAAATGATTAAGGCTCAAGGCATATCAATTACATAATACATCATACATAATAAGTGTTGTGAAAAAGATTTCACATTGAAAGATATTGTTTTGGCTATAAAATATCTGATAAATATTACTTTGGCTTTAACTATCTTATTACTATTATTGGGTTTTCAATTTATAAATCCTACTATGTATCTGATCAGAAAATGAAAAGACTTGATGTTTTCGTCTATTCATTAGAGAATTTACAAAACGAATGTATTATTCAAAGAAGTTAAAAGAAGACAAATTTTAGTTAATGTTAAGAAACATTTATTAGATTGGTGTTTTATTTATTAATATAATAGAATTGAAACTTATATGTATTCTTCACAAGGAGCTTGGACTTATTGAAGACAATGTAACAAGCAATTGATGGAAATAAAGAAATTTAAAAATAAAAAAAAGATTGACCGTATTCAAAGAAAAAAAAAAGTGTTGTAAACAGTAACTGTATTAATATGTAATATTATAAACGATGACTATGAATTAAAGACAAATTGACAATTCTATAGAGTTTGCTCAGCTTTACGCAGGTTCAAACTGTCTGAAATGAAAGAGGAAGTCAATCTTAGGATTGTATATGAATTGTTATTTAATAAAAAGTTTATATTTTTTTCATTTTCTTCAAATTTTGTAGGATCATCGATTATATTTGAAACTTTTTGGTAAAATATGGCCCTTTTTAGTTATATATTGTGGTTCTCCAATCTGTGCTGACGATGTTGCCCTTGTTGCAAATTCTCCTACAGATCTCCAGACAATGATAAGTACTGTTGAAAACTACAGTATTCAAGAAAAATACAAGCTCCAACCTACAAAGAGCCTAATTGTTCTTAAAAATGTGTCTTACACAAAAAATACGGACTTTGACTTTGAGATCAACGACACTGCAATGCTTCAGCCAAGCTCAGCTCTTCACATAGAAATTAAACACAGCTCTGACTTAAAGATAATTGTCAACATTCATATTGAGGAAAATATCTCTAAAGCCAGACGTACAATGTATAGCCTCATGGGTGCTGGACTATATGGAAAGAATTGCTTTACCCGATTACATGTCTACATATTTTTCACATATATGTACTTCCAGTTCTTATTTATGGATTAGATATATTACTTCCAGATAAAAAACACATTGAGCCACTAGTAGTATTCTATAGAAAAGCAATTAAACAAATTCTGTCACTGCCAAATAAGACAGCAGACGCAGCTGTCTATACTGTTACAGAAGTCATTCTAATACAAGGCACTATACACAAGGCTGTCATAAATATTTATAATAAAATATGTGGAATGGAATCTTCAATAGAAAAAGATCTAGCAGAACGGCAACTTCTTATATCTGGATTCAACTCTCAAAGTTGGTTCTCAAAAGCAAGATGCATACTAGCACAATATAATCTACCCTCAGCTCACGATCTTATGCTCAATCCAGTCAATAGAAATCGATGGAAATCACAAGTAAAAAAATCAGTTGACAATGTCTGGCAAGAACAATTAAGAACAAAAGTATCTTTATATAGTTCTCTTAGATACTTATCCACTTATAATATACTCTGGCGAAACACTCATCCCTGTATTGCAAGCGTTGGTACTTCAACCCAGGATATTAGAATAAATTTTTTTTTTTTAAATCAAAAAAAATTTTGGAAGGGAAATTAATTTTAATATCAAAAATAATTATTTTATCAATAATATTCCCGGGCCCATTTTTTTTTAAAATTTTATCCCTTTCCTGGGTAAAAATAAATCCATTGTATTTTTTGGATTTTTAAAGGGTTTTTAAAAAAAATTTAAACCAAAATTTGGTAAAAATTTTTTTAAATTCTTAAAAATTTTCCCAAAAACTTTTTAAAAACAATTTTCTAAAATTTTGGAAAATTTTATTTTTTCTGTAACTTTTTAAAAAAAATAGTTTTAAATTTTAAATTTTATAATTAATTAAAAATCTTAAATTTCCCAAAAGTTAATTATAAAAAAAACAAAATTTAAAAATTTGGGCCTTTCTTTTAAAAAAAACATTTTTTCCCAATAAGAAATTTGAAACTTTTTAAAAAGGGTAAAAAAACAAAAAATATTTCAAAATTAATTTTTTAAGGGCTTTAATCCCAAAAATTCTTTAAAAAAAAAAAACCAAAAACATTTAAAATTTAAGGGTTATTTTTTTAAAATTTTAAAACAAAATGGGAAAAATCAATTCTTTAAAAAATTTAAAAAGAGGTTTTTAAATTTTTTAAAGTTTAAACCCCTTTTTGGTTTAAAAGAACAAAAAAAATTTTTTCCCATTTAAAAAAAAAAAATTTAAATTTTAAAAACGAAAAATTTAAAGGGAAAAAAATAAAAAATTTAAACCCCATAAATAAATTTGGGAATGTTTGGGAAAATTTTCCCGGGATAAATTTTTTTCAAAAATTTTTTTTAAACCCTTTTTAAACTTTATTAAAAATTTTAATAGTTTTGGGTTTTGTTTGTTTTTATAAATTCCAAAATTTCCCTTGTTTCCCAATTTAAAATTTTCTTTTATAATATTTTTTAATGTTTTTTTAAATTTAATTTAATTATTAAATGTTTTTTATAATTAAAAAAATTATCCGGATTTTTTAAAAAAATTTAAAACCAAAAACAAATTTAAAAAATTTAAAAAATTTAAAAACTTTACAAATTTTTCTTCCAAAAAACCCAACTATCAAAAAACAAATTCTTGTTTAAATTTAATAAAATTTTTAAAATTATTTTTTTTTAATTGAAACCCAAAATTAAAAATTTTAAAAAATTTAAAAAAAATTTAATTTTAAGTTTTTGAACCCGGTGAAAAAAACGGGAAAATTTTAAAAAAAATTTTAAAAGAAATAAGATTAACCTTTTTAAATTTTTAAACCTTTTAAGTTTTTTTTCAAAATCAATCTAAAAAGGGTTAAATCAAAAAAATTTTTAAAATTTTTTTTTTAGGGGAATCAATTAAAAAAGTTAAAAAAAAGTTTAAAAAACAAAAAAAGGACTTTTCCAAAAATTTCAAACAAATTAAAAAATTTAAATTGTAAGAAAATCAAACCAAAAAATTTTAAAATAAACCAAATTTATAAAAAAACCCAAACAGGATTTAAACACGGAAAAAAAAAGGGCAAATTTTTAACCAAATTTGCTAAAACGTTTTTTTTAAAAGCCTTTTTTTTAAAGAAAAAAAAAATATAATTTTAAAAGTTTAAATTTAAACCCTTTAACCCCCAAAACTAAACCCTTTTAAACTAATTTATAATTTAAACCTTTATAACATACATTTAAAAATTTTTATATTTAAAACCAAAAAAAAACAAAAAAATTTTAAAAACTTTAGATTTTAATTTTCAAAACTAAAATTTAATTTTTTTAAAAATTTTAAGAAATTTATTTAAAAAACCAAAACGTTTTCTTTAAATTGAAAAAAGGGTTTTGAAACATTCAAAAATTTCTTTTTGAAAAAATTTTTTCTTTTTTAAATTTTTTTTAATTAAAATAAAAACTTTTTAAATTTTTAAAAAAATTAAAAACAAAGTTTTTTAAAAGAAAATTAAAAGGGAAAAAAAAGGCCTTATTTTTTTAAAATACAAAAATAAATTTCAATTTAAAAATTTAAAAAAAAAAAAAAAAATTTTAAAAATTTGGGTAAAGAAAAAAATATATTTGCTTTTATAAAACAAGAATTTAAGGGAAAAACCTATAAAAAATCAAAGAATTTAAACCATTTTCAGGTACTTAATTTTAAAATTTAAAAAAAAAACCCAAAATTCTTCAATTCCCAAAAAAGGGTTTACGGAATGGAAAAAAAAGAGCCCAAATTTTTAAAAAACAAAACCGAAAACAAATTACAAAAAACATTTAAAAATTTTTATAAAGGGTTCCTTTTAAAAATTTAAATTTTTTCCCAAAAATTTAAAAATTTTAAAAAAAAATTGAAAAGGAAAATTTTATAAAAATTTTTTAAAGGGGAAAAATTTTTAAATTTCCCGAATTTTTAATTTTGCCTATTCAAAAAAAATAAAAATTTCAATGAAAGTTTTAAAAATTTGTTTAAAAACCCAATTTAAAAAGTTTCTTTTTTTTTTTAAATAGAAAAAATTCCCCCCGTTTTAAAATTTAAGGGTTTTTTTTTATGTTTTCATATTTAAAATTCCATAAAAAAATTTAAACTTTTAAAAAACAATAAAATTAAAAAATTATTTTTTAAACCCCGTTTTTTTAAAATCCCGGTTTTAGGATTAAGATAAAAATTTTAAAAAACAAAAATTTAAAAATTCCAAATTTAAAATTAAAATTATGCAAAATTTAAAATTTTTTGGAAATTTTGGGTTATTAAAAAGAATTTATATTTTTATTAAAAAAAGCAAACTGAAATTAGCTAATTTTTAAAAATTTTTCAAATTTAAATCCCGTAAAATGGTTAAATTTTAAAATTTTTAAAAAATTTTTAAAAAAAATTTAAAAATTAATTCAAAAAGAAAATTTGGGAAAACTATTTTGGGTTTAAATTTTGACAAAACCCAAATTTATTTTTCCCTTTTTAAACCCAAACAATTGAAAAATTTTTGTTTTAAATTAGAAAAAATTTTATTTAAAATTTCCTTTTAAAAATTTTTTAAAATAATTAAATTTATTAAAAAAAATTAAAAAAATTATTAAAATTTTTAAAAATTTTTAAACAAAATCAAAGAAAGGAAAATTTTAATTTTAAAATCAAATTTTTTAAAAAAAAAAAATTTAAAAATTTTTTTTTTAAAATTTCCCTAACAAAATTTAAAATTTCCAAAACAAAAATAAAAAGGTTAAAAAGTCCAAATTAAAAATACAAAATTTTATTTTTAAAAATTTCTTTAAAAAACCTTGTTAAAAAAAAATTTTTAAAATTGGAAATTTTAATTTAAATAAAATTTAAAAATTTGTTTGTAACCAAAATTATAAATACAAGAAATTTAAAATAATCTTTAAATTTCAAATTAATTAAATCTATTACAAATCCTTTTCCAATAAAAAATTTTTAATAAAAAAAAAAAAAATAAAACTTATTTTAAAATTTTAAAATTAAAAAGGGGTTTTTATAAAATTGGTAAAAATTTTCCCCGGTTTTTTTTTAATTTTTTTTTTAAAACCCTTTTTGGGTTTAAATTTTTAGGGTTTTTCCCACCATAAATTTTTTTTCTTGTTTTTTTATTTTAAAAAAATTTTAAATATTTTTAAAAAGGGCAAAAATTTGTTTAAAAGTGGGAAAAACCTTTTTCCCAATTTAAAAAAATTACTCTTTTTCCCCAAAAAATATTTGTAAATTTTCTTAAAAAATTTAATTATAAAAAATTTAAAAATTTCCCGGGAAAAGGGGTACTTTAACCCCAAAATTTCTTAAAATTTTTCGCATTTAATATTTAAATTTTTTTTAAAAACCCAAAGTTCTTCAATTTTTTTTTTAAATATGTTAAAACCCAAAACCTTTTGGTTTCTTTTAACTTAAAAAACAAAATCCCAAAAATTTGAATTTATAAAATTTAAAAAATTTCCTTTTCAATTTAAAAAATTTTTAAAAAAAAAAAGGGAAAAAAAAAAAATTTTGGAAATGTAAAATTTAAAAAAAAATAAAAACAAAAAATTTAGAAATTTTAAAAAATTTTAAAAAAAAATTTTTTTAATTAAAAATTTTTTTTTTTTTTCAAAAATTAATTTGCAAAATTAAAAAAATTTTTAACATATTTCCCAAATTTAATATATCGTAATAAAATAAAAAAACCATTTTTAAAAAAAAATAAATTTAAAAAAATAAGGAAAAAAACAAAAAATTTTTTAAAAAGAAAAAATTTTTGGTTTAAAGTAAAAAAATTAAAAAATTAAAAAAATTCAGGAAATTTTTAAAGTTATTCCATAAGTTTCCCAAAAAAAAAATAAAAAATTTTTTCAAAAAAATTCAAGGTTTTAAATTTATCCCTAATCAAAGGGTTTGTGTTTTCCAAATTTATAAGGGAATAAATCAATTTTAAAAAACAAAAATGAAAACTTTCATTTTAAAAAACAAAGTTTTAAATCAAAATTTAAAAAAAATTTTAATAAAAAAAAAAAAACCAAATTTAAAATAAAAAAAATAAATTACCCGGGAAAAAATTTTAATAAATTTCCTTTCCCAAATTTAAAATTAAAAATTTATTAAACCGAAAAAAGGGTTTAAAAAAAGAAAAAAAATTTTTTAAAAAAAAACTTTAAAAAACCCAAAAGGGTAAAATTTGTATTTAAAGGGAAAAAAAATGTAAATTTTTAATTTTTTTTTAAAATTGCAAAAATTTTTTAATTTAAAATTTTAAAAGGGCTTCCTCCCCCAAAATTTAAATAAAAATTTTTTTATTTTGAAAAGGCAAAATTTTTCAAATTTAAATTTTTATTTCCCAAATAACCCCTTGAACTTTAATTAAAGAAAAAACCTTAAAAAAACTCACAAACCTACCCCCCAAAATTTTAAAACCCCCAAACTTTTTACCCAAAAAATTTTTTAAATTTCGTCAAACAAAAAAAAAAATTTTGTTAAAAAAAATTTAAAAAATTTTTTTAAAATTTTAAATTTCATACCAAAAAATTCACAAATTCTTTTGGAATGCAAAACTTAAATCCAAGGAAAAACTGGAAAAGATTGTCCCATGATATGATAGATTCAACTTGGAAAACAAAATGGTCTGAGATAGCTGAAACAAAATCAACATTAAATCATATGGAAATAAGCAATAAGCAATCCTAATAATTGTTGGAGCAGTGTCAGAGACAACAAAAGAGATGTTACTAAAGGCATAATTAAATCCAGAATACTGACTGGGACGTATAAAACTCAAAGTATAAACAACCGCTTTGATTCAACAAAATTTGCAGAGTGCAAACTATGTATGGAAGAAACAGAAGACTATAAACATTTTCTTATTAACTGCAAAAGCCTTAACTCTGTCAGAAAAATTAACCATATCAGACTCAAACATTTGATGATTGAAAATCAGATCAACTACAACTACAACATTGAATCTGAAAATGATCTACTCCAATTGTTAGTTGACTGTTCCAGCTTTGGCTATACTTTTTGGTCCTTTTTTGTTTATAGCTCTTCATATTTTTGATAAGCTTTGGATTTTCAAATATTTTGGCCTCGAGCATCCCTGAAGAGACATTGATTGTCGAAATGCGCATCTGGTGCAAAAATTGGTACCGTTTATGTTATTACTACCACTAGGTCGATGCCTCTGCTAGTTGACTGATAGTCCCCGAGGGTAACACCAGCTCAGTAGCCAGTACTTTGGTACTGGCATGAAAATACGGATTTTATGTTATTAAAATTTGCTGTTACAAAATTTTGGAAATTATTTAAAGTTAAGGAATGTATCTCCCTCATGCAAAGCTCTGTTTCCTTGCCCAGCTTTGGCTATACTTTTTGGTCCTTTTTTGTTTATAGCTATTCATATTTTTAATAAGCTTTGGATTTTCAAATATTTTGGCCTCGAGCATCACTGAAGAGACATTGATTGCGCATCTGGTGCAAAAAAATTGGTACCGTTTATGTTATTATTCCACCAACCGTCGCATACCAAAATCTCAACTAGTAGCTATAGAAAGAATTTGCAAATACTGGTTATATGCATTGCATACCAAGAGAGCAGAATTTCAGTGAAATATATATAACATTTATACTCTGCATACCAATTGCAAGAGTGCAGAAATTCAGTGAAAGATAATAAACATTTGTACTTGACTCTTTGCTGGTGAACATCACATCATATAAAAATCTAGCTAGTGTCGGTCATGAGAATGGATATAAATAAGAACATATCATAAATGATAGTTTTCTTTGTCATTCCACCCTTAAATACTCCATTGAAATAGAGAATTAAACTTGTTGCTGAATGATAAATAATATCTAAACTATGACCCTCAATGTTCTATTTTTAACATAAATAATAATACATGTTAAAAGAAATTAACAACATGGTTAATGAGACTTTAGATTTTAATGAAACATCTAATGAGGAACCTCGCTGGATTGTTAACTTTTTATTATCACTGACAAAAATAAATCATATTTTTATCTTTTAACAAGTGGACACTTATAAACTTATTAATTTTAAGTTTTATCCATTTTTGAATTTTAAAATCTAATGTTTTAAGCTCATGGCAGTATGATCTGTACAGTGTAAATACAAGTTTTTACCTTTTATCCTTATTATTTTTGTTTTACTAAAACAAAGTAACATATTTAAACTTAATACAATTTTAATATTTTATAAAGTATACGCATTTTTAAATATTATCTAAACTAATATATTTTTAATGCAGTGACCCTGCAAAAAGGGTGGACTTCCGAAGAAGAAGAAGAAGATCATAGCGCAAAATGTAATTATAAGTATTGAATACTTCTTTTAGTAATTTCATGGGGTTGTAAAGGCGTTGACCGTGCGTACATTTTTAGAATGAAGCGCTTCCGCGCTTCATACAAAATGTACTTCGGTCAACGCTTTTACACCCCAATGAATTTACAAAAAGAAGCATTCAATTCTTAAATAAAATATCATAGGTACATAAAAACCTAAATACCCTAAGCAGCTTATTGTACAACTTGTTGTTATGTTATGGTCAGATATTTTTTGTTTGTCAAACAAAGTCAACCATATAATTTTTTGGATGATTGCAGCTTTTCAACAAGTTATTTATGGAGATTTACATATCTATACTACTAAAGGAAGAGACCGATTTCATTGAGTCGCAACTTCTCTGAAACCATACAAAGTCGGAAATATTTGTGATATGGCGTATAAATGTAGTGTTTTGTACTTCCTAAATTTGTCTTTGAAACAATCTTTTTTCCACAGAAAACGCCAATTTTTGAGAAAATATCCAAATTCGGAGACCGTTATCGATCCGTGTCTTATACGCTTTCACGCATGCTCAGTCGACGTATCAAAGAATTCAACTTTATATTTAACTAATATTGGACAATGGTGTTGATTAAACATTACACCATTCCAGGCCCTGTTGATTTCCACATAATTAATATTATCAATAATTTACAAGTTCCGGGTCGAATCCGATACCGATACCAATAGTATATGTCACCTGTTACCTATTACCTATTACCTAATCTGTATGTTCCGCATCTGCCAGCGCACCACCATTTGCTATATACACGGTTCATAAACACACCTAAACACTATTCAATTCAATCATTGTCACATTGTTTCCGTTTGTAGTTTTTTAATCAGTTTTACTTTATAAGATAACAATACAAATACTAAAAATCCAGTCTTGAAATAAAGGCGTAGGTACAGTTTCCAATTTGTTAGCCGGCATGACGTAAAAACGGCGAATTAAAGAATTCAACTTTATATATAACTAATATGATGTTGATTATAAATTACACCACTACAGGCCCTTTTGTTTTTCAAATAATAAATACTACAAATAATTAATAAGTTCCAGGTCGACGTGTTCAAACAGAACGATTTTGAAAGCAGAGAAAAGGGTGCCTCTTATAATCAACATGACTTTATCATATACTAAAAATCCAAATTAAAAATAAGGCTTATACATGATTAGATAACTCAATTCAGTCACGGTCCCGCGGTGTCGCGGGTGTGGTCTAGTATATATGTAACACTCCCAAACGTGTCCGATTCCCCCAAACGTGTCTATTCTTCCCAAACGTGTCCGTAATATTCAGTATTGCCCAAACGTGTCCGATTTCATTACCCCAAAACGTGTCCGATAACCCGATTTCAAAAGTTTCATTTTGTGACACCCTGAACCGTTGAGCAACTACTGAAAAAGTTTAAGAATGAATATATATGAAATCAGTTAAAAAAAAAAACTGTCAAAAATAATCCTTGTGAAATGTTCATATCAAAATAATTCATATGTCTGCAGCATAACTTGAACTATAAGATAAATAAATTGATAATTCAAACCACAGAAGATTCATGATTAAGTTAAATTTTAACTTTGTAAAGAAATATAATTTTCCCTTATTTAATGAAACTCCAATTCCCCAAATATGCATTTATTAACTATTTTTGCCCACCTTAATTGTATATTATAAAAATTTACTTCCAGATGTTTGGTGTATTTTTATAAATTATTATACCTCAATGTCGTGTGGCTTTTCATTCTTTCCCTGTGACTGTGGCACTTCCCTTTCACTAGGTATCCATTATCTACTCTATGCACTGAAAAGGACAGACAAAAAAGGTCATGCATAATTCAGTCAAATTACTCCATATATATACATGTACTGGTAAATGTCCTCTGTTAATTATCAACAATAGTTAATTAGAAAAAATTAAGTGATCAAACCTCTCTTATACTTACGTATTTATTGATGTTTTGGGGGATGTTGGAGAACGGGAAGGGCGTTTTCAATTCAATACTTCAGATGAGGTGGGACATTAATTTTTTTTACAAGATTTGAACTTAATACTACTTCAGTTTAACTCTGTTGGAGAGTTGTCTCTTTGACAATCATACCACATCTCATTTTTATATATATCAATTGTTTTGTCTTTGTTAAGGAGGTCTTGAATTTATTTTCGTTCCTAAAGTCGCGGACATGAAAAAATGTTTCCTCTCAGGTCCCCCCAATCAAAGAAAATGACCAGTTCCTTACATGTAGTTTATTTTACAGGTAACAGTACACCTGTCTAATATTACATGGGAAGGACATTACTGACAAGAATCAGAAAAAAAAACATTCACGACAGACAACATCAACAACTATAACACCAGCCGCTAAAAAACACCCAGACACACAATCATAGACGTAACAACTTGCTACAATTAATTATTGACTGCTCAAAGTTTCATTCCTTGTCAACTCAACAACATGTACAAATTCAGAAGATTAGTGCTGGACTATGTTTTAGCTTGCACCGAAAGCGTGCATCAATTTTATGATCCTGAAGTGAAGTAGTAAACAGTTATATGTGATATGGACAAGATACATATGTGCTGACATTTAAGTTGCAGTCCCATCAGAAATGGGAACTGTAATTTTGTAGATATAATGTTGGTGGGGTATGTACAGTGTACAGAGTATTTGTTCAATATTTTTATCTATAACTTATTTTATAAGTGCACCGTTTTTATTGTGTCCGATGATATTCATACTGTGACAATTCACAAGGATCCAACAAGAATCTACACAGACAAAAGACAACTGTGCCAGTGGTTCATCTGATAGAGGTGGCAAATACAGGATAGGTAAGGTAAGGTAGACCAGCAACACCGACATGTTGTATCCATCAACGTAACAACTGTGCATTTTGCTGGATAGTAAACATCAGTATGTTGATAATTTTTTGTTTAAACTAATGAAGAATAGGCTGCAGAACCGTAGCTCATAGGTATGACAATTTTCGGACCTATGCGGATCTATGGTCCGCAAATTGTCAAAAAATATCATAAGGACCTATGACCTATGGTACCGCAGCTAACGAAGAAGAGGACAGTTTACACATGTAAACAAATACTGAAAGGCGGAAGTATGTATGTACTGGTTGATACCTCCGTTATTCGGAGCTCACTTCGAAAGCTGCGAGGGTACAGTGGTATCCATATACACTGCCTAACAGGATTAATGGATACGTGTCACTAACATATGTACAACCCCCACCAAGGATATATCCCCAACCCAACACCACGGGAGTGCTAGGACACCGGGAAGTCTGTTTTTACGGTGGAGGAAGCCGAAGTATTTCGGGCAACTCTGCGGGAACAGACAAACCGAAGAGATATCTGAAGATTGATCTCCTGGTCAAAGTCGGGGGCTACTTTGACCAACTGAGGCCCCAAAGAACACATTCTAGTTTAAACTCCGGTCTGGGTACCAGAATTGAGTTTGGGAGGGTGAAAATCACCCTTCTAATGTACTGAAATTTCCAGCGCCCCGAGTTAGAATCGAACCGGGGACCTTCAGCACTGTAGCCATCGTTCTTAACTACTAGACCACCAACCCACACAAAACTCGATAACTTACCGGTAATATTTGTTACGTACTTCTCGCTAAAGTAACCCTTGGACACTTCTTTTGTTCCAAGGCTCTGACTACTTCCTTTTATTATGGATTCAACGAATCCAAATGATATTGACGGAACGATCGTTAAGTCCTGTGTTGTCTTGTTTATCGGTCATGTTGCTAGGAATACGACCTTAACCTCGTTCTGATAATTATATGCATATTCATGAGATCTCATTAAGAAAACACACCATTCTGACAGACGCACATCATGGGCCCGTAAACATCGATCATGTGAATCACAATTGATCATCACTGTCCAGGATCATGGCAAAACAGTCGATAACAGTGGACAAACAGATGTCATTCCAATGCATTCGACAAGGTACCACATAGAAGACTAATGCATAAATCACACTACTATGGAATACGGAAAATCTTCACAGCTTGATGATAGATTTTCTACACGAGAGAACACAGCAAGTCGTCCTCGAAAATGGAAGATCCAACACTGCACCTGTCCAATCAAGAGTTCCCTAGGGCACTGTCCTGGTCCCACCCTATTCCTACTATACATTAACGACCAACAAGATTACACAGTCAAGAAATAATCAGTTCGACTATTTGATGATGATTGCGTCCTGTACAGGAAAATCAAAAACAACACAGACGCAGACCTTCTTCAAGAAGATCTGGAGGCCCTATCAGCATGGGAGAATGACTGGCTTATGGAATTCCATCCCAACAAATGCCAAGTCATACACATTACGAACAAGATGAAACATATAAGACAACTATATAACATCCATGGTCACGTCTTAGAGGAAGTTGAATCTGCAAAATATCTGAGAGCAAACATTCATCACAAACTGAACTGGAGTTTCCACATAGACCAAGTTGTGAGGAAAGCCAACAACACCAGGGCTTTCTTGCAATACCAATGCCCACGCAAGACCAAGGAACCCTGCTCTAATAATTTTGTGAGACCACAAATGGAGTATGCTAGCATAATATGGGACCCACACACTGCCAATAATATTCATAACCTGGAAATGGTACAACGTAGGGTGTCGAGGTTTGTTACTGGTGACTACCATCGAACCACCAGTGTAACAAACCTTTTACACTAACTGCAATGGCTAACACTACAAGAACGCAGAGCTATTAAGAAAGTCATAATGATGTATCGCATAGTCAACCACCTGGTTGCGATACCAACATCTTGCCTAATTCCAACAGCAGCAACCTTAAGAGGACACAACCAAAGATTCCTGGTTCAAATTGCTCGAACGCAGCTATACATGCACTCTTTCTTTAATCAGAGTATGGAACAGCCTGCCATCAACTACTGTAGCCGGCAACTCAATCGACACCTTCAAGTGTGAGTTGCAGAAGATAAGGTTGTGTTAAGAACTGTTTGCGAGATTTTAATTGTATATACTCCTTCTGGTGTTTAACTGTACTGTAAATATTGGTTTGTCTGCACCATGCACAGTTCAAAATACCCCAGATGGTGGAATGAAAATAGAAGAAATATCTTTTGAGAAAATCATTTTTAATTTTCAACCAACCAGTGAGGAGAAAGTAGCCAAAAAGGATAGATAAGTTCGATGTGAAAAAGGCTACAGATGTGGACAAAATATCTGTAAAACTAATGAGATGTTATAAACCAGCAATTGTTAAACCTATTAAATACATGATTAATTTATCTATTGAAACATGTTCTTTCCCAGATAGACCAAAGAAGGCACAGGTTACACCAGTTTTTAAGAAGAGTGGTCCTTTCCTGAGAAAACAACAACAGACCTGTTAGAATCTCTCTATCTCCTCTAAATCTTTTGAAAAAAGTGCTAGCAGAGCAGTTATCAGAATTCCTTGAAATCATCTGTGATCATTTTAATGGGCATTCAGGAGAGGACATGGCTGTCAATCAACCCTACTAAAGCTTCTGGAAGATTGGAAACGCTTTAGAACGTAATGAATATTTGGCTGCTATTCTCATGGATCTGTCAAAAATGTTTGATTGCCTACCCCATGACATTCTTATATGTAAACTGTTCTCCTAGGGCTAGAATGCTACTATGTTATTATCATCATATCTGTCTAGTAGAAAACAACAGATAAAACTGGAGGTATTGTAAGAATCTGGGCAAATGTACAGAAAGGTGTGCCCAAGGATCAATATTGGGCCCAAGACTTTTCAATGTTTGTTTTCATCCACGATATTTTTTATTTTATTTAAAAAAGGTAACTAGTACAACTATGCTGAAGACAATAATTTATCTTTTAATTCTCCAAATTATGAGGAACTTACTACAGTTTTAGAATCTGAGAGCAATGTTTTGATTGACTGGTTTCATTTCAGTTGTGTGCAAGCAAATCCTAACAATGTCCAAGCTGTTGCTGTTGGTCAAAATCAAAAGATAGATATCCTTCTTTTAAAACTGTAATATTTTGTGAATAAACAGTCAAGATGTTAGATGTAGATACAGATTTTATGCTAAATTTCGATAACCATATTAAAACCACATGTGAAAAAGCTGTTCAGTAACTAAATATCTTGAAGAGAATTGGTAGAAATCTATGTAAACTAAGTAGACTTACTATTTTTCATATTTATATATTGTCAAATTTTAACTTTTGTCCCTTTTCTTGGCACTTTTATTCTGTTGCCAACACAAAGAAAATAGAAAAAAATCAAGACAGGGTTTTATGATTTGTATATTGTGATTATGTCTCTACGTATGCAGACCTGTTAATCAAGGCAAACATACATAGCCTTTATTTTAGAAGGACAAGAACAATGGCCTTGGAGACTTACACATTTCTACATGAGTTGGTCCCATCTGTTTTATCAGTCTTAATTGAAAAACGAGGCCATAAATATAATTTCAGATATTCTAATCTTTTACTTTCATTTTGGTTTATGTGCTTTGTCTATAGAGTGTTTACAGGCCATTTTGTTTTTCTCTGTTGACATAGTTGTTTGATTTTATAGTGATTAAGATAATAACACAATGTTGACTGCTGTACCCCAATTTTTGACATTTTTACCTATTATATAAAATAAGGAGATGTTGTATGATTGCCAATGAGACAACTATCCACCAAAGTTCAAATAAAGTGGATGTAAGCAATTATAGGCAACCATACGGCCTTCAACAATGAGAAAAACCCATACCGTATAGTCTTCTATAAAAGGCCCCGACATGAAAAATATGAAACAATTCTATTGAGAAAACTAACGGAATAATTTATAACAAAACAAATTACGAAAAACAAATATAACAGACATGAACCAACGACAACTACTGAACTACAGGCTCTTGATTTGGGACAGGCACATAAGAATGTGGCGGGGTTAAACATGTTTGTGAGTGCTCAACCCTCCCTTAGCCTGGGACAGTGGTGTAACAGCACAACATAAGAACAAACTATAAAAATCTGTTGAAGAAGATCGATACAAAGCAGAAAAACTTCAAACAAAAACACAGACCGGGCGTGGCAGGGTATTTATTCATCCCTCATCCTTAACAACAAAAAGGACAATAAGTACAGATCTTAGAGTACTCGCAGTTACTGACAGCTAGTTCAAAGCCAATAACAAATAATAATAAAAAAAAATCATGAATCTAAGACTAAAATATCAATCAGTACACATCCAACATCCAATGGATTTAGTGTTAAGACGTTATTAACAGTCAGAGAATAACATGACCTTGTGCAATACCAAAATGTCTGTTTATTTTGCTCACACATGGTTGTCAATATAATGGATTTTTTTACACTGTTTCCTAGAGCAGTGTCCTGGGTCCCATCTTATTCCTACAATACATTAACGACCTACCAGATTACACAGTCAACAAATCATCAGTTCGACTATTTGCCGATGATTGCGTCCTGTATAGGCATATCAAAAATAACACAGACGCAGAACTTCCTCAAGAAGATCTGGAGGCCCTACAAGTGTCATACAATTGAGAGGTTTAGCTAGCTAGTAAACCAGGTTAAATCCATCATTTCTACATAAGGAAATGCTTGTACTAAGTCAGGAATGTGACAGTTTCATTCCATTCGTTTGATGTGTTTGACTTTTTGATTTTGCCATTTGTTAAGGGACTTTCCGTTTTGAATTTTCCTTGGTATTTTTGTTATTTTACTTTTTACAGATACAACAAGTGAGAACAACAAGGTAGGGTAAACAATCTTTTAGTAATGCTGCTCCAATTCTCTGGAACTCCCTCCCTGGGGAATTCAGATGGTGCTCAAATTTTAATCAGTTAAGTCCATGATCTTAAACTGGAGTGGTAAAACATGTTCCTGTGTTGCCATTAAATATTGAACACACTTCCATCCATACATGCATACTGCAGCAGCGTACCTTAAACCATATTTTCTTTGTTTTTTATTTTTTTATTCTGCTGATAGAGTTAATGCTTATTTAAAGTGCCAATAGTTTTAGTCGCTACATTATGTAAAATTGAATATGAAAACGGGAAATGTGTCAAAGAGACAACAACCTGACCAAAGATAAGAACACAGCCCAAGTCCATAAATGGGTCTTTAACTCAGCGAGAAAATCTCGAACCCAGCGGCGGGCTTTGGCTGGCCCATAAACAATAAAGTATACTAGTTCAGCGAAATGGACGCCACACTAAACTCCGAAACATATAATTCAACCAAAATAAAAAAAAAAAAAAAAAACACACAAGATTAACAAAGGTTTAAAGTTCCTGACTTGGGACAGGCGCATAAATGCGACTTGGTTAAACATGTTTTGTGAAATGTCACCCCTCCCCCTTTACCTCTAACAAATGCGGAATAAACAAACACACAGCAATGCGCACAGTAAAAGGATCAGTTTAAAGGAAGGCCAAGTCCGATGTTAAAATAGGTAACAGAAGAAACTTAGCAAAAATGACAATGATCAACATAAATTAACAAAGGCTTACTAGCAGTTACTAACATGCCAACTCAAGACCTCAATTAAACTGATATAAAGATTATGTATTCATCATATGAAAATAAAGCACAATCCTTCCCAGTAGGGGCTTAGTATCATGCCATCATAAATTATACGTATCATGCCATCATAAATTATACGTATCATGCCATCATAAATTATACGTATCATGCCATCATAAATTTTACGTATCATGCCAACAACAGGTTTTAGATTCAATGTGTTTATTTCCGATGCTAATACAGAGATTTCTTTCGCTAAAATCAAATACATTGTTACATACACGAGCGAATCGAATAAGCTGAGATATATAAACAACATAAGATGATGCAAAGTGAACGTCACCATCTAAAATTGATGATTAACACTAGGAAATGAAAAATCATCTCTTTTATCGTGAATTTTAGTTCCATTTAAAGATATAGATATATGTGCTTGCTTAACTTAATTCTATATATTTTTATGCTAGACTTCTCTTTTTATGTGACAATTGTGTATGTGTGAACTATTGTATGTCTTGTGTTGTCCTATTGTGTCTGCACGCACTGTATATAATATGGATGTCTTTAATTTATTATGTATGTTGGTTCAAAAGCTCGCAAATAGCTTATGTTGTATTGTTATTTAACTTGCCGACTTAGAATAAAACTTATTTGATTTGATTTGATTTGAATGTGTTTTGTTGTTCCTCGTATTATTGTGGATTTTCCTAGTTGTATAGATTTGTCTTTAATTAGTTAAAACTATAACAGCAGGGTTGATATGTCTTCCACAAACGACGAAATAACTATAACAACTGGGACGATATGTCTTCTAAAAACGACGAAATAACTATAACAGCAGGATTGATTTGTCTTCCACAAACGACAAAATAACTATAACAACACGGTTGAAATGTTTTCCACAAACGAAGAAATAACTATAACTATAACAACAGGGTTGACATGTCTTTCTCAAACGAAAAAATAACTATAACATCAGGGTTGACGTTACTTTTTGTGGCGTTGATACATTTGTGTGACGTACAGTTTATACTTTGTTTGTGATGTACTGGTGTACTGTCGTAAATTCATGGGAGGTGTCCGTTGTTATTCTGTGGTTGACATGTTGTATATTATTTATTTATGTATTCCTCTGTCCTGAGTGTTCTTGCGTTTATTTGTACTGTATTCCTGTCACGTAATGTTGTCATTTTAGCGGTATTTTTAACATTGCCATATAAGCGGGAGGTTTGGCTAGCCATAAAACCAGGTTCAACCCACCACTTTTTCTTGAAATGTCCTGTACCAAGTCAGAAATATTGCAGTTGTTATAAAATAGTCCGTTTCTATGTATGTTGACGTTTGTTTTTGTTGTAGTTCAGTGTTTCTGTTGTTCCGTTGTTTTCCTCTTATAGTTGATGTGTTTCCCTCGGTTTTAGTTTGTGACCCAGATTTGTTTTCGCTTTATCGATTTATGACTATTGAACTACTGTTGCTTTTATTGACATGTTTTCCACAAATAAAGAAAAGAAACTTTCTAACAACGATAATACTATAACAACGTCCTCAGTAAGCGAGATGAAATTCCTCCTAACAACGATAAAACTAAAACGTAGGTGGGATGATGTATTGTCCACAAACGTTGAAGAAAACTATAACCTCTCACAACGTAATTTGAATGATGTCGTGCACAAACAATTATAAAAAAACTATAGCTGCGTGGGATGGTACGTCTTCTACAAGGATGAAAAATCTGTAACACATTCCTGTGTACAAGGGATGGTATGTATTCCTAAAACGATGAAAAACTGTAGCAACTTTCTAAGTAAATGTTATGACATGTTTTCAAAAACGAGGAATTAAAAAAAAAAAACTGTTAACATCTTCATAGCTTTTGTTTTGTTATGAGTCTGAATATCCCCTTGAAATCTTTCGCTTCTCTTTTATAGTTTTAAGGGCTGTTCACATCGAAATGACCGTTTCAGATCAAAATGAGTTAACAAGTCTTTCACAATCTATGAAAAACCAAAGAATAAAGAATACATGAGTAAATGAGATGATGTGTCTTCCAAGGGGATATTCAAACTCGTATAACAATTTCTTTAGTAAGCGAGACGACATACCTTCAAGTAACACAATGATAAACTTTAACAACTTCCTTAGTAAGCGAGACGACATACCTTCACGGAACACAATGAAAAACTTTAACAACTTCCTTAGCAAGCGAGACGACATACCTTCACGGAACACAATGAAAAACTTTAACAACTTCCTAAGTAAGCGAGACGACATGCCTTCAAGGAACACAATGAAAAATACTTTAACAACTCCCTTAGTAAGAAACAACACATACCTTCTACAAACGATGAAAAAGCATAACAACTTCCTCAGCAAGTAACACGAAACGTCTCCACAAACGACGAAAAAAGCATAACAACTTCCATAGTAAGAAACAAGACATGTCTTTCACAAACGATGAAAAACTATGACAACCTTGTTAGTAAGCGAGACAACATGCCTTCAAGGAACACAATGAAAAAACGTTAAGAACTTCCTAAGTAAGTGGGATGAAACGTCCTCCACAAACGATGAAAACCCATAACAACTTCCTTAGTAAGCGAAACGACATGCCTTCAACGAACGATGAAAAAATATAACAACTTCATTAGCTTGAGTCTTCCACAGACATTAAAAACGTTAGCAACTCCCTTAGCCAGTGAGACGACACGTCTTCCACAAACAATGAAAAAACTATAACTACTTCCTTAGTAAGAAACACGACATGCCTTCTACGAACTATTAAAAAACTATAGCAACTTCCTTAGTAAATGAGACGACATGCCTTAAACAAATAATGAAAAACTATAGAAATTCCCATAGAAAGAGAGAAGACACGTTTTCCGCAAACGGTAAAATGTCAAGCTTATCTCTTGAAAATACAAGAAGAGAACGTTTCGAAGTTATAATATTATAATTTACTATAAATATTAGTTTTATTTAAGTCAATGGTATTTGTCTACTTGTTCTATATAATATATGCAGTTGTATACAATGTATTAGTATATTTTTGCTTTCTAGTAACCTTTTCTTTATATATATTTATCTTTTAAAAGTTGTGTTTTCTCACATGTAGACGTAGAAGGCCATATAGCGGATTAACTGTTTTGTAAACTGTGTAACCTTCTGAAAATGAAATAAAATAATATTATTATTATTATTATAATTATTATTATTTTATGAAAAAATCTATAACGACTTCTTTAGCTAGTGCGACGACATGCCTTCTAAAACGATGAAAGACCTAATACAACCTCCTTAGCAAGTGAGACGACATGCCTTAAACAAACGATTAAAAAACTATAACAACATTCTAAGTAAATGAGACGAGACGTCTTCCACAAACGATGAAAAACTCTATATAAACACGTCCGGTCGTTTTTGGGATGTTAAATCTGATTGCCTTTGTTAAGAGAGTGACACACTCACTACACATGAAAGACACTTTAAAATATCTATAAGATATGTAGGTTAATAGTTTTCCAACTCTCTTCTCCTTGATCGACTGCATAGAAAAATAAAGATTAAGCACCATAAGCTTTGCTTAAAGCTTGTTTTATGCACCGAAAGGGTAAGAACAACTGGTACTTTTCCTGTTGCTTATGACATGTGAAAATGAGATGATAAGTCGATTTGGTGGTCAGTTATAAACGAGATGGCGGACGGGATTGTATCTTCGACAAATGAAATTATCCACAGTTATACGTGACACAAACTTTTCGACAAATAGAAAGTATCTATGGTCATCTATGAAGCGGACATGCTGTAAAGTCCAAACCAAATTATGATCCCACCCTTAAAACTTTGAGGAAAATGACCTTTACTTTTATATCGTTTACATTAAGAATCCATGTTTCAGTAGCTCCTCTTAAGAATAATAAGCATGTCTCTCATCCATAGTAATTATGTTAGAAAGGAGTTTCTACTGCTTATATATGACCTCTTTAATTTATACTTTCCTTTGAACAAGAGCTACACAAATACCCCAACTGAAATGAGAAAAAATAACAAAGAACATATTACACAAAATCAAACTGTGAATAATCCACAACATTTAATTTGTAATGAAACACAGCCTTTACAAATGAGAACAACGACCCTATAGATAAAAATTTTGGAACCATACTATCAAGAAAATTAAATAAATGTAATTCATGTAGGTAAGAAATGTTATCGAGTAGAGACCAGTAGATCAATAACCTACACCCTTTTAAACTGTGAATATATAATATCATTGGTCACACGATTGGTGAAATTGTGTTTTATATGAAATGTATAGGAGAATTTCCGAGTGGTGAAACATTGTAGTTAAGAATTGTAGAAAGATGTATATTTAAAGTATTAGCTTTCAGTTATAAATACATAGAATGAATATATAAAATTATACCCTTTCAAAACCATCAAATGTATATACTAATGACGATTTTACGTAACATTAACTCAAGTATGACATAGCGATTCAAATTTCAAAAACTAATGTTGCTTCCTGATTATGTATAAGAGTTTAAAAGTTAAAAAGGACATTTTTAAAGATAATCGAAGGTAAAAATTAAATTACAATATTTCCTACGTGACTACGTGACTAATACAAAAGTAAATCTGTTATAAATATTTCCTCAATATAAATATAAAACCGTGTCTGCATAGCAATGAACGTGATAATTTGTATGATGCTGTTTATTGGAGGAATAGATTGCTTCAATATTGATACAAACAATATAGTCAATATTCTCGGACCAGAAGGAACACATTTTGGATATTCTGCTGTAATGTTTAGCAATGAGGACGGTCAGAAATGGTCAGTATGTCTTATACTATAATATGGGGTTATACATACACTTTACATATCATATAAATTGAGAATGGAAATGGGAATATGTCAAAGAGACAACAACCCGACCAAAGAGCAGACAACAGCCGAAGGCCACCAATGGGTCTTCAATGCAGCGAGAAAATCCCGCACCCGGAGGTGGTCCTCAGCTGGCCCCCAAATAAAATTGTATGCTAGTTCAGTGAAAGTGGACGTCACACTAAACTCCAAAACATATAAATGAACTAAAATTAAAAAACATACAAGACTAACAAAGGCCAGAGGCTCCTGACTTTGGACAGGCGCAAAAATGCGGCGGGGTTAAACATGTTTTGTGAGATCTCAACCCTCCACTTATACCTCTAGTCAATGTAGAAAAAAGAAACACATAGCAATACGCAAAGTTAAACTCAGTTCAAAAGAAGTCCGAGTCCGATGTCAGAATAGGTAACAAAAGAAACTAAGCAAAATGACAATGATACATAAATGAACAAAGAACTACTAGCAGTTACTGACATGCCAGCTCCAAACCTCAATTAAACTGATTGAGAGATTATGTCTTCATCATATGAAAATCAAGTACAATCCCTCCCGTTAGGGGTTTAGTATCATACCATCATAAAATATATGAGAAGAACATAACCTGTATAATGCCAACAATTGGTTTTAGAATAAATGTGTTTATTTCTGATGCAAAGACCCTATGGGTGAATCAATATTAATACCAAAATATGCAATCCTTAATGACTTGACAACAGTATCGTAACTATATCCTTTCCGAATAAGTCTGTTTAAAGGTTTGGTTAGCTTTTGAGGTGAATACCGACATTTTTGTGCTTTGTAAAGAATTTTATCATAAATATTAGATGTGAAATACCTGAACGTATAAGATGTCTGCATGTTGATTTATATTTACGAATGATGTCCTTGTACCGATGATAAAATTTAGTAAATGTTTTGACTAGTTTGTGATATCGAAAACCCTGGTGTAATAAATTTCAGTAATACAGAGATTTCTTTCGTTGAAATCAAATACGTTGTTACATACATGAGCGAATCGAACCAGTTGAGATATATAAACACCATAAGATGGCGACAAGGGAACGTCACCATCTAAAAATGGATAATTAACATTAGGAAATGAAAAATCATCTCTTTTATCATAAATTTTGGTATTAAGTTTCTCGTTAAAGACAAAGATATCAAGGTCCAGGAAAGGGCAGTGTTCATTGTTAGTATTAGCTTTATTTAAAGTCAGTTCGGCAGGATAAATCTCTTTAGTGTACATACTGAAGTCGTCATTATTTAGAACCAGTATATCATCTAAATATCTAAAAGTGTTATTAAATTTTTGAATCAGATGTTGTTTCGATGGGTCTTTGCTGATTTTAGTCATAAATTGTAACTCATAACAATACAGAAACAAGTCCAGAATAAGTGGTGCACAGTTAGTCCCCATGGGAATTCCGATAACCTGACGATATACGGAATCTCCACAGCGAACAAAAATGTTATCTAGTAAAAATTCAAGGGCAGTTATAGTATCAAAGCAGGTCCAATTGACATAGTTCTTTAGTTTGTTGTTACTAAAAAATGACCTAAAAGAGTTTGAACATATATATTCGAATTCCGACTTTTTAAAAGCCCATTTAATCAGGTGTGTGAATTTTTTCTTAATAAGATTATGAGGCAACGTGGTATATAGGGTAGAAAAATCAAAACTTTGAACAGATTCGAAATCACCAATATAAGCATGTAATTTATCAAGTACTTCCAACGAATTTTTGACACTCCAAAAGTAATTAATTCCACTATTTTCAAAGGCCTTATTTGAACAATTTATTACCAGGTTTTTGATTTTACCAAGTGTACTTGTAAGTAGAATAGATAGTTTAGTAGTGGAACAATGGCTTGAAGACGAAATAAATCTATATTTGTAAGGAGTTTCATGCAGCTTTGGAAGCCAGTACATAGTTGGAACTTTCATTGTATTTGGTTCTGCTTGTAAAGAGGTAGCTGAAAATTTATGTTTGTTACAGATGTTATTTTCCGAAAATGGAGTCAGTTGGAATGTTGGTGAATTCGTGATTTCCTGTTGTAGAACATCAATATAAAATTTACGTCAAACAATAATGATATTGTTAGCAGCCTTATCAGCCGGGACAAAAATATATTCCTTGGCGAGTTCTTTTAGCTTATCTTTGATACGGGAAATTAGGCTATTATGGTTGTTGTTAGGAGTAAAATGATCTTTAAAATGTTGAATACGTATATCAACTATGTTCATTACCGAATTGAAAAAAGAATCTAATGATTTCTTGTCAGCTTTTTCTCGTTTTATCCGTTTAGAGGCAGTAAGTACGGAGTGAGTCGTGGATGATGTTACGACACTCATTCCAATTAATAATTGACGGGGACGATATTTAGGTCTTTTACTGAGGAATGATTTCAACTGTCGGTCACGAACGATGTTAAGGTCTCCTGTTATAACATGGGAACTGGGGCCATAAATGTATTCGGATTTACTGCAATTTCATGAGGTAGGTGTATTGTCACTGATATTAACATCTTTACACACTTCGCTGTAATTAAACACATTTTTCCGGGTAGATTTTTTGTAAACATAACAAATAAGAGGGAGTTCAGTATTATCAAAATAGACAGGAATATGTTCTTAAACAGAATGATCATTAAAAATACCGGCAATATTAACAAAATCAAAACCTTTATTGACATACTTTATTTTAATAAAATGTTTTTTGTGATCTATTTTTGGAAACAATTTAGAATAACAATATGCAATTATAATTTGTACGATTTAATACTTAGGACTGCAATATGGAATTGTGTTGCATTCTTCTAAAATTTGATGTAATTTATTAAAAGGCAAAGAACAGAGCTTGGTTAAGAGATAGTTTCTACCTTGTTTTTGAAATAGAAATTAGGTCCGAAATATTAGTATTGTTATAACGAAATTTTCTTTGATTGCGATTTATTCTACGCCCATGAGAACGGTTTTTACGTACTGTTTTAGAAACTATATCCAAAATGTTAACAGAATCTGTTCTAGATATATTACCAATTCCCATGATATTTTCGTTAAGACCAAGAGGATAGACTGTCTGTAATTTTTTAATCTAATTAATTCAATTATTTTTCGTGATCGTACAAATTTTGAATGAGATTCCCAAGGCTGCTAATTAACTACTTCTAAAGGTTGAACTGTTAAATATTTAAAAGGATAATTGTACTTCTTAAGGTGTTGATAAATGATACTTTTGAATTTATGGGGTCTTTTAATACGATAAAGGTGTTCTTGCGTGCGTTATACATTTTAAAATGAAATTAAAAGGTAAAACAGGGAAAACGAAACAACATATCATTTATCTATGTAGATTGTGTTTTTAAGAAAGAGATAAAATGAGGAAGGCTTATTTTTTATTTTTATTTTGAAAAATATATTTTCGAGTCTGAACGCAACGTACAAGTAAGACTTTAAACAGAGCATTTAAAGAAAAGTTTTAGAGTTGACTAATATTGTCTATTTGTAAATAAGATTAGAAAATGTGTTGATGTATAGGTAACTATCTCTAGCTTGTTTAAAAATAGTTTTTCCTTAACCTTTGTAGACTTAATACAATATATAGACACAAAATCAATCTTAATGACTATTAAGAAACGACTTCACTTTGATTTGCAAATCTATTTTAATTAAGAAAAAAACATTAATCCATTCAAGTGTACCTAGCAATAAAACCTTCGATCTAACTATTGTTTACTCGAGGAAATTAAAACAGACGTGCAAATGGACACAATTGTACAAAAGTGAAAGAATACTGATTTAGCATATCAGAAGAAAAATACTGATTGGTCCATTCAGAACAATAATGCTGATTTGTTGACTCACAACATTAATACTGATTTGTCCACTCAGAGCTATGATACTGATTTATCCATCAGAAAAACAAAGCTAATTTGTCCACTCAGAACAAGAATACGGATTTGTACACTGAGAACAAAAGTACTGGTTTGTACACTCACAACAATAATATTGATTTGTCCACTCAGAACAATAATACTGATTTGTCCACTCAGAACATTAATACTGATTTGTCCACTTAGAACAATAATACTGATTTGTCCACTCAGAACAATCATACTGATTTGTTCACTCAGAGCTATGATACTGATTTGTCCCATCAGAAAAACAAAGCTAATTTGTCCACTCAGAACAAGAATACGGATTTGTACACTGAGAACAAAAGTACTGGTTTGTACACTCACAACAATAATATTGATTTGTCCACTCTGAACAATAATACTGATTTGTCCACTCAGAACATTAATACTGATTTGTCCACTTAGAACAATAATACTGATTTGTCCACTCACAATAAAAATACTGATTTGTCCACTCAGAACATTAATACTGATTTGTCAACTCAGAAAAATCATACTGATTTGGCTATTCAGAAAAATAAAACTGATTTGTCCACACACACCATTATACCGATTTGTACACACACAACATATATACTGATTTGATAGCTATAAAACCAGGTTTAACCACCGTGTTTGTAACAAGTCAGGAATATGGCAGTTGTTTTTCATTTGTTCCGTTAATTGATAGCTTTTGATTTTGTCAGTTTTAATGGACTTCCCCTTTTTGAATTTGTCTAGGAGTTCAGTATTATTGTTACAATTTTTTGTCCACTCCGAAAATTAATACTGATTTATCAACTCAGAATATTAATATGGATTTGTCGACACACAAAATCAATATTAATTTGTCCACTGTAAACTACAGGAATATTATACCATCTTGGTCAATACTGTTGACGGAAGTATTATTTAGTGTTGATAAGAGTAGGTCAGATATTCAGGTTAGATGCCTAGGTATCGTCATCAGACCATCTTGACGTTATCAGATAGATCTTCATCATACAAACCGGTCACGTGTTCTATAAACAAAACAAAGAGCATAATCAATTCATTTATTGTGTTGATGTCACTTTACTAGCTCTATTAAACCTGACCAGAGGGACTATTATACTGACAATATATTATGTCCCAGATTAAACTTAATCTTACTTTATTCAATGCTCTGGTTCATTCAACTGTTTATTTCCTTGTTCATGATAATTACTTATATGTATCGTTGTTTATTTATGTGAACAGACGGTTCAAGTTGTACGATGTCCTATATTTGCTTACAACCACGTCATTTGGACTGTAGTGGATATCATTTGCAATATCGTACCACATCTCCTTATTTTTTTTGAAAAGACACATAATACCAAAAAAAAAAAAAGAAAAAGAAGTAAATATGTTTTCCAAGATTAAAATATGAATCAGTACACATTGAATAGATTTAGTGTAAATACATCACAAACAGTCAGAGAAAAAAAAACCCACCCAAAAACATGACCTTGTGCAAAGCCAAACTATCAGTATCGATAGAATGTAGGACCATAAATGTTCATAACTGTATAGCAATGATTTAACATATTACGTTAAAGTTTATCCAATAACAAAATTAATAGTATTACCGATAAAGACAATATTGAAACCTCTTATTACAGTTAAATTGATAATTTTTAGACTAAGTTTTTTCAAAATATCAATCGGTTTACATGGATCATATGTAAATTTACGGACTCACAGTAAACAATGGGATGTGATATCTCGTTTGTGGTTTTACGTAATTTGTGGTAACAGAATTGCTCATATAATAATATACCAAAATATCGTATATTTGAATTTTTTCATTGAAATCGTCAATTTAGATAACACAAAACTATATCACCAAAGTAACGGCATTATTTTGTTGAATTTATCATCAATATTGGATGGATTCGTGTTTTGGATGGATTCGTGTTTTGGATGGGTTCGTGTTGCTCAGTTTTGTAACTTTTTTATGTTTTGTTGTCTTGTTTAAGTTTTGGCATGTTTTTGCCATGGCGTTGTCAGTTTGTTTTATGAGTTTGAATATCACTTTTCCTTTTACATATACCCCGTATGTTCTTTAACTCAGTTACATATACCCTATATGTTCTTTAACTGAGTTGTTTTCTCATAATCATATACCCTATATGTTATTTAATTCAGTTACTTTCTCATCCACATATACCCTCTATGTTCTTAACTCAGTTGTTTTCTCATTCACATATACCCCATATGTTATCTAACTCAGTTGCTTTCTCATTCACATATATCCCATATGTTATCAAACTCAGTTACTTTCTCATTTACATATACCCCATATGTTATCTAACTCAGTAGCTTTCTCATTCACATATACCCAATATGTTATCTAACTCAGTTACTTTCTCATTCACAAATACCCCATATGTTATCTAACTCAGTTGCTTTCTCATTCACATATACCCCATATGTTATCTAATTCAGTTACTTTCTCATTCACATATATCCCATATGTTATCTAACTCAGTTACTTTCTCATTAACAAATACCCCATATGTTATCTAACTCAGTTACTTTCTCATTCACATATACCCCATTTGTTATCTAACTCAGTTACTTTCTCATTCACATATACCCCATATGTTCTTTAAAGGTGCATTTGCTTTGATTTTCATATTTGATTGATAGCATACTCAAACATAAATCTAAATTACAAAAACTCCAAAAGAAACAATTTATAATGCAAGGACTCGTTATAATGGTTCAGCATTTCGACAAGACGACTTCTTTTGAACCATCGAGACGCTCCTCTGAAGAATACCGATTATCATACGAATCAATATAAACAGCATAAACATACTATTTGTTACATAGTGTGCTAGTGACCTAATACGATATATATCGTATTAGATCACTAGCACACTGTGTAACGAATTTATCTTACCGACTATCTTAACATGTAGAATTTAGACAAGTAGCCTATCAAAGTGATCAAGTCTTCAAAATGAAAAACCTACTTCCATTGGTCTATACTAAAACCAATGCCAATAATAACAATTTGCTAGCTTTTAATGTGTTTTCTGCATTTATTTCAATCTTTCATCATCAATTTCTTCATCTGTTGTCCGGGCGAAACGTGTCAGATTTTTCTTCAATGCCATGTTGTTTTTTTTATAAAGGGACGTAACACCACTACTAACCGTGTATTAAAATAACCACGCCTACTAACCCCATATGAAATATACACGGTCGTTTTTAACCAAACATATTCCTAGAAATGTAAAGGAGGTAAGATAAATATAAACACACAGACAGGCAAGTGTAATCGCATAATAGCTTGTTTGATTTCATGCCATTGATGAAAAATCGTTTCACCTTAATAAGAATGATTTTATATTTGTGTGCAGCATCAGTCTACGAAATGGATCTTCCCCTTGGCTCCCCAGTTTCACTTTCCATTGCTAATATGCCTTTCTTTTTAATAACTGAACTTTAATTACACATCCGTAACCCATCTTCAGCTGAGGGTTTAATTGAAGGTCGGATGAATACGTATTCAAATGAGTTGAATTATTGACTTGCAAGCCAATTATACATTACCGACGTTTTTGAGCTTATTTGACGAAGTTGAATCAAGCTGACTGCTATTAGCGAAATAGTATTTCACAAGTCCGCTTTTATAAATGTTTGAAACAAAAGCAAAATTGGAGAGCTTCGGACTCTCAAAATTCAAAGTGCTATTTTCATTTTTATCGTCAAGTGAAATGATTTTATATCAAAAACTATTTATAAATTGTAACCTTTCTCAACGAAGTAATGGGAACATTGTTGTTTATGTTCTTCACATGTACATATATCCTCCTGCATGTTATGAATGTCCATGATAACATTAAACCGGCACATATTGCAGAATATTGAAACTTGCCAGTTAACACTATAACTGTTAATCGTACCATGGGTTTCGGAATGTTTTGTCCTAGTGACAGAATTATGTGCGTTAAAGAAATTCATGATCACCAGTAAATTACTGAAATCTTCTAAATTACGAAGGCTAAATTTGAAAAAAAAATCAAAAGTATTATCAATGCAAATTTGGAAAATGAAATCGGAGATTTCATAAATCCCTGAGGAGAATAATCATGGAAGGGTTAAAAAAAAAAACAGGTAGAACGTAAGCGCCTCAAGCTAATCCAAGGATAATTTTGAGCTCTTACAAAAAAAAAAAAAAAAGATTTAAACGTGTATAGAAGATATCAACAAACTTTTTTTTGACAAATCAATCTTACCAAAGTGTGGTACTGTGCATATACTGTGCAATTAGTGCAATTATTTCATTGAATGTTTATTTCAGACAAAATTTCGTTGTAAAACAATAAATTCAATATGGCAACCGCAGGTATACAACAAAATGTCAGTGACATCAGTCATAACACAAACTTACCCAAGGCTTATACAGAAGCCGTTAAAGAAGGTCTAATACCTAAAAACTATCTGAATGGTGAGCCTTCTGTCAATCCTGATGAAACGCTCAGTTCAGTAAAACCAGTATTTATTTTGAAAACCGACCTCTTCGGCGATGTGAGACCAAGTCAAGACCAACACCTTACTCAGATCGAATTTTACAAATCCATTAACTCCTGTATCCCAATGAGCCACCTGAAGGGTCTACAGCGTGTCAGAGGTATGTGGCGCATATACCCAGACTCTGATATTGACAGAGAAACTCTAGTCACTAATAACATTGCTGTACGTAGCAAGGTTATTAACATATACAGTAGTAACCCAAAACAAGCGAATATTCTACACCCTTCTACTTACGTGTTCGAGGAAAAGACGTCCCTTGTTCAGCTGATGATGGTCAGATCTTAAGAGCAATTGAAAATGAAGGCAACTGTAATGTGCACAAAATATTCAGAGAAAGGCTTCGAGTGGATGGGTTGCTAACAAACTGCCAAACGGGGGACCGCATTCTTCTTTGTGACCCATTAGAAAAACCCTACCAAGAATCATTAAAATAGGCAAATATAGAGCCATGGGATTCCATAAAGACCAAATGCCATCATCAAATGACAACCTTGTATGTAATAAATGTTTACAAATATGGGCACACATTTCGGGATTGTCAAAACGATTGGTTTGAAAGATGTGTAAGTGCCCAGGTCATAAGCAGGCAGATTGTCCAAGCTTTGATGTTCACAAAGAGGAAAGTA
Organism: Mytilus coruscus; assembly: GCA_017311375.1. Lineage (NCBI taxonomy): Eukaryota > Metazoa > Mollusca > Bivalvia > Mytilida > Mytilidae > Mytilus > Mytilus coruscus. The sequence continues at coordinate 879,165 of CM029596.1, read as the reverse complement.
ACAACATGTCTAACGAAAACAAAAGCAAAACCTCATCTGAAAGTGAAACAGACAGTGATGGATCAAACACTGAGTCTGTTGACGAACTTAACGAAGTAAACACTGGAACACAAGCCACCTCACAATCAACTACAACAAACGCAAATCCTCAAGAAGTATCGAGTGTACTAGGAAAGGCCCGAAGAAAATTACAAAATCAACATTTTCCTTCGAAACTAAAACCAACAATATTTCAGATGAAGCGGAAACCCCAAGAAAGAAAAAAAATCAACAAGAAAAAAAAAAAGAAAAATCTGAAGAAGTTAACGGAAAAAAATCAAACAAACAGACAACGATGTTTCAATTTAGCGCAGGTACACCAGACTCTCGCAGTGAAAAGCGTCAAGCAACGACACCAACTGATAAAGTACATGAACGATCCGTCCCTATTCAAAAACCAAAAGGGCATTAACTCATTGGAAGTCAACATCAATTCAAGTTAATGTAGTTTACTAAAACAAACAAATGAACTGTAGTTTTAAATTCCCCCCTTTTTTTTGTTGTCCAAATTCCCCAATATCTTTTAAATAATCATGTGTGTATGCAAATTTATATATGTTTTTTTGTTGTTCTTGTTGTTTTTACTTATATTATAAAAAATAAACAAAAAAACGGATATGGTATAATAGTAGATTATTAGAGTTAAACACAATTATAGATATACATGTAATTTATTCTTGATAATCAATGCTATTACTTTTTTAAAACGTCACGATTCACTTTATGAAAAACAAAATTCCAAACAACTACTAGCTAGGAGTTATCTTGCACGAATATTCCATCTTCTTGTGCAATTCTTCCTCAGTTTTCACTGGATATTCGAAAACGCACTAAAATGGTTGAGCAAACAGAATAGGAAAAACAGTTAACATGGTTAAGTTGTCATATCATTCATGGCATTATGCTTCTACTTCACATCCAAAATCACAGTCTTCACAAAACGAAAATAAAATTGCTCCTATTCATGTATCATGAAACTCCAAAAAGTAAAGTAGTGCAAATGCACAATGCAATATCTTTGCCAAACAACAGACTTAACCTGAAAATAAAAATAAAAGTAACAATAAGATTGAAAATTTCTTTCAAATACAAGCAGGTTAAAAATAACAGGAAAATAAAGTATAACATATATAACGATAACTATGTATCATACAACATAATGTTCATTGTCATTGAAGTTGTTGTTATTAAACTTATGATATTATGTAATTCAGAAATTAACCCAAATCTGCATACTTTATATATGTATTCAACTAATCTACTTGTTATAATGAAACTTGTCTCTATTGTATACTTTTAAAGACATGTGGAATATAGAAATGAATACTAACATATATAAACAATGCAAAGAAGAAAGTATGTCAAGTTCTAGTTCAATAGATTGTTTTTTGATATATTTAATTTTTTTTGTGCACAACATATATTTATTATAACTAATTACATCTATAATGAGTGAAAAACTACATATATGTTCCTTAAACTGTCAGGGATTAGGGCAAAAAGAAAAAAGAGAGACTAAACCTATGGTGCAAAAACCAAAAGTGTAATATTTTATTCATACAAGAATCACATTTTATTGGAAAAAAAATTGTCATAAACAATGGGATAAAGGGCAAACTTTACCACAGTTTCGGAAGTTCTCAATCAAGAGGGGTCTCAAAACTAATCAAAGAAAACATTAAACATAAAACTATCAATGAAATTAGAGATAATGATGGAAGAACAATACTCGTTAATATAGAACTTGATGGTAATATCTTTACACTACTGAATGTGTATACTCCAAATACTCGTCGAAACAGAAACTCATTTTTCAAAAAATTAAATAATATCATTAATAATAACCGTTTAGGAATAATCATAATGGGGTGGGGTGGGTGGGTGGGGGTGTGGGTGATATGAATGAAACTTTAACATCATATGATAGAAAAAGTATTAGATGTAATAATCAAAATAAACCTGTCAATAGTTTAAAACAACTAATAAAAAAACATAAACCTATTGATATATGGAGAGAACTAAATCAAAATACCAGTCAGTTTACTTGGAAAAGAAAAAGCAATATAAATGTTGCAAGCAGAATTGATTTTTTTCTAATAAGCCCAGATATAAGACCTCATATAATATCAGCAGACATAAGACCTGCACTAATGTCACATACAGATCATCAAGCCATCTCAATACAAATAAGACTTAAAGCTCAAAATAAAGGCTAAGGTTTCTTTAAGATAAATAATAGTATAATGAATGATGAAAAATACAAAGAAATAATAATTACTCTAATTGACACCCATAAAGAAAAAATACTCACCAAAAATAATGATCCTAGAGTTACTTGGGACATTTTCAAAACTGAAGTAAGAGAGGTAACCATTGCATACTGCAAACAAAAGGCTGCTGCAAGTAAAAATGAAATAAAAAGTTTAGAAAACAAGTTAAAATGCTTATCAGAAAATTATAAAATAGAAATAAATAACGTAGAAAACAATTTACAAAATTTATACATAAAGGAAACTAGAGGTGCACAAATTAGGTCCCGAGTCAGATGGGCATAAGAAGGAGAAAAAATACAAAATACTTTTTGGGTTTTGAAAAATCAAGAAAAAAAAAATTTCTGCCCTTAAAAATGATCAAGGTACTATAGTTACAGACGCATCAGATATACTTATTCTTGGGAAAAACTACTAACAAAACTTGTATAAAAATACTGAACCAGACCCTCTGAAATAAAAAAAATATATTAGTGAAACAAAGATAGATCACTCACTATCCAATAATGATAGTCAACCATTGGGCGGCAACCTAACAATAGAAGAATGCACAAATGCTATATTCAATATGAAACTGAATAAATCCTCTGGACTAGATGGTCTAAGTGTAGACTTTTACCGTACTTTTTGGTCAAACCTAAAAGAATCTGCAGTGAAAGTATTTAATACATGTTATCAACAAGAAGAAATGACAACTCTCCAAAAAATTGGTGTTGTTACCCTTCTATATAAAAAAAAGATCCATTATCATTAGATAACTACAGGCCAATAACTTTATTGAATGTAGATACTAAGCTAATGGCCTATGCCTTAGCGCAACGGTTAAAAGTGGTGTTGTCCAAAATTATTCATAGTGATCAGAATGGTTATATCATAGGTTTTAACATTCGCCAGATTCAAGATATTATAGATACTCAGAAAAATTTAATATAGATGGAGTTTTATTGTTCATCGACTTTTCCAAAGCCTTCAATTCTTTAGGTATGAAGCCTTATTAAAATTTGAATTACCACACTCCTTCTTAAAATGGGTTAAAACTTTATATAATGATACTAAAGGGTGTCTGACGAATAACGGCTGGATCTCAGAAACCTACAGTCTTCACCGTGGGATAAAACAAGGATGTCCGTTAAGTTCTCTAATTTTTGTTATAGCAGTTGAAATCCTGGCCTGTAGAGTAAGACAAGATTCTAACATTAAAGGTTTTCAAATTAAACTTGATGATAAAACGCATAGTCTAAAAATTTCCCAAATTGGCTGATGACACAACTCTCTTTCTTAATTCTAAAAATGAAATTAGCCGAGAATTGAACCTAATAGAAATATTCGGACCACTTTCTGGTTTAAAACTCAATAAATATAAAACAGAATGTATATGATTGGGTAGACTCAAACATTGTAAAGAAAAATTTGAAAATATACACTAGAGCAAAGAACCAATAAAAAGTTTAGGTGTCTACTTTGGGTTAGATAAAGACAAATGAAACAAATTAAATATTGAAAAAATAATGAAACAGTCAAAAAATTAATATTCGATTGAGAAAGAAGAAATTTAACAATGATAGGTCGAAAAACAGTTGTTAAGTCACTTATCTTACCCAATCTTACTTTTTTAGCATCGGTTGTCTCCATACCCCAAATCTACATAAAAGACTTCAAAAAACTTATAAACAATTTTATATGGAACAATAAACAAGAAAAAGTTAAACGTTCAACACTTAGCAAAGAGCACACAAATGGGGGTCTGAAAATGACAGACATTGATAATTTCTTAAATGCATTACAAATTTCATGGGTTAAACGATTAACTACAAAGGAATTTGCTAATTGGAAAGTCATTCCAACATATTATTTTAACAAATTTGGTAAAAACAACCTTACATTTCATATGATGCCAGACAATATAAACTCAATATCCAAGTTAAGTAACACATTACCCTCATTTTACTTGAACATATTAAAGAGCTGGTACAAAGCAAATAATACACCAACAAGTAGCATACCCATCACAAACTTTAAAAATATTAGGCAGCAAATTTTGTGAGGTAACAAAAATATAAAATTTACATCAATGATATTATTGATTATAAAGGGCATATTTCACAAAAAGTTATATTGGAGAAATTAACCTCTAAACCTAATTGGATCTCCGAACTTTCAAAATTGAAAAATTCAATTCCAAAACAATGGCTAAATACATTAAAATCTGATATATCCATGAAAACTTCTGTAAAAACAAATTTAAACTTGTCATTGACTCTTAACAGAACAACTAAACTAATTGAAAATATGTTATCTAAAGAAATATACAACCATTTAAATATCAAGAATGATGAGAGACCTATAAGATTCTTTAAATGGAAAAACATCTTCAAATTAGAATTAATCACTCCAATAAGTACCATGCTACAATATACTTTTTCTTATTTAATAAATAACAAATATAAAATGTTAAGATGGAAATTGCTCCATTACATCCTTCCATGTAAACAATTACTACAACAATGGAACATAGAAGATATAATTATGTGTGTCCTGTGTAATTTGACTGAAGACTACGAACACTTTTTTCTCAAATGTCAATACTTTCATGAATTTTGGAACAAAGTATATGCTCTTGTAAGCAATACAAAGATAGGGTCACATATATTTAATATAAAAACTTTAGTTTTGGGCTATAACGTACATGATCCTATGTATCATGCTATAAATCTTTTCTTAACTGTCTTAATCTATTCAATTCATAAAAGTACTCATATATCAAATCATAAACAAAAAGGTATAGATGCTTATGAAATTTAAATTACGCATCTTTTGTTATGATCATTCTGGAAACGTTATGTAAGTGAAATAGAGAGTTCTAATCATTCCATGAGTATCAATGATTGTTCCAGTGATTTCTAAACTGCATAGTTGTTACACAATGTGTTTTATTTTGTACACAATGTAAACATGTATAATAGGCCACACAAAACAAATAAGGCCAACTAAATGATTATGATAGTTACAATATCATAACACCTCCCCCCTTAAAAAAAGTTTTAGTGTAACAAAAACTTTTCATGAATAATATGTACAAAAATACATAGTAATATATAGTAAGTATTTTCAAAAATACATAGTATATACACAGTGTTTTAATAAGTTCTAGATAAAGCATCTGCTATTACATTATCTTTACCTTTAATATGTTTTACAATAACATCATATTCCTGTAACAATAAACTCCACCTAGTCAATCTCTGTTTCTTGTTTCTCATTTTATGTATGAAGGTGAGAGGATTATGATCAGTATAAACAAGAATTGGATGCACAGTCGGATTTAAGTATACATCAAATGTTGAAGTGCAGACAACAGTGTGAAACATTCTTTTTCAATAGTCGAATAATTATTCTGATGTTTATCTAATTTCTTAGAAAAATATAATATAGGTTTTTCAACATTATCATCTGTTTCCTGATATAAAACAGCTGCAACTCCTACATCGCTTGCATCAAAGGCAAGTTTAAATTGTTTTTCAAAGTCTGGAGTGATCAGAACTGGACTATTAATTAAAAGTGATTTGCTATTTTCAAAAGCGTTTTGACAATTTTCACTCCAGATGAATTTAGAATCTTTCCGTAAAAGATGAGTCAATGGTTGAACAACAGTAGCAAAATTTGAACAGAATTTCCTGTAAAATCCAATCATGCCTAAATATCTCATAAGTTGTTTTTTATTAGTAGGAGGAGGAAATTTAGTAATTGCATCCACTTTAGCCGTAATAGGTTTCACTTGACCTTGGCCAACTGTATGCCCTAAATAATCAACAGTGGCCTGGCAAAATTCACTTTTACCAAGATTAACAGTCAAATTTGATTGTGACAATCTATCAAAAGTATCATATAAATGTGTTAAATGCTCTTCCCAGCTATCACTACATACAATAAGATCATCAATATAAGCATAACAACAGTCTAAATCTTTTATAACAATATTGATCATTCTTTTAAATGTAGCTGGAGCACTTTTCATGCCAAACGGCATAACAGTATATTGAAATAAGCCATCTGGTGTGACAAAAGCTGATATTTCTCGAGCTCTCTTTGTCAATGGGACTTGCCAGTAACCTTTCAATAAATCAAATTTGCTCACAAATTTTGCCTGTCCAATATTATCAATGCAGTCGTCTATCCTTGGAATCGGATAGGAATCAGATTTTGAAACAGAATTTACTTTTCTGAAATCAGTTACGAAACGAAAGGTTTTATCTGGTTTGAGCACAAGGAGACAAGGAGAGCTCCATTCACTATTACTCGGCTCAATAATATCATTGTCAAGCATATATTTAATTTCTTGTCTCATAAATTCAAGTTTGAGTGGATTGAGCCGGTAAGGATGTTGCTTAATTGGCGAAGCATCACCTACATCGACATCATGACAAACAGCAGTGGTTTTGTTTCGCACATCTGGAAAAAGATTTTTAAAAGAAAATATCAAAGCTTTTAATTTTTCTCTACGATCAAAAGACAGATGTGCAAGTTTTGAATCTGAATTTGACAAAATTTCTGAATTTTTCAATCTAACTGTCTCTTCCATAGTTTTAGAACTAAAAGGTGGTTCAATTACATCTGGTTTGTCATGATTGTTCTCCAATTTAACCATGGCTAAAGTGGCAACTGGTTTACTCTCACCTTCAAAATATGGTTTTAACATATTAATGTGACACACCCTATTTTGTTTACGCCGACCTGGTGTTTTTACAATATAATTCAAATCATTAATTTTACTCTCAATGGTATAAGGACCACAATATTTAGCTTGTAATGGATGTCCATGGACTGGCAAAAATACAAGTACCTTATCACCAGGCTCAAAAAATCTGTCCCTGGCATCTTTATCATACCATATTTTCATCTTATTCTGAACAGGTTTTAAATTGTTCTGAGCAATTTGACAAGCAGTATACAATTTTTCTTTAAATCTAGATACATAGTCTAGAAGATTCAAGTCAGTGTGTTTAGTAAGCCACTTTTCCTTTTATCAATTTTAAAGGTCCCCTTAGAGTATGACCAAATACCAACTCAAAGGGACTAAAACCAAGGGATTCTTGAACAGCCTCTCGGACCGCAAAAAGTAAAGTGAACACCGTCATCCCAATCCCTGTCAAATTGAAGACAAAAAGTTCTGATCATGTTCTTCAATGTTTGACGAAAACGTTCAAAGGCACCTTGAGATTCTGAATGGTAAGCACTTGATCTATACTGAGCAATCCCTAACTGGTACACGACTTGCTGAAATAAACCCGACATGAAATTTGAACCCTGGTCGGACTGTATAGACTTTGGAAGTCCTACTAGCGTGAAAAATTTGATCAGAGCTTTGACAATACTAGGCGTCTTGATATTCCTTAACGGAATAGCCTCAGGAAAGCGAGTGGAGGTACACATGATTGTCAATAAATACGCATTTCCGTTTTTGGTCTTCGGTAAAGGTCCAACGCAATCAATGAGTACTCGGCTGAAAGGTTCTTCAAAGGCTGGAATAGGCAGAAGTGGTGCTGGTGGTATTTTCTGGTTAGGCTTACCAACAACCTGGCATATATGGCTTGGTTTACAGTATTCTGCGACATCATTTCTAAGTCTTGGCCAGTAGAAATGCTGCAAGATCTTAAGGCATGTCTTCCTTATACCTAAGTGTCCAGCCAAGGGGGTGTCATGAGCAAGACCAATAATGTCTTGCCTATAAACTTTAGGCACCACCACTTGGTATACCACTCTCCATTCCTCCTCTGGGGTAGCATCAGGGGGCCTCCACTTTCTCATTAAAATGCTGTCCTGATGGTAATAGCATTCGGCCACTTTGTCTGCTTCCTCCTGTGGTTGAGCCCTCTTGCTGAGCTGAAGAACCTCAGGGTCTTTATTTTGTTCTTCGACAAATTTCCTTCGGTCTAATGAATGGCTGTTTACGTCTGGCCATGGCATAATTACATTCTTGTTAATACTAGGTGGTCTTATTAGGGCCTTTTCTGAGCTACCAGGACCTTCAATGTCGGCTAGGAAAGTGTCAGAAAGGTCCATGTAATCAAACTGGTCTTCTTGCAAATCCTCATTTTGTTGTTTTCTAGCCATCGCCCTAGTAACAACACAAGCTGGATACAGTTCAGCATCATCTTCAGGTGATTTAACATCCACCACCGGTTCACTGGTAACAATTGGTTCAGCAACCACTTTGTTCCTAGCTAGATCATTTCCTAGCAATAACGGAACACCCTCAACAGGGAGATTAGGACGAACACCCACAACAACTGGTCCAGTAATCAAATCTGACTTCAGATAAATACGATGGAGGGGAACATCTATACAACCTAACTCCACACCTTGTAACAAAACGGAGGCACCAACAGAAGTCTCCTCGGACAAAGGCAACACACCTTCTAACAATAAAGACTGAGAAGCTCCAGTGTCCCGTAAAATCTTAATAGGCTGAAGAGTAGTATTATCAATAATAGAAACAAACCCATCAGACATAAAAGGTTTATAATCCTCCATGTAATCACAAAAACTGGACTTAAAAGCCTGACTCGCAGGACATTCCAACGTATTTGTAACACGGGGTGTCGTACAAGCACTGGTCCTGAGCTTATTATCTCTTTCATTCTTCTTCTGGAGTCTAAAACAATCAGCCATCAGGTGACAATTCTTCTTACAATAAGCACAAGTCAGTGACTTCTTCTCAAAAGTTTCAAACTTTGGACTAGACATATTATAACTAGACTGACTCTTATTCTGTGCAATAAGCTTACTATCAGTACGCTCAGTGCTTTGATACTTGTAATTTCCACTCGAAGTATTAAAATTTTGACCTTTGAAACTTCTTTTATGTGAAAGAGTATAATTATCCGATATAACAGCTGCATCTTGTAATGTCTCAACAGTTTTGTCATCTAAATGTGTTTTTAAGTCTAAATGAACACACTGCTTGAACTCTTCTAATAACATCAAAGTCTTAAATTATCAAAATTGTTATCTATTTTCTTTGACGTAAGTCATTTATCAAATAGATCTTCTTTTTCCCTAGTAAATTCAACATAGGTTTGTGAATCAAACTTTTTATAAGACCTAAATTTCTATCTATATGCTACTGGCACTAGCTCATAAGCTTTCAGAACTTCTTTTTTAACCGTGTCATAATCAGAACTATTTTCTGATGAAAGTGCTGAGTAAATTTCAGCGGCCTTGCCCTCAAAAACACTTTGCAGCATTGTAGTCCAAAAAGGCTTCGGCCATTTCAAATTTTGAGCAATTTTCTCAAACTGTGGAAAAAATTTACCGACTTTTTTTTCACAAAATCTGGGAACCAAACGTATATTTTTTGCTGCATCAAAATGTTCTGATTTCGACTGTACATTATTGTTACTTTCTCCTTTGACCATTTCAATTTTTATTTTCTCCATCTCTAACCTTTCCTCCATTTCAAGTTCTGCCTGTTTTAATTTAAATTCATCTTCTTTTTCTTTTATTTTCTCCATCTCCAATCTTTCCTTCATTTCAAGTTCTGCCTGTCTTTCATCTTTTTCCAATCGTTTTAATTTAACTTCGTTTTCCAGTTGTTTTAATTTAAGTTCATGTTCTAATTCAAGCTGTTTCAATTTGATAGCGTCAACATTTTCGACTTTAAGTTCAAGAGCCTCTTCACCTAAAATTTATGCATCAACTAATTTGTCTATTACCAAATTTTTTATAATTTGTTTTCTCATAAATACTCTAAAGTCTAATTTCAGATGTTTAGCAAGCAACACTAATTCCTCTTTCTTTTAATTATCAAACCCCTCCAGGTCTGGCGTTTTAAAGAATTAACCAGCATCAAATGCCATTTTGTAGAATTTTGTTGGCTAGTTCTAATAAAAATACTGATTTTTTTTTTTTTTTAATAAGATATTTACGTTATCCCGGACACGAGCCCCCAATTTCTGTTATGAACAGAAAAATTGACTTTTAATTGCAGCCAACAAAAGACACAAATCAATAATAAAATTGAACAAGATTTATTATACACAAGTTATCAATAAGTATTACATAAAAAGAAATGTCAACTTAACTGACAAAATATATGTCCAATCTTTTCTTTATCCGGAAATCCTCTCGGAATCCACAGAATATTATATCCAATTGGTCACAATCTAGTATGATGTAGTTTGTAAATAAAAGTGTCAATCCAACTGCTGAGAATGTTGATGTCTATCGATGTCTAAGTCTATCTATGTCTGTGTCTATCTATGTTTTAGTCTGCATACTTATATATATACTTAAACGGAAACTTCTAAATAACGCTAGAAATTAAAATTACGCATCTTTTGTATGATCATTCTGGAAACGTTATGTAAGTGAAATAGAAAGTTCTAAACATTCCATGAGTATCAATGATATCCAGTGATTTCTAAACTGCATAGTTGTAACACAATGTGTTTTATTTTGTACACAATGTAAACATATATAATAGGCCATACAAAACAAATAAGGCCAACTAAATAAATATGATAGTTACAATATCATTACAACAGATACAGATAAGTCTGCCTCATATCTTGACTTACATCTAAAAATTGACAATGAGGGTCGGTTAAAAACAAAACTTTACGACAAAAGAGATGATTTCAGCTTCCCAATTGTGAACTTTCCATTTCTATGTAGCAACATTCCAGCAGCGCCTGCATACGGAGTATATCTCCCAATTGATACGATATTCCCGGGCTTGTATATCCTATCATTATTTCTTTGATAGAGGATTGCTGCTCACAAGGAAGCTATTAAACCAAGAGTTCCAAATGGTGAAGTTGAAATCATTCCTTCGTAAATTTTACGGACGCCATCACGAGTTGTTTGACCGTTATGGAATAACCGTTTCACAGATGATATCGGATATGTTCCTTATGTCGTAACTACAATACCCTTCCTTTTTCACGAATGTGACCTACCGAATTAGACTATTTACCGGATTTGTAATAACATAAGCAACACGACGGGTGCCACATGTGGAGCAGGATCTGCTTACCCTTCCGGAGCACCCGAGATCACCCCCAGTTTTTGGTGGGGTTCGTGTTGCTTAGTTTTTAGTTTTCTATGTTGTGTCTTCTGTACTATTATTTGTCTGTTTGTCTTTTTATTTTTAGCCATGGCGTTGTCAGTTTATTTTCAATCTATGAGTTTGACTGTCCCTCTGGTATCTTTCGTCTCTCTTTTCAGAAATGAATTTTTTAACACATACGAAATTAACAAATTCATTAATGCGCTAAAAACAGCAAATTTTTAAATGATATAAAAAGATACATATGATCATGAATAGCTAGAAATCTACTATTTTCAGATATACGAAAAATTATGTAAAATCTCATCATGTATGCATTAAATAGATCTGAACACGTGGTAAGAAATTAAAACAGCATTCTTACTGAAAACGAAAGTACAGTAGTTGTCTCCAAACTCATATGCGCATAATTTATCCCATGACGGCTCAATCAGAATGTTGAAACTAACTTACGACTCCAAGACTTACCACTTCCAATATTTAATTAAAGTTTAAGCTGTTTGCGAGAACAGTCAATAAGACGCATGAATTCATCAGGACAACTGATTAACGGTTCTTTACAAAAGGTTAAGGTCAATGATCATAAAGTTCTAATACTTAGAAACAAAACCAGACAAAACTGTATATTTTTCGTTATCATGTGATCAGAACGAGGCATGGCTGACATATTGTGTTTTCTCGAGTAGAGGAAAAATTTGGAACAAATTTGCGAATAAGTGTAGCAAAACATAGCAAAACCCACTAAAAACCATGCAATAACACTCCCACAGTCGTTGGAAAACAAATACCTACAAACTTTTCGACGCCATAACAAGTAATACCATACAAAATAGCTGAACATTTCTGACCGTTGAACCCACGTGGGTCTCAACCCCGAACCCAAAGGTTTTGGTACTCTCGACCGAATTCCATCATATATTTGGTATATCTGTTATATTCACGGTGATAAATATAGGCTAGTCACGAACCGCCATTATCCGTGTATTGTACATTTCACCGTTTTCGCAAGTCTTAGCTGTCCTGCCCCCCCCCCCCACCCCCATTTCCTATTGACAACACCAAATAGTGGTTCAACTGGTATGTCCATTAAGAAGCTAAATGACTATCTAAAAAAAAACCTGACCCGCCATTAACGGGAGGTAAAACTTTGACACCTGTTTTATTCAGCGACAGTAAAGGAAACTACATAGAGAGACAAATAAGACCAGGAATCAGCAGGAAAATCAAATTCTGGAGCAAGAAAGGCAGGACAACAAAGAAAGGAGTTCAGTGGCTAAGAGACAACATAGCCACTAAGATAGGCCAACTTGACAACATTTCCATATACGTATGGCTTGGTACATGTGACCTGTCATGCTACAATTACAAGACTAAATACATAGAACTACACCTGGATCCATATGAAGCCACAAAAGACACAGTGGATAACCTAAATGAAATTGTTAAAATAGTACAAAATTATTCTGGATGCAAAGTGACGCTCCTAGAAGTACCCCCAATTCTAATCTACCACTGGAACAAAAGCCGAGACCACCGGACACTAACCAGTATATCAACCAGGATTGTCTGTTGGTAAAACACATTCTGGAATTAAACAGCAAAATACGTGAAATAAACCAACTGATACAGGTCTTTCCACCCACACTTTCAGTCGACATCAGCCATAACCAGCAAAAGAGCTAAAAAAAACCAGACACAAAAGGGTAGCTGATAGGTATAACTTCAACCTATACATAGACGGAATACATCCTTCAGTGCGAATGGCCAGAGTGTGGCTGAAGAAGATTGGAAGGTTAGCTCAGGGTCACTGTTACCAACAGTAGGGTGAAGTTTGCTGTGGATTGGTGATTAGCAGTCGATAGTGGGATTATCCACGACATACCTACTCACTGATTGGCAGCACACTTAGAACTTACAACTGACTGGCCTAAACATATCTACACTGATTGGGAAATACGTCCACCAAGATAAGAGCAATACATCCAAGAAGGTAGCTGTGTGTTTATACCGTTTCTACCATGAGGTCTGCATTTTGACTAATAAAAATATATTAACTATTATAAAGCTTTTATACAGCTTCTATAAGAAGACTATACATATATATATATATATATATATATATTTGTTATTTATTAAACAACAGTACTTTCAACAGAAAATAAAGGGAAAGGGGGAACGTCACCAGGAATATATACTTACAGCACAAATAAAATATAGCCCGTTAACGTCAAGGCCTGTGCACAGTCAGTGGAAAGCTGTCGACCGTGGGATTATCCACTACGTACCTCTCCACTGATTGTATACATCCGATAATATGGGGGACAATCAGCAAGTCAGCAGAGTTGGGCGCAGCTTACCAAACAAGAGACAGATCACCAAAGACTTTAACCTTAACATCCAGAGAGCACTAATGAATAAGCTCGAGGCAACTAAAAGAGAGGTCCACCTTGAATTTAAAACCACAGGAGGTGGATTGGGCATAACTGCCGATGCTGCTACTTTCGAGCTTATAAAACAAGCAACTGCAATCTACTACACCAGAATGACAGGAGAAAATATCCTAATCCAAGAAGAAAAAGATAAATCAAACAACATAATTGTACAACACAGCTATAAATACAGCAGCAATGATTATTGTCATACTGTTAATTTCTACAATACCAAGAGCAAGCTATTGGTAAACGGAAAAGACCAAAACCGTTGTGTTGATGTGGACCTTATAGAAATAAGACACAAAATGCTTAATGTGGAAATTCCAAGGTCAACTTAGCCCACCTTAACAACCTCATGAGAGAACGACTGGAACAGTCAGTTGGAGCCAAAACCACACCAGCCACATGCGATAGAAACATAAACCCTGGCATTGAATGCATAAAATGCAAACAGAATTGTAAAACGCGTGGCGCTTATTGTACAACAGGAAAGAACTGGGTCCATTACAAATGCCAAAATATGATATCCCAGGAAATAGTGGAGATAGAATTAGAGTAGGAGAAAGATGACAGCTATACATGCAAGTTATGCAATGAAAATAGAGCTATTAAGGGAGAAGCAAACAACACTCAAATCGTCCAAACATCAAGACCAACTGACGGCCATTATGAGCAGCTCGCCCTACCAACCTGTAGTAACAACGCTTTAAGTATCCTGGCAGACGCAGGTGCTGTAAGAGAGGAAGAGGTATATGAAGCTGAAACATGTGGAATATGTGAAAATACAATAGAAGATACTGCTGACTCCTGTGAGATCTGCCAAAAACATAGCCCATTCATCCTGTTAAATATGTAGCGATGGTCGAACAATCTGCTTCCCATGTATAGATACCATTAAACGAACCAGCATAACCCAGGTTAACAGCAATATAGATGAACATCAAACTTATGTCAAACTGGGAGAAACACCTAAGGAACAGCAGACGAATATAACTTGAAAGCCACAATCCGAGCCAACAAATCATCAGCAGGCTAACCCCAAGGCAACGTCGTGTCCAGCAGATGTACACATAGATGCTCCGGCCGCAAAAGCCCCAAAAAGTAAACAAGACCAAACAGATACAAAAACGAAAGACATGAGAGACAGAGAGCTCAAACTAAGAAAAGCTGAAGAGCAATTCAAAATCAGGGAAAAAACCCTAAAAGAAGATCAGGCAAAAACGATACAGTTTGAAACAAGAGTCCAATACTTGGAAGCCCGCAACTTCGAACTTGAACCGTTGGTAACAACAATGAGAAGGCGCCTGGAGGAATTGCAGGGAAATGGTAGCACAACTGACCATAAGCAGCAACCTAGAGAAGAACAGAATGGAATCTTTGAATAAATGCAGAAGAAGCTAAATAATAGAATGATGACTATACAAGAAAAACTAGCATCTATGGTGATGGACCAGGTAGAAAAGCAGATTGACGCTGTAGCAACGGGCCTACTGAGCACTGATAACACCACTACAAATGCAAAACAGTATGAGAAAGCAAGCTACGGCGATCCCAGTTATTACCACCATTACAACAACAATCATGAGAATCATAAAGACGAGACAGCATCCAACTCATACGCAGCGAACCTCGACATGAAAGACCACAGCATGGATGAAAACATACATCTCCAAGCGCGGGATAGTCACCAATCCAAAATCAGACAGGACTATCAACAACCAAAAATGGCAACAAAAATAAAAAATCCAACATTTACCAACCAACATATCCAATCACAACCGGTATACCCAATGTTAACCGGAATGCCATTAATATGTAACACTGTACAGCAGAGTGCTCTTCTAGCAAGCACCATCCCACCTAGAGCCTCACACCCAAACAATAGAAGACAAGTAAGGCAAGTTCCCACCCTACCACCCAGATCAACACACACACCTGATTGAAGACACGTAACAGTTAAAGATCGAAGGTATGCTGGACAACACGCCCACAAAGACAACAACAACCCAAACAACAACCAGGGTATACATGAGAGCTGCAATAGTACCAGACAGACTACAACGAACTATAATCAAGAGCCCCTCAACAAAACCAGAACCCACAACGAGGATTTTTTATGCCAACCAAGCCTCCAAAAATTCAGAAGATAGCAAAAACAGCAGCAAAAGAAGGGGTACCAGTTCTGAAAATCATATCATTCAACTGTAAAAACGCAAAATCAAACATATACGCCTTGCACGACCTAATCGAAAATAACGACATACTTTTGCTTCAAGAACACTGGCTGTTTCATGCACAATTACATTATCTACAAGAAATCGGCAAATGTACCAACTATGCTGCAAAAGGTTGTGATGAATATGACCCAATACAACCAATATTTCTACCAAGGGGACATGGAGGGGTTGCAGATATATGGAAAAATGAAATAGACAGTAGAGTCAGACAACTGGACGACGGTAGAGAGAGGATCCAATGTGTGGAAATATCAGGAAATGATCAAAAACTACTCTTAGTATCAGCGTACTTACCTTCAACAGGAGGGCGAAACAGTATAGATGAATATATGGACACCATTGACCAACTAAAAGATCATAATAAAATACCAAGATACGCATGAAATTGTAATTGGCGGAGACCTCAACGAAGACTTGGGAAATGAAGAAAGACAAAACAAGAGGAAAAAGTACTTACAACAACTCATCGCAGACTTTAGGCTATGAGAATACCCGGAGGACCTTTATTAAGACAAATGGCGAAGAATGTTCCGAACTCGACTACTTCCTACACAAGTCTAGACATATGCAGGTTGCAGAGAAAGAGGTCTTGAAAGATGTCATTAGTAACCACTCCGACCATTACCCTATTAGATGTGAACTTAGGGTTACCAAAAATTAGTACAAACCAAACCAACAATTACAGCAAATTCAACCAGCTATAGAATGGGACAAAAACCAGGATTAATATTTAGCAATTATAAATGAGCAGGTGGATACGATAGCAGAAAGCCCAGCTGAGACAGCAGAGGACGCCAACCTTCTTATCAGTAAGATGCACCAAATGCTAACAAAAGCAGCAATTGAGAGCTCATCGAAGAAATCAAGATATAAGGCAAAGCCAAAACTGAAAGTATGGACGCCAATCATCAAAAGTAGTCTGAAAGAGATGAGAAAATGCTATGATGTATGGAATAGAAATGGGAAACCCACCAACCCAGCTGACAAGTCATATCAAGACAGAATTAACACCAGAAAGAAATATAAAAAGCAGGTGAAAGTTGAGCAGGCTAGAGAGCGAGACAGGGAAAAACAAGAGATATTGGAGGCAAGAACAAGAGACAGTAAGCTGTACCACAAACTCGTAAAAAGCAGTAGGAACAGAAACAGGGCCGGTATAATGGATCTACATGTAAATGACAAATGTTACTCTGGTGACCAAGTAATCGAAGGCTTTACTGAACACTTTGGAAATCTAGCATCAGCAGAAAAATCATCCCAGGTGAAGGATTATCACTATCACGAGCTGGTAGAATATGAGATCGAATTAATCAACGACATGGTAAAAAGTAAGGAAACACCTTTGGCAAACCACACAGAGCTTAAGAAGGCCATAAAGTCACTAAACAAAGGTAGACATATATGGCATCACAGTTGAGCACCTCATCTATGCAGGAGAAAAACTAGAGCAACTACTTTTACGGCTCATCAACCTAGTATTTAAACATGGCTGTATTCCAGACATACTTAAGAAAGGACTAGTTACTCCTGTCTTCAAAAACAAGGGGGACCGATGTCATACTGCCAACTACAGAGGTATATCAGTACTGCCAGTCGTTAATAAGATAGTAGAGGCAATAGTCAGAGACAGAATACAACCAAGAGTCCTTCAAGATCAAAATCCCACCCAACGAGGCTTCACAGCAAACTCTTCGCCACTGAACGCAGCTCTGGTTGTGGAAGAAGTTTATCGTGAGAGTGTAGACAGCAACCAAGAATTTGAGCTGGTTCTACTAGACGCAAAGTCGGCATTTGATGTAGTAGTACACAGTCACCTCATGCAACGACTCTTTCATTCCGGTATCGACGACACTCTCTGGAAGATAATACAGAGTATGCACTGGCAATCAACTAGTGCCATCAAATGGGAAGGAATGATTGCGGAAGATATCTCCGTAAGCCAAGGTGTACGCCAAGGAGGAATCCTCAGCACTGATTTATATAAGGTCTATGTAAACCCGCTCCTGAATAGATTACAGCAATCAGGCCTTGGATGCAAAATTGGGAATGTCCTATGCAATTCCACAGCATGCGCAGACGACATAGAATTATTGGGAAAAAGACCACCTGATATGCATGTATAAATAAATATATCTGCTGACTACACTGGAATGGAAGGCTATAAGCTCCAACCCCAGAAGAGTGTGGCAATACACATCCAACCTTAACCAACCAAGAACAGTTGTGAACCAGAACAATACCAGCTAGGAAAAGATCCAATGCCAAACGTCACAAAATCAACCCATCTTGGTATAATAAAAACACCATCAATGAGACAAAACATCGAGTCCAATGTTGAAGAAAATGTCAAGAAGGCAAGAAGAAGTGCCTTTGCCCTGCTCGGTAGTGGATTTCATGGAGAAAACGGACTAGATCCTGAAAGCTTAATCCATTTATTTAAGACCTACATATCCCCAGTACTACTCTACGGGATGGAGCTTTTGACACCAAAGTCAGCACACTTGGAAACCCTAGAGAAGTTCCAGAAAAAGATGCTCAAACAAATTCTCTCAGTCCCCATGAGTACTCCTGACCCAGCAGTCTACATCCTAACAAGCATCCTACCAGTCGAGGCACAAATCCATGCCAAAATGATCACATTCTTCTGTAGCATATGTCAGCAAGCAGACAACAGTGTTGAAAAACAGCTTGGTAAAAGACAACTCACTGTAAAATCATCAGGAAGCCACAGCTGGTATATTGAAGTACAGAGGGTCATGTTCAAATACAACCTCGGCAGGGCCCTGGACATGCTAGATAATGCAGATGTGACTAAAACCACTATCAATCAAATAAAAGGCAAATTGCTAATTACTGGGTCAATGAAATATCGGTTATTGCCAATCTGTACCAAGGGTTAAAATACCTTCAGACTGACAACTTCATGGCGGGTAGAATCCACAACATATTGAAGATAAAAAGCTACACCAATAAAGACCGTTTTAGAATTCCAATCAAACTAAAACTCCTGACAGGAACCTACGCATTGCAGCCCCTGAGATATAAAATCTACAAGGAGGGAAACCAGGAGATATGTAACGCCTGCAGTCAGAAAGAGGAAACTGTTGAACATCTGTTGATTGAATGTAAAGCTTGGGATAACATCAGAAGGCCTGTAATTAATGATATAGAGAGTCTACTGACAAACCACAGCAATACAGAATGGGAGTCCCTAAGTGAAGGGTTCAAAATACAGATATTGATGGACATAACCATGGTACAACGACAACTTCGACTAAACAGTGAAGAAGTCTCAAAGATAGAACACCAAGCAAGACGTCTTATATTCCTTATACACAGTGCCAGATGTAAACTCTTACTACAACCATAGCTAAATGGAAGATGTCCTGGTCATGGTCTATGGGAGGGTGGGGTCTGGGATGTAGGGCAGTCAACTCCAAATAGGTCGAACACATAGTATAACTTCATAAATGTCAAATGCTCCTGAGAGTATTATGCCCATGCGTGCAAATTATGCATATCGCTGCAATTAATACGTAATATGGGCGTGCCGATGCCAATACAGACGCGAGATAATATCTTTTACCTTTTAAAGTCATTTTTTTTTAGAACTATGTAACTAGACATGTGACAATTGGCATCACATATACAGTACGTGTTTAGATCGTAAACGGCGTTGTCCGATTGTGATGAAACTGCATGAAGTGCTAATATAGATAAGGTGAATATTTAAATTTTATTAGATTTTATGATGTGAAACGAGAAGCTCAATGCGCGGAGTACAAGTGATTTACGTTTTTAGACAATATGAACGTTCTATTAGATTTTACGATGTGAATACAAAAACAATAAGCTCAATGCGCCGATTTTTTAGATTCTTAGTCCATTGTGAAAGGACTACCCGTATACTGGACGGTAATAAGACCGATATGAAAGGCGAACTATCTTAGATTTTAGATTTTAGAGTGCGAATCTGACTGATGTAATTATTTTACAACGTTTTCTTTTTATGTATGAACTGTTTTACCACGTAAACATATATAATCCCCCTCTATATATGTCCGGTAACTAGCCTATGAATTTTAAATGCAACTAAGAGTACATACAACAAGTTATGCGAGCAACTACAAAGTTAACCTGTATATATTGCTGGAGGATAGTATTATTCAAAATATAGTGTACATATATTTCTTCATTCATGGTGGTGGGTCTTGTTCTACATGCCGAACAGATAGTGTAGCGGTGTGGTTGTCCTACAAAGGATGTAAAGATTTGGAAAGAAAGAAAGAAAGATCATATATTTTCCAAAAAATGTTTGTATTAACTATGAGTTGTAAAACTAACTAACATTGACCTCAAACTCAACTTACTCCAAAAATGGATACGTAAATCAGAATGGGATCAATAATGGATACAAGAGTGCGTATGTACAAATGGGGTATTTGAGTAATAAATTACATTTAAATACTAAGAAAAAAAAACCTAACATGACAAAAAATAAAAACAACGAAGAGACAATCAACAAAAACAAAACGTTACACAGGAAACTAAAAATTGAGCAATATTAACCCAATCAAAAACTGAGATGAATTCAGGTGCTCTGAAAGTGTTGACAGGTCCTGGTCTACCAGTGGTATTTATCGTATTTTTATACAAGTAATTATCAGATGATAGTCACATTCGGTATGCCACTTTTAATAAAAAAAAAAAAAAGGAGACGGGTTTGTAGTAACAACAAATGGAGCATATCCATGGTCATCTGTGACACAAATATTCCATAACAGTTAACCAAATCATTATGTCGTTGGAACAGGCACATAAAGAATGTTGCGTGATTGAACATGTTTGTGATCGCTCAACCCTACCCCTAACCTGGGACAGTGGTGTAACAGTACAACACAAGAACAAACTATAAAAATCAGTTGAAAAAGGCTTAACTCATCAGATGGATACAAATAGAAATACATCTAACAAAAACACAGAGTGGACGTGGACGGGTACTTATACATCCCCACAACAGAAAGACACAAAGTACAGATCTGAGAGTACTTGCATTTACTGACAGCTTGTTCAAAGCCAATAACAACTAAAAAAAAAAATCATGTATCTAAGACTAAAATATCAATCAGTTCACATCCAACATCCAATGGATTTAGTGTAAAGACGTCATGAACAGTCATAGAAAAACATGACCTTGTGCAATGCCAAACTATAGGTATCGACAGATTGTAGTACCGTGAAAGTAAATATGTGTAATATTTTAATTTACTGATAACAAAATCAATATGTATACAAAAAAAAAAAAAAAAACAATATTCAGAGATTTAATTTCTGTAATTGTGTCAATGTAGTTTGAAGACTTCCAATTTAGAGTCAAGATGCCTACAGCAGTCTGGCTATCTGCTAGTATTTTGAACTCAGAGAACTGGTCCTTAATTGTTGTAATGCAGTGCTCCAGAACCATTAGGATAGTTCATATTATGAAGTTATCAAATCGCGTAATGAAGTTATCAATTCATGTAATGAAGTTTTTACATCATGTATTGAAGTATTCATTCATGTAATAGTCTTTTCATACCAAATGATAAATATTTCAGATAAAGTAATGGAGAATTCGTAATAAGTAAGTGTTTTGACATGATGTAAGCAACATTTGCATAATGTCATAGTAGTTTCTTCTTATAACGCAGTGATGGCGTTACATAAAAACCTGTATTTCTTCTTTGCTTGATGTTATGTTATCTAACAGAAGAACTTTATGTATAAAATCTCTTCACCTCCAAACTGGAATCAGTGACTTTCATAATATGATCAGTACAGTCAATAATAATACTGTTCCAGCGCCTGACAAGCAAAAAATCAGTTATAGAAGTTTTAGAAACTTAGATATAGAAGCTTTAAGTGAAGACTTAACCAGTATACATGTAAATCTTCAGAAAGACATGTACCAGCAAAAACTATGTATAGGAAACAAAAATAAGTTCCATATATGAACAGGGAACTGAGAAAAGCTATATACGAGAAGAAAATGCTTTATTCTAAACTTTTGAAAAACAAAAACTCTTTTACTTGGGAACAATTTTGAGTTAGAAGAAACTTGTTTAATAAACTGAAACGCAAGTCAGAGAACAAGTATTTTCAAGAAAGATTCGCTACAAGATGCAAGCAAAAGACTTTTTGCAAAACCGTTTAGCCTTATTTAAAAAAAGGCTACAAATTCCCAATCAAAATTAATATTGCAAGAAAGTCAAAATATTATATCTAAAAATGAAAATGTAGCAGAGGTTTTTAATCAATTTTTAGTCGATGTGGAAAAAGATATTGGTACAGAAACAGATGGCCTAACATATTCTGAACCAAATGCAAAAGCTAAAATACAATTCTCATCCGTGTTTAACTCCAACTTACCAATATACAACATCAAATCAATGGGTAAACCGACATTCCCGAATATGCGTAACATAAACATCACTTAATGGCGTTGTCAGTTTATTTTCGACTTATGAATTTGAATGTCTCTTAGGTATCTTTCGCCTCTCTTCACACAATCAGGTGTACTAAAACTGCTGCAAGGTCTCCAAATCCACAAAGCAACTGGACCAGACGGATTGTCTGCTGGACTGTTGAAGTTTCAATGCTCTGAAACAGCGCCAGTCTTCACAGTCTTTTTCCAGGAATCCGTTAACCAAGGAGCTACCCCAAAGGAATGGAAGAAGGCAGATGTAGTACCTATATTTAAGAAGAGAGCTAAGAAACGCCCAGAAAACTACAGACCTGTATCACTCACATCCATCAACTGTAAAATGCTTGAAAATATCATCACGAGCAGCATCATGAGACATATAGAAAAACACACCATTCTAACAGACGCACAACATGGCTTCCGTAAACACCGATCCTGTGAATCACAATTGTTCATCACTGTCCAGGATCTTGCCAAAACAGTCGATAACACCGGACAAACGAATGTCATAATTTTGGACTTCTCCAAATCATTCGACAAGGTATCACATAGAAGACTAATGCATAAATTACACTACTATGGGATACGGGGAAATCTTCACAGCTGGATGAAAGATTTTCTACACGAGAGAACACAGCAAGTCGTCCTCGAAAACGGAAGATCCAACACTGCACCTGTCCAATCTGGAATTCCCCAGGGCAGTGTCCTTGGTCCAACCCTATTCCTACTATATATTAACGACCGACCAGATTACACTGTCAACAAATCATCAGTTCGAGTATTTGCCGATGATTGCGTCCTGTACAGGCAAAAACGACACAGACGCAGACGATGTTCAAGAAGATCTGGAGTCCCTACAAGCTTGGGAGATTGACTGGCTAATGAAATTCCATCCTAACAAATGCCAAGTCATACACATTACGAACAAGAGGAAACATATAACAAAACCATATAACATCCATGGCCACGTCTTAGAGGAAGTTGAATCTGCAAAATATCTGGGAGCAAACATCCACCACAAACTGAACTGTGCCCTCGGTCATAAAACTTTACTCAGTACTCGGAGTACAAAATTTGTGCTCGAAACATCAAATCCGATAATTTGATTGGTTGATTTCTGAGCCTGAGTACGATAATCGTGCTCCAAAGTTTTATGACCGCAAGACCCGGAGTACTCACAAAGACCAAGTTGTGAGGAAAGCCAACAACACCAGGGCTTTCTTGCAGAGAAACATATATCAATGCCCACGGGAGACCAAGGAACTCTTCTATAAGACCCTTGTGAGACCACAAATGGAGTATGCCAGCATCATATGGAACCCACACACTGCAAATAACATTCATAACCTGGAAATGGTACAAAGCAGGGCGGCGAGGTTTGTTACTGGTGACCAGTGTAACAAACCTTTTACACCAACTACAATGGCCAACCCTACAAGAACGCAGAGATATGAATAAAGTCAAAATGATTTATCGCATAATCAACCACCTGGTTGCGATACTAACATCTTGCTTAATTCCAACAGCAGCAACCTTAAGAGGACACAACCAAAGATTCCTGGTTCCAATTGCTAGAATGCAGCTATACCAGCAAAGTTGTGTTAAGAACTGTTTGCGAGATTTTATTTGTAGATACTAGTGTTAAACTGCACTGTAAATATCGGTTTGTCTGCACCACAAAATAGTTCGAAAATACCCCAGATGTTGGACTGAACTGCAAACGGGCTGAGGAAGAAGAAGAAGAAGAAGAAGAAGAAGAAGAAGAAGAAGAAGAAGAAGAAGAAGAAGAAGAAGATTATATTTTTGACAAAACATTCATCCAAATTTACTAAAAATTTCCAGTGAGGAGAAAGTAGTCAAAACGATAGATTAATTAGATTTGTATAATGAATGGCAATTTTTCCTTTGATCTTCGAGCGAGTTAACTTCGGTTATTTTTAGAGGAGTGCGTAAAATGAACGATTTTTTAGTTATTGCACTCTCCAGTCCCGCCGTGTGTCGCTTGTCATAGGAAAAGCAAAGAATGGGAGGAGCTAAGACCAGTGCTCTAACTTCCTTCTCAAAAGTTGTTATTTCACTGTCTAGCTCCGCCTCTTTGGCCTAGTAAACTATGAAATCAATGACCATAAAATGTCCTAAAAAATTTAGTCGTTTTATTTCCTCTTAATGAAAGAATAAAACAAAATGTAAAAGAAATGACTATAAATTTTCCTACTGTTATTTTGGTAGGATACCTGTTTTTATCGTGTCGAAATTAATAATATTCTAAAAAATATATGTCACTAGATGTTTAGTAATTTTCTTCATTTTATAAAGGTCTATCTCCGTCAATTGATCATGCTTCAAATATTTGTCCCTGGAAATGGCTATCGAGCCTGAATCCCACGGTAACAATTCATTAAAATGTACCTGTATCTGACATAAAAATCCAACTGACATCTGCTGCATGTGTTAATTTTCTGTAAATCAGATATAGTATCACGCCACTATTTGATTGACAGATTGAAAAAACAATAAAATTTTATTGGTCAGCATTTAACCTTTGATATGTGTCATAGCCCATTACTGTAACAAATCATATATAGCCACGCCTTACTCATTAACATATTTAATCCACTCAAAGCTACGCTTTTCGTGAATTAAATACGTTAATTCGTTAAAGGCGTGCTATATATATAACGTAAAGAATGCTACAAAATATATGTGAAACTAATGAGATGTTATAAACCAGCAATTATTAAACCTATAAAATACATGATTAATTTATCTATTGAAATATGTTCTTTCTCAGATAGACTAAAGGAGGCACATGTTACACTAGTTTTTAAGAAGAGTGATTCTTTCTTAATAATAACAACAGACTTGTTAGATTCTCTCTATCTCCTATAATCTTTTGAAAAAAAATGCTAGCAGAGAAGTTATCAGAATTCCTTGAAAACATTTGTGATCATTTGTCATGGGCATTCAGGAAAGAACATGGCTGTCAAGCAACCGTACTAAAGCTTCTGGAAGGTTGGAAACGAAAGTTTAAATCAAATACGTTGTTACATACACGAGCGAATCGAACAAGTTGAGATATATAAACACCACACGATGAAGCCAAGTGAACGTCACAATCTAAAATTGATGATTAACACTAGGAAATGAAAAATCATCCCATTTATTGTAAATTTTAGTATAAAACTTCCCGTTCAAGATATAGATATTAGTGCTTGCTTAACTTAATTCCATATATTTTTATGCTAGACTACTCTTTTTATGAGACAATTGTGTATGTGTGAACTATTGTATTCTTGTGTTGTCCTATTGTGTCTGCACGCACTGTACATAATAAGGATGTCTTTGATTAGTGAAAACTATAACGGCAGGGTTGATATGTCTTCCACAAACGACGAAATAACTATAGCAACACGGTTAATATGTCTTCCACAAACGAAGAAATATCTATAAAAATAGGGTTGACATGTTTTCCACAAACGACAATACCATGCATACATGCATACCAACTCGGTTGATATGGCTTCCACAAACGAAAAAATAACTATAACATCAGGGTTGACATGTTTTCCACAAACAAAGGGTTAGGTAACCCTAATCTTTCAATCAGTTTAATTGAGGTCTGGAGCTGGCATGTCAGTAACTGCTAGTAGTCCTTTGTTAATTTATATTGATCAGTTTCATTTTGCTTAGTTTCTTCTGTTACCTATTCTAACATCGGACTCGGACGTCTTTTAAACTGAGTTTTACTGTGCGTATTTCTGTGTGGTTGTTTGTTCTACATTGGCTAGAGGTATAGGGAGGGTTGAGATCTCACAAAACATGTTTAACCCCGCCGCATTTTTGCGCCTGTCCCAAGTCAGGAACCTCTGGCCTTTGTTAATCTTGTATGTTTTTTTTTTAAATTTTGGTTCATTTATATGTTAAGTTAGACGTCAATTTTCTCTGAACTAGTACACATTTTTGTTTAGAGACCAGCTGAAGCCCGCCTCCGGGTGCGGGATTTTCTCGCTGTGTTGAAGACCCATTGGTGGCCTTGGGCTGTTTTCCGCTCTTTGGTCGGATTGTTGTCTCTTTTACACATTCCCCGTTTCCATTCTCAATTTTAAAGAAATTTTCTAACAACGATAAAACTATAACAAGGTTCTCAGTAAGCGAGATGAAATTCCTTCCAACAACGATAAAACTATAGGTTGCACTTTGTAAATACAGCTGTTTTTCAAACCACGCCTCTTTTGGGGAGATATAGAATATTCATAGACAATTAATTTTGTTTACGTACTGGTTCCCGGATATGATCTATATGTTTCATCTCATAGAGACATAACTTGGGAATGTTACCAGTAAATATACATATTCATAGTGATCAAGTTGAAGTCTGTGGAAATCCTTAAGTCAAGGTTGGGGTAGTATAGAAATTTAATGTAAGTTTAAACTCTTAGAAGTTCGGGGCATATAAACGTTGAAAATATGCCGCACAGCCCTATATTTTTACCTTTGAAAAAAATAGTAGTGCATATGAACTTTCCATTCTAGGATATATTTTTTTTCAAAACTTCATAGTAAAAGTGGTACAGTTTTAGCCGTGAAAGGAGTTCCTATGGGAAATTGCATTGTTGATATTTACAGAAATGCAACCTATAACAACGTCCTCGGTAAGCGAGATAGAATTCCTTCTAACAACGATAATACTATAACAACGTCCTCAGTAAGCGAGATAGAATTCCTTCTAACAACGATAAAACTATAACAACGTCCTCAGTAAGCGAGATAGAATTCCTTCTAACAACGATAATACTATAACAACGTCCTCGGTAAGCGAGATAGAATTCCTTCTAACAACGATAAAACTATAACAACGTCCTCGGTAAGCGAGATGAAATTCCTTCTAACAACGATAAAACTATAACAACGTCCTCAGTAAGCGAGATAGAATTCCTTCCAACAACGATAAAACTATAACAACGTCCTCGGTAAGTGAGATAGAATTCCTTCTAACAACGATAATACTATAACAACGTCCTCGGTAAGCGAGATAGAATTCCTTCCAACAACGATAAAACTATAACAACGTCCTCGGTAAGCGAGATAGAATTCCTTCTAACAACGATAAAACTATAACAACGTCCTCAGTAAGCGAGATAGAATTCCTTCTAACAACGATAAAACTATAACAACGTCCTCAGTAAGCGAGATAGAATTCCTTCTAACAACGATAAAACTATAACAACGTCCTCAGTAAGCGAGATAGAATTCCTTCTAACAACGATAAAACTATAACAACATCCTCAGTAAGCGAGATAGAATTCCTTCTAACAACGATAAAACTATAACAACGTCCTCAGTAAGCGAGATAGAATTCCTTCTAACAACGATAAAACTATAACAACGTCCTCAGTAAGCGAGATAGAATTCCTTCTAACAACGATAAAACTATAACAACGTCCTCAGTAAGCGAGATAGAATTCCTTCTAACAACGATAAAACTATAACAACGTCCTCAGTAAACGAGATAGAATTCCTTCTAACAACGATAAAACTATAACAACGTCCTCAGTAAGCGAGATAGAATTCCTCCTAACAACGATAAAACTATAACAACGTCCTCAGTAAGCGAGATAGAATTCCTTGTAACAACGATAAAACTATAACAAGGTCCTCAGTAAGCGAGATAGAATTCCTTTTAACAACGATAAAACTATAACAACGTCCTCGGTAAGCGAGATAGAATTCTTTCTAACGACGATAAAACTATAACAACGTCCTCGGTAAGCGAGATAGAATTCCTTCTAACAACGATAAAACTATAACAACGTCCTCAGTAAGCGAGATAGAATTCCTTCCAACAACGATAAAACTATAACAACGTCCTCGGTAAGCGAGATAGAATTCCTTCTAACAACGATAATACTATAACAACGTCCTCAGTAAGCGAGATAGAATTCTTCTAACAACGATAAAACTATAACAACGTCCTCAGTAAGCGAGATAGAATTCCTTCTAACAACGATAAAACTATAACAACGTCCTCAGTAAGCGAGATAGAATTCCTCCTTACAACGATAAAACTATAACAACGTCCTCAGTAAGCGAGATAGAATTCCTCGTAACAACGATAAAACTATAACAAGGTCCTCAGTAAGCGAGATAGAATTCCTTTTAACAACGATAAAACTATAACAAGGTCCTCAGTAAGCGAGATAGAATTCCTTTTAACGACGATAAAACTATAACAACGTCCTCGGTAAGCGAGATAGAATTCCTTCTAACAACGATAAAACTATAACAACGTCCTCAGTAAGCGAGATAGAATTCCTTCCAACAACGATAAAACTATAACAACGTCCTCGGTAAGCGAGATAGAATTCCTTCTAACAACGATAATACTATAACAACGTCCTCAGTAAGCGAGATAGAATTCCTTCTAACAACGATAAAACTATAACAACGTCCTCGGTAAGCGAGATAGAATTCCTTCTAACAACGATAAAACTATAACAACGTCCTCAGTAAGCGAGATAGAATTCCTTCTAACAACGATAAAACTATTTCAAGGTCCTCAGTAAGCGAGATAGAATTCCTTCTAACAACGATAAAACTATAACAACGTCCTCGGTAAGCGAGATAGAATTCCTTCTAACAACGATAATACTATAACAACGTCCTCGGTAAGCGAGATAGAATTCCTTCTAACAACGATAATACTATAACAACGTCCTCGGTATGCGAGATAGAATTCCTTCTAACAACGATAAAACTATAACAACGTCCTCGGTAAGCGAGATGAAATTCCTTCTAACAACGATAAAACTATAACAACGTCCTCAGTAAGCGAGATAGAATTCCTTCCAACAACGATAAAACTATAACAACGTCCTCAGTAAGCGAGATAGAATTCCTTCCAACAACGATAATACTATAACAACGTCCTCGGTAAGCGAGATAGAATTCCTTCTAACAACGATAAAACTATAACAACGTCCTCGGTAAGCGAGATAGAATTCCTTCTAACAACGATAAAACTATAACAACGTCCTCAGTAAGCGAGATAGAATTCCTTCTAACAACGATAAAACTATAACAACGTCCTCAGTAAGCGAGATAGAATTCCTTCTAACAACGATAAAACTATAACAACGTCCTCAGTAAGCGAGATAGAATTCCTTCTAACAACGATAAAACTATAACAACGTCCTCAGTAAGCGAGATAGAATTCCTTCTAACAACGATAAAACTATAACAAGGTCCTCAGTAAGCGAGATAGAATTCCTTCTAACAACGATAAAACTATAACAACGTCCTCAGTAAGCGAGATAGAATTCCTTCCAACAACGATAAAACTATAACAACGTCCTCAGTAAGCGAGATAGAATTCCTTCTAACAACGATAAAACTATAACAACGTCCTCAGTAAGCGAGATAGAATTCCTCCTAACAACGATAAAACTATAACAACGTCCTCAGTAAGCGAGATAGAATTCCTTCTAACAACGATAAAACTATAACAAGGTCCTCAGTAAGCGAGATAGAATTCCTTCTAACAACGATAAAACTATAACAACGTCCTCAGTAAGCGAGATAGAATTCTTTCTAACGACGATAAAACTATAACAACGTCCTTGGTAAGCGAGATAGAATTCCTTCTAACAACGATAAAACTATAACAAGGTCCTCGGTAAGCGAGATAGAATTCCTTCTAACAACGATAAAACTATAACAACGTCCTCAGTAAGCGAGATAGAATTCCTTCTAACAACGATAAAACTAAAAAGTAAGTGGGATGATGTGTTTTTCACAAACGTTGAAAAAACGTAACTGGGATGATGTCGTGCACAAACGGTTATGAAAAAACTATAGCATCGTGGGATGGCATGTTTTCAACAAACACGTCCGGTCGTTTTTGGGATGTTAAATCTGATTGCCCTTGTTAAGAGAGTGGCACACTGGCTACACATGAAAGACACTTGAAAATGTCTATAAGATTCGTAGGTTAAATATCCCAAAGCATTGTAGCATGTCTCCTCCTCTCACCAAAATCTCTCTGTCCAGTAGGAGTCTAAGTTTTCCACCTCTCTTCTCATTGATCGACTGCATAAAAAACTAAATATTAAGCACCATAAACTCCGCTTAAAGCTGGTTCTATGAACTGAAATGGTAAGAACAACTGGTACTTTTCCTGTTGCTTAATTCATGTGAAAATCAGATGATAAGTCGGTTTGGTGGTCAGTCATAAACAAGATGGCGGACGGGATTGTACCTACGACAAATCAAATTATCCACAGTTATACGTGACAAAAATATTTGTCGAAAAATAGAAAGTATCTATGGTCATCTATGAAGCGGACATGCTGTAAAGTCCAAACCTAATTATGATCCCACCATAAAACCTTTGAGGAAAATGACCTTTACTTTTACATCGTTTACATTAAGAATTCGTATTTCAGTAGCTCCTCTTAAGAATAGTAAGCACGTCTCTCATCCATTGTAATCATGTTAGAAAGAAGTTTGTACTGCTTAGATATGACCTCTTTAATTTATAGTTTCCTTTGAACAATAGCTACACAAATACCCCAACTGAAATGAGAAAAAATAACAAAGAAGATATTACACAAAATCAAACTGTGAATAATTCACAACGTTTAATTTGTAATGAAAAACAGCCTAACAAATGAGAACAACGACCCTATAGATAAAAATTGGGGAACCATACGATCAAGAAAATCAAATAAATGTAAAGCACGTAGTTAAGAAATGTTAGTATCGAGTAGAGACCAGCAGACAAATTAACCTACACCCTATCAAATTGTGAATATATAATAATATTGGTCACACTATTCGATAAATTGTGTTTTATATGAAATGTATAGAAGAATTTCCGAGTGGTGAGACATTAAAGTTTAATGTTGTAGAAAGGTAAAACTGATATATATTTAAAGTACTAGCTTTCAGTTATAAATACATTCAATGAATATACATAATAATACCCTTTCCACCCTCAAATGTATATTCTACTGATGAATGTACGTATTATCAACTCAGGTATGACATATCGATTCAAATTAAAAAAAAACGTATGTTGCTTCCTGATTATGTATGAGAATGTAAAAGATAAAAATAAATGAAAAGGACTTTTTAAAAGACAATCGTACGTAAAAATTATTATTTCCTACATAAACAATACAAAAGTAAATCTGTGATAAATATTTCCTCAATATAATTATAAAAACTGTGTCTGCAGGATAATAATGAACGTGATAATTTTTATGGTGCTGTTACTTGGAATAGATTGCTTCAATATTGATACAAACAATATAGTTAATATTCTGGGACCAGAAGGAACACATTTTGGATATTCTGCTGTAATGTTTAGCAATGAGGACAGTCAGAAATGGTCAGTATGTCTAATACTTTAATATGAGGTTGTACATACACTTTATATCATATACATTTTAAAATGAAATTAAAAGGGAAAAAAGGGAAAACGAAACAGCATATCATTTATATTAGGAAGATCGTGTTTCTAACAAAGAGATAAAATGAGGAAGGCTCATTTTTTATATTTTCGAGTATGAACGCAACGTACAAGTACGACTTTAAACAGAATTTGAAGAACAATTTTCATGACTAATATTGACTATTTGTTAATAAGATTAGAAAGTGTGTTGATGTATAGGTAAAAAGTAAATTAACAAAAATACCGAACTCCAAGGAAAATTCAAAAAATTTTCTAGCTTGTTTAAAAAAATTGTTTTTTCTTAACCTTTGTACACTTAATACAATGTATAGACATTTAATTGATCACAAAATCAATCTTAACGACTATTAAGAAACGACTTTACTTTGATTTGCAAAGCTATTTTAATTGTTAAAAAATATTAATGCATTTAAGTGTATCTAGCAATAAAACCTTCGATCGAACTATAATTTACTCGAGGAAATTGAAACAGACGTGAGAATGTAAAAAATGGCACAAAAGTAAAACAATACTGATTTGTCAACTCACAACATTAATACTGATTTTTATTTTTGGCCATGGCGTTGTCATTTTGTTTTCGATCTATGAGTTTGACTGTCCCTCTGGTATCTTTCGTCCCTCTTTTATCCACTCAGAGCTATGATACTGATTTTCCCCATCAAAACAACAATACTTCTGAAAATGCTTGTACAAGTCAAGAATATGGCAGTTATTTTTCATTTGTTCCGTTCATTGATAGCTTTTGATTTTGTCAGTTTTTATGGACTTCCCCTTTTTGAATTAGCCTTGTAGTTCAGTATTTTTGTTACAATTTTTTGTCCACTCGTAACATTCACTTAGAATATTAATATTGATTTGTCCACTCAGAATATTAGTATTTATTTGTCCACTGCAGTGAACTACAGGAAGATTATACCACATTGGTCAATACTGTAGACGGAAGTATTGTTTAGTGTTGATAAGAGTAAGTCAGATACTCAGGTCAGATTTTCAGGTCAGATGCCTAGGTATCTTGATGTTATCAGAGATATCCTCATCATACAAGCCGGTCACGTGTTCTATAAACAAAATAAAGAAAACAAACAATTCATTTATTGTGTTGATGTCATTTACAAGCTCTATTAAACCTGGGACTATTAAACTGACAATATATTACGTCCCAGATTAAACTTATAATCCTACTTTATTCAATGCTCTGGTACATTCAACTGTTTATTTCCTTATTCATAATAATTACGTATATGTATCGTTAATTATGTCAAGTTTATGTGAACAGCCTGTTCAAGTTATACGATATCCAATATTTGCTTACAACCACGTCATTTGGACTATAGTGGATAGTTGTATCATTTGCAATCGTACCACATCTTCTTATTTTTATTTGAAAAGACACATAGTACCGACAAAAGAGGTAAATATATTTTCCCTGGCTAAAATATGAATCAGTACACATTCAACAAATTTAGTGTAAATACGTCACAAGCAGTCCGAAAAAACCCCACCCCAAAACATGACCTTGTGCAATGCCAAACTATAAGTATCGATAGAATGTAGGATCATAAATGTTCATAAATGTAAAGCAATGATTATACATATTAAGTTAAAGTTTTTTCAATAACAAAATTAATATTATTACCGATAAGACAATATTCAACTGTCTTATTATAGTTACATTGATAATTTTTTAGACTAAGTTTTTTCAAAGGATCAATAAGTTTACATGGTTCATATGTAAATCTACGGACTCACAGTAAACATTGGGATGTGATATCCCGTTTATGGTAACAAAATTGCTCATATAATAATATACCAAAAAATTATATACTTGATTACTTTCATTGAAATCTTCAATTCAGATAACACAAAACTATCACCAAGGTAATGATGTTGAATTTATTATCAATATGGATGGGTTCGTCTTGCTCAGTATGGATGGGTTTTTGTTGCTCAGTATGGATGGGTTCGTGTGGCTCAATATGGATGGGTTCGTGTTGCTCAATATGGATGGGTTCGTGTTGCTCAATATGGATGGGTTCGTGTTGCTCAATATGGATGGGTTCGTGTTGCTCAGTATGGATGGGTTCGTGTTTTGGATGGGTTCGTGTTGCTCAGTATGGATGGGTTCGTGTTTTGGATGGGATCGTGTTGCTCATTATGGATGGGTTCGTGTTTTGGATGGGATCGTGTTGCTCAATATGGATGGGTTCGTGTTTCATTATGGATGGGTTCGTGTTGCTCAGTATGGATGGGTTCGTGCTTTGGATGGGATCGTGTTGCTCAATATGGATGGGTTCGTGTTTTGGATGGGTTCGTGTTGCTCATTCTGGATGGGTTCGTGTTTTGGATGGGATCGTGTTGCTCAATATGGATGGGTTCGTGTTTTGGATGGGATCGTGTTGCTCAATATGGAATATGGGTTCGTGTTGCTCATTATGGATGGGTTCGTGTTGCTCAGTATGGATGGGTTCGTGCTTTGGATGGGATCGTGTTGCTCAATATGGATGGATTCGTGTTTTGGATGGGATCGTGTTGCTCAATATGGATGGGTTCGTGTTTTGGATGGTTTCGTGTTTTGGTTAGGTTCGTGTTTTGGATGGGTTCGTGTTGCTCAGTATGGATGGGTTCGTGTTTTGGATGGGTTCGTGTTGCTCAGTATGGATGGGTTCGTGCTTTGGATGGGATCGTGTTGCTCAATATGGATGGGTTCGTGTTTTGGATGGGTTCGTGTTGCTCATTATGGATGGGTTCGTGTTTTGGATGGGATCGTGTTGCTCATTATGGATGGGTTCGTGTTTTGGATGGGATCGTGTTGCTCAATATGGATGGGTTCGTGTTGCTCATTATGGATGGGTTCGTGTTGCTCAGTATGGATGGGTTCGTGCTTTGGATGGGATCGTGTTGCTCAATATGGATGGGTTCGTGTTTTGGATGGGTTCGTGTTGCTCATTCTGGATGGGATCGTGTTGCTCAATATGGATGGGTTCGTGTTTTGGATGGGATCGTGTTGCTCAATATGGATGGGTTCGTGTTTTGGATGGGATCGTGTTGCTCAATATGGAATATGGGTTCGTGTTGCTCATTATGGATGGGTTCGTGTTGCTCAGTATGGATGGGTTCGTGCTTTGGATGGGATCGTGTTGCTCAATATGGATGGATTCGTGTTTTGGATGGGATCGTGTTGCTCAATATGGATGGGTTCGTGTTTTGGATGGTTTCGTGTTTTGGTTAGGTTCGTGTTTTGGATGGGTTCGTCTTGCTCAATATGGATGGGTTCGTGTTTTGGATGGGATCGTGTTGCTCAGTATTGATGGGTTCGTGTTTTGGATGGGATCGTGTTGCTCAATATGGATGGGTTCGTGTTACTCAATATGGATGGGTTCGTGTTGCTCAGTGTGGATGGGTTCGTGTTTTGGATGGGTTCGTGTTTTGGATGGGATCGTGTTGCTCAATATGGATGGGTTCGTGTTTTGGATGGGTTCTTGTTGCTTATTATGGATGGGTTCGTGTTGCTCAATATGGATGGGTTCGTGTTTTGGATGGGTTCCTGTTGCTCAATATGGATGGGTTCGTGTTGCTCAATATTGATGGGTTCATGTTGCTCAATATGGATGGGTTCGTGTTTTGGATGGGTTCGTGTTGCTCAATATGGATGGGTTCGTGTTTTGGATGGGATCGTGTTTTGGATGGGTTCGTGTTTTGGATGGGTTCGTGTTTTGGATGGGTTCGTGTTTTGGTTAGGTTCGTGTTTTGGATGGGTTCGTGTTGCTCAATATGGATGGGTTCGTGTTTTGGATGGGATCGTGTTGCTCAGTATTGATGGGTTCGTGTTTTGGATGGGATCGTGTTGCTCAATATGGATGGGTTCGTGTTGCTCAGTATGGATGGGTTCTTGTTGCTCCATATGGATGGGTTCGTGTTTTGGATGGGTTCGTGTTGCTCAATATGGATGGGTTCGTGTTTTGGATGGGTTCGTGTTGCTCAATATGGATGGGTGGTTCGTGTTTTGGATGGGTTCGTGTTGCTCAATATGGATGGATTCGTGTTTTGGATGGGATCGTGTTTTGGATGGGTTCGTGTTGCTCAATATGGATGGATTCGTGTTTTGGATGGGATCGTGTTTTGGATGGGTTCGTGTTTTGGATGGGTTCGTGTTTTGGTTAGGTTCGTGTTTTGGATGGGTTCGTGTTGCTCAATATGGATGGGTTCGTGTTGCTCAGTATGGATGGGTTCGTGTTGCTCAATATGGATGGGTTCGTGTTTTGGATGGGATCGTGTTGCTCAATATGGATGGGTTCGTGTTGCTCAATATGGATGGGTTCGTGTTGCTCAATATGGATGGGATCGTGTTGCTCAATATGGATGGGTTCGTGTTGCTCAATATGGATGGGTTCGTGTTGCTCAGTATGGATGGGTTCGTGTTGCTCAGTATGGATGGGATCGTGTTGCTCAGTATGGATGGGTTCGTGTTGCTCAGTGTGGATGGGTTCGTGTTTTGGATGGATTCGTGTTGCTCAGTATGGATGGGTTCGTGTTTTGGAGGGGATCGTGTTGCTCAGTATGGATGGTTTGTGTTTTGGATGGGATCGTGTTGCTCAGTATGGATGGTTTGTGTTTTGGATGGGATCGTGTTGCTCAGTATGGATGGGTTCGTGTTTTGGATGGGATCGTGTTGCTCAGTATGGATGGAATCGTGTTGCTCAATATGGATGGGTTCGTGTTTTGGATGGGATCGTGTTTTGGATGGGTTCGTGTTTTGGATGGGTTCGTGTTTTGGATGGGATCGTGTTTTGGATGGGTTCGTGTTTTGGATGGAATCGTGTTTTGGATGGGATCGTGTTGCTCAGTTTTCTTTCCTATGTTTTGTTGACTTGTTTATCGTTCGGTCTTTGTTGCCATGGCGATGTCAGTTTGTCTTTGAGTGTGAATACCAGTTTGGTATCTTCTGCCTTTCTTTTAATTAGAATTAAGACGGATCTTTACTAAGTTTGATCATTAGCGGTGATTCATAATAATATGTAAGGTCACTTTTACTTTTACATATGATCTTTGATTCATTTACCTCGTATGGTCTTCAACTCAGTAACATATACCCCATATGTTCTTTAAATCAGTTGTTTTTTCATTTACATATACCCCATATGTTATTTAATTCAGTTGCTTTCTCGTTATCATATATGAATGATAAAGTAACTGAGTTAAAACGTATATGGAGTATATGTGAAAGGAAAAACAACTGAGTTAAATAACATATGGGGTATATGATAACAAGAAAGCAACTCAGTTGTTTTTTCATTCACATATACCCCATATGTTATTTAATTCAGTTGCTTTCTCATTCACATATACGCCATATGTTATTTAACTCAGTTACTTTCTCAATACATATACCCCATATGTTATTTAATTCAGTTGCTTTCTCATTATCATATACCCCATATGTTATTTAACCCAGTTACTTTTTCATTCACATATACCCCATATGTTATTTAATTCAGTTGTTTTTTCATTCACATATACCCCATATGTTATTTAACTCAGTTACTTTCTCATTCACATATACCCCATATGTTATTTAACTCTGCTACTTTATCATTCACATATACCCCATATGTTATTTAACTCAGTTGTTTTTTCATTCACATATACCCCATATAAGTTTTAACTCAGTT
The DNA here is from genome assembly GCA_017311375.1 of Mytilus coruscus. NCBI lineage: Eukaryota > Metazoa > Mollusca > Bivalvia > Mytilida > Mytilidae > Mytilus > Mytilus coruscus. The sequence goes on along the minus strand of CM029596.1, from coordinate 841,516 downwards.
GTTTTCTCATTCACATATACCCCATATATTGCTTTTATTGCTGTTCTTCATCTCAAAATCACAGTGAGGTCTTCAACACGGACCTTAAAAATCTCTCATCTCACTGCAATTTTAAGACTGCCACTAGCACCGGCTTCAGCGGAATTCTTTGCAAAAGATAATTTGGATAGACTGTGTAAGACGTAACACCACCCAATCGTGCCCAGTCCAAAAAGAACATACTGGAAAGTAGTACCTATTTAAAACAAAATAGTTCCTACGCATAGTTGTAAATCTTAAACTATGTAGCATATATTTTAGTAATTAAGGTATCAGATGAAAGGTGAAGGACTAGTGATCCTTGTAGAACACACGATTTACTGATAATTTTAAATAATGATAAAAAATTATGAATGAATTCTAAAAATGAGGGTATATATATAGCCTGTTTCTCAGATATGAAGTGCTAGTTTGGTGTATCCAAAATTCCGGTAACAATTGCAGTACGGTCTGATGTATAACTACAGGTATATTGATCCCACTTCCATAAAATGTTTTGAAATGAAAAAAATTAACGTGGATAGGAGTGAAGACCAAGAGTAGGTGGTCTGCGTCTTATTAAAATTTTAGTATACAAACTGTCCTAAAATTGAGAGAATGATGTGGCACACACAAGAGAACTTATCTCAAGAATAAATACACCATAACTTTAAAAATACAGAAGAGCATACATATCAAGAACGGGGAAACATATATTCTTTAAAGGGGCATTTGCTTTGATTTTAATATTTGGTTTATAACATACAAAAAGTATATCCAAATTACAAAAACTCCAAAAGAAACAATTTACAATGCATGGACTCGTTAAATGGATCAGCATTTCATGTGTATTTTAGACTAGACGACATCTAATGAACCATCGAGACGCTCCTCCGAAGAATGCCGATTATCATACGAATCACACACATACATATGAATACACAGGCACGCTCGCATAATCGTCTGTTTGAGTTCATGCCATTGATGAAAAAATGTGTAAATCATCGTTTCACCTCAATAAGAATGATTTTATTTATGCATGCAGCATCAGTCTACGAAATGGATTCACTTTTCATTGTTGACATGCCTTTCATTTTAATAGCTGAACATTCTTTACACATTCGTAACCCATCTTAACTGAGGGTTAAATTGAAAGTCGGATAAATACGTATTCAAATGAGTTGAATTATTGACTTGTAAGCCAATAACACATTACCGATGTTTTTGAACTTATTTGACGAAGTTGAATCAAGCTGACTGCTAATAGCGAAATAGTATTTCACAAGTCCGCTGTTATAAATGTTTGAAACAAAAGCAAAATTAGAGAACTTCGGACACTCAAAATTTAAAGTGCTATTATCATTTTTATCGTCAAGTGAAATGATTTTATATCAAAAACTATTTATAAATTGTAACCTTGCTCAACGAAGTGATGAGATAATTGTTGTTGCTGTTCTTTACACGTACATATGTTCTCCTACATGTAATAAATGTCCATGATAACATTAATCAGGCAAATATTGCAGAATATTGAAAATTGGCACTTAACACTATACAAGTGAATCGTGCCATGGGTTTCGGAATGTTTTGTCCTAGTGACAGAATTATGTGCGTTAAAGAAATTCATGATCACCAGTAAATCACTAAAATTTTCTAAGATTTAAAAAAAAACCAAAAGTCGTATCATAAATGCAAATTTGGAAAATGGAATCGGAGATTTCATAAATCCCTGGGGAAAATAATCATGAAAGGGTTAAAAAAAACCATTGCCCTCAAACTCAACTTACTCCATTTGCTATAGAATCATGAAAATTGTTGTCCAACTAATAATAGAGGATTACCTGTGTCGACGGTATTTGCCCATATATCAAATTAAATACAATAAGTAAAGTATGTTGTAAAGTATCTGGTGATACTTGAATCATAGCTTACATTATATGATATATAGGTCTAACTGGAGGTATTGGAGATTTTGCATGACCCTTAGTGCATTGTCTACGAAAGGGGGCTTTCGAAGACCAAACGATTGATTCTCCCAAAACGCCCCTTATACACTACTAAAGAAAGAAAATTGATATTAGGTGTATAATCAACACTATAACACTTGTTTATGACCAAGGAAATTTATCCTCGAGAAGAACGAAAGCATATCTAGTGTATAGTAAAATACTGAAAAGTATCAAGGACAGGAAGTTTGTATTATACATTTATGCATGTGAATTAAACAGATGGTGTTGGAATTTTTTAAAGCCCTCATGACATCGTCTCCAGAGATTATATGCAAACAATTAGGAAAGGGACCAATATTTCAAAACCATACCTCCCACTTTTAAATGCCTTAAAAGTATTGTAGTGTTGTCATTTTAGCGGTATTTTAACATTGTCATATAAGCGGGAGGTTTGGCTAGCCATAAAATCAGGTTCAACCCACCATTTTTCTTAAAATGTCCTGTACCAAGTCAGGAATATGACAGTTGTTATCAGACAGTCCGTTTTTATGTATGTTGGCGTTTGCTTGTGTTGTAGTTCAGTGTTTCTGTTGTTCCGTTGTTTTCCTCTTATAGTTGATGTGTTTCCCTCGGTTTTAGTTTGTTACCCGGATTTGTTTTCGCTTAATCGAATTATGACTATTGAACAGGGTATTCTACTGTTGCCTTTTTAATAACTATACTTATAATAAAACATGTATTGTACGGTATTTAAATATTTCCGGACTTGCATGTCTGTCTCTATCCTAGACGTACTCGTATCAACATAGATATAGTTCGCTTATTGATTTTTAAATATTCTTATTTTAATTATTACAGGGTTGTGTCAGGAGCTATAAAGGCAAACTTTACAAATGATCAAAATATAAAGACACCAGGCAATATATTTAAGTGTAAACTGAACTTCACTCAATCCACACAAGACAAGTGTGAACCAATGAACATCAGAACTAATGGTAAGTAAGCCAATCTCATACAGGACGTGAGTGTGAGTGAACCAGTTAGCATCAGAACAAATCGTAAATAAATTTTCTTTCCTGACGAATGAAAAGGAATGAACATCAGAACTTATAGAAGGTAAATAAAATCCATTCAGGACGAGTGTGAACCAATGAACACCAGAACTAATGGTAGGTATAAAAAATCCATTCAGGACGAGTGTGAACCAATGAACATCAGAACTAATGGTAGGTAAACAAAAATCCATTCAGGACGAGTGTGAACCAATGAACATCAGAACTAATGGTATGTAAAACAATCCATTCAGGATGAGTGTGAACCAATGAACACCAGAACCACTGGTAGGTAAAACCGAGTGTAAACAATGAACATCAGAACTAATGGCAGGTAAAAAAATCCATTCAGGACGAGTGTGAACCAATGAACACCAGAACTAATGGTAGGTGAAAAATCCGTTTAGGACGAGTGTGAACCAATGAACATCAGAACTAATGGTAGGTAAAAAAAACCCATTTAGGACGAGTGAGAACTAATGAACACCAGAACACTAATGGTAGTTAAAAAAATCCATTTAGGACAAGTGTGAACCAATAAAGATCAGAAATAATGGTAGGTGAACCCGAGTGTGAACCAATGAACCACAGAACTAATGGTAGGTAAAAAAATCCATTCAGGACGAGTGGGAACCAATGAACATCATAACTAATAGTAGGTTAAAAAATCCATTCATGACGAGTGTAAACCAATGAACATCCATCAGAACTAATAGTAGGTAAAAAAATCCCATTTAGGACGAGTGTGAACCAATAAACATCATAACTTATGGTAGGTAAAACAATCCATTCAAGACGAGTGTGAACCAATGAACCACAGAACTAATGGTAGGTAAATAAAACATTTAGGACGAGTGTGAACCAATGAACATCAGAACTTATGGTAGATAAACCCGAGTGTGAACCAATGAACATCAGAACTAATGGACGGTAAAAAAATCCATTCATGACGAGTGTGAACCAATGAACATCAGAACTAATGGTAGTAAAAAAATCCATTCATGACGAGTGTGAACCAATGAACACCAGAACTAATGGTAGGTAAAACCGAGTGTAAACAATGAACATCAGAACTAATGGCAGGTAAAAAAATCCATTCAGGACGAGTGTGAATCAATGAACATCATAACTAATGGCAGGTAAAAAAATCAATTCATGACGAGTGTAAACCAATGAACATCAGAACTAATGGTAGGTAAAAAAATCCTATTTAGGACGAGTGTGAACCAATGAACATCAGAACTTATGGTAGGTAAAAAAATCCTTTCATGACGAGCGTAAACCAATGAACATCAGAACTAATGGTAGGCAAACATATCCCATTTAGGACGAGTGTAAACCAATGAAGGACGAGTGTCAACCAATGAACATCATAACCAATGGTAGGTAAAACAATCCATTCAAGACGAGTGTGAACCAATGAACCACAGAAGTAATGGTAGGCAAAAAAACCCACTTAGGACGAGTGTAAACCAATGAACATCAGAACTAATGGTAGGTAAAAAAATCCATTCATGGCGAGTGTGAAACAATGAACATCAAAACTAATGGTAGGTAAAAAAATCCATTCAGGACTAGTGTGAACCAATGAACATCAGAAGTAATGGTAAGTAAAATAAAGCCATTCAGGACTAGTGTGAACCAATGAACATCAGAACTAATGGTAAGTAAAAAAAGCCATTCAGGACGAGTGTGAACCAATGAATATCAGAAGTAATGGAAGGTAAAAAAAATCCATTCAGCACGAGTGTGAACCAATGAAAACCTTAGAACAACTGGTAGGTACAGGGCGAGTGAAGAACGATCATAGGCATATAAAAGTACAAACATGTGTCTGTGATCTGCCTGTAAATGGAAGTTTACAAACACCCAGGAAAAACAGATGAATTCATTTGTTTCTGGGGTAGACAACATATAACTTAGAATAAAAGGTTTTGTTGGGAATTTCTTTTTCAACTATTTTGGATAGATATTGAATATCTTCTAATTACTTGATATTATCAATCCTTAAGAGTCCGTAATTTAGTTGCAAATTCCGATTTATGAAATAATTTAAGAATCTCCAAGTGGGCATGTAAAACTGCCATACAAAGAATTTTGGTAAAGATTGAAACCTTTGACCAATGAATTTTTTGTGTGCAAATAAATTCATTGGAGAATGTTCGGTTTAACTATTATGCAGAACATAATGTTTGTAAATATTGTATATATGGATTGTTGTTGCAAAGTTTGTATTTAAGAAAAAACTAAAGAAAACTTTACGTTAATTAAATGGCACTTACCAAAGGCCTGGATATTTATGAATCATAAGTTTTAATGAAAAATATAAAACAAATCAAATCCTACACACTCGAGACTTTCACAGTTTTCCTTTCAACATTAATGTTGATAAATCAAACATCAAATTCTCTAAAAAAAAAAAAAAAAAAACACTGATTTATAAACCACCTTGAAAACTTTAAAATTGTGAGTGTAACAGAATGAATGGTTTCCAGAATAAAGTCATACAGCATTCTCGCTATTTTTTCATTTTTGTTGCATGGTTTATAATAGAAGTATTTTAAGTCATTATATCCGTTTCGTCATGTTCGTAGTGGATTTTAATTTCCGAATTTGGTGATATCCTTCAAGTATTATTTTCAATTACTTCCTATCAATAATTATTTCTTTAAACATCTCTTCTATTTAATTTGTATGAGATTTATAACCAGTGATATTATTAATAAAACGTAGTAGTAAACAGGAAGTAGTGGTTAGACATAGTCTGAATGAAAAAAGTGGTAAATCATAAGTTATAAATAATCAGATATTTTCACCAGTATAATTGCATTGTAGTCATAATATGTTCTGAATTTCATTTATATCGAAAGTTGATTAAATTCAGACAAGCCAATTTTAAAAATACAATATTCTAAAACGCTTTAAAAAAGGTTTTCAAACGAAAAATTGCTAACCATTTGAAAGTGATCAACTCCATTTACTTGCCTTTTCTCGGTTTTAAATTTTAAAAGACAAGTCAAGTGAAATTTAGAACCTGATACAAAAGCGCGACATATTGAAAATTGTTTGAAACATAACAAATTATTATTGAACATTTCAAGGGTTTTGTTTACTGTCGTTTGTCTTCTCTTCGTTTGTCTTTTTTCATGGTATTGTTTGTTTTTCTTCAACTTATTTTTTGTTGTCCTTTTATCAACGTAGATCATTATACAAATATCAAACGGAATGGAGACGATTTTTGTATTCTCAGAATCTTTAGTTTTTGTTATGTATGTGTACAGTTTTGCGAAAAGAGTAGAGAATATACCAAATTATTTAAAACTTTTAAAAGTTCGTGCGTCCGAAGAGCTTTAGTGGATTTACCTTCACCAGGAAAACTAATCTAAATATGTGATAATCAAGGATGTATACACATGTTAAAACGTTAGTAGCTAAGTGACCGAAAGAGACATCAAAATAATTTCCAATTCTACATGGCCAAATTTCCAATTCTACATGGCCAAATTTCCCCTAGGGAGTTGGAACCTTCCTATTAATATTGTCTTGATTTATCAAGGGCCAATTTTTAGAAAAGAATGTTATAAATAAATTGATTACCGAAGCACTGCATACTGAGATGGTGATAACCTTGGGGACTATTAGGCCACCAGCATTGGTATTGACCCGGTTCCAGTAAATAGTTAATGAATTTCTTGCGTCCGAAGCGCTTTTCTGAATTAACCATCACCAGGAACGACCAATCTTAGATTTTTGAAAGCCATCGATATACGGGGGTCATATATACGTACGAACATTAGAAGCTGAGTGAACACAAGGGACCGAAAAAAATAGTCAAATCCATCGTGATCAATTTTGCCTGAGTGAGGTGGAACTTTATTATTGGATAATTTCTGGATTTATCAATGGTGAATTTGTTTTAGAAACGTTTGCTATAAATCGTGTCAGTATCGGAGCCGGTCTTCTCCACATAATCCTTGGTTGTTACAAATGGCTGACCAACATTATGATATCCTCATGATCTATTGCGAGCCAACACTCTTTATCGGCTTTCTCGGCAACCGACCGACTAACCTAATCATATCACAATAGACTGTAACTCATAAATCCGCCCAGCTAAAATAACATATTACAAACTAATCTTATAAACGTGCAACCTCCCCTCCCCGTTTTGAAGGTTCTTTAATGAAATATTTGAGAGAAATACTGCGGTAAAAAAGTATAACAAGAATACCGAACTCAAGGTAAATTGAAAAAAGGCAAGTCCATAAAAACTGACATAATCAAACGTCATCGACCAATTGATTTCATTCCAACAAACTATATACTTTACAGATAATATAAGATGGCCAGACCTCCCTGGGTACGAGGAAGATGACGAATTACTTGGAGCTGCAATGTCTATGTTTGATGACACCATAATTGTAAGTAAACAACAGTTATCAAACATTGTCTTAAGAAAATTACATTTTTCTTGACCTCGATTGGCTTTTTATATGACTCCATTGATGTAAATATGCCACAATCAGACAATATTGTAAATAATATTAACTTTTAACCTAAACATATGTTATACATTATGCTATACCATTATCAAAACCCAATTCACTTTAGACTATTTCAAGAGTCACAACACTCTTCCTTTATTGATTTAGATTCTGCTGAGTTTAGAATAAATGATGTGGTTCATCAGTGTTTTCGTTCCTCCTTTTTATATAGATTAGACCGTTGGTTTTCCTGTTTGAATGGTTTTACACTAGTCATTTTTGGGCCCTATATAGCTTGCTGTTCGGTGTGAGAAAAGGCTCCGTGTTGAAGGCCGTACTTTGACCTATAATGGTTTACTTTAATTTACAAATTGTGACTTGGATGGAAAGTTGTCTCGTTGGCACTCATACCACATCTTCTTATATCTATTTTAAGCCATGACAACTTCTTCTAATCTGGAATTATCATGAACAGGATTTTACATAAAAAAGAGAATATTATTACCCGTCGCAAAAGAGTTGAGACACAGATAAGGCGATTCAATTATTATGAATAAAGCCATTCAGGACTAGTGTGAACCAATGAACATCAGAACTAATGGTAAGTAAAAAGCCATTCAGGACGAGTGTGAACCAATGAATATCAGAAGTAATGGAAGGTAAAATAAAATCCATTCAGCACGAGTGTGAACCAATGAAAACCTTAGAACAACTGGTAGGTACAGGGCGATTGAAGAACGATCATAGGCATATAAAAGTACAAACATGTGTCTGTGATCTGCCTGTAAATGGAAGTTTACAAACACCCAGGAAAAACAGATGAATTCATTTGTTTCTGGGGTGAACAACATATAACTTAGAATAAAAGGTTTTGTTGGGAATTTCTTTTCAACTATTTTGGATAGATATTGAATATCTTCTAATTACTTGATATTATCAATCCTTAAGAGTCCGTAATTTAGTTGCAAATTCCGATTTATGAAATAATTTAAGAATCTCCAAGTGGGCATGGAAAACTGCCATACAAAGAATTTTGGTAAAGATTGAAACCTTTGACCAATGAATTTTTGTGTGCAAATAAATTCATTGGAGAATGTTCGATTTAACTATTATGCAGAACATAATGTTTTGTAAATATTGTATATATGGATTGTTGTTGCAAAGTTTGTATTTAAGAAAAAACTAAAGAAAACTTTACGTTAATTAAATGGCACTTACCAAAGGCCTGGATATTTATGAATCATAAGTTTTAATGAAAAATATAAAACAAATCAAATCCTACACACTCGAGACTTTCACAGTTTTCCTTTCAACATTAATGTTGATAAATCAAACATCAAATTCTCTAAAAAAACAAAAAAAAACACTGATTTATAAACCACCTTGAAAACTTTAAAATTTTGAGTGTAACAGAATGAATGGTTTCCAGAATAAAGTCATACAGCATTCTCGCTATTTTTCATTTTTGTTGAATGGTTTATAATAGAAGTATTTTAAGTCATTATATCCGTTTCGTCATGTTCGTAGTGGATTTTAATTTCCGAATTTGGTGATATCCTTCAAGTATTATTTTCAATTACTTCCTATCAATAATTATTTCTTTAAACATCTCTTCTATTTAATTTATATGATTTATAACCAGTGATATTATTAATAAAACGTAGTAGTAAACAGGAAGTAGTGGTTAGACATAGTCTGAATGAAAAAAAGTGGTAAATCATAAGTTATAAATAATCAGATATTTTCACCAGTATAATTGCATTGTAGTCATAATATGTTCTGAATTTCATTTATATCGAAAGTTGATTAAATTCAGACAAGCCAATTTTAAAATACAATATTCTAAAACGCTTTAAAAAGGTTTTCAAACGAAAAATTGCTAACCATTTGAAAGTGATCAACTCCATTTACTTGCCTTTTCTCGGTTTTAAATTTTAAAAGACAAGTCAAGTGAAATTTAGAACCTGATACAAAAGCGCGACATATTGATAATTGTTTGAAACATAACAAATTATTATTGAACATTTCAAGGGTTTTGTTTACTGTCGTTTGTCTTCTCTTCGTTTGTCTTTTTTCATGGTATTGTTTGTTTTTCTTCAACTTATTTTTTGTTGTCCTTTTATCAACGTAGATCATTATACAAATATCAAACGGAATGGAGACGATTTTTGTATTCTCAGAATCTTTAGTTATTGTTATGTATGTGTACAGTTTTGCGAAAAGAGTAGAGAATATACCAAATTATTTAAAACTTTTAAAAGTTCGTGCGTCCGAAGAGCTTTAGTGGATTTACCTTCACCAGGAAAACTAATCTAAATATTTGATAGTCAAGGATGTATACACATGTTAAAACGTTAGTAGCTAAGTGACCGAAAGAGACATCAAAATAATTTCCAATTGTACATGGCCAAATTTCCAATTCTACATGGCCAAATTTCCAATTCTACATGGCCAAATTTCCAATTCTACATGGCCTCCCCTAGGGAGTTAGAACCTTCTTATTAATAATGTCTTGATTTATCGAGGGCCAATTTTCAGAAAAGAATGTTATAAATAATTTTATTACCGAAGCACTGCATACTGAGATGGTGATAACCTTGGGGACTATTAGGCCACCAGCATTGGTATTGACCCGGTTCCAGTAAATAGTTAATGAATTTCTTGCGTCCGAAGCGCTTTTCTGAATTAACCATCACCAGGAACGACCAATCTTAGATTTTTGAAAGCCATCGATATACGGGGGTCATATATACGTACGAACATTAGAAGCTGAGTGAACACAAGGGACCGAAAAAAATAGTCAAATCCATTGTGATCAATTTTGCCTGAGTGAGGTGGAACTTTATTATTGGATAATTTCTGGATTTATCAATGGTGAATTTGTTTTAGAAACGTTTGCTATAAATCGTGTCAGTATCGGAGCCGGTCTTCTCCACATAATCCTTGGTTGTTACAAATGGCTGACCAACATTATGATATCCTCATGATCTATTGCGAGCCAACACTCTTTATCGGCTTTCTCGGCAACCGACCGACTAACCTAATCATATCACAACAGACTGTAACTCATAAATCCGCCCAGCTAAAATAACATATTACAAACTAATCTTATAAACGCGCAACCTCCCCTCCCCGTTTTGAAGGTTCTTTAATGAAATATTTGAGAGTAATACTGCGGTAAAAAGTATAACAAAAATACCGAACTCCAAGGTAAATTAAAAAAGGCAAGTCCATAAAAACAGACAAAATCAAACGTTATCAACCAATTGATTTCATTCCAACAAAATATATACTTTACAGATAATATAAGATGGCCAGACCTCCCTGGGTACGAGGAAGATGACGAATTACTTGGAGCTGCAATGTCTATGTTTGATGACACCATAATTGTAAGTAAACAACAGTTATCAAACATTGTCTTAAGAAAATTACATTTTTCTTGACCTCGATTGGCTTTTTATATGACTCCATTGATGTAAATATGCCACAATCAGACAATATTGTAAATAATATTAACTTTTAACCTAAACATATGTTATACATTATGCTATAAAATTATCAAAACCCAATTCACTTTTGACTATTTCAAGAGTTACAACACTCTTCCTTTATTGATTTAGATTCTGCTGAGTTTAGAATAAATGATGTGGTTCATAAGTGTTTTCGTTCCTCCTTTTTTATATAGATTAGACCGTTGGTTTTCCTGTTTGAATGGTTTTACACTAGTCATTTTTGGGCCCTATATAGCTTGCTGTTCGGTGTGAGAAAAGGCTCCGTGTTGAAGGCCGTACTTTGACCTATAATGGTTTACTTTAATTTACAAATTGTGACTTGGATGGAAAGTTGTCTCGTTGGCACTCATACCACATCTTCTTATATCTATTTTAAGCCATGACAACTTCTTCTAATCTGGAATTATCATGAACAGGATTTTACATAAAAGGAGAATATTATTACCGTCGCAAAAGAGTTGAGACACAGATAAGGCGATTCAATTATTATGTAGCAACAAGGGCTAACAGGATACGTAAATAACACATTTTTACATCACGTGGTCTCATTGAAGTTGCAATCTTTGTCTTATATTTAATGATAAGAACCTCAAATTAATATCCTTGCATAATTCATTAGCTTTAACCAGTCAGTGGCATTACTCATACAACTAACTTTCAAAATTACCTATGCAAATTTTATTGAAAACGAGGTTCTATCAAATATTGCTTATGTTCTACTAAGTAACTTTTGTAAATTTCATTTATATAGGTGTCCTTACCTACAGATTTTACTAGCATAAACAAATTGATTAAGACAAGTTGTTATTTTTCCCATAAAGTATAAAAATGATCATTATGAAACAATAATTGCCTTTCAGACGTACATACACTTAATGTTGACGCTTCTTTGTCAAATATTGGTCTTTTGGAACTATGATCATTGATTTTTGGTTGCCTGACGTCCAGTGGCAAATATTTCATGCATGTTCAGGACGAGAACAAATTAGAAATATATACAACAGGTTGGTCCTGTAATAGAGACCATCGTGGATGAAGATCGGGAAAAAATTTGGACTGCTCCTGGAAAAGAAGGGTATATTGGATAGGGACAGAGATATGGCCTTGCAACAGGTTGCCTACGGAACCCTCAAACAGTTGTTGCAAGGGTTCTTCACGTGCACAGAGCGTGGCAGTCTCTACACAAGGCACAGAATTAACGTCTACATTATTACCGGACGTGCATGTGTACTTTTTTGTGCGATTAACTATTATTGTACTTCTTAAACTAATGTACTATATTTGTTTATTTTTTGAAGACTTGTGCTCCTCTCTGGAAGAATATGATTCCTCTGAAAAATTTCAAGTTTGTCCATCCTATTGGAAGGTGCTTCAGCATAGATAGAAATTTGCAATCGTATACAACGAAACAGTTTAAAAACAACTTCTTCAAAAACAAATATCCACATGAATTAGATTACATATTTGCTCAGATAGGACTTTCAATATCTAACAAAAAGGTAATGACATAAGACGACAAGAAAGCTATTTAAAATTATTATAACATTCGAATTTCGCCTTGAGATAAATGACATATAATTATCACCACTACAGTTAACATTTAGTCTAGTATATCGGAAACTGCTTGGACCCTGAAGCACATGGAATTTCCTTAAGGTTTCAATAGGGATTGTATTACTTTAAGATGTTTTTCTTTGTTTCTTTGAGCTTGTTTTGTCTGTCTTTTAACGAGTGGTTTATCTGTATGCCATTATTATCGTTGGTCTGGTTATGACAATTTAAAACAAATCATGCAACATCAAAAGCAAAGTCAATTCTTTTGGGGCAACTATTATTCGTGATCTAAAGTTATTTCAAGCGACAATTTGGCAGTTCTATTTTGCCCTGTTAGTCATGTAGCCTTTCTACATATGTATATATTCCTGGCTTTTAAATGTTTGGGAATGTTTCTGTAATAGTTATACACCAAGGGATAGGTGTGTCTGGATAAGAAACCCCGTCGGCCGGAGGCCGAGGGTTTCTTATCCAGACACCTGTATCCAGGTGTATAACTAACTTACACCCCATTCTAAACCCTATATTTGTTAACATTGATTATTAAATGAAAAAAAAAAAAAAAAAAAACGATAGCATATTTATTGACAATTTCAAACCATGATTTATAAGAATATTTTTCTTACATGAAACCCAACTAGTAACCTCTCTTTGGTTATCTTCGTTCAAACTTTGACAAGTGAGTATATTTTACAAATGTCAAAGTTGTTTTGCATATTCCCGTTAAATCCATGTGCTAATATGGATCAGCAGGTCAAGGTTGACTGTTTCGTGTATTCTTATTACAAACAAAAAATACATCATGCTCCTGGTATACAGTTGTCAATATGGACGGGTATAAGACGGACGACATTTTGTGGCAAGCGTTGGATTTGGTAGAAGAGACTAAAGATAGAGGCAATATTATAATCCAAAGTACTTACATGTATCAGTTTAATAAAGGTAATCATAACTGTATTTTATATCTTACGATTTTATCAAATATTCTTCTCCTCTTCTATTCAATTTACACTTGTTTCAGAAATAGAAACTATGAAGTATAACAATAGAACTGGGGTGTAAGTTTAAATAAACCAAGAAAAGCGCGTCGTACGCAAGAAATTACTAAAAGAGAGGCGAAAAAAGGGACAATCAAACTAGTAAGTCGAAAATAAACTGACAATGCCATGGCTAAAAAGAAAAAGACAAACAGACAAACAACCTTTAGATGCATGATTTTTTTCATTAGTTGTTATTGGCTTTGAACTAGCTGTCGGTAACTGCGAGTACTCTTAGATCTCTACTTAGTGTCTTTCTGTTGCATGTATGGATGTATAGGTACCCGTCCACGTCCACTCTTTGTTTTTGTTAGATGTATTTCTATTTGTATCTATCTGATTAGTTAAGCCTTTTTCAACTGATTTTGTTTGTTCTTATGTTGTACTGTTACACCACTGTCACAGGTTAGGGGAGGGTTGGACCCTTTAACTAGTTCAACCCCGCCACATTCTGTTTGTGGCTGTAATTCAGTGGTTGTCACTTGTTGCTGTGTAGCATATTTGTTTTTCGTTTATTATTTTGTACATAAATTAGGCCGTTAGTTTTCTCGTTTGAACTGTTTAGCATTTGTCATTTCGGGGCCTTTTATAGCTGACTATACGGTATGGGCGTTGCTCATTGTTAAAGACCGTACGGTGACCTATAGTTATTTTAATGTCTGTGTCATTTGTGCAAAGTTTTCTCAATGGCAATCATACCGCATCTTCTTATTTTTATAAATAGTACAAAGAAAACTGAAGACTGAGCAACACGAACCCTACAAAAAACTGGGGATGATCGAAAGTGCTCCAGAATGGTAAGCAGATCCTGCTCCACATGTGTCACCCGTCGTATTCTCATGTTAGTACAAACCCGGTAATAAGTCTTATTCATTAGGTCACGCACAGGAAAAAGGGGATGGGATTGTAGTTACGACATTGGGAACATATCCGATATCATCTGTCAACCAACTCGTGATGGCGTCAGTAAAATTTATGAAGGGATGATTTCAACTTTACTACTTGGAATTCTTGGTCTTAATAGTTTCTTTTGAGCAGCAACCATCTTATCAAGGAAATCATGAGAGGAAACACAAGCCCGGGAATATCGTATAAACTGGGAGATATATACTCTGCATGCAGACGCTGCTGGAATGTTGCTACATAGAAATGGAAAGTTCACAATTGGGAAGCTGAAATCATCTCTTTTGTCATAAAGTTTTGTTTTCAACCGACCCTCATTGTCAATTTCTAAATTCTAGTCAAGATGTGAGGCAGACTTAACTCATTGTTGAAGGCCGTACGGTGACCTATAGTTGTTAATTTCTGTGTCATTTGGTCAGTTGTAAAGAGTTGTCTCATTTGCAACCATACCACATCATCTTTGTTTATATTAACTGTATCTGTTGTATCCTTTATCTCATGTTCGATGAGATAGATGCGCTCATCATAGTCACCTAATTTTGAATAATCTAGTGAGAAAACATCATCCATATAGCGGTAAGTAAAGTTAAATGATACTGCTAACTTCTTTTCTTTCTTCCTAAGAAGTTCATGTATGAAGTCAGCCTCATATGAATATAACACATTTGTTGTCAATCAAGAAATCAAGCATCTTGATAATGTCAGTTTCAGAGATTTTTGTTTGAATCAGAGTGTCAAGCATCTTGATAATGTCAGTTTCAGAGATTTTTGTTTGAATCAGAGTGTTTTTTTACAAAGTAGGATTTATCCCTTCCTAAGACAAGATACTTGTATCTACGTTGGCCATTCTATTTTATGAAACAAAGCAGGACTAACTCTCTCAATTTGTCTTTTGGTTTGGAATGAGGACCACTTGTGTAAAGTGCAGAAAAGTAATTTTTTTTAGATGAAGTACTATTTTAATTATTTGAACTCTACAATGAGACGATATCATATATACAACTGAAAAGGAGGAGTTTTTCAAGGTTATTTTCAAACTGTTTTTCTTAAAAATTGAATGAGACAAGAATAAAACTATTTAAGCAATAGTATAACGACGCAAGCGATTTAGTGAATCACGAAACCAATTTTTTTTAAGGAATAATGTGTCACATATTGAAAATTCTCATATACATCCATTTTTTAGATTTTTCACTGAGTTAAGCCTTTTGTTTTAAAGGCGAGTAGAATTATGACGTTACCAATCTAACCAACAAAAGAACCCTTTCGAAGTTAATAACGACAGGGATACATGATTGTTTTTATTATTGTTGTACAACATGGAATGATTGAAAACAAAGGTAATACAAGGCAACACGATAATTTATATTTAATTGGTCTGAAATCAAGCCCAACAATGTTGAGTCTTTAAACTTTGGCATCATTTTTATTAGTTCTTCCATAATCGGTGTTTTAGGTAAAAGTGTTCCAAACGCTCTCGAACATTTAGACGCAAAAATAAAAAAAACTATGATTCCAATGTCTTCATTGAAACTAAATAGAGAATTTCAAAAATGTATAACACAGGTACAGACTGCTGAAAGCTTCGGTAAAAAAGTAAAAACCTTTCTTGCCGACTTGTTCCTTTATTCTTATGAGGCTGACTTCATACAGGAACTTCTTAGGAAGAAAGAAAAGTAAGCAGTATCCTTTAAATTTACTTTCTGCTATATGGGTGATGTTCTCTCACTAAATAATTCAAAATTTGGTGACTATGTTTAACGCATCGAACTAGAGATAAAGGATGCAACAGATACAGCCTCATATCTTGACTTATATCTAGAAATTGACAATGAGGGTCGGTTGAAAACAATTCTTTACGACAAAAGAGATGATTTCAGCTTTCCAATTGTGAACTTTTCATTTCTATGTAGCAACATTCCCGCAGCGCCTGCATACGGAGTATATATCTCCCAATTGATACGATATTCCCGGGCTTGTATTTCCTATCATGATTTCCTTGAGAGAAGGTTGCTGCTCACAAGGAAGCTATTAAATCAAGAGTTCCAAATGGTGAAGTTGAAATCATCCCTCCGTAAATTTTACGGACGCCATCATGAGTTGGTTGACCGTTATGGAATATCCGTTTCACAGATGATAGCGGATATGTTCCTAATGTCGTAACTACAATCCCGTTCCTTTTTCACGAATGTGACCTACCGAATTAGACTATTTACCGGGTTTGTACTAGCATGAGAACCACGACGGGTGCCACATGTGGAGCAGGATCGGCTTACCCTTCCGGAGCACCTGAGATCACCCCAAGTTTTTGGTGGGGTTCGTGTTGCTTAGGCTTTAGTTTTCTATGTTGTGTTTTGTGTACTATTGTTTGTTTGTTTGTCTTTTTCTTTTTTAACCATGGCGTTGTCAGTTTATTTTCGATTGATGAGTTTGAATGTCTCTCTGGTATCTTTCGCCCCTCTTTTATATACCATATTAGAAACGCGATTTGCATAATCCGTATGAGCTGCAGTGCTACAGTTAGATGTTCTGTGTTTATGTATTTGTAGAAAGCTTAGGTTCGTGCTGAAATTTTTATCTTCCCATCGTGTGTTTTATATTTGGTTTAATGTTTTCCCTCTGATTCTCTGTACTGACTAAGATTATTTAAATTTTATATTTAACAGTATAAAGATGATTCAATGTTAAACGTACTAATAGGAGCTCCAGGATTCTTTGAAAATAAAGGTTTGTTTCCTACTTCAAGACACATACACATTTTTTTCTTCCACACATCAGTTATATTTTAACAATATCAAATGTTATGTTATATTAAAATTGAGAATGGAAATGGGAATATGTCAAAGAGACAACAAACCGACCAAAGAGCAGATAACAGCCGAAGGCCACCAATGGGTCTCCAACGCAGCGAGAAAATCCCGCACCCGGAAGTGGTCCTCAGCTGGCCCCTAAATAAAATTATGTACTAGTTATTATTCCTTTCACAAGGAAGTAATGTGTGTTTGATAATTCTGTATGCTATATAAACAGCTATTTCTGAATCAAATCTGTTATATTTATCACACTTTACCGCTATTGGTGGACTGTTAGTCTCTCTGGGTATCATCAGAAAAAGGATTTGATTAGTAACAAACTTTTCTATTCTCCGTTCATAAATAAGAAAAACACTTTGGTTAACAAACTTGTATATAAGGCATTATATATTTCAAAACAAACAGATGAAATCTCCCTAAATCTGAAGTATATTGCGAATCGACAGATATTTACATTATCAGGTCATTACCAAGGTTACGGATAATTGTATCATTACACCAGTGTTTTGAAAAATTTTTTGGGGAAGACCAGGTGAAAGAATATCAGTTATATTAAGGTATTTAACTTCATTATGTAGCTCTTTGGTGTAAGAATCATACAAGTATTGTATAAATGTATAGCGAGATGTGTTTTTGTTTACTAATATGGTTGTATATATGGTTAAACTGCTACTAATAAAAACTTTTGATACCAACAGGTGGCTTTTACAGTATACTGGTAAAACGATTGATACGTTTTTTGATAGCTTCACCCAATATGAATTTGCTGAAGATGCCCAGAAGAAAGGTCTACAGCATGGCAGCTTAATGGGTAAGACATCATTGCATCATTGCATTTGTCACTATCCTCACTAGTAAACATGAGAAAGACCTCTTTCTTAAGCTGAAATGCTTCGAGCAAAGACACATGGTCAATAATTTGACAAACACCACCTACAAACTGCCATCATCTGGACAAGATAAATGTAATATATAAACCAGGAAATTTGGTTTTCAAAAATCACAAGAAAAAAAAAAAATGAAAACCAAATGTTATAAATTTCATGCGTCCGAAGCGCTTTTCTGGATTTGCCTTCATCAGGAACGCGCAGAGCCGAATATTTGAAAGCCAAGGATTTATAACGATCGAAAACGTTGAAGAGCTTTAAACCAAAAGAATATAAAATAAAAGCCAAATCCATCTAAGGTCAACTTTGCAATTAATCCTTTGATACAGTAAGCCATTGCATGTGCTGAAATTATGTTTGAAATAAAACAACTAAATAGGTGATAAAAGTAGAATTCGATTGGTCAAAATGCGTGATCTTTTGTTAGATTTAAAGCAAGATAAAATCAATATGTAATGAACGTTCTGAATATTTTTGAATTTGTGATTTATATCATTTTGAAAAAGCTATTATATTATTTGTTTGTGGGTTTCTCTGTGATGAATGTTCTTGCGTGTGTTTGTGCTGTATTTCTGTCACGTAGTGTTGTCATTTTAGCGATATATTTCTTTAACATTGTCATAAAGCGGGAGGTTTGGCTAGCCATTAAACCAGGTTCAACACACCATTTTTTCTTAAAATGTCCTGTACCAAGTCAGGAATATGGCAGTTGTTATCAAATAGTTCGTTTTTGTTGCACTGAAGTGTTCCTATTATTCCTTTGTTTTCCTCTTATAGTTGATGTGTTTCCCTCGGTTTCAGTTTGTAACCCGGATTTGTTTTCTCTCAATCGATTTATGACTTTTGCACACCGGTACACTACTGTTGCCTTTATTTGTAGAGTTGTGGACACACTAAAGTATAGTAACGAAACCCTGTTAAAACGTTATTTTCAAGATATAGATATTAAAGTTTATACAATTATTTTCACAATACTCGTCCAAACAATTTCCATGACAATGATAATATTGAAAGGCAATTTTATGATTATTTGAACTACACACGATAAGACATAACACATTATTCAACCGAAACCATAACAGAAACATAAAAAAAAAATACATGAATGTTGGATGTACAAAATACCGAGACACGTCGTATAGCAATGCAAATTCACACTCGGTATAACAGTCATATATTCGGGAATATAACAATGATGGTATTAAAAGGCAATTTTATAATTATTAGGACAACAAACGATAAGACACAACACATTATTCAACCGAGACCATAACAGAAACATCAAAAATAAATACATGAATGTTGGATGTACAAAATACCGAGACACGTCGTATAGCAATGCAAATTCACACTCGGTATAACAGTCATATTCGGGAATAGGTCACGTTCGGTACTTAGCAGACAGACGACATAGATGTTAAACCACAATCTAAGACATGGTAAAAATGTCATTAGTTAGTTTAGACACAGACACATCGTATAGATCAACCAATTCGTGATGGTGTCCATACAATTTACGGAGTGTCATTCTTAATCTTTCCTCCTCATAACTCTGTTAAAGCAGTTTCTGCGTAAGGAGCACACTCCTGTATATGAAGTGTGAACATGCACGAGCATATTGTATCAATTGAAATATGTAAACACCATACGACGGAGCAGAGGGTATGTTACTGCTGAGAAATGGAAATTGATAATTGGGAAGTTGAAATCATCCCGTTTGTCATAGATTTTAGTGTGAAGTCGTCCATCTGTGTCAATATTGAGGAAAAGGTCAAGGTATGAAGCAGTCCTTCTTGCATCAGTAGTATCCTTAATTTCAAGTACACTGGGATATATGAGATTAAAGTACTGACTGAAATATGAGTTATTCAGTGATAGGACATCATCAATATATCTGAAAGTAAAATTTAAGAATTTTGCAAATGGCTGTATTTGTAAATATCACATTTTGAGTTAGATAATTTTGAATCCGATTGAAAACAAAGGTAATACAAGGCAACACGATAATTTATATTTAATTGGTCTGAAATCAAGCCCAACAATGTTGAGTCTTTAAATTTTGGCATCATTTTTATTAGTTCTTCCATAATCGGTGTTTTAGGTAAAAGTGTTCCAAACGCTCTCGAACATTTAGACGCAAAAATAAAAAAATCTATGATTCCAATGTCTTCATTGAAACTAAATAGAGAATTTCAAAAATGTATAACACAGGTACAGACTGCTGAAAGCTTCGGTAAAAAAGTAAAAACCTTTCTTGCCGACTTGTTCCTTTATTCTTATGAGGCTGACTTCATACAGGAACTTCTTAGGAAGAAAGAAAAGAAGTAAGCAGTATCCTTTAAATTTACTTTCTGCTATATGGGTGATGTTCTCTCACTAAATAATTCAAAATTTGGTGACTATGTTTAACGCATCGAACTAGAGATAAAGGATGCAACAGATACAGCCTCATATCTTGACTTATATCTAGAAATTGACAATGAGGGTCGGTTGAAAACAATTCTTTACGACAAAAGAGATGATTTCAGCTTTCCAATTGTGAACTTTTCATTTCTATGTAGCAACATTCCCGCAGCGCCTGCATACGGAGTATATATCTCCCAATTGATACGATATTCCCGGGCTTGTATTTCCTATCATGATTTCCTTGAGAGAAGGTTGCTGCTCACAAGGAAGCTATTAAATCAAGAGTTCCAAATGGTGAAGTTGAAATCATCCCTCCGTAAATTTTACGGACGCCATCATGAGTTGGTTGACCGTTATGGAATATCCGTTTCACAGATGATAGCGGATATGTTCCTAATGTCGTAACTACAATCCCGTTCCTTTTTCACGAATGTGACCTACCGAATTAGACTATTTACCGGGTTTGTACTAGCATGAGAACCACGACGGGTGCCACATGTGGAGCAGGATCGGCTTACCCTTCCGGAGCACCTGAGATCACCCCAAGTTTTTGGTGGGGTTCGTGTTGCTTAGGCTTTAGTTTTCTATGTTGTGTTTTGTGTACTATTGTTTGTTTGTTTGTCTTTTTCTTTTTTAACCATGGCGTTGTCAGTTTATTTTCGATTGATGAGTTTGAATGTCTCTCTGGTATCTTTCGCCCTCTCTTTATATACCATATTATAAACGCGATTTGCATAATCCGTATGAGCGCTGTGTTACAGTTAGATGTTCTGTGTCATGTTTATCTATTTGTAGAAAGCTTAGGTTCGTGCTGAAATTTTTATCTTCCCATCGTGTGTTTTATATTTGGTTTAATGTTTTCCCTCTGATTCTCTGTACTGACTAAGATTATTTAAATTTTATATTTAACAGTATAAAGATGATTCAATGTTAAACGTACTAATAGGAGCTCCAGGATTCTTTGAAAATAAAGGTTTGTTTCCTACTTCAAGACACATACACATTTTTTTCTTCCACACATCAGTTATATTTTTAACAATATCAAATGTTATGTTATATTAAAATTGAGAATGGAAATGGGGAATATGTCAAAGAGACAACAAACCGACCAAAGAGCAGATAACAGCCGAAGGCCACCAATGGGTCTCCAACGCAGCGAGAAAATCCCGCACCCGGAAGTGGTCCTCAGCTGGCCCCTAAATAAAATTATGTACTAGTTATTATTCCTTTCACAAGGAAGTAATGTGTGTTTGATAATTCTGTATGCTATATAAACAGCTATTTCTGAATCAAATCTGTTATATTTATCACACTTTACCGCTATTGGTGGACTGTTAGTCTCTCTGGGTATCATCAGAAAAAGGATTTGATTAGTAACAAACTTTTCTATTCTCCGTTCATAAATAAGAAAAACACTTTGGTTAACAAACTTGTATATAAGGCATTATATATTTCAAAACAAACAGATGAAATCTCCTAAATCTGAAGTATATTGCGAATCGACAGATATTTACATTATCAGGTCATTACCAAGGTTACGGATAATTGTATCATTACACCAGTGTTTTGAAAAAATTTTTGGGGAAGACCAGGTGAAAGAATATCAGTTATATTAAGGTATTTAACTTCATTATGTAGCTCTTTGGTGTAAGAATCATACAAGTATTGTATAAATGTATAGCGAGATGTGTTTTGTTTACTAATATGGTTGTATATATGGTTAAACTGCTACTAATAAAAAACTTTTGATACCAACAGGTGGCTTTTTACAGTATACTGGTAAAACGATTGATACGTTTTTTGATAGCTTCACCCAATATGAATTTGCTGAAGATGCCCAGAAGAAAGGTCTACAGCATGGCAGCTTAATGGGTAAGACATCATTGCATCATTGCATTTGTCACTATCCTCACTAGTAAACATGAGAAAGACCTCTTTCTTAAGCTGAAATGCTTCGAGCAAAGACACATGGTCAATAATTTGACAAACACCACCTACAAACTGCCATCATCTGGACAAGATAAATGTAATATATAAACCAGGAAATTTGGTTTTCAAAAATCACAAGAAAAAAAAAAATGAAAACCAAATGTTATAAATTGCATGCGTCCGAAGCGCTTTTCTGGATTTGCCTTCATCAGGAACGCGCAGAGCCGAATATTTGAAAGCCAAGGATTTATAACGATCGAAAACGTTGAAGAGCTTTAAACCAAAAAGAATATAAAAATAAAAAGCCAAATCCATCTAAGGTCAACTTTGCAATTAATCCTTTGATACAGTAAGCCATTGCATGTGCTGAAATTATGTTTGAAATAAAACAACTAAATAGGTGATAAAAGTAGAATTCGACTGGTCAAAATGCGTGATCTTTTGTTAGATTTAAAGTAAAATAAGATCAATATGAAACGAACGTTCTGAATATTTTTCGATTTGTGATTTATATCATTTTGAAAAAGCTATTATATTATTTGTTTGTGGGTTTCTCTGTGATGAATGTTCTTGCGTGTGTTTGTGCTGTATTTCTGTCACGTAGTGTTGTCATTTTAGCGATATATTTTTTAACATTGTCATAAAGCGGGAGGTTTGGCTAGCCATTAAACCAGGTTCAACACACCATTTTTTTCTTAAAATGTCCTGTACCAAGTCAGGAATATGGCAGTTGTTATCAAATAGTTCGTTTTTGTTGCACTGAAGTGTTCCTATTATTCCTTTGTTTTCCTCTTATAGTTGATGTGTTTCCCTCGGTTTTAGTTTGTAACCCGGATTTGTTTTCTCTCAATCGATTTATGACTTTTGCACACCGGTACACTACTGTTGCCTTTATTTGTAGAGTTGTGGACACACTAAAGTATAGTAACGAAACCCTGTTAAAAACGTTATTTTTCAAGATATAGATATTAAAGTTTATACAATTATTTTCACAATACTCGTCCAAACAATTTCCATGACAATGATAATATTGAAAGGCAATTTTATGATTATTTGAACTACACACGATAAGACATAACACATTATTCAACCGAAACCATAACAGAAACATAAAAAAAAAATACATGAATGTTGGATGTACAAAATACCGAGACACGTCGTATAGCAATGCAAATTCACACTCGGTATAACAGTCATATATTCGGGAATATAACAATGATGGTATTAAAAGGCAATTTTATAATTATTAGGACAACAAACGATAAGACACAACACATTATTCAACCGAGACCATAACAGAAACATCAAAAATAAATACATGAATGTTGGATGTACAAAATACCGAGACACGTCGTATAGCAATGCAAATTCACACTCGGTATAACAGTCATATTCGGGAATAGGTCACGTTCGGTACTTAGCAGACAGACGACATAGATGTTAAACCACAATCTAAGACATGGTAAAAATGTCATTAGTTAGTTTAGACACAGACACATCGTATAGATCAACCAATTCGTGATGGTGTCCATACAATTTACGGAGTGTCATTCTTAATCTTTCCTCCTCATAACTCTGTTAAAGCAGTTTCTGCGTAAGGAGCACACTCCTGTATATGAAGTGTGAACATGCACGAGCATATTGTATCAATTGAAATATGTAAACACCATACGACGGAGCAGAGGGTATGTTACTGCTGAGAAATGGGAAATTGATAATTGGGAAGTTGAAATCATCCCGTTTGTCATAGATTTTAGTGTGAAGTCGTCCATCTGTGTCAATATTGAGGAAAAGGTCAAGGTATGAAGCAGTCCTTCTTGCATCAGTAGTATCCTTAATTTCAAGTACACTGGGATATATGAGATTAAAGTACTGACTGAAATATGAGTTATTCAGTGATAGGACATCATCAATATATCTGAAAGTAAAATTTAAGAATTTTGCAAGGTGCTTTTTCTCTTTGTCTTTTAGAAGGTTCTGAATGAATTCTGTTTCATACAAGTACAAAAACAAGTCGGCCAGAAGGGGTGCACAATTAGTTCCCATCGGAATACCGACTGTCTGTTGAAATTTCAATCCTCCAAACTCAACAAATATATTGTCTATTAAAAAGTCCAGCATTTTGATAATATCATCTTCACTGTATTTTCTGATATAATCACTGTGGTTCTTCACTAAATAAGAATTATTACAACCCAAAACAAGAAATTTATAACTACGATTCCCATTTTTATAGAAAAAGCTCTGTTTAATGAGATGGTAAAGTCGACCTTTCAATTGAGCATAGGGAAAAGGAGTGTAAAGCGTAGAAAAATCAAAGGTTTTCATGCTGCTGCAAAATTGCAGAGATTGTGATCTGAGATTTAGCAGTAGGTCTTTAGAAATTTTTAGAATCCACATCTGATTGACACCATTGGTTGAATATATCTCATCACAATATTTTTTAAAGCCATCTTTTACTGTAGAAAGAATAGTAGTCAACACTTTAGTCGAACATCTTGATGATCCAGCTATGTATCGGTCTTTATACGGAGTTTTGTGAAGTTTTGGTATCTAGTATAATGACGGTAGATTTTCTTCGTTTTTTTTTTAAGTTAATACCAAATGAAAGAAGGACAGATTTGTGATTTTGTAAAATTTCATCCTTTGTAAATGATTTTAAAGAATATGTAGGATTACCAGTTTTGCTGTTTATTTCAAGCTCTTTTGTGAGACATTGTAAATAATGGTTTTTACATACGAAGACAATATTATTGGAGACTTTATCTGCTGGAACAACGACATATTTGTCATGCAAAGAGGATAAAGCATCCACAACCTCCGTGTTCTTGAATGGGTTAGAAACCCTTGTGCTCATAGTACATCGTAGTTTCTGAATGCGCTTCTGAATGCATGATCGAATAGCTTTGATCCATTCAGACAAAGTGTCCAGTTCTGGTTTGTCTGGTTCGCGCTTTACCCATTTTCTAGCATAGTCCTCAACTGCATCCATTAGTAACCTGAAGATATACAAAACCAATTTAAACTTAAACTGGAACATTTTATGAACAGCTCCTAAACAACCAAACAAAATATTAATAAGTCTTGTCCAAATTTTACACTGTTCACTTGCAGCCATTTGCATCTGTTCAGTCTATTAAAATAATCTATCAGATTTTGATGCTATAAAAAAAGTGAAAAACAAAAATACCGACCTCCGAGGAATATTCGAATCGAAAAGTCCCTTATCAAATGGCAAAATCAAAAAATTAACAGATCAAAAGAGAGGCAAAAGAGACCAGAGGGACATTCAAACTCATATTTCGAAAATAAACAGACAACGACTTGACTAAAAAAGAAAAAGGTCAATAGAAAACTAAAGACTGAGCAACACGAACTCCACCAAAAGCTGGGGGTGATCTCAATCGAATAGAAAACAGCTGTCATATTCCTGACTTGTACAGGTATTTCCGTATGTAGAAAATGATGGATTAAACCTGGTTAGAAGTATAAGTACCTAGCCACGCCAAAAGGATATTACCAAAAATGGACTAAACAGTAAAGGTTAATAATTTAACCAAGAAAAGAAATTATATGTAATGTTACAGCAAATATAATCAGTACTAAGTCATTGTTAAATATGTTGGCTTACAAGAAACTAACATATATTGAAAGGGTTATATAAATAAAAACTTTAGCACGTCCAATATTGGTTCAACTTCTGACTGTCCTTCCATACCTATCAAAAGGGGTTCTGAATGAGACTTGGAACATATTATTTTCATTTTTTTATGGAAAAGAAAACCAGATGAAGTAAAGAGATCAATGGTTATTTCCGAAGAATTTGATGGAGGTCTTAAGATGCATAATATTTACTATTTTTTGTTGTAGTGAAAAAATATCTTGGCTGTATAAAACATTAGATCCAGTAAATTTCTCACCTTGACACATTTTGTTTGCTACGCTATATAAAGAAATTCGGAGGCGACACAATTTTACATTTAAGTCAAGAGGGATTACTTTATCTAGCTATGAAAGTCAATCCTCCTGGCATGATATCATGAATATGGATGAACCAAAACATCAAAACAGATGGCAAGTAATCTGGAAGATCAAACATAGTAATAACCCTATTTCTCGTATCAAACATAAAGCTAAAAGAATTCGCCAAGGAATTTGTGTTTGTCCCGGCTGATAAGGCTGTCAATAATATCATTATTGTTTGACGTAAATTTTACATTGAGGTTCTGCAAAAGGAAATCACGAATTATCCAACATTCCAACTGACTCTTTTTTTTCGGAAAATGACCTCTGTACCAAACACAAACTTTTAGCTACCTCTGTATGAAAGTTCCGACTATGTATTGGCTTCCGAAGCTGCACAAAACAACTTACAAATATAGATTTATTTCGTCTTCAAACCATTGTTCTACTACTAAACTGTCTATTCTACTTACTAGTACACTTGGTACAATCAAATTCTTGGTAAAATATTGTTCTAAAAAGGCCTTTGAAAATAGTGGAATTAATTACTTTTGGAGTGTCAAAAACTCGTTGGATGTACTTGATAAATTGCATGCTTATATTTGTGATTTCGAATCTGTTCAAAGTTTTGATTTTCTACCCTATATACCACTTTGCCTCAGAAAAACCACACACCTAATTAAATGGGCATGTTAAAAGCCAGAATGCGAATTTATATGTTCAAACTCTTTTAGGTCATTTTCTAATAACAACAAACAAAAGAAATATGTCAATTGGACCTGCTATGATACGATAACTGAATTTAATTTTTTACTAGAAAACATTTTTGTTCGCTTTGGAGATTTCGTATATCGTCAAGTTATCGGAATTCCAATGGGGACTAACTGTGCACCACTTATTGTGGACCTGCTTCTGTATTGTTATGAGTTACAATTTATAACTAAAATCAGCTAAGATAGACACATCGAAACAACATCTTATACAAAAACTTTTAGATATTTGGATGATTTATTGGCTCTCAATAATGACGACTTCAGTATGAACACTAAAGAGATTTATTCTGCTGAACTGGCTTTAAATAAAGCTAATGCTAACAATGAACACTATCCTTTCCTGGCTCTTGTTATCTATATCTTAAACGGGAAGCTTAATACCAAAATTTACGATAAAAGAGATGATTTTTCATTTCTTATTGTTAATTATCCATTTTAGATGTTCCCTTGTCATCTTCTTATGGTGTTTATATATCCCAACTTGTTCGATTCGCCCGTGAATGTAACAACAATTTTAACGACAGAAATCTCTGTATTACTGAAAAATTATTACACCAGAGTTTTCGTTATCACAAACTAGTCAAAACATTTACAAAATTTTATCATTGGAACAAGGACATCGTTCTTAAATATAAATCAACAAGCAGACATCTTATACGTTCAGGTATTTCACATCCAATCTTTTATGGTAATATTCTATACTAAGCACAGAAATGTCGGTATTCACCCCAAAAGCTAGCCAAACCTTTAAACAGACTTATCCAGAAGGGGTGTAGTAACGATGTAATATTTTGGTATTAATATTGATTCACTCATAGGGTCTTTGCATCGGAATTAAACACATTTATTCTAAAACCAGTTGGTTATGTTTTTCTTATATATTTTATGATGGAATGATACTTAACTCCTAACGGGAGGGATTGTGCTTGATTTAATTATGATGAAGACATACTCTTTCAATCAGTTTAATTGAGGTCTGGAGCTGGCTTGTTAGTAACTGCTAGTAGTCCCTTTTTGAGAAATGTATCATTGTCATTTTGCTTAATTTCTTTTGTTACCTATTCTGACATCAGACTCGGACTTCTTTTAAACTGAATTTTTCTGTGCATATTGCTGTGTGTTTGTTTATTCTATATTGGCTAGAAGTATAGGGGAGGGTTGAGATCTCACAAAACATGTTTAACCCTGCCGCATTTGTGTGCCTGTCCCAAGTCAGGACTTCTGGCCTTTGTTAGTCTTGTATGTTTTTTTTTTAATTTTAGTTCTATTATATGTATCGGAGTTTAGTGTGACGTCCAATTTCACTTAAATATTAAACATTTTTGTTGAGGGGCCAGCTGAAGCCCGCCTCAGAGTACGGATTTTCTATCTGTGTTGAAAACCCATTGGTAGCCTTGGGCTGTTTTCTGCTCTTTGGAAGGTTGTTGTCTCTTTGACACATTCACCATTTCTAATCTCAATTTTATATTAAGAATTGTGTATTTCTAATTAAGGATCTGGTGTCAGAAGGTAATACTTTTTCATAATCAGAGTTTTTAAGAAGTAAAATATCAATTCCGATTTATGGAGTGTAATAGCATTATAAATTCAATTATAACAAGTAATCCTGTGTTAGGATGCTAACACAAAAGTCGCCAAAACGGCCCCCAACCATTGTTCTGCTGTTTCCATGGTAACGGCAGCCATTTTGAAATTTCATAGTCGAATAGCACATCTACACATGACAAGTCACATTACTTATAAGTTTCATAAAATTGGACCAATTTTCAAATTTAGGCATTCGTGTTTCCATGGTTACGGTGGCCATTTGGAAATTCCAAAGTCAAATGCCACATCTATATGAGACAGTCAACATTTGTGTAAAGTTTCATTAAGTTTGAAGCATTTTGAATTTTTTACATTTTCCAGTTTCCATAAAGTCGACCTTTCAATTGAGCATAGGGAAAAG
Source organism: Mytilus coruscus (assembly GCA_017311375.1). Lineage (NCBI taxonomy): Eukaryota > Metazoa > Mollusca > Bivalvia > Mytilida > Mytilidae > Mytilus > Mytilus coruscus. The sequence goes on along the minus strand of CM029596.1, from coordinate 812,288 downwards.
GAGTGTAAAGCGTAGAAAAATCAAAGGTTTTCATGCTGCTGCAAATTGCAGAGATTGTGATCTGAGATTTAGCAGTAGGTCTTTAGAAATTTTAGAATCCACATCTGATTGACACCATTGGTTGAATATATCTCATCACAATATTTTTAAAGCCATCTTTTACTGTAGAAAGAATAGTAGTCAACACTTTAGTCGAACATCTTGATGATCCAGCTATGTATCGGTCTTTATACGGAGTTTTGTGAAGTTTTGGTATCAAGTATAATGACGGTAGATTTTCTTCGTTTTTTTAAATGTTAATACCAAAAGAAAGAAGGACAGATTTGTGATTTTGTAAAATTTCATCCTTTGTAAATGATGTTAAAGAATATGTAGGATTACCAGTTGTGCTGTTTATTTCAAGCTCTTTTGTGAGACATTGCAAATAATGGTTTTTACATACGAAGACAATATTATTGGAGGCTTTATCTGCTGGAACAACGACATATTTGTCATGCAAAGAGGATAAAGCATCCACAACCTCCGTGTTCTTGAATGGGTTAGAAACCCTTGTGCTCATAGTACATCGTAGTTTCTGAATGCGCTTCTGAATGCATGATCGAATAGCTTTGATCCATTCAGACAAAGTGTCCAGTTCTGGTTTGTCTGGTTCGCGCTTTACCCATTTTCTAGCATAGTCCTCAACTGCATCCATTAGTAACCTGAAGATATACAAAACCAATTTAAACTTAAACTGGAACATTTTTATGAACAGCTCCTAAACAACCAAACAAAATATTAATAAGTCTTGTCCAAATTTTACACTGTTCACTTGCAGCCATTTGCATCTGTTCAGTCTATTAAAAATAATCTATCAGATTTTGATGCTATAAAAAAAGTGAAAAACAAAAATACCGACCTCCGAGGAATATTCGAATCGAAAAGTCCCTTATCAAATGGCAAAATCAAAAAATTAACAGATCAAAAGAGAGGCAAAAGAGACCAGAGGGACATTCAAACTCATATTTCGAAAATAAACAGACAACGACTTGACTAAAAAAGAAAAAAGATCAATAGAAAACTAAAGACTGAGCAACACGAACTCCACCAAAAGCTGGGGTGATCTCAATCGAATAGAAAACAGCTGTCATATTCCTGACTTGTACAGGTATTTCCGTATGTAGAAAATGATGGATTAAACCTGGTTAGAAGTATAAGTACCTAGCCACGCCAAAAGGATATTACCAAAATGGACTAAACAGTAAAGGTTAATAATTTAACCAAGAAAAGAAATTATATGTAATGTTACAGCAAATATAATCAGTACTAAGTCATTGTTAAATATGTTGGCTTACAAGAAACTAACATATATTGAAAGGGTTATATAAATAAAAACTTTAGCACGTCCAATATTGGTTCAACTTCTGACTGTCCTTCCATACCTATCAAAAGGGGTTCTGAATGAGACTTGGAACATATTATTTTCATTTTTTTTATGAAAAAGAAAACCAGATGAAGTAAAGAGATCAATGGTTATTTCCGAAGAATTTGATGGAGGTCTTAAGATGCATTTTATTTACTATTTTTTGTTGTAGTGAAAAAATATCTTGGCTGTATCAAACATTAGATCCATTAAATTTCTCACCTTGACACATTTTGTTTGCTACGCTATATAAAGAAATTCGGAGGCGACACAATTTTACATTTAAGTCAAGAGGGATTACTTTATCTAGCTGTGAAAGTCAATCCTCCTGGCATGATATCATGAATATGGATGAACCAAAACATCATAACAGATGGCAAGTAATCTGGAAGATCAAACATAGTAATAGCCCTATTTCTCGTATCAAACATAAAGCTAAAAGAATTCGCCAAGGAATTTGTGTTTGTCCCGGCTGATAAGGCTGTCAATAATATCATTATTGTTTGACGTAAATTTTACATTGAGGTTCTGCAAAAGGAAATCACGAATTATCCAACATTCCAACTGACTCTTTTTTCGGAAAATGACCTCTGTACCAAACACAAACTTTTAGCTACCTCTGTATGAAAGTTCCGACTATGTATTGGCTTCCGAAGCTGCACAAAACAACTTACAAATATAGATTTATTTCGTCTTCAAACCATTGTTCTACTACTAAACTGTCTATTCTACTTACTAGTACACTTGGTACAATCAAATTCTTGGTAAAATATTGTTCTAAAAAGGCCTTTGAAAATAGTGGAATTAATTACTTTTGGAGTGTCAAAAACTCGTTGGATGTACTTGATAAATTGCATGCTTATATTTGTGATTTCGAATCTGTTCAAAGTTTTGATTTTTCTACCCTATATACCACTTTGCCTCAGAAAAAACCACACACCTAATTAAATGGGCATGTAAAAAGCCAGAATGCGAATTTATATGTTCAAACTCTTTTAGGTCATTTTCTAATAACAACAAACAAAAGAAATATGTCAATTGGACCTGCTATGATACGATAACTGAATTTAATTTTTTACTAGAAAACATTTTTGTTCGCTTTGGAGATTTCGTATATCGTCAAGTTATCGGAATTCCAATGGGGACTAACTGTGCACCACTTATTGTGGACCTGCTTCTGTATTGTTATGAGTTACAATTTATAACTAAAATCAGCTAAGATAGACACATCGAAACAACATCTTATACAAAAATTTAATAACACTTTTAGATATTTGGATGATTTATTGGCTCTCAATAATGACGACTTCAGTATGAACACTAAAGAGATTTATTCTGCTGAACTGGCTTTAAATAAAGCTAATGCTAACAATGAACACTATCCTTTCCTGGCTCTTGTTATCTATATCTTAAACGGGAAGCTTAATACCAAAATTTACGATAAAAGAGATGATTTTCATTTCTTATTGTTAATTATCCATTTTAGATGTTCCTTGTCATCTTCTTATGGTGTTTATATATCCCAACTTGTTCGATTCGCCCGTGAATGTAACAACAATTTTAACGACAGAAATCTCTGTATTACTGAAAAATTATTACACCAGAGTTTTCGTTATCACAAACTAGTCAAAACATTTACTAAATTTTATCATTGGAACAAGGACATCGTTCTTAAATATAAATCAACAAGCAGACATCTTATACGTTCAGGTATTTCACATCCAATCTTTTATGGTAATATTCTATACTAAGCACAAAAATGTCGGTATTCACCCCAAAAGCTAGCCAAACCTTTAAACAGACTTATCCAGAAGGGGTGTAGTAACGATGTAATATTTTGGTATTAATATTGATTCACTCATAGGGTCTTTGCATCGGAATTAAACACATTTATTCTAAAACCAGTTGGTTATGTTTTTCTTATATATTTTATGATGGAATGATACTTAACTCCTAACGGGAGGGATTGTGCTTGATTTAATTATGATGAAGACATACTCTTTCAATCAGTTTAATTGAGGTCTGGAGCTGGCTTGTTAGTAACTGCTAGTAGTCCCTTTTTGAGAAATGTATCATTGTCATTTTGCTTAATTTCTTTTGTTACCTATTCTGACATCAGACTCGGACTTCTTTTAAACTGAATTTTTCTGTGCATATTGCTGTGTGTTTGTTTATTCTATATTGGCTAGAAGTATAGGGGAGGGTTGAGATCTCACAAAACATGTTTAACCCTGCCGCATTTGTGTGCCTGTCCCAAGTCAGGACTTCTGGCCTTTGTTAGTCTTGTATGTTTTTTTTTTAATTTTAGTTCTATTATATGTATCGGAGTTTAGTGTGACGTCCAATTTCACTTAAATATTAAACATTTTTGTTGAGGGGCCAGCTGAAGCCCGCCTCAGAGTACGGATTTTCTATCTGTGTTGAAAACCCATTGGTAGCCTCAGGCTGTTTTCTGCTCTTTGGAAGGTTGTTGTCTCTTTGACACATTCACCATTTCTAATCTCAATTTTATATTAAGAATTGTGTATTTCTAATTAAGGATCTGGTGTCAGAAAGTAATACTTTTTCATAATCAGAGTTTTTAAGAAGTAAAATATCAATTCCGATTTATGGAGTGTAATAGCATTATAAATTCAATTATAACAAGTAATCCTAATGCTAACACAAAAGTCGCCAAAACGGCCCCCAACCATTGTTCTGCTGTTTCCATGGTAACGGCAGCCATTTTGAAATTTCATAGTCGAATAGCACATCTACACATGACAAGTCACATTACTTATAAGTTTCATAAAAATTGGACCAATTTTCAAATTTAGGCATTCGTGTTTCCATGGTTACGGTGGCCATTTTGGAAATTCCAAAGTCAAATGCCACATCTATATGAGACAGTCAACATTTGTGTAAAGTTTCATTAAGTTTGAAGCATTTTGAATTTTTTTACATTTTTCCAGTTTCCATGGCAACGGCGGCCATTTTGGAAATTCAAAGTCAAATTCAAATCTACATACACTCGTTAACATCTCTGTAAAATTTCATTAAATTTGAAGCATTTTAAAAAGTTTTCACATTTTGCAGTTTCCATGGTAACGGCGGCCATTTTAAAATTCCAAAGTCGAATTACAGCTACATATGGTGCTACCTGTAATAATCTATCATTATATAACATAAAATGTACATAGGAATAATTCAACACTATCACATGACTAATCACGTGACTATTGTTCTAGAATGTTCCATGAAAATTGACCCCTAAAATAATGCCAAGATGACCCCGGGCTAAAATAAAAATGTGGAATGGACACCTGGACATCGGTCTCTTGTATTACACAAAACTTAAAGGTTCTACCAGTAGCGAATCAATAGTCGAAAATGACCCCACCCATGTTCCGGCCCCAAAAGTGCCAAGATGACCCCATTTGAAATAAAAATAGTAAATGCACCCTAGGATACTACCCCAACATCATACCAAATATAAAGTTTCCATCATTTAAGGCTTGGAAGAAAATGGTCGGACAAATTAGGGTTAAGAATAATAATAATAATAATAATAATAATAATAATAATAACAAGTAATCCTGTGTTAGGATGCTAACACAAAAGTCGCCAAACGGCCCCCAACATTGTTCTGCTGTTTCCATGGTAACGGCAGCCATTTTGAAATTTCATAGTCGGATAGCACATCTACACCTGACAGGTCACATTACTAACAAGTTTCATAAAATTGGACCAATTTTCAAATTTAGGCATTCGTGTTTCCATGGTTACGGCAGCCATTTTGAAGATTCCAACGTCGGATGGCACATCTACACATGACAGGTCACATTACTGTCAAGTTTCATAAAGATTGGACCAAATCTAGATTTTTCGCATTTTGTTGTTTCCATGGCAACGGCGGTCATTTTGGAAATTCCAAAGTCAATTTCAAATCTACATACACTCGTTAACATCTCTGTAAAATTTCATTAAATTTGAAGCATTTTAAAAAATTTCACATTTTGCAGTTTCCATGGTAACGTCGGCCATTTTAAAATTCCAAAGTCTAATTCCAGCTACATATGGTGCTACCTGTAATAATCTATCATTATATAACATAAAAAGTACATAGGAATAATTCAACACTATCACATGACTAATCACATGACTATTGTTCTAGAATGTTCCATGAAAATTGACCCCTAAAATAATGCCAAGATGACCCCAGGCTGAAATAAAAAATGTGGAATGGACACCTGTACATCGGTCTCTTGTATTACACAAAACTTAAAGGTTCTACCAGTAACGAATCAATAGTTGAAAAATGACCACACCCATGTTCCGGCCCCCAAAAAGTGCCAAGTTGACCCCATTTGAAATAAAAATAGCGAATGCACCCTAGGGATACTACCCCAACATCATACCAAATATAAAGTTTCCATCATTTAAGGCTTGGAAGAAAATGGTCGGACAAATTAGGGTTAAGAAGAATAATAATAATAATAATAATAATAATAATAATAATAATAAGAAACGCGACAAAACATAAAGTCTCCAAAACTCCGTTTTGGCGACTTAATAATAATAATAATAAGAAACGGGACAAAAATAAAGTCTCCAAAACTCCGTTTGGCGACTTAAATAGATTAAAAATTGTTTTAGAAAAGGTAGCTTTTAGTCGGACGATATTGAAAATAAATTGCTAGATAAATATAAAGGAAGAACCAAAATCCTTCAAAGAAGTAGGAGTAATAAGACCCTTATTTGGCCCAAACATTAATACAAATTTAAAAGTTATCATACATAATCGTTACTTTGTTGAAACTACACTAAGGTACATGGTGTTCAGAAAATAAAAACAAATTTCACATTTAACGAGTTACCATGGCAACAAACTATGACAAAATGTGTATATTTTGTAAAATATCTTGATTTTCCTTGTTCTACGTTTAACTTTGAAGTATATATTAGATTGAAAAAGTATGTGCGCACTCAAGAAACAACTTAATATTTAGTTAGAATATGTCAAAGAATATGTCAATAATTAAAATAAATCTTCTCCTAAATCATTTTGTAGTTTCTTGCCTGCGCACGATGTTTCCTCCAAGGAAATATTGATGGAAAACTGCATAAAGTTAGCAGTTTTCTTTGTTTTCATGAAAATGGTGCATTTTATGACGTAATTGTGACGTCATAACATAAAGAATCATATGTGATTCATTTATTTTTTCTTGATTGTATGCTTTGCAAACATGTGCAAATTTGAAATAGATCTCAATAACTTTGTTATCTTCGGCCAAAACCGGGTCTTAGTGCCCCTACTCCTTTATAAAATATTTTTTAAAAGATAATTAAATATTGGCTTCATCTTCCTCTAAGAACTTGAAAATAGATTAAAATATCCAGATTAAAAATTAAACACTATTACCTCCATGCATTTATAGTAATTAGAAATTCGTGTTTACAAAATTTCCATCCTAAAATTGTTTTGGGATTCCATTCTACCATGTAATTCAATTTTACCATTTGATATCAGACATTACTTAACAACAACCATAATAAACCTATTTCTCGTATCAAACATAAACTTAAAGAACTAGCCAAGGAATTTGTTTTGTCGCCGATAAAGCTGCTAATAATATCATTATTGTTTGACGTAAATTTACATTGAGGTCCTGAAAGAAATCACCAATTCACCAACATTCCAACTGACTCCATTTTCAGAAACATCTGTAACAAACTAATTAGTACCTCTTTACAAGCAGAACCAAATACAATGTCCATTGGGATTATGTTTACAAAATTAACACCTTAAAATATAGATTTATTTCGTCTTCAAGCCATTGTTCCACTACTAAATTGTCTATTCTTTTACCAGTTCACTTGGTACAATCAAAACCTGATAATAAATTGTTCAAATAAGGCCTTTGAAAATAGTGGAATTAATTACTTTAGCTGTCAAAACTCGTTGGAAGTACTCTTGTATTAAAATTAGGTTCTACTTTTAACGTTTCAATAGTGAAATTTGCCACATGTTCCGCCCAAATGCAATTGCCCTTTAGGGGCCAGAAAAGGACGCCCCGTGGAATTCCCACGTATTGAAGACCTATTGGTGACCTTCTGTTGTTTCTGTTCTGGGTCGGTTTTTTTACAATTCCCATTCATTCAATTTATTTCAATAATTTAAGTTGAAAAAAGGCGGACAAATTAGGTAAAGATCCAAAACTCCGTATATATGGACTATAATAATAATAATAATAGAAACGAGAAAGGACAAAACATAAAGTCTCCAAAACTCCGTTTTGGCGACTTAAATAGATTAAAATTGTTTTAGAAAAGGTAGCTTTTAGTCGGACGATATTGAAAATAAATTGCTAGATAAATATAAAGGAAGAACCAAAATCCTTCAAAGAGGTAGGGTAATAAGACCCTTATTTGGCCCAAACATTAATACAAATTTAAAAGTTATCATACATAATCGTTACTTTGTTGAAACTACACTAAGGTACATGGTGTTCAGAAAATAAAACAAATTTCGAAATATTTTACATTTTGGGATTATGTTTTACAAAATTTCTGACTATCCATGATAGACTGAATAAGAAAATTATGACAGTGTATTGCTTTTTGCACAAAAGATGTTATTTTTGGTGTGTTCCAGTTTTGTTAATAGTAAATAGTATTTTGTTGCTATTTAATATTGGCAGTGGCTATTTTGCCGGCTCCGGCAAAATAGCCTCCTTAGCGCAATTTGCCAGCTCCGGCAAAATAGCGATTTATACAGAGTCATCCGTTTTGCTGCTCTTATTTCATTTTTTTCTGTAGACTATATGAAATTAAATTTTTATTGAAACTATAATGTCAGAAGTTGATGGCAGTCTGGTGATAGAGGAGGAAACGTAGAAACCCACCCTGAAATGGTTTCAAGTTCATGTCTAGACACACTAATGAATATAAAATTAATAAAGAAATACCGATATTGTAAAGACGATGCATGGAAATCTAATGGCAACATTTTGTTACGGCCAGAAATCACCTTTAAATTGTAGGCAACAATAGACACAAATCAATAATAAAATTTAACAAGATTTATTATACACAAGTTTACAAGAAGTATTACACAAATAGAAATGTCAACTTAACTGTCAAAATATATGTTCGAGCTTTTGTCTTTTCTTTATCCGAAATTCTTCTCGGGAATCCAAACAGAATATTACGTCCAAAAGGTCACAATCTAGTATGATGTTGTTGTTGTTCGTAAATAAAAGTGTCAATCCAACTGAGAAAACTTCTGAGAATATTAATGTCTATGTCTGATCTGTAATTTCGGTATCTGTATATATAGTTGTCATGGAAACTTCTAGAACACTGTAGAAAGGAAACTCCTAGAAAACTGTAGAACGGAAACTTCTAGAACAATGTAAGAAGTTTAGATTCTGGAATCGTTATGTAAGTCATATAGAAAGTTCCAATCATTCCATCAGTATCTATAATTGTTCCAGTGATTTCTTAACTGCACAGTTAGAATATCATTCTGTAAACAACTACAAATATTATGAAAACTTATTATAAGGCCACACAAAACAAATTAGGCCAACTAAATAAATATGATAGCTACAATATCATAACAGTTTATACAAAGTTAAATATGATATGTATATATCAGCAAATTTTGAATGGAACGTGAACTATCTATTTTACGGGCCGCTATTTTACATAAACCTTATTTATAGTAGTCGTAAAATTGTATTGGTTGTAAACGTTTTATCTTGATTGAGAAACGTTTATTAATGCAAAAATTTTCTTCACATGTACTATAACTTTTGAAGATTTCGAAATTATATACCATTTCTTACCGATAGAAAAAATCTGCAACCAATATAATTAAACTATGGAATACCTTGCTATATAAAACGAAGGAAACATTTCCTTCCATCACATTTTGACATGAGTAACATGATATCGCAAAATCTCTCTCTCTTTACTCCTCCTCCTTCACCAAATAATTCTTTGATCTAAATATTTCCTGGACACAATAAATTATATATATAATGTTCTATAAATGATGCTTTATATCAGATACACGTTTTATATCTAAATGACGAAGACGAAAAACCTATGTAGTTTGTAACTCTTACAAAACAAAGATTTAAGTGTCATAATTTAGAAAAGACAAAACATCCATGGTATTTGTTCCCCTCAATGTCAGAGTCTGATATAAACCGAAGATTGCCAGGAACATATTAAAACTCGTGAAGACTTTTATCGAACCAGCGTCACTTGTGATTACTGATGTCGGTTTTAAAACTGTTATTTTGACTGTAAAAAGTGCTTAAGTCCATGTATGAGTAACATACAGAATGAAAAAAATAACTCCTTTTCTATATTTCTTTATTTTAGAGATAAGCTTCTGTCCAAGTTTCACAAACTTTAACGCAAATCATAAACATCGAATCACCTGAAATAACCAATCAATTGTATTTTGAAAGTTGTTGATTTGTTCTTTGTACGAATACATACAATATTTGTCACTGGACGTTATGCATGCAATCAGTGATCAAATACAAATCTACAGTATTTATAAACATACTGCAATTGTATATATGAAAGTTACTAAATAATATAAATATTAATTATTTTACACATATCTGAAGGATCAAAATAATCAGTTCTACAAACGGTTGTTATTGAAAGACTTAATGCAATTTTACAAATATTACATTCATCTGTAAAATTTCATATCGACGCATCAAACTATTTCCTTTTATCGTGCATAGCTCATTTTCCGATTCACTTGAGGTTTTGACGATCTTCTTACTTGCTCATTACTTTCTAAAATTAAAATCCTACACAAATTGCCAAAACTTTTAATCTCATGCTATTTTACTTGATTTATTTCACTTGACTGGGCGGGGTTTAACTGGTTCGCTGATCATAGACCAATCCATCAAAGACAGGTGTTTTGGGATAAACTAATCAATGAAGGCAGTCGGATAACTTGAAAATGGTAGTTAGACCCAATTGATTTCCTTTATTGAACAGCAATAAGAATTTTCCGTCAAGATTTTACTTTTACTTTTATATGTATATCAAATATTAAATGTAACAAATATTAATATTAACCTCACTATTAGTTATTTTTAATTGGAATAATACAACAGCCGATACTTCAAAATGCTTAATTCTGTAAACAACTACAAATATTATGAAAACTTATTATAAGGCCACACAAAACAAATTAGGCCAACTAAATAAATATGATAGCTACAATATCATAACAGTTTATACAAAGTTAAATATGATATGTATATATCAGCAAATTTTGCAAAAGTCATGCAGACGCAAACAAACATTTTTATACAAGTGTTAGGCGCAGTTCATGTCTGCATTGGTAGCATCTTCCTTGTGCAAGACTAAAAAATTGCATCAAATAAAGGCAATGGTTTTGTAACACTTGCAAAGCATTTTGAGGTGGTTAAATGTTACTTTTGATTTAAAAACTTGTAGGATATTTTTATCGAAATTTTTAGATATAATGTCGATTGTAATATGCATGCTTTGCTTAATGTGTATTATAATATTAAAAAAAAAAAAAAAAAAAACATATATTTTGTAGACACTTCTTATAAAAGTAAAGAATATCAATTATAATATGCATGCTTTGCTTATGTATAAATGTTTTAAAGAAGGCATTTTTTTAGAGATTTTTTTTTATTAAACTTTATGTTTCTATATTTTTTCTATTTTTAATTACAGTCCCTGTAACGTAAAAGTTAACACTTTTTTCATTCGGGAATCGTACGTACAGCGTTCGGGAATCGTTCGTATAGCGTTCGGGCATCGTTCGTACATCATTCGTATAGCGTTCGTACAACGTTCGGTCAGCGTTCGTTCATCGTTCGGTCATCGTATGGTAAATGTCATCGTTTAGGGTTTTGTATATCGTATGGTACATGGTATGGTTTAGCGTTTAGCGTTTCGTTTACCGTATGGTATGTGATATATTTTAGCGTTTCATCTATCGTATGGTATATCGTTTTGTTGAGCGTATGATATATGTTAGGGATTTATTTCAGAGAGTTATTTCAATTCTTATTTTGAGTTCAAATAGTAATAAAAATATGCGGGCCAAAAAAAAATATTATTAGATTGTATTGATTGATGCGTACTTGTATACCCAAAACAACCAAACAAATATCTTATAAAATGTTCATAAAAAAACTAACCGATCAATACCCAGTCAATGGAACGTGAACTATCTATTTTACGGGCCGCTATTTTACATAAACCTTATTTATAGTAGTCGTAAAAATTGTATTGGTTGTAAACGTTTTATCTTGATTGAGAAACGTTTATTAATGCAAAAAATTTTCTTCACATGTACTATAACTTTTTGAAGATTTCGAAATTATATACCATTTCTTACCGATAGAAAAAAATCTGCAACCAATATAATTAAACTATGGAATACCCTGCTATATAAAACGAAGGGGAAACATTTCCTTCCATCACATTTTGACATGAGTAACATGATACTGCAAAATCTCTCTCTATTTACTCCTCCTCCTTCACCAAATAATTCTTTGATCTAAATATTTCCTGGACACAATAAATTATATATATAATGTTCTATAAATGATGCTTTATATCAGATACACGTTTTATATCTAAATGACGAAGACGAAAAACCTATGTAGTTTGTAACTCTTACAAAACAAAGATTTAAGTGTCATAATTTAGAAAAGACAAAACATCCATGGTATTTGTTCCCCTCAATGTCAGAGTCTGATATAAACCGAAGATTGCCAGGAATATATAAAAACTCGTGAAGACTTTTATCGAACCAGCGTCACTTGTGATTACTGATGTCGGTTTTAAAACTGTTATTTTGACTGTAAAAAGTGCTTAAGTCCATGTATGAGTAACATACAGAATGAAAAAAATAACTCCTTTTCTATATTTCTTTATTTTAGAGGTAAGCTTCTGTCCAAGTTTCACAAACTTTAACGCAAATCATAAACATCGAATCACCTGAAATAACCAATCAATTGTATTTTGAAAGTTGTTGATTTGTTCTTTGTACGAATACATACAATATTTGTCACTGGACGTTATGCATGCAATCAGTGATCAAATACAAATCTACAGTATTTATAAACATACTGCAATTGTATATATGAAAGTTACTAAATAATATAAATATTAATTATTTTACACATATCTGAAGGATCAAAATAATCAGTTCTACAAACGGTTGTTATTGAAAGACTTAATGCAATTTTACAAATATTACATTCATCTGTAAAATTTCATATCGACGCATCAAACTATTTCCTTTTATCGTGCATAGCTCATTTTCCGATTCACTTGAGGTTTTTGACGATCTTCTTACTTGCTCATTACTTTCTAAAATTAAAATCCTACACAAATTGCCAAAACTTTTAATCTCATGCTATTTTACTTGATTTATTTCACTTGACTGGGCGGGGTTTAACTGGTTCGCTGATCATAGACCAATCCATCTAAAGACAGGTGTTTTGGGATAAACTAATCAATGAAGGCAGTCGGATAACTTGAAAATGGTAGTTAGACCCAATTGATTTCCTTTATTGAACAGCAATAAGAATTTTCCGTCAAGATTTTACTTTTACTTTTATATGTATATCAAATATTAAATGTAACAAATATTAATATTAACCTCACTATTAGTTATTTTTTAATTGGAATAATACAACAGCCGATACTTCAAAATGCTTAGCTATAGCACATATAAATACGTTTTATTTTAAATTATTCTATTCGTCCCATATCATACACTGATTCTTTTGTAAATTCGTTTGATGACACTGATAGGTGATTAGAAATAAATAATAATTATAATGACAATCATCCTTATCACACACATCTTCAAATAGACTATCCGTATGCAAATTAAAAAGTAAGCTCCGCCCGATCTGTTGAAACAACATTGTTTTTTTAATAGACAGCGTAAAAGATAAATACACATTTGTTAGTGTATCCGATATCCATTTGTGCTGAAAAGGAATTAATTTGCGCCACAACTTAATTACGCCAATTCTTCTTTTGCGTCACTATATTTTGAAAATTGCAGCATTTATTGCGCCAATAAAACAAGCATATAATTGCGCAAATGTTATAGACATATACTTTTAATTTGATATTTACTTAATAACTGGACTCCCTCCTCCTATTTACGGGGGCCAGTTTCTGAATGCTTAATTCTTAATTCGTGTATGTGATCTTATTTACCATTCAAAATGATTGTGCACGAGTCATCTGAAAATAGCCTTGCAAAGCATGATTAAACAGCGCGCATTATTTTGCCATCTAATTTCTCCATTTTGCTCTATAAAAGCCTGGCGGACTTTATAATCGTCACAACCACGACAGGTTTCACGCCCTCTATCAGACTCTACCTTTAAAAAAAATCAGACATCCTTTCAAGTGAGCATTCTAATGTTACATGTAAATAGGTTAATCATTGAGAGGTAAATATGGCACAATTAAGTTCCATTTATTGGCGCAATTCATATTATAAGAAAAGAAGAGATGGGCGCGATTCAAACCTTTTCAATATGATAGTTGGCACAAATTACACCTGACCGTTCTGACAAACCGGTAATTTCTTCGCCTGGGGATATGAATTTGACAGTAATCTTCCTTCAGTAACTTTACAATACCCAGCCGTGTCATTTCCGTATATTGTACATGTGAAATATGCATATACACCAGAAATACTCATTCAAGTGAATTTTATCTTTTAGGAGTACTCCATATCGGGTGACATTAAATATACATAGAAATAAAATGACAATTAAAAAAATGATAATAATATAATAAGTTCAAATGTTACTTTATTAAATGCACCTAGGTACATAGTTGTAAACTTATGTTATAACTTTATTTCATACATCTTGTATTCCTTTTTGGCGTCAATCACTTAATTTTTTCTAAAACTGACTTCTTCATAAATCGAAAACGCACAAACCTAAAAAGAATCACATGGCATGATTGAATGATTTCTCCAACTCAAAACTAGTTATAGATGCCTCTTAAATTTTATTTTTCACGTTGGGTTGCTTGTCCACTGACGTTAACGCCATATTCTTTTTTACAGTATTTGTAAAATGCCGCTCATCGATCAATTTCACAAGAAATCTAACGAGAAAAATACGCGTAAGTCATGAACATTAAAGTATAAGTAATAGTTATACACTCCGGCGTTTCTTATCCAGACACGCCGTATCCCGAAGTGTATAACTAACTTACACCCGATGCTAAGTCCTATATTTGTTAACATTGAATATTAAATGAAAACGAACGGATATCATTTTTATTGACAATATCAAACCATGATTAATAAGAAAAAAAATGTTTTTTTTTTTTTAAATGAAACCCCACTAGTAACCTTACTTTGACGCTCTTCATTCAAACTTTGACAAGTGAGTAGATTTTAAAAATGTCAAAGTTGCTGTTTTGCATATGCTAATATTGATCAGCAGGTCAAGGTTGCCCGTATCGTGGATTCTTATTAAAAAAAAACAAAACATCATGCTCCTTGTATGCAGTTGTCAATATGGACGGATATAAGACGGACGACATTTTGAGTCAGGCGTTGAATTTGGCAGAAGTGACTGAAGATAATGCAATATTTATAACACAAAGTACTTACATGTATCAGTTTAATGAAGGTAATCATAAATGTAGTTTACATGTTACGGTTTTATCAAAATAAAGCCCCCCTCCTTTTTTCTCAACATTAAACAAACATTCATATTCGAACATATTAAGGGATAGGTGTGTCTAGATTAGAAACCCGACGACCGGACACGCTTAACATACTAAAATACAGATTGCATATGTAGGAACCCCCTTTTGGGGGGCAATCCAAAAAAGGGGGTTCCGGGGGTTGGGACCCCCTTTTTTTACGATCAATGCTTTTGAATGGGGACATATGGCTGGAACACCCCCCTTTTATCCTAGGTTGGCACCCATTTTAAAAATGGCTGGATCCGCCACTGGGTGCCATCATTAGTCTTCAACAATCCAAACATTAATATTTATTTTATGATTAAGACTTATTCCAAATGAAAACTATATGTTTTAATGTATAATTCAAATAAAAGTTCTTTACATGCATGTTCTTTAAGACATTGCCATATGGGATTGAAATTGTAGCTCTTAGCAAAGGAGTATTTAAATGATATTTTTTTTTATTCAAAATAGATGGTAATATTTTTTTCGCTATTGGAATTTCCTGAAATATGTTTTTTTAATATCATTTTATGTCTGGAAACAACTTTTAGTGAACACTATTAGTAATCTCTTATGTTCATGCTATTAAAATAAAACAATTTCTATTGTTATGAACAACAATGGACTGTGTTTTCGGGATGACGAAGCAGGGGTTCCAGAAACCCCGCTCGTCACATCCTGTGCTCAAAATCCATTGTTATTCGTAACAATAGATCTATTCAATTTACAATTATGTCAGAAATAGAAACTATGAAGTATAACAATAGAACTGGGGTGTAACTTGCTATCAATTGTTGTAGTAAGATTGTTTTGTAAAGAGAGCCCTTTCAGGACACTTCATCGTATACGCACAAAGATAAAATAAATAAAACACTTTTAAGCTGTTTAAATCATGCAGTTATTTTTGAAAATATGGTTTTGAAAAACCGGTTATTTCTGTTTAATACTTTTCTGTCCCTTATATTGTCTTAATAATTAGGACACGTGCCACTGGTTATACAACTAGTCAACCATGAATAATCCCAAACAACAAATGATTGGTTTGTCATAATTGCTTATAAATGTCGTATTGTAATAAGGGTTTATGTTCATGTATAATAATTTTTAGGTTGATAATATAATTGCATCATTTTTTACGCATTATTTTTATGATTATAATATTTAATATTTATTTAACATGTATACCGATTTGATTGGCCAATGACTGTTTAAACACATGACGGCGTAATAATATCATACATGAGCGTTTTGGAAAAATTCACCAGATAGTAAATCAACGGCTCCCAGGAAAGTTTTCTTGTAGGGTAAAAGAAGGGGGAAACTAGACCTCTTTCTAGTAAAACTTTAAGATTGCATGGATAACCTTTAAATTGTTTAACTTTTCATATTCAGGCTTTCTCCTAAATTGTTACATTATATGGAGAATCGAGTTTAAATGCCAGATGTTTTATTACTGTTTCTGTTAAATCAAAGACATGTAATACATGTATTATATTTTTCTGGATAAATCTATTCACAATGATACAGAAATTCGGGATGAATTAGAAATTGGCATGTTGTGTATACACCTATCTATTGGTGAACACTATATATGTTGGCCACTAGATGTCCTTATGTGTTTTTTTGTTGTTTGATTGCTGTCTTATTGCCGTTAAACCCATCGTGATCTCCTACAGTTTAAGTTCCGTTTAATGTACGTTTAAATCGGTTTAAAACAAATCATGATTGAAAGGGTTATTGCATATAGATTTCCATGAAAAATTTGCTCCGACGGGAAGAGTAATAGAAGACGTTTGTATATAAATTTTAAGTGCAAAGTACACATTAAAAAAAGTTTCACTTTTCAATTTTTAACTCCCAAAATTTAAACTGTATTAATTTTGAAGACGTGTCTCATCTAAACGAAGTCTGAATTGTCTCCAACTTACCAGTTAATTGTTTCCCTGTTTTGCACATACCTAAAAATAAACCTCATCACATTTGATCCCAAAATTGTAAATAAAATTTTATTTGTCGTAGTAAATTCCATTGAGCACAAAACAAATCCAAACCAGATTTGAATTATATGGTTAAAAATAATTCTTTTAAGAAATATGAAGAAAATAATAATTATCTTGTTTGACTTTGAAACACGGAGTTAATACTTTAAATTCTATTTTGCACAAAACCCTTAAATCTTCCTTGAATGAGAAACTCTTTCTTCATAGAAATGTATGAAATAGTTTACACTGGACATTAAACAACCAACAATCAATCAACTAAAATATATCCAATGGATAATTATTATGCATGTATGTATATAAATGCCGGATACCATATAAATATATTGAATAACCAACAAAATATATGCTGTCAAAAAGAAACATTATCATTAGGATATCAAAATAATTTACAGTTTTTTTTTTGAAAATGAATTGCAAACAATACTCTTTCCGAAGCATTTTTCAGTTTCCGTGCTATCGCTCCGTGTCGGTTAATTATTTTTAGCATAAAGTTTATAAATCGATCTATGAAATACATTATATATATATATATATATAAACATTAAACCTATGCATGGCGGAAAAGAAATATACGAAAACAATAGGTGCAATGTGCATGCAGCCTCGCAGATAATATTTAAAAAAAAAACATTTAATTTATAAAACTTGGGACTTTAATTTAAGTATTTTGGTGGGATGTTGAAGTTTCCAGAACATAGAAAATACACAAGAAAACCTATAAGTACACTATCAAAATGTGCTTGGTGTCCATTTTACAATATATTGTTTAAGAATTTAGTGTATTCTTATTCATGCCGACATCTGTGTCCCTGGATCTCAACAAGAATTTGCGAGGATGTTATGCTTATCAGTTTACCTTTAACATGATATTTCAACAGAATGTTATATATATATATATATATATTTTAAAATTTTTATTTTTCTTCGCGAAAACAAGATGGTCCTTAAGCTAAATGTCATCATCAGATGTATAATGGAAGGCGATAAACACTTTAGAATATATACCACCCGCTGATTCTTTTTACCTGGACACAGATTTTATTACGTAACAAGTACGAATGTAAAATTATCGATATTGTATATTCAGTCGAATATACACAGTATCTCTGGACTGGGGTATTTAAGATATTTTGATCTGACAATGTATGTAAAGTAATTTGTGCTTTATGTAAAAATAAAATGCATATAACCATCGTATTTTCACAAATCTTTAAAATGTGTTGATTTTGAGCATATATATATATATATATATATATATATAAAAACCGGAGACAGATCACTGATTTCCAATTATAGGCCAATCTCATTATTATCAGCAGTGAGCAAAGTATTTGAAAAAAGTGTATTTAAAATTGTATTTAATCACTTAGTTAGTTATATTTTAAATAGACAAGAAAGCGTTTGTGTTTCAAGTTCATATTCGCCTTTTTGAGAATACTAATGCAGGAGTTCTACAAGGCACTGTATTAGGTCCCCTACTATTCCTTATTCATATATATTACATGTACATAGCTGGTAATTTTATAAGTCTAACTCGATTGTGTGCTAATGAAAAATCCCTTTCTAATTTAAGTAATAATCCTTACACAATAGAGGATGTCTTAAATAGCGATTTAGAACAATTGGTCTAAAGATTGGCTTATTGATTTTAATCCTAACAAGACAAATGCTAAATATGCTATTCTCCTGTAATTTTTTCCCAGATGATATTAAAATAGAACTTCAAAATCAAGTAGAAGAATTGTCTTCTGTCATAAACACTTAGGGATTACTTTAAATTTGATTCCAATGGTAAATTATATACACATATAGAAAACGTTTTGAATTGTGCAAGCACAAGATTAAATTTCTTAAAAAATTGAAATATGCACTGACTAGAAATTATCTTACTCGTATAAACACTTATAAGACCAATTATGGAATATGCATGTGAGTTATGGGATAGTTGTACGCGACAAGATTCCTACAATTTAGAACATGAATTAAGTCGGAAGCAGGATAATTAGTCACTGGGTCGCCCGTGTTTGCTAGTCGGGAAGTTATATATTTTCAGCAGGGGCGGATCCAGCCATTTTTAAAAGGGGGGTTCCCAACCCAGGATAAAGGGGGGTGGGGGTTCCAAGTATATGCCCCCATTCAAATGCATTGATCGGCAAAAAAAAGGGGGGTTCCAACCCCCGGAACCCCCTCTGAATCCGCCACTGTTCAGTGACACAGGCCGACATCTGCTAGTGGACAGAAGAAAGTCCAGAAAGCTCAATATGTTATATTCTTCACATAGTGGGACTGCCTCTACGATTTAATGCCTCTTTTGTGGTCCAATATCTAATTATAATTTGGGAAACAGTAATAATTATGTGATACCCAGCATGCAGTTATACATAGATACAACCAGAAAATCTTTTTTTTTCATCTACTACTATCGAATTAAATAGCCTCAACCCCGACATATGTACGTCCAGAAATATGAATATATTTATCTAAATTGATACAGACACAATTGCACGCCAATCTTTATTATAAAGGACAGTTGATTGGAGAAAAGTAATGGATGGCCACGCCTAAATTAAAACTGAGGTCCTATGAACTGACTTCAGATAGCTCCCAATATTCGAATTTAATGAAAAAAAATATATTGATATCTCGTATTGTTCCAGTATTAAAAGTGTTGAGTAACGTAGTTGAATTTTAGATCAAATTTGGGAAGTCGTGTACATCCCCATTTTTTAAAGTTATTCAACATGAAGAAATACAAAAAAAAAAAAAAAAAATCAGCTGGTTTTGAAATTTTTTAAGAGTTGCAAATATTAAACGAATTAAAATTATGATACAGAATGATTTTTTTGATTTTTTTTCCTCAACAGTGTTTGCTGTTTGCTGAAGCATTTGTTCACCAAATCCCGAAAAGTTAATCATATATTCCAGAGTTTAATACGTGTTAATCCCGAATTCACACAAATAATAAAGTCCCAGCCCGACGTTCGTAAAACGTCTGTGCTAGAGTTTATTTTAATTTTCAGAAATTAAAATCAAACAAAATGTTTTATACAAACTCGTCTTCAGACACGTAAATTTATATAGGTTACTATAGCTGGCCTGGATTGTGATAGAAAACATCCAATGAAATGCATAAAATTTTCTAATGCCATGGGTCACGTATGGACTGTCTTACTTTATAGGGATGCTCATGTGGCACATCAAAGATGAGATTGATTTACCCATTGTACTTTAGAATTGCAACAATCTTAAATTCACTTGAATACATTGACCTGTTATCTTGTCGACTTTAAAGCCTGCCAGACAGATGGCTTATATCCTGAGAAGAGACCTTGATGACATTTGTAAGTTAAACAAATCTTAATTTTCACGGGAACGAATATTTTGTAAAAACGTTGTAGTGATCAGATCATCAATGACGTAATTTTAAAAATAAGATGCCAAGGTCGAAAATAGTTCTAGCTCATAATAAAAAAAATATCAACCGTCTTATAGCAAGAAAGTCTCCTCACGTACCCGAGGCTTGTGGACATATGTTGCTGGTGGATAAAGTCACACTGACTTACATTTGACTTTTCTCTGCGGTTACGAAGCTTGTTGTCGAAATCAACTTTAGGAAGCTACCATTAGATTTTTACGGGGGTCTAGGATGAAAAATAATGTTGTCCTGCATTTTTCTTTAAATGTATATAATCTCCATGTAAATGTAGTCCTGCCTTTTTATTTTACACTCTGTGTGTCCATGTAGCCGTGAGATATGGGACTACGTATTTTCACGTCAAACAAACTTCTTCGTGCATGTGACTTCATATTCGATTAAGTAATTTCAAAAGGGAATGGAATGCCCATCGATTGATAAAGGGGAACAGTAGAAACAATAAAATTAGTCCATTCGATCATTCTTAAGCTCATGTATAAACGTATATGTTAATTTATTATTGTGCACTGTTTAATATGGTCAACAGGGAATGTCACTTGCTGAAAGTCACACATGATAGCTAAAATATATCATGAAACAATTACCATTATGGTATTTCATTTGACTTCTCGGGTCGTTTGAAATAATGCATTATAGTTTTAACAAAGAAGTAATTCGGGATAAGAAATGTCTAAATTGATAAGTTCTACATTGCATTAAAAAAATCCATTGCAAGAATATTGTATAATTAGAAATCATCGCCTGCTGTTGGAAGTTCAGTTTCGCAATTTTTCGTGCTTGTCATGAGACGATATTTCAGGGGTTTCGATTGTTAAACTCATTAAATCAAATAACTAATATATTCCATCTCAACCTGAGAAAGAGTGGCTCATTTACCTCTATCAATGTTTATCGTTTATAAGATGTTGTACTTTCAATGCTATTTATAAACGCAGAGTAAAATTTTAAATGTTTGGTATACAAGTTTTAAATTATTCATCTTAAAAAAAATCAGAAGATGATGGGAAATATCAAAGAATCATGATATAAATTGAAAGAAAAGAAGAAAACCCAACACATTTTTTAAATTTTTTTATTAAAATTGAAAATCCAACTGATTTAAAGTTGTGTTCACCTCTAAAATCCTATACACATAAAACAAGTACTTATAGTATCTCAAAATGTCCAAATAGAGCCCGTTTTATAAACGCACACTGGACATAATTGTTATCTTTCTTTTTAGACTTTCCACATTTTATCAACCGTTTGTGAACTATTTTTGAAGATTACGAATCCGTGGCTTCATTGCACATTTAAGGGAAAATACATTTTTTTTTTGTTTTGTTAAGAAAATATAATACACAATTTCTTGTGTGTAAAATTATTTCAATGGAAGCTTTCTGAAGGTATTTGATAGGACGTACGCCAATTCACGAGAGCGTGACACGTTTTCACGAATGTCTAATCATTTTTTCTGTTGAACAAAGTTTGACGTGCCGTGATGTTTGAACAACGTAAATGACATTGTCATAGTATTATGACATTGTCTTTTAACATGAAAGGCTATTTACTGTATACTATTGTGACTGTGTTATCCTGATTCAAAACTTAATTGATTTAGAAAAAGTACTTTGCAACCGCTGAGAAGACGTTTAGTGTATTTTACATTTGTCCTTTCGGAGCCTTGTATATCTTACTATGCTGTATGGATTTTGCTCATTGTTGAAGGCCGCACTGTGACCTTTAATTGGTCATTTCTACGTTATTCAGTCTATGGTTAAATTCTCTCATTAGACATTTTCCCATCATAGATGATCAGGTGTAATATAAAAAAGAAAAATACATTATCGTATCTAGGATACATATTTATTAAATATAATAAAGAAAACTTTAGTAAGATTGAGTACAACAGAAGCTTTGCCTTATTAAATCATTGATGCTGTCTCCTTCAGACTGTCAAACACCGTCACCCTAACTGTTAACATGGTATTATATGTGATAAATTGCTGTAAACAATAGTCAACTGAGTATTTATTCACAGTACGCACTTCCTATTTTAGTTGTGGTGATAGAAATCTTAATATCATTGATACATGTACACGTGCAGTTCTTCAAATGCAGATTTAAACCTTGTTAATATTAAACCAAATGCAGCTGTGGTCATCCTGTTGAGGATAGTATTCACCATTTTTTAGTGCCCTTTTCACAATGAAGCAAGAGAAATATTGTTTTCAAAATTAGAAAGATCTACTATATCCATATTGGCTGGTGACGTTGACCTTTCATTTCAGCAAAACAAAGAAATTTTTGAGTCTGTACAATCATTTATACGAAATACACGAAGATTTAGAACATTCAATTAAAATTCAGAATTCCTACTTTCAAACTCTTTACTCTAGTCCAGTTTTATATATTACTCTATATTATATTGTATTTTTTTGTTTTTGAGACAAGGCCATATTTTGTCAAAAGAGAAGCACAATTACTCCAAGGCGAATTGCGAGAAGTGGTTTCGTATTTCGTTATAGAAAAAAAAATATATACTAGTAGTTTATGTAGAGTAACGACTCTCGTACGGTGTCGCATTAATATCTTTTTAATAAATTGGTGCAATTGGATGCAAAAGTAAGCAATTTTCATAAGTAAAACATGATTTAGTCGAATACTTTGAGAGTAAAGAAAAAGAGACTACCATAGATTTGTTATCAATCCCAAATGCTTGATGGGTACAAATCAGTATTCAGGAGTTACCTTTTTTGCATTAAACCACATTACAACAGAAATTGGAAAATAGGGCCTGGAAGTATTTCTATAAGACATTGTTGTTTTCCTGTTCTATGAAGCTTTCTTACTGGCAAACATGGTGATAGATTTTATAAATGCTGTCAGGCACCGACCATTGAAAAACAATCGATCTGTTTAAAAAAAGGAATGAAAATAACTGTTTGGTTGGTTGTTTTTTTTTGGCAAATTAGTAAAATGACCGTTTGATT
The DNA here is from genome assembly GCA_017311375.1 of Mytilus coruscus. NCBI lineage: Eukaryota > Metazoa > Mollusca > Bivalvia > Mytilida > Mytilidae > Mytilus > Mytilus coruscus. The sequence continues at coordinate 788,726 of CM029596.1, read as the reverse complement.
TCAAAATTATATAAAATTATTTTGAAATAAATTAATGAAAATAATTTAATTACATGTGAAATGACTAAACTTTGTGGCGAAGGGATGTGATTGAGTGGTTTTGTTTACAATTATTTCTCATTATTTCATCAGTGAAAATCTTCAATTGTTTCATCATGTTGTTTGATTTACACATTATAACAAAACTAAGAAGATGACGGATGAATTTATAGTTAGCTGTTTGACGTCCAGTGGCAACTATAAGTTGTATTACTAGGAGGACATTTAAAATGTTATAAATATGAACAAGGACATCCTTTGTTATGCAAACACGTGTATCACGGCACAAGCGATGACCTATAGACCCTGTGTATCATATGTATATTTAGGTGGGGTTGCTCCGAATAAAGGAGGTATATAGATACAGGAAAATAAAGAAAATAAAATATAAAATAAGAATAGAGTATAACGGGCAAAATATAGAATAGAGGAAAATGGTCTTAAAAAATTAAAGAATAGAGGGAATGGTCTAGTTTTTGTTGTTGTTAGAAAATATAAAAATTTAAACGCTAAATTATAATATCACTTACGAATTAGAAATGTTTCATTTGCCGGACACGCTCTTTTTTGATGATTGTCTAAAGTCAAGTGCATTAGTAGTAAAAATAATACATAATTGTTTGTACATTGGTAGGGATTTATGTTTCGGGTTGATGAGGCACATAACCGGTAATTGTTTCCATTTGAAATTTCTCGAATATTTGTTTTTTTTTTCGACTGATTTGATAGATGAATAAAAAATATATCCATATTCTAAAAAAATGGTTTAATTACGATATATAGATAAAACTGTTATTCTGAGCGTCACTGATGAGTCTTATGAAGACGAAACGCGCGTCTGGCGTATTAAATTATAAGCCTGGTACCTTTGATAACTATTTACACCACTGGGTCGATGCCACTGCTGGTGGACGTTTCGTCCCCGAGGGTATCACCAGCCCAGTAGTCAGCACTTCGTTATTGACATGAAAATCAATTATATGGTCATTTTTTATAAATTTCCTGTTTACAAAAGTATGAATTTTTCAAAATACTAAGGATTTTCTTATCCCAATTAAATTTAATTGTTCCCGATGATCAACGAACGTGATCCGAAGCAATTTTGGAACCAGTAACCGGAATGCTGTAAACAAAGACAAAGGAAACGTACAAACTAAAGAATAACCTTATCATGGGTTAAAACTGGTAAGATTTGACACTAGTTCACATTTTTGAAACATTGTAATGCTTCTGGAAATATCTTAGTTAATTTGATTAATATATTGCAAGAATTAATACGAGTGTAAATTAACAAACACAATGCAAAAAGGGGGGTGATGATTTAGTCAGTGCCTATATGTTATGATGTTTTTGTCCAATGAATATTAAGATTTATACAAAGGGAGTTAAACTTTTAGGTTATTTATATGATTTTAAACTTCATAACTTCATAAATGAAATCACTTGTAACCAGTGAGCATGTCTCCTCCAGGACTTACAAGTCCACCCTTTAACAGACTGAGCTATTTAGGCAGTACTTCCCAAGCTCAACCGCTGGCAGTGGCGGATCCAGAAATTTTCATAAGGGGGAGAGGGGGGAGGCACTGACTGCCTAAGAGGGGACCCACTCCAGTCCTGCTTCAGTGATTCCCTAAATAATCAGCAAAATTTTTCTCACAAAGGGGGCGGCCCCCCCTAAATCCGCCTCTGACTGGCTACGTATCTACTACGTAAGGGGAATCCCATCACGCAATGGTTATCAAAGCTTTTGCTATGCGATAACTTGGATAACCACTGGATTTAATTGAAGAAAAAAAGTTTCTTATGTAATTTGATGAAATTAGCTGAATCTTCACTAAAACAGAAGGACTAATTTGTTTACCTTTTTTTTACAGAATCCAGCTGTGTCAAAAGAAATTAAAAGAATGGAACAAAAGGAAAATTGAAAAAGAGCAGTAATATGACAATACTGAATAAATGTTTTGCATTTCTAATTGTTGTTATCTTGTATAGTGTTGACTAAGGCAGCAAAGAAAACAGTCAAAAAGCTGTTCAGAAAAAAAAGTCAGATGCTACACATCATCAAACAAGAGATCAAGAAATACTTCTCAAAAATGTTTTGTTCAATGCGAAGACCAAATAAGATGCACAAAGACATTTAAAATCTGAAAAAAAAGAATACCTTTCTGTCAGTGAAACCATGAGAAATTGTAACGTATTCAAGGCAATACTTCAAAATAGAAAATGGACTATTAAATAAGAATCAGATTTGTGAATAAAAATGGAAATAGTGGGGTTATGTCAATGAGACATCAATCCGACAAAAATAACCAAAATATATGTAGATTCCACTGTCATCAACAACAGACAATTGTAAAAGGAGATGTGGAGTAAAGATCAGTATGACAGCAGTTGTTCTTCAGATGCAGATCCAGGATTTTGATAAGAGGGGCCACAGGCTCCAAATGAATATAGCTCCAGGACGCCCCCACACCACCCCATCTACAGATCTGCCTCTTTTTTTTTTTAAACATGATTAAAATGTTTCAAGGATATTCTATAAACAAACATATTTAAAACATTTATAAAACATTTTACAAACATTGTTGACAAAATTCAGTAACGTTTCAATGATGTTTTTAAAATATCCTGGACATGTTATGGAAAATGTTTGGAAAATATTTTTAGCGCCATACATTTTAACGTGATTTTGATATTTTTCTACGATATTTTTACAACATTTTTCAAAATGTTTTTAAAACATAAACACAATGTTTTTGTGTTAACTGGGTATATACATATCTAGATACATGTTATCTAAAAAACATGGGAGGGATAGAATATTTAAAATATTTGATAAGTTTACTCTGAATGATTCTTAACCTATGCACAAAAAGTAAGAATTAATCAAAAGTGACAATTGTTAGTAGCAGCGTTTAATTAACCAAATCAATCGTAATTTCATTTCTTTTCTTATATCCTTATTACTTGATTAATTTTAAAAGAGTTAAGTAATTTTATACAGTGTGCCTACAGAAAAAAGACAGGCTAAAGATACCAAAGGGACATTCAAACTCATAAGTCGAAAATAAACTGACAACATTATTGCTAAAAAAGGTATTATAAGGTAATATTTAGTTTCGCATTTTTCATTGTGAAATTAAAAAAAAAGGTTATTCAAACAGCACTGATTTTTAATTTGTCCTAGTCTTAGCACATAACAAAGAATTAAGAAATAATTCTTCCATGTCATCAAAGAATTATTTCGATTCTTATAGGAAAATCGGGAACTTTTGTACTTCGAAGCAAACCTGTAAGACACGTTCAAAAGGCGCCATTTTTATTTGATGAAGCCAAAACGTTATAGAAAATAAACTGTTTCATGATAAAAAAAATTTAACAGATATATGTTAACTTACGTTAAGAATGATTTTATTTAATTTCCCAGCAAGCAACAACAACACAAATGTCCATTTTGATCTCCAGCGTTATTTAAAATACATTTGACGTTGCAATTTTAATTTCAACGTCAATCATGTGCAGCCATGTTCTATTGTAATTAGACTATGGATTTGTTACCAAGGCGAAAAAAAGAAGGTCATTTATGAATTATATCTTTATATGTTGTACCAGGTTTTACAATGCTGCCCTTGTGTGAAAGCTTTACAAAAATTATCGTTTTATTCCAGGTTATACAATCAACCCTATATTCTAAACTGTCATATAGCTATTATGAAAATATTCAAAAGATTTATCTTTTTATACCAGGTTACTCTGTCAGCACAGGAATGCTTTCAGATTCTGATTCTGATAAAGATTGTCCAAGAGTTATTGTATTAGGAGCCCCACACACTATACTGGAAAGTGGAATAGTAGGGACAGTAAGTTGTTTTCATTTTCTATCTTTACAACCTGATTATTAAAAAGTCCCTTATTTTTCATCCAATTCTTTTTCAGAGTGATTATTATTACTTGGCATTTCCGTTCAGTTTATTTTTTAAAATGTTATACATTTTATGAAAACATCAAGCTAATAGTTGAGGCTTTTCTGCAGGAAAGTCAGGTTAGTTGGCATGTACCAAAAAAAAAAATCGGTATAAATGTGCGATTCAATTTGTGTATCGAGTCAAAGAATGGCAACACACACACACATCCAAATATCAAAACAAGCAAACCCTAGAATTGCGATACACATAAACATCCGAATGGCACATACATTAACATCCGAATGACAAACACCTCCTAATGCAAACATACACAAACATTATGACAGTGTTTTGAAAATTAACAGAGGTGCCACCTTCGCCAACAAATACTATTGCTAAATATTCTTTATATATACCACATTCTTTACTTTTCAACCAAAATTGCAATGGGTGAGTGGTTGCCCCACATATGAAATGGTGAAATAAGTTGATAAAGGTGACAATTTCAAGAAACATGAACTTAACTGAAATCTTTTCCAATTTCAGGCTTATATCTTTATGATATATAAAGTAGACATACAATTGCATTTATTTCACTTTCAAAAATAATGCATTGAATAATACATACACATTAGATTTAATCAAACATCTATCTGCTTAAAACGTTTCAAAGGGATTTTTAATCCGTGAGATGTATCTAATGTGTGAAAAAAAAAATTATTTTAACCCTTTTATCAAAGTTGACAATACAAGTATTTTTTACAGTTCTTGGTACATACAAGGCATAAGGTTTATCAATGATATTGTAGATGACAATGACGAATGTTTGTCTCATGACGTTTTTAACCAAAAATATAATCTAAATGTTACTTTTGTAGACATTTGTTAATACAGCAACACATGTCACCTAACAGCAACTCATTTGGATTTGTTTTTGGGCATGAGAATAAAAAAAACCTATCAGTAAATTATTTGCTAAAGATGTTTATTCACGTTTAATCGATCAAGGAAATGTTTCTCCTATTTCGCAACAAAGGTGGGAAGAAAGTTTTAATACAGAAATTAGTGATGAAAGATGGAAAAATATTTTATTCGCTAGCTTGTAAATGGACTATAGAAAGCAAACTACAAGCTTTCCAGTGCAAAATTTTACATAGAATAGACTCTAATAATTATTTTCTTGAAAAATATAAACTTTCTGATACTAATGAATGTGCCAGTTGTAAAGAGATAGAAACTATATGCATAAAGTTTTTGAATGTACAGAAATAAAACAACTTTTGAGAGAATTTTCTTATTGGTGGTATTTTGTTATTTTGAGTAAGAATATTTTTGAATAAAGACAGTGTAATTTTTGGCGTTGAAATTCTGATAAGTTAAACTTAGTTTTAAATTATTGTATTCTGCAGGCAAAATATTACATTAATTATTTAAAGATCATACAAATAGACAAACTGTTAATATTTGTGCAAGCTTTCCTTAAATTATTGAAAAGACATTTGGAAATTTTATAATATTTATATCTTTCTAAAGACAAACACGAGTCATTTGTTGAAAGATGGGGATCATGGAATTTATTTAATTAAGTTTGAATATGATTTATATTTAATGAATTCCAAAGTATTCTTAAGATAGTTTCGAATTCTGTATATTCACATGTTCACATCGTAGACTTGAATATTTCTTAGTCAAATAATAACAATTATATTAAAGTCATTAATTTTATTCACTTATGTCTTGTAACAATGAATGTATGCATTGTAGTTACAACACCAAAAAAAAAAAAAAAAATCAATAAAAGATAAAAAAAAAAAAAAAATAATCAAACATCTTAAGTTTAATATTCCCCTTAAAATGGCCGTTAATTGGGGTTACTGGCTCTACTACTTTACAGAGCAGACGACTATTCCAATGCCCTAACTATGACTACGAACATATGTTACAAGTAAATTGAGACACGGATACATCGTATCAGGCAACCTATTCGTAATGGTAACCGTTAAACTTTTGTAATTATGATTTCAGCAGTCGTTCTTATTCATGACTATGTTTGATAATTTTTGTGTCCTCAAAATAATTATAAACATGTATGATCGTAACGTATCAATGGTAAGTTGACAATTTGAAAGCTGCAATTTTCACGTTTGTCATAGATTCAAGTTTAAAGTCGTACATCTGTGTCAATATCTAATATATATGCTATAAAAGGTAACAGGAATAAAAGCCCTGTTCATTGATAATTTTCTATGTTTTCTATGTATTGTGTGCGATTTTGTCCCATGTACATTTACTCCATATCCTTTCATTTTTTTAATGTCATGACAATGTTGGTCCTTTTGTTTTAAAGACTTCTCGTCAGTAGACACAATAATCACTTGACTGTATATGTACTATTAACTAATTTCATACCTTATAATTACTTATATTTATATTTGTTTTCATTCAATATTGACAGCAGAAAAATGTTTTTTTTTATAGGTTTTTGTTTTTTGTTTAAAACTAACTGACAAGAAGTTAAATTTGAAGAAACAGTTTACAGGTGAAAAGGTAGTTTTTGGTTTATATAGTTTTTAATGGTACCGTTTAGTTTATACAATATGTACAGTATAATTTAATTGTGTTGTATGAGTCACCGGATATTTTTCCCATATGGCTAAATAATTAAGTTCGTAAATGCCCACAGATATATCTGTGGGCACTTACGAACTTCTGTAAATATATATACAATAGTATAAATATATCATTGAACAATAGTATTCTTAGAAATAATACAGTTATAACCGAAAAATTAGAACCGAACCTCATAACTGAAAAATAGAAACCAAACTGTAAATATACAGCTAATAACGCAAGCTATCTGCAGGTTGCAACGCCTGAATACAGAAATACAGGTATGAAAAGATATTACAGGTAAAAAGGACTTTTTTGTGGTAATTAGAAAGCATGCATGTGATTTAGATTTGTCATTCGTCAAGCGTCATATGATAATGAATATGACATATGAAATATAATATGAATTAATGTATAACAGAGAAAAATATAATAACAACAATAAACATGCAGAAATATTTTATGCGGTGACATATGTTTACACAGTTTCGGCTGATGGATCCCAATTATTTTCACATTAACCTTTTACAGGTCGGGAACACTACCGTATATGGATATGCATAAATTACCATGCTTATGTCATCGCACATGTAATTGTGTATTTACGTATGACGCAATTTCTTTTTATCTGGGTTTTTGACCAATCCACTAAATGAGTAACAATGCATGATGGACTACTACGTGTTAACAATCAACCGAGAACGTGTGCTATTTACTGAAATACAACACATTTGTTCATGCATTGCGGGATTAATAATTTCGCTCAGTTTTTCATTTTTTGTATCCACATTTATAATCCGTGATATAAAGTATTCGTTCCATGCTCAGATTAACAGAGTTGTTTCTATGCAGAGAAATGAATGTTTGAATTACCCGAAAATAGCCATTGATATGATTGATGATGACACGGAGATTTCAGGTATTCGTCCACAAGACAGCAACGAAACAACAATCAAAAACACAATTACTCATAAGACAAACTAACTAGTGTGAAGCAAGCCGTCGATAACAGCCTGCGTTAATATTCATGATGCCAGCAACTTTCATATAGATAGTTAAAAAAATAAGGGGTCCTTGAATTTTGTGTTCGTAAAAAAGAGGAAGACTTAGAGTGTGTCAAATATCTGCGGGGGTCACTAAAATTTCACAGCTTTTCACAAAATTTATGTTATGATATTGTACCTTATTTTATGATTAAAGATTCATTTAAATCGAGGAAGACTACGTATTTATTACTTTGTCTTTAAAAAACAAACACGTGCAATCATCAATCGGGGCCATTTATAGCCGACTTTACGGTATGGGTTTTTCTCATTGTTGAAGGCATTACGGTTGCCTATAATCATTAACATCCACTTCATTGAACTTTGGTGGATAGTTGTCTCATTGGCAATCATACCACATCTCCTTTTTTTTTTATATACAAACACCTTTTAGAAAGATTGATTTTCCATTATGAGACATTTACTGTAGAATACTGTGTAATATTTTTGATATTTATAATTTGACAGTTACAGAACATGTATAAAGCATATATCATCTATCATATTTCATCAAAACTGCTCGAGACATTTCTTAATTCTTGATTTTTTGGAATATTTCAGTCTTTTGGACTTTTTTTTCTATTTCAAACTGTTCCCTTTGTTCTGAAGGTAATAAAGCAATATTTTCTTCAATCATTGCAAGCAGCTGTAGTTTCGATTTATTTTGGTCTTGGCAAAGTTCGTTTTCTTCTTATGTAGATATTGGAATTTTTGATATTTTTCACGGACTCGGATATTTGCCAATCTTAAGAAAATCATTTATGATGCTACATTTATATCTATGTGCGACAAGGACGTGAACTTTGATATATTTTGTGAAAATTGCAGCGTTGGATCTAAACCTCTCATATTTCACTTATTTATTGGATAATTTCTCTTCTCGTTTTGTATATAAATTTGGCCGTTGTTGTTTTTCGTTTAAATTGTTTTACACTAGTGGTTTTAGATCCCTTTATAGCTTACCTTTTCAGCGTTGAACCTATGATTGCTTACTCTACTAGAGTGTGTCTTGGATGGAGAGATGTCTCATTTGTAACTCATACCTAAATATATAATCCGGTGGATTTAAATGATTGAAGATATTGCACATAAGTCAATAGGTAGGCAGCCGAACGATAAACATACCTCTTAGGTATATTTTGGGATAAAATTAGCAACAGACGGATTTCATCGATGGTCAAAAGTATACATAATATGTTAAGCTATTTACCGTCCCCGTTTTTTATAACACATTTTTTGTAGAATAATATTTCGATGTACCTACTTTTAGATCAGATCCTGATAAAAAGTTTACATATTTAGTACAGATAGGTCTGCGTCTGTCGTTACATCCATATTGCCGGGCAGCCTGTAACACCACAACGGCAACATGCTTGAAATGAAGCAGTGTTACAGTGAAATGTTCTTTGTTTTTTTTCGAAGCAGCAAAGTTTTTAGAATGGCATTATACAGGTTTAAAAGAGCTCAAATGATTTTTGTACTGGATAGTGGATAATTCATTTGCAAATTAAGGCACAGGTACAATGCAAAACAATGGACAAAACCTGTTCAAAACTTTTACAAGGCGAAAATGAAAGTGGAATCGTGAAGCCAGTAAACAATGTTTTTTTAATCTGAGCATGCGAATTGAAGGTTATGTTATATATTTTACATCAAACACATTCGCTGAACAAAAACATTTATAATGAGAGTCCCAGACACTATATTAGTTAACAGTTTTCCCACTAATTCCACGTGTTTTTAAGTGGTAGTAAACTCGTAGTAGCCCATTATGCATTGTAGTTCATTGAGTCGAATGGTCAGTTTTTCAAGGTCATGTTTGCCTTCTATTTGGGAAATTACCATGCAAATATATTCCAACGTCAGGAAATCTAGAGTTCCCGACCTGTTTTATGTCTGTTTGGGGTGGTCACCAAATATTGTTAAACTATAAACAACTTTCATACAAGTAGGAGGCTTAGCTAGCTTTGAAACCAGGTGTAACCCTTCATTTTCCTAGGAAAATGCCTGTACCAAGTCAAGAATATGACAGGTGTTTTTTTCACCTGTTCCGTTGATTGATAGCGTTTGATTTTGTAAGTTTTTAAGGTTCAAGGCAACAGTTGTTCACATATGTTCACAAATCATTCACAAACAAATACGGTGAAAACTCTAAAAGGAGCGAGATAGGGTTCGTCGACTGAATGAGCATCTCCTGCTATGCATGTATTACCCAGATACAAATCCACTCTCTGTTTAAATTTCACCATCGAGAAAATGACACACTTGGTTAAATTATAGATTAGACAACTATTTCTGGTTTCTAAAGATGTAAGACGGATAGGACTGTACATGAGTGCATTTTTCATCAGAGAGCAAAGACAAAGATGTGCAAAATTACAGTTTCACCGTAACGCAGTCGATGGATAAACCTACAACGTTTAAAATACTATAAAACTCCCCCGATAACAAATTGGTAAACAAATCAAAGAGAAAATCCACGCTCTGATTTATACAACAATGAATAATCACAGGATGTGTACGTACATGAATAAAGGCAATACTAGTATACCGCTGTTCAGTGAGCAACACGATGGGTGTCACATGTTGTACAGGATCTGTTTACCCTTCCTGAGCACCTGAGATAGCCTCCGGTTTTAGGTGGGGTTAGTATTGTCCAGTGTTAAGTTTTGTTTACTGTCGTTTGACTTTTCGTTTTTCGTTTTTTCTGTTATGGCATTGTCAGTTTGTTTTCTAAGTTTGAGTTTGACTATCCCTTTGATGTTCATCGTATTTTCTAATGCTGTGTTGTTGAACCACTGTCCAAGACTGGTGGTAGGTATAGAAAACATGTTGAAACCCACAGCAATTATTTGGAGCATTTTATATGTTGGTTTCATATAAACCAGTGGTTGTCTATAGTCTGATATAATTATTTTTAATAAAAGTGAGGCGACTGTACAAATGTCATGGGAAGGGTTTGAGTCATCAGATAAGTGAAAATTACAAATCTACCAAAACAGTTGGTGATTATATCAAGTACTTTTCATTATCGCTATTTTTCCTTTGATCTTGCTGACTGATAATTTCAGCGGAGTCGATTGATATGAAAACGGAGTCGAGTGATATGAAAATTATCGCTAGAAACTAAGGGAACACGTGCCGTTGTCAAGGAAATTAACAACGTCTTCATAGGTAAAATAGCGATAAACAGATTATCATTGGTCATCTCAACTCGATTGCTGTTCTCGCTTTCGCCGTACCGGCTCAAGCGAGAAAATCAATCTCGTTGAGATAACCAACGATAATCTATAATTATCGCTATTTTACGAATTTTTCCTTTGATCTTGCTGACTGATAATTTCCTTTCTCAGCGGAGTCGAATGATATGAAAACGGAATCGAGTGATATGAAAATTATCGCTAGAAACTAAGGGAACACGTGCCGTTGTCAAGGAAATTAACAATGTCTTCATAGGTAAAATAGCGATAAACAGATTATCATTGGTCATCTCAACTCGATTGCTTTTCTCACTTTCGCCGTACCGGCTTAAGCGAGAAAATCAATCTCGTTGAGATAACCAACGATAATCTATAATTATTGGTCATGTTATACACATTTTTCTATTATTTCGTGGATACTTGTAAACTACGGATTAATTTGTTCAACGAAGTACATTGTTGAGATAGGCTTGTATGCAGACTTGTTTAAAACAACGAAATCCAATATTCACGAAAATAGAATTTCTCCTTTACCCACGAAAATAAAGAATCCAGAGTAACTTGCCAACATACCCTACGATATTATTTTTTTGTTCCAGTCCGGAAGTGGATTTGGTAGTTCTATTGCATTTGAAGATATAAATGGTGATGGATTAGATGATTTACTTATCGGAGCACCTCTTCAATATAGTGATGTACTAGATTCAGGCGTTGTCTACATATACTATGGGGACACAGATGTAAGTAGATTTAAAGTTTGGAAAGATCTTATCATTGTTTTAACATTGAATTAACACATATACTGCATCAATAATATATCATATCAGTACAGCAGCGCTGACTTTTGAGTTCTTAACACATGAAAATGAAACGTCCATCGGTGGAGGCATCTTCCTAATTGTTGTAAAAAATAATCATTAAAACAATCGGGAGACCAGATCAGCTTCATTGTTGGAAAGCTTTGGAATAACAAATATTCCAAAACCTGTTCCACACCAACGCATAAATTGGTACAGAATTTTTTATTAAAAGTTTTTCGACTAAAACTATATTTACTGTCTTAAACTATATGAAAGCCATCCATCCCAGAGAACGTAAATAATGATATCTTGTGTTTTGTTTTAATCCAAAATGAAACAAGCAATAGATTATGAGCAGAATGTCTATATATTGTATTCAATAAATATGTCTAAATCTATGGATGATATTTCTTTATATATGAACAGAAAACATACTACTCAGAGTGAGTGGACAAAAGTTACAAGGAATGTCGAAATGGGGACGATTTGGTACAGCACTGCAATGTATAGGAGATATAAATAAAGATGGATATAAAGGTACGTATATCAGAATGGGAACTGGTTGGTTTAGCACTGCAGTGAAGTGCGGATACAGATAAAAAATGGATATAAGGGTGTGTATTTCAAAATGTGAGCTATTTGGTACTGCCATGCAGAGATATAACCCTATAAACAAACGTTTGTCAGAATTTGGACGGTTAAATACAGTACTGCAAAGTATGTGTAATACAGCAATGCAGTGTATCAGAGATATAAACAATGATGAATATATAAGTCAGAATTGGGGCGGTTAAATCCAGACTGCAGAGTATCAGAGATATAAACGAGAATCAATATAAGGTACGTATGTCAGAATTGGGACTTTTTATCACAGCAATGCAGAGTATCAGAGATATACACAAGGATAAATATAAGGCTACGTACGTTATAATTTGGAAAGTTTAATGCAGCACTGCAGTGAATAGGAGACATGAATAAAGATGGATATAAGAATACGTATATTAGAATTGGTTGGGTTGGTTTAGCACTGCAATATATCTTGGATATAAATAAGGAGGGATGTAAGGGTACGTATATTAGAATGGGGACGTGTTGTTTGAGCACTGCAGTGTAGCGCAGATACAGATAAAACGGATATTGGGGTGCGTATTTTGAAAAGTGTGCGATCTGGTACAGCACTACAGTATATCAATAGAAGGGCACGTAAGTCAGAATTGGGACGGTTTAATACAGCACTGCAGAGTATCAGAGATATAAACAAGGATAAATATAAGGGTACGTAAGTCAGAATTGGGACGGTTTAATACAGCACGGCATCAGATGATATGTTCGCATTCGGTAATGTCACTTTCGACGACAAAAAAGAGGACGGGATTGTAGTAACAACAAGCGGTCACATGTGACACAAATATTCCATTAAGGTCAACCAAATTATCATGTCGTCCGTAAAAGTATCGAAGAAATGACCTCAGTTTTATCACTAGATTCTTGATGCAAGCATGAAAGGCAACACAAGTCCTGAAAAGTCGTAGCATGTATATTCCATATGGAGGCAATGAAAGGTTTATGATCTTCAAAACACATCTGTGTCTTTATCTTAATGTGAATTTCAAAACCATTCATTCCCGTTACCACAGTCTGTTGATGGTAAAATTTTAGCAACAGTCGTTTATCATGAATCCTCTTATAATATACAAATCAGGAAAACGAAATTAAACAGAATGATCGATTGAACTCAAAATCGATAGGGAATGGGAACGTCGTAAGTGTAATTAAAATAAGACTTTTTAAATTAGGTGCGTTCGAATGTTATTCTTATTTACCTTCCCCAGGAACGTTATACTCTAACTCTGAAAGCCTTGGATGTGAGAGTACTTGAATACACGAGGAGCCTTATGACCAAAAGTAATATAAAAAAAAAGTTGAAAACATCTAAGGTAAAACTTGCCTGAAGGAGTTGGTTATTCATAATACTAAGTTAATAATTACTAAATCTATCAACGGAGATTTAAAGAACACCAAAAGATATGAAAGCCTAAAATGTGTGATTTCTTGAATACGTGGGACGCTCTGTGGCCAACATGGACCTAAAAGTTAAATCCATCTCTGGTCAGCTTTGCCTGAAGGAGTTAGGACCTTAGAATCTTAATAATTTGTAAATGTAATTGTCTCTTGTTATACATACATCACACGACATACTAAGCCACACCAAAAGATTAGATGACAATTCTGGTATCTTAAAAACTGAGACATTATGTCTTCTGTTGGATGAGATACTGACAATCGTATCGTTTGTAATGGTAGTGTTAAACGTATACAAGTTTTTTTCACTCGTTTTCCCGCATAACGCTGCTTACGCAGTTTTTATGTCATTGTAGCTTATGTTTAATCTTTTCTGATGCATTTTATCCTTTACACGGAATGTGTTGATGCGAAATTGTAATATACATGCGAGGAGAGGATACAAAAGGAACATTCAATACATTAAAACAAAAGGTAGTATCTAATATATTCATTTCTAATCAATGTAAAATATTATCTTTACACAGATGTAGCCGTTGGTGCACCGTATGAGGAGAGCAATAAAGGAGCTATATATATCTACCACGGTGGTTATACCAAACTAACATTCACACAGAAAATTAAAGCTCAAGATATAAGTAATAACCTACTGTCGTTTGGTTGGTACATTTCTACTGCTTATGACATCGACAATAACAATTACCAAGGTAATGAAGTAAGATGTTTCTATCATTAATTTTAATCATTATTATTTATTCGTAAAAAGAAAAATAACAAAAATATCGAACTCCAAGGAAAATTCCTTTATCAAATGGCAAAATCAAAAGATCAAACACATCAAAACAATTGCAAAACAACTGTCATATTCCTGACTTGGTAGAGTCATTTCCTTATATAGAAAATGGTGGATTAAACCACACGTTGATTAAATGAAAATAATTAACCAGTCAGGAAAAGGATCAATCTGCTAAGAATTAGAGAAAAACAATTATGATCCTGCATTCAGGCGATACATTTGTTTTACCGAAATATGATATATATTGGAATATAACAGTTGTAGTCATGTCGGTAATTTATGTTTGTTGTCTTTTGTGTTTTTTGTTATTGTTTTTTGTGTGTGTAGGAAAGTACCGGTTTGATGGGTTTTCAAATTGATTTTACCGTTTTCTCTGATGATTTTTTATTACACCAATATCCGGGGTAATAAGAGGTATGATCAATCACAGACGTGTTAAACCCCACAACATTGTTTTGTAAATGTCCCAAGCCTGGAGCCAGTGGTTGTTGTTAGTTTCTGTTTGTTGTTGCAGTTTAAATCAGACAATTAGTTTTCTATTTTGAATAGTTTCAAACTGTGTCCTCACTAGACATGTGTTACTTACTATATGGGATATATATTGTTCAATGTTGAAGCCCATTGACCTTGGGATTACATGTTATTGTTAGTATCTTCGGCTTTTCATTTTTATATATTATTGTCTCATTAACAGTCATATCATATCTCCTTATTTCTATAAAGATATATTATACTGTGATCTGTATCAGGATTGCAAACATACTTGCTAAGTGTCTTGACGGTAGTTGTTTTGAGAGAAAAGACAAACATTTTCTTGTTTTTCTTGTTTTTGCAAGTTTATCAGAGTTTGTAGAATTATTTGTTCAGGTTTTCTTGTTCCTGTTTGCGATTTTCAATTACATAACCAGACCTACAGTATGTCAGCGTAGAATTCCAATTGTACTGTGCAAATTTTGTTTGTGCTTGAGACAATTAATGACACTTTACAGAATTCTGAGAGTTTTCCTGTAATAGTCTTGCAACAATATAATTTGATGACTAACCCAAAATGCACGCGAGTAAATATGCATCATGCATATATATTTTTTATTTTGTCTAAAAGGAAAATTATTGAGGCTCAAAAGGTTGAAATGACCATTTTATCTTTTCAAAATTATTCACCTTTTTTTCTCGGCGGTTTATCCCAAGACCTGCGAAGACAAGCATGAAGAACCCCTTACTGTGTTTTATTTGCCTACAGAAGGGCTTTTCAAGAGGAGTACAAATAACATAAACCTACTTATTTGTCAGCAGTCTCATAAGGTAAACTTATTTTGAAAATGTCTGCTGTTACCAATTTGAAGGCCTCATGGTCAGTTGTGTTTGTGTGGAAGACAGTAGGTTATAATTATATTTTATGTCTTTAGATATTCTAGTTGGATCCTACATGTCTAATACAATTAATGTATTAAGAGGCAGACCTATTATAAAGCTTAATAACACTATTGAAGTTTTTCCATCTGATATACCTCTGAACTCTTCTGAACTGAAATGTCGAGATAAATTAGACAGACCATGTGTGACTGTTAGACTGTGCTTTTCCTACTCTGGAGTTTCAGTTCCAGATTCAATTTGTGAGTATTAAAAGTTTACCTTTAGACGATCTATTAATGCTAATGATGAAAATAGTAACAATTGAAAAGTATTATCGAATCCGACTTTACCCCTGGTTTTTGATGTGACTCGTGTTGTTCAATCTTTAGTTTTTTCTGTGAAGGGTTTTATTGGCGATTGTTTGCCTTTTCGTCTGATTCATTAGCACATGGTTTTGTCAGCTTTATAAATAAATCAGATCTACTTACACCAGCTTTTCATTTAAAAAATTCGTATAATAATGAATGCAATACTGCACAGATGATAACAATTTAACATGTTTACCCATTGATACAGCATGGACCAATTTTTTTCAATCAAATGTCTTTTTGTGTTTCTATTTCCTAGTGGTTGATTATAATCTAAGCTCGGATATTCGGAGAACATTGTCAACACCAAGTAAGCCAACTCGGGTTCATCTTTCATCAGAAACAGAAGAGTTTGGAAGTGGTAACTTAGAAGGAAAAAGATTTCAAGTTAGAAAATTGTCAGAATCATGTATGGAGTACTACGCTATTGTGATGGTTTGTGAAACTCTTTATTTTTACAGAAAGGAAAAATCCAAGTTGGTGATAAAAATCCGAAGTAAATGAAACCAAATCTCATCATGGCAAAAATAAAAACGACGTAAAATCAACAGCAATATCACAAAGATTACATAAAGTTAAGATTGAGCAACACCGACCAAACCATAAACAAGTGAATTCAGGTGCTCCGGAAAGGAAAGTTGCTTTCGCGATTGTGACACCACTAAATGATTGGTTGATCACATTATGAATACTTGCATGAGCAGCCCTGACATATCCCTGGTTTATTTGGGTTGTAGGATTGTTGCTCAATATTTAGTTTTCTATGTAGTGTTTTGTTGAATTGTTCGTCTTTTGGTCGTTCTTTTGTTTATTGCCATGGCGTCATCAGTTTTTCTTCCTCTTATGAGTTTAGAATCTTGGTATTTTTTTCCTCTATTCAAAACTTGAAGATGGAATAAGAAAAGATGATTCTCCCCAGGTATAGATATAAGAAGATGAGGTATGAGTGCCAATGAGACAACTCTCCATCCAAGTCACAATTTATAAAATTAAACCATTATAAGTCAAAGTACGGCCTTCAACACGGAGCCTAGGGTCACACCGAACAGCAAGCTATAAAGGGCTCCAAAAAAATTACTAGTGTAAAACCATTCAAACGGGAAAACCAACGGTCTAATCTATATAAAAAACGAGAAACGAGAAACACTTATGAACCACATCAACAAACGATAACTACTGAACATCAGATTCCTGACTTAGGACAGGTGCAAACAATTGCAGCGGGTTTAAACGTTTTAATGGTACCAAACCTTCACCCTTATCTGAAACAATAGTGTAACATCACAACATAGAAAGACACTCATAAAATATCAATTGAAATGGCTTAACTCAATCAAAAGACATAGTAACACAAATGAACATACACAGAACGAATAAATTTGATCTATGATACAATTTAAATACAAAATTAATAATAATAAGGGATGAATAATAAAAGTAAAAGTATTATACCGCTGTGAAATGTTAAATAATGTCAGAAAAACATCAACCTTGAAAAAAAATTCCGCCATTTGCAATAATTATATACACAGGTAAATGAAAATAATTTTGTTGTTAGGTATACTTCTTCTGTCTGTATAACCTTCCGTTTAGGAACACCAAGAAATTTCTTGTATAACAATAAAACTATTCTAAAACTTGGTACATGTGGGGTGAATATCAACAATAAAACTATAAAATTGGTGCTCGATAAAACTTCGTGTTCTTCATGTACAGGTGCCAGAAGTGTGATGTATATACAGTATAAAAGGAGAAAGGAAATAATTTTGATGTCTGAAAAATTAATTCAAATCGAATAATCTTAATTCAAATTAAGGCGACTGTTTAGTTTAATATAAAGAAAGAAGATGTGGTATGATTGCCAATAAGACAACTCTCCACAAGAGACCAAATGACACAGAAATTAACAACTAAACCCATTTCATTTGCTTAATCTAAGTAAAATGATAAAAAAATAGATAAGACACAAGTAAGTCATACTTACAAAGTTTTCTCCATGATACAATATGATGCTATATATATTGATAATATTATTAGCATGCATGTAAAATGCAAATTTATAAGATATTTACCCTCCAGCAAATTCACACTCAGTCAAAATGTCAAAATCGGGAATAAAAAAGTATTAACAAAAATACCGCACGCCAAGATAAACTAAAAAAGGTAAGATTCAATCAAATTCTCGACTTTATCAGCCAACGGAACGAATGGAAAACAACTCTCATATTCCTGAACTTTCCGATGAAAATGGTGGGTTAAACCTGATTTAATTTGTTGTTAGACATCCCACTTGTTTACTGTTCCGTTATATGGAAAAAAAATAGATGCGAAATCCAAACAGACGTTATTGCTTTACGTGATAATAACGTGATGGATTCAGCAGCCAAACTATTTGAACATACAGTACAGCCATACCTATTCTAACATCGGACTTGGACTTTTTTTGAACTGAGTTGTACTGAGCGTTTTGCTGTGTTCTTTTATTCCATATTTGCTAGAGGTATAGGGGGAGGGTTGAGATCTCACAAAACATGTGTAACCCTGCCGCAATTTTGCGCCTATCCCAAGTCAGGAACCGTCTTGTGTGTGTTTAAATTTTGGTTCATTTGTATGTTTAGTGTGGCGTTCATTTTTCTGAACTAGTATACATTAATGTTTAGGGGCAGCCGGGTGCGGGATTTTCCAGCTGCATTGAATACCCATTGGTGGCCTTGGGCTGTTTTCTGCTCTTTAGACGGGTTGTTGTCTCTTTGACACATTTCCCGTTTCTATTCTCTATTCTAAATAAGAGAGACGAAAGATATTAAAGGGATATTCAAACTACCTGAATTGATAATTCAAACAAACAAATAAATCTGACAAAGACGCTAGCATAAAAAAAATGATGGTAACTGATAGTTTGTACCTTATAATAAAATGTAATGAAATATACTGAGATCACCCCAGGTATTTAGTGGGGTTTTTGTTGCTCAGTTTTTAGTTTTCTATGTTTTATGTGTTTTATATATTGCTGGTAGTCCATTCGTTGTTTTTCGGTTTGTGCCATGACGTTGCCAATTTGTTTACATCTTGAATCGTACCTCTAAACCAGCCGCACTAGCATGTTTTATATTCTTTATAGATTGAATTTAAGGAAGAGAATGTTAATTTCTATATACGACAACATATACAGACCGTAGTTACAATAATGTTTGCATAGTTAACCATATAACAAAATGGGCTAAATGAAAACTCGAGTAGACGAACAACACAAAAGAAAAGAAAATTTTCTTTTCTTTTGTTTTTAAAGAAAATCATGATTTAGACTAGAAAACTAATTATGAAAATGTTTCTTTCAAACCTGAAAGAAAACCAATTGCACTCAATCCACGTTTCTGCAGTTATATTTTGATTTACACTGTTCAGGCTGTGTTCGTTACACATTCCTGGAGGTAATTCGTTTTGCTCAAACGGGGTCACACCAGATACCATTTGATTCATACAACTTCACTGGTCATCTACATCTATATAACTTGACATATGACTCTGAGACCAGCAAAGTTCAAGAAAACCTTTATCAATTTGTTAGAAAACAGAGGCAAAAGACACCGAAGGGACATTCAAACTCACAAGTCGAAAATAAACTGGCAACGCCATGGCTAAAAAAGAAAAAGACAAACAGACAATCAACAGTACACAAAACACAACATAGAAAACTAAAGACTGAGCAACACGAATCCCAACAAAAACTTGGGGTGATCTCAGTTGCTCTGGAAGGGTAAGCAGATCATGCTCTACATGTGGCACATTGTCAGAACAATTTAGAGCTGCGTTCGCTTCACATTTCCGGGGTTACTTTATAAGTAGATATAGGAAGATGTGGTGTGAGTGCCAATGAGACAACTCTCCATCCAAATAACAATTTATAAAAGTAAACCATTATAGGTCAATGTACGGCCTTCAACACGGAGCCTTGGCTCACACCGAACAACAAGCTATAAAGGGCCCCAAAAGTACTAGTGTAAAACCATTCAAACGGTAAAACCAACGGTCTAGTCTATATAAAAACGAGAAACGAGAAACACGTATAAATTACATAAACAAACGACAACTACTGTACATCAGATTCCTGACTTAGGACAGGTGCAAACATTTGCAGCGGGATTAAGCGTTTTAATGGTACCAAACCTTCTCCCTTTTTCTGAAACAATAGTATAACATCACAACATAGAAAACACACGATAAAACATCAATTGGAAGGCTTAACTCAATCAAAACGTAAATTAACACACTATGAACGAATAAATTCGATCTGTGATACCTGAAAGTAAATACATAGTTAAAAAATATTAGGGACAAACATTCAAGGCCAAAAGCAAACAAACAAGTCCAAATAAAGCCATGGCAATACACCACCGCGAAATATTAAACCCTTAGAAAATAATCACTTTTGAAAAACCGGTTTTCATAATATATACAGGTAAATGAAAAATAACTTTGTCGTTTTAGGTATACTTTTCTGTCTATATAAAATCTTCCAATAATTAGGAATACCAAGAAAGGTCTGTCATATAAATACCTAATTTAACGCTAGATACATAAGGGTAAATATCAACAATAAAACTTCCTGTACAGATTAAAGGAGAATAATCTTGATGTTCATACAAATGTAGTATGAAGAAGTGAAAATTAGTAGATATTCCAAATAATCAAAGCTGGTATACAGACAAGATCCATATTAATATAAAATAACAAAAAAAGAACTGTTCAGAATTTTGAAAGCTATTCCACTCCTCATGGAATTTATTTCAATAAAGATAAGAATCATAACCCAGCGACCAGATTGAAGATGATTTTTTATGAGATTCTATCTATGTTATTTGATGTATTCATAAATTATTTCCTGCCAAATCATCATTTCTTGATGTACCTCCGTAGTTGTCGCAATGCAAGTATTGGTTTTATTTCTGTGCTGAGATTTAGTCTTCTTATGGTAGTTTTCGATTTTTTTTCCGGAATATGATTTATAAACTGCTTATAATACACTGCATATTTGGTTTGTATGTCACATATTGATTATTTTCAATCAAACATGTGTTAGAGACCGTTTTTAAACTTCGTTGGGTCCTTTTTGACCGCTTCACTAAAGTTGAAGTAATCTCTACGGACATCATCATGAATCAAGTGACCGATTTGAAATATCAGTGCCACATTTGATCCAAGATAAATTACATTTGTTTGAATAACAATTTCGTTTTTTTTTCTTGATAGTAACACCAACAAATGTAATTTATCAGAGAATATTTACATGCAATGAGTACATTAATGAGTGTCACGAGTAGAGTAGGAGCTAACCTCTCATCTGATTTCAATACTTACATGCAATGAGTACATTAATGAGTGTCACGAGTAGAGTAGGAGCTAACCTCTCATCTGATTTCAATACTTACATGCAATGAGTACATTAATGAGTGTCACGAGTAAAGTAGGAACTAACCTCTCATCTGATTTCAATACTTGCATGCAATGAGTACATTAATGAGTGTCACGAGTAAAGTAGGAACTAACCTCTCATCTGATTTCAATACTTACATGCAATGAGTAAATTAATGAGTGTCACGAGTAAAGTAGGAACTAACCTCTCATCTGATTTCAATACTTACATGCAATGAGTACATTAATGAGTGTCACGAGTAGAGTAGGAACTAACCTCTCATCTGATTTCAATACTTGCACGCAATAAGTACATTAATGAGTGTCACGAGTAGAGTAGGAACTAACCTCTCATCTGATTTCAATACTTACATGCAATGAGTACATTAATGAGTCACGAGTAGAATAGGAACTAACCTCTCATCTGATTTCAATACTTACATGCAATGAGTACATTAATGAGTGTCACGAGTAGAGTAGGAACTAACCTCTCATCTGATTTCAATACTTACATGCAATGAGTACATTAATGAGTGTCACGAGTAGAGTAGGAGCTAACCTCTCATCTGATTTCAATACTTACATGCAATGATATATACTAGACCGTTGGTTTTACCGTTTCAATGGTTTTACACTAGTACTTTTGGGGCCCTTTATAGCTTGTTGTTCGGTGTGAGCCAAGGCTCCGTGTTGAAGGCCGTACATTGACCTATGATGGTTTACTTTTATAAATTGTTATTTGGATGGAGAGTTGTCTCATTGGCACTCACACCACATCTTCCTATATCTAATGAGTACATTAATGAGTGTCACGAGTAGAGTAGGAGCTAACCTCTCATCTGATTTCAATACTTACATGCAATGAGTACATTAATGAGTGTCACGAGTAAAGTAGGAACTAACCTCTCACCTGATTTCAATACTTACATGCAATGAGTACATTAATGATTGTCACGAGTAAAGTAGGAACTAACCTCTCACCTGATTTCAATACTTACATGCAATGAGTACATTAATGAGTGTCACGAGTAAAGTAGGAACTAACCTCTCATCTGATTTCAATACTTACATGCAATGAGTACATTAATGAGTGTCACGAGTAAAGTAGGAAGTAACCTCTCATCTGATTTCAATACTTACATGCAATGAGTACATTAATGAGTGTCACGAGTAAAGTAGGAAGTAACCTCTCATCTGATTTCAATACTTACATGCAATGAGTACATTAATGAGTGTCACGAGTAGAGTAGGAAGTAACCTCTCATCTGATTTCAATACTTACATGCAATGAGTACATTAATGAGTGTCAGGAGTAGAGTAGGAGCTAACCTCTCATCTGATTTCAATACTTACATGCAATGAGTACATTAATGAGTGTCACGAGTAGAGTAGGAGCTAACCTCTCATCTGATTTCAATACTTACATGCAATGAGCACATTAATGAGTGTCACGAGTAGAGTAGGAGCTAACCTCTCATCTGATTTCAATACTTACATGCAATGAGCACATTAATGAGTGTCACGAGTAGAGTAGGAGCTGACCTCTCATCTGATTTCAATACTTGCATGCAATGAGTACATTAATGAGTGTCACGAGTAGAGTAGGAGCTAACCTCTCATCTGATTTCAATACTTGCATGCAATGAGTACATTAATGAGTGTCACGAGTAGAGTAGGAGCTAACCTCTCATCTGATTTCAATACTTGCATGCAATGAGTACATTAATGAGTGTCACGAGTAGAGTAGGAGCTAACCTCTCATCTGATTTCAATACTTACATGCAATGAGTACATTAATGAGTGTCACGAGTAGAGTAGGAGCTAACCTCTCATCTGATTTCAATACTTGCATGCAATGAGTACATTAATGAGTGTCACGAGTAGAGTAGGAGCTAACCTCTCATCTGATTTCAATACTTGCATGCAATGAGTACATTAATGAGTGTCACGAGTAGAGTAGGAGCTAACCTCTCATCTGATTTCAATACTTACATGCAATGAGTACATTAATGAGTGTCACGAGTGGGAAGTAACCTCTCATCTGATTTCAATACTTACATGCAATGAGTACATTAATGAGTGTCACGAGTAAAGTAGGAAGTAACCTCTCATCTGATTTCAATACTTACATGCAATGAGTACATTAATGAGTGTCACGAGTAAAGTAGGAAGTAACCTCTCATCTGATTTCAATACTTACATGCAATGAGTACATTAATGAGTGTCACGAGTAGAGTAGGAAGTAACCTCTCATCTGATTTCAATACTTACATGCAATGAGTACATTAATGAGGGTCACGAGTAGAGTAGGAGCTAACCTCTCATCTGATTTCAATACTTACATGCAATGAGTACATTAATGAGTGTCACGAGTAGAGTAGGAGCTAACCTCTCATCTGATTTCAATACTTACATGCAATGAGCACATTAATGAGTGTCACGAGTAGAGTAGGAGCTAACCTCTCATCTGATTTCAATACTTACATGCAATGAGCACATTAATGAGTGTCACGAGTAGAGTAGGAGCTGACCTCTCATCTGATTTCAATACTTACATGCAATGAGAACATTAATGAGTGTCACGAGTAGAGTAGGAGCTGACCTCTCATCTGATTTCAATACTTGCATGCAATGAGTACATTAATGAGTGTCACGAGTAGAGTAGGAGCTAACCTCTCATCTGATTTCAATACTTACATGCAATGAGTACATTAATGAGTGTCACGAGTAGAGTAGAAGCTAACCTCTCATCTGATTTCAATACTTGCATGCAATGAGTACATTAATGAGTGTCACGAGTAGAGTAGGAGCTAACCTCTCATCTGATTTCAATACTTACATGCAATGAGTACATTAATGAGTGTCACGAGTGGGAAGTAACCTCTCATCTGATTTCAATACTTACATGCAATGAGTACATTAATGAGTGTCACGAGTAAAGTAGGAAGTAACCTCTCATCTGATTTCAATACTTACATGCAATGAGTACATTAATGAGTGTCACGAGTAAAGTAGGAAGTAACCTCTCATCTGATTTCAATACTTACATGCAATGAGTACATTAATGAGTGTCACGAGTAGAGTAGGAAGTAACCTCTCATCTGATTTCAATACTTACATGCAATGAGTACATTAATGAGTGTCACGAGTAGAGTAGGAAGTAACCTCTCATCTGATTTCAATACTTACATGCAATGAGTACATTAATGAGGGTCACGAGTAGAGTAGGAGCTAACCTCTCATCTGATTTCAATACTTACATGCAATGAGTACATTAATGAGTGTCACGAGTAGAGTAGGAGCTAACCTCTCATCTGATTTCAATACTTACATGCAATGAGCACATTAATGAGTGTCACGAGTAGAGTAGGAGCTAACCTCTCATCTGATTTCAATACTTACATGCAATGAGCACATTAATGAGTGTCACGAGTAGAGTAGGAGCTGACCTCTCATCTGATTTCAATACTTACATGCAATGAGAACATTAATGAGTGTCACGAGTAGAGTAGGAGCTGACCTCTCATCTGATTTCAATACTTGCATGCAATGAGTACATTAATGAGTGTCACGAGTAGAGTAGGAGCTAACCTCTCATCTGATTTCAATACTTACATGCAATGAGTACATTAATGAGTGTCACGAGTAGAGTAGAAGCTAACCTCTCATCTGATTTCAATACTTGCATGCAATGAGTACATTAATGAGTGTCACGAGTAGAGTAGGAGCTAACCTCTCATCTGATTTCAATACTTACATGCAATGAGTACATTAATGAGTGTCACGAGTAGAGTAGGAGCTAACCTCTCATCTGATTTCAATACTTACATGCAATGAGTACATTAATGAGTGTCACGAGTAGAGTAGGAGCTAACCTCTCATCTGATTTCAATACTTACATGCAATGAGTACATTAATGAGTGTCACGAGTAGAGTAGGAGCTAACCTCTCATCTGATTTCAATACTTACATGCAATGAGTACATTAATGAGTGTCACGAGTAGAGTAGGAGCTAACCTCTCATCTGATTTCAATACTTACATGCAATGAGTACATTAATGAGTGTCACGAGTAGAGTAGGAGCTAACCTCTCATCTGATTTCAATACTTACATGCAATGAGCACATTAATGAGTGGCACGAGTAGAGTAGGAGCTAACCTCTCATCTGATTTCAATACTTGCATGCAATGAGCACATTAATGAGTGGCACGAGTAGAGTAGGAGCTAACCTCTCATCTGATTTCAATACTTGCATGCAATGAGTACATTAATGAGTGGCACGAGAAGAGTAGGAGCTAACCTCTCATCTGATTTCAATACTTACATGCAATGAGTACATTAATGAGTGTCACGAGTAGAGTAGGAGCTAACCTCTCATCTGATTTCAATACTTACATGCAATGAGTACATTAATGAGTGTCACGAGTAGAGTAGGAGCTAACCTCTCATCTGATTTCAATACTTACATGCAATGAGTACATTAATGAGTGTCACGAGTAGAGTAGGAGCTAACCTCTCATCTGATTTCAATACTTACATGCAATGAGTACATTAATGAGTGTCACGAGTAGAGTAGGAGCTAACCTCTCATCTGATTTCAATACTTACATGCAATGAGTACATTAATGAGTGTCACGAGTAGAGTAGGAGCTAACCTCTCATCTGATTTCAATACTTACATGCAATGAGTACATTAATGAGTGTCACGAGTAGAGTAGGAGCTAACCTCTCATCTGATTTCAATACTTACATGCAATGAGTACATTAATGAGTGTCACGAGTAGAGTAGGAGCTAACCTCTCATCTGATTTCAATACTTACATGCAATGAGTACATTAATGAGTGTCACGAGTAGAGTAGGAGCTAACCTCTCATCTGATTTCAATACTTACATGCAATGAGTACATTAATGAGTGTCACGAGTAGAGTAGGAGCTAACCTCTCATCTGATTTCAATTCTTACATGCAATGAGTACATTAATGAGTGTCACGAGTAGAGTAGGAGCTAACCTCTCATCTGATTTCAATACTTACATGCAATGAGTACATTAATGAGTGTCACGAGTAGAGTAGGAGCTAACCTCTCATCTGATTTCAATACTTACATGCAATGAGTACATTAATGAGTGTCACGAGTAGAGTAGGAGCTAACCTCTCATCTGATTTCAATTCTTACATGCAATGAGTACATTAATGAGTGTCACGAGTAGAGTAGGAGCTAACCTCTCATCTGATTTCAATACTTACATGCAATGAGTACATTAATGAGTGTCACGAGTAGAGTAGGAGCTAACCTCTCATCTGATTTCACCTCTGTATTTTGTTTGGGTTCCTGTTGCACAATCTTTCGTTTTCCGTGTTTTATTGACTGATGTTTGTTTTTCGTAATTTTTTACCATGATATTGGTTGTTTTCATTCGACTATGGACTTAAATTACTCCATTGGTATTTTATCCCACTTCTTTCTTTTAACTATGACTTTGAGGTGATAAACGGCAATGAATACGCTGGTTTTTTTTTGCTTTCTGGTTTTGTCAATTAAAATGCATAGACAAATGTTGTGTCATGAAAATAAACACAATATCATTTATTTCCCCTGTCAAAACATTGCTGTACAGCAGACAGTTTAATTTAGAAGTTTATTTTGAAGTGGACCCGATGTTGGATGTAAATGTTAGTAGAACCGGTGTTGGGTATAAATCATAGTGAATCCGGTAATTGGTGAAAAACCTAGGGGTCACGATGATGGGTGAAATTACTAGTCGATTCGGTGGTGGGTGTAAATCTTAGTGGACCCAATGGGGTATAAATCCTAGTCGACCCGCAGGTTGATATATATCCTAGTGGACCCGATGGTGGTGTAAATCCTAATTGACTCGATGTCGGGTTAAAATCTTACTCGATCCGTAGGTGGGTGTATATCGACCTTTACGTGTTTAAGACGACCCTGTAGGGGTGTTTAATGAAGACAATCTGCTGCTTTTTTAATATGAGAATGCCAGGCTATTCTGCATTGTTATGGTTCATTTTCTCTAACATATACATTTACATTTGTACAAAACTAAATGAATAAAAGACTGTTGTTTCTATTAGGCAGTTGACAGACAGTTTTTTGCATCACTTGAGGAAGAATTGGTTATGGAAACAACGTACAGACTTAGTGATACACCACTACTGGGAGAAGTTCAACCTGTACTGGACAATGCTCTTACAATCAACAGAGACTCTGTATGTAATTTATGTCAATAGGTATAGGTGTAGGGGATTGACTTGATTAAAATACAAATGGTGCAGATAATTGTTTACGTTTCAAACGAGATGATAACTGGTTTAGGCAGCAATAACAAAATAAGCACATCTTTAAACTTTAGTTGTCACTGCTCTTGATAAAGACGAGCGATGTTCAAATCGTTAAATCAATTCAGAAGAAACATGCATGCAAATCTTGATAACTAGAAAAAAACGAAGGAATCCCATGAGTTCCAAATCGGGGTGAAATGGGTTCGTAGCCAAGATAAGAGTCTCATGCTATGCATGCATTACCTGACATACCAATCTATACTCACTTTAAATGTGACAGTCGCTAATAAGACACAATCTGTGAAA
This sequence comes from Mytilus coruscus, assembly GCA_017311375.1. Taxonomy (NCBI): domain Eukaryota; kingdom Metazoa; phylum Mollusca; class Bivalvia; order Mytilida; family Mytilidae; genus Mytilus; species Mytilus coruscus. The sequence goes on along the minus strand of CM029596.1, from coordinate 760,571 downwards.
TTGCAGATCAGATCTAAGTCAGATTTTGGAAATCCAAAGAAGTTATTAAAGATTAAGCATTTAATTCAGAACAACACACATCTTCTCCCTTTTTGAATTTAACTTGGAGTTCGTTATTTTCTTGATATTTTCTTTAACTTTTTATCAACAAAAATGTTTAATGTTATCATGATCAAAGAAATATCACTCCAGAACAACATCATTGATTGGAATACCGTCGGGAACTCTAAGTGGCGTCGACAAAGTAGTAAATTGCATGCGTTCCAAGCGCTTTTCTGGATTTAACTTCATCAGAAACACTGAAACCTTACTTTTAATAATTATAAATTCATAAATGCAAAAGAAAAGTTGTTATAAATCATGTCAGTACCGAAGAACTGACTACTGAGCTGATGATACCCTCAGGGACTGATAGTCCATCAGCACGGTATCGACCCAGTGCTGTAAAAAATGAAAACAACATTTTATAAATTTCATGCGTCCGAAGCGCTTTTCTGTATGTGCCCGTCCCAAGTCAGGAATCTGTAATTCAGTGGTTGTCATATATTGCTGTATATTATACTTGCTTTTCGCTCATTGTTTTGTACATAAATCAGGCCATTAGTTTTCTCGTTTAAATTGTTTAACATTTGTCATTTCGGGGCCTTTTATAGCGGACAATGCGATATTGGTTTCGCTCATTGTTAAAGGCCGTACGGTGACCTATGGTTGTTAACTTCTATGTCATTTGGTGTCTGGTGGATAGTTGTCTCATTGACATTCATACCACATCTTCTTATTTTTATATAAACCAATTAATGGAAAACAGTTACTAAAAAAAGAAGCTAGAAACTATTATCAAAAATATTTGTTTTGTTTCAGGCTAACTTTTCAACGGGTTGCAATGGAACATGTCATCCTGACCTGCGGATTGAAGCCACATTACATCCACAAGAAATTATATTAGGGGTAACTTCTGAAGTAGATGTTACCGTTAAAGTCACTAACAAAGGGGATCAGTCACATGGGACTCAGATAAATATTGACATATCTAACAATACCAGATATATTGGATTCAGTCAGCCGACAAATGAAGTTACAGAGCCTGTAGACTGTAGAAACATTGTTGACGAAAACAATGAGACACATGTTCAGTGTGATCTCAGAAATACATTATTTCAGCAGCAAATCGTCATCTTCAATGCTCGCTTTACAGTGTCACGTGATTTGTTGATTAAAGATGGAGAAAATCTTGGTAATTTTGAACAGCAGCTAGTCTTCAACACATTAGTAGAAGCCACCAGTACCGATATGGATATATCGGACAATTCTTGGAAACTCATTGCTAGTGTGAAATTACATGTCAGTGTACAACTAAATGGGTAGGTGATTATTTTACGATGTGAATATGACACAAGCAATGTGAAGTTTTATATCGATGTTTATCGTAATGGGTTCGTGATAGTACAAATCAGCAACTCAATCATATCCATGTGTGTCAGGGAAAATCTTAAGTGTAAGTGATTTTATAACTTCGTGATTCAAACAGCAGAATGTGTTTCGTTTATATCTTATATATATATATAATTGGTAAAACATCATCATGTGTAATTATTATTTTAGTGTATATCATAATTGGTAAGTGATTAAACCCAGCCGAGACTCAGACAATATCTGGTGTGTCATTAAATAATCACGAAAACACAAAAACAATATTTTTCAGGTTTCACTAAGAAAGATCAATTACTGTTATATAATTAGATGGCTTAAAAGTGAGCGGTATTTATTTTCTAGTGTAAAAGAAAATTATTGTTACATCATGAAAATCAGATGATGTGTTATGATTGCTAATGCATAACTATCCAAAAGACAATAGACAAAGATGTGAAATATTAAAGATTTCAGTACAGCCTTCAATAATTAGCAAAACTAATACTGCAAACAAACTAAACGGCTTTGGATTGACAAAATGTGAAAGAATTCAAAGAGAAATCCTGTTTGTGTATACATCAACCAGTGTATACAGCATTTTGTTTTGTTTGTGTATTTATACGCCAGTGTATACATCATATTGTTTTGATTGTGTATACATACGCCAGTGTAAATTGTTTTGTTTACGTATACATACGCCAGCTTATACAGTATATTATTTTGTTTGTGTATAAATCCGCAAGTGCATACAGTATATTGTTTTGTTTGTATATACATACGCCAGTGTATACAGTTGATTGTTTTCTTAGCGTATACATATGCCAGTGTATACAATATATTGTTTTCTTTGTGTATACATCCGCCAGTGTATACTGTATATTGTTTTGTATACAGAATATTTTTGAAACATGCTACTTTTTATATGTATCAAATCAAAATCAAAAATAAGATTAGAACTGTTCGGGATTATTATTATTTTGAACCAGATAATGGGAAATGAAAATAAGACGAAAAGTTGAACAAAGGTTGAATACACATCATATCTACACCGTTACATCGAACTAGAGATAAAGGATACTACAGATACAGTAAAGTCTGCCCCATATCTTGACTTACATCTAGAAATTGACAATGAGGGTCGACTGAAAACAAAACTTTACGACAAAAGAGATGATTTCAGCTTCCCAATTGTGAACTTTCCATTTCTATGTAGCAACATTCAAGCAGCGCCTGCATACGGAGTATATATCTCCCAATTGATACGATATTCCCGGGCTTGTATTTCCTATCATGATTTCCTTGATAGAGGATTGCTGCTCATAAGGAAGCTATTAAACCAAGAGTTCCAAATGGTGAAGTTGAAATCATCCCTTCGTAAATTTTACGGACGCCATCACGAGTTGGTTGACCGTTATGGAATAACCGTTTCACAGATGATATCGGATATGTTCCTTGTGTCGTAACTACAATACCCTTCCCTTTTCACGAATGTGACCTACCGAATTAGACTATTTACCGGATTTGTAATAACATAAGCAACACGACGGGTGCCACATGTGGAGCAGGATCTGCTTACCTTTCCGGAGCACCTGAGATCACCCTCAGTTTTTGGTGGGGTTCGTGTTGCTTAGTCTTTAGTTTTCTGTGTTGTGTCATCTGTACTATTATTTGTCTGTTTGTCTTTTTATTTTTGGCCATGGCGTTGTCAGTTTGTTTTCGATCTACGAGTTTGACTGTCCCTCCGGTGTCTTTCGTCCCTCTTTTACATTGGATTATTTTATAAGATCTACATATTCTGTTCTGAAACTGATTTACATAATATATCCATTCATTAATTGCACATAACATATGCTACGTATATTTATAAAAAGATTACCATTTCTTTTGAAATCTTCCAGAACAATGCTTCGAAAGCATTCAATTTATACATCCTCGGCTTTCAAAAATTTGGCTTTGAGCGTTTCTGATGAAGGTTAATCCAGTAAAGCGCTTCGGACGCATGAAATTAATAACGTGTTGTTTTCATTTTTATAACGTGTTATTTTCATTTTTAATCGTGTGTCAACTGTGAGTAAAGCAATTTATGAGCAATAGAGTGGAATATGACATCAAAGTTGTATACAAATTGTATCATTCTGTCTCATGGTTTCTTGCTACCAATATAAAAGAGCGAAGGAGTAATTATTTCCATTACTGAATCAAATTATAAACTATTTTATTTCGTACAGAATATCAAGACCAGATCAGTTAACTATCTCAGAGAACGAAATAGTTAATTTCGTTCATACCTACGATGTAAAGAATGATGGTCCTAGCCCGCTGTATAATGGATCAATAGAAATCTGTCTACCTGTCATATCAGATGTAGAGATTAGTATGATGACAAAAGAAATGATACAGGTAAGTGAAAAGGTCTTAATCTGCCGAGCAATGAATCGATAGAACTCTATCTATTTGTCATACCAGGTATAAGAAAACGTGTGATGACATGAACGGTGACACAGGTAATTCCAGAGGTCTGAATCCCCTGTATAATGTATCTATAGATGTCTACCTGTCATACCAGATATAGGAAAACGTATGATGACAAAAACGGTGACACATGTTAGCCCTGAAGTCTGAATCCACTGTATAATATATCTATAGAAATCTGTCTACCTGTCATACCAAAACAAGAAATATTTGATGACAAGAGGAATGTAACAAATATTCCGGATTAGAGGTCCGAGATCAATGTATCGTCTATCTGCAGAAATCTGTCTACCTGTCATACCAGATGTAAGAAAAAATATGATGGAAAGATGGACAATACAGTTTATTCCAGAGGTCTGAATTTCCTTTATAATGTATCTATAGAAATCTGTCTTATCGTCATATCAGATATAGGGAAAAATATGATGACAAGACGGACAATAAAGGTAATTCCAGAGGTCTGAATCCCCTGTATAATGTATCTATAGAAATCTGTCTTATCGTCATATCAGATACAGGGAACAATATGATGACAAGACGGACAATAAAGGTAATTCCAGAGGTCTGAATCCCTGTATAATGTATCTATAGAAACATGTATCGTCATATCAGATACAGGGAAAAATATGATGGCAAGAGGGACAATACAGGTAAATTCAGAGGTCTGAATCCACTGTATAATGTATCAATAGAAGAAAGGCGAAAGATACCAAAGGGACATTCAAACTCATAAGTCATAAGGCTAAAAAAGAAAAAGACAAACAGACAAACAATAGTACACAAAACACAACATAGAAAACTAAAGACTGAGCAACACAAACCCCACCAAAAACTGAGGGTGATCTCAGGTGCTCCGGAAGGGTTAGCAGATCCTGCTCCACATGTGGCACCCGTCGTGTTCCTCATGTTGGTACAAACCCGGTAATAAGTCTAATTCGGTAGGTCGCATTCGGGAAAAGGGGACAGGATTGTAGTTACGACATTAGGAACATATCCGCTATCATCTGTGAAACGGATATTCCGTAACGGTCAACCAACTCGTGATGTCGTCCGTAAAACTAACGAAGGGATGATCTCAACTTCACCACTTGGAACTCTTGGTTTAATAGCTTTCCTTACCTTATAAGATAGAAAATACAAGCCCTGGAGTATCGTATCAACTGGGAAATATATACTCCGTATGCAGGCGCTGCTGGAATGTTGCTACATAAAATGGACAGTTCACAATTGGGAAGCTAAAATCATCTCTTTTGTCATAAAGTTTTGTTTTCAACCGACCCTCTTTGTCAATTTCCTGATGTAAGTCAAGAGGCAGACTTAACTGTATCTGTTGTATCCTTAATCTCAAGTTCGATGGGATAGATGCGTTCAACATAGTCACCAAATTTTGAATTATTTAGTGAGAGAACATCATCTATGTAGCGGAAAGTAAAGTTAAAGGATACTGCTAACTTCTTTTCTTTCTTCATAAGAAGTTCCTGTATGAAGTCAGCCTCATATGAATAAAGGAACAAGTCGGCAAGAAGAGGGGCACAGTTGGTTCCCAAGGGAAATGCCGTTTGTTGAAAAACACGTCCTCCAAACGTAACAAATATGTTGTCAATCAAGAAATCAAGCACCTTATTATCTAGAAATCTGTCTTAACGTCGTATCATATAAAGGGTTACGTATGATGACAAGAGGATCAATGTTGCCAAGTCCTTAGGTCTGAATCCCCTGTATAATGGATCAATAGAAATCTGTCTTCCTGTGATATCATATAAAGGGTTAAGTATGATGACAAGAGGGTCAATGTTGCTAAGTCCTTAGGTCTGAATCCGTTGTATAATGGATCTATAAAAATCTGTCTTCCTGTGATATCATATAAAGGGTTAAGTATGATGACAAGAGGGTCAATGTTGCTAAGTCCATAGGTCTGAATCCCCTGTATAATGGATCTATAGAATATTTCTTAACGTCGTATCAGATATACAGAACAGTATGATGACGAGACGGTCAATGTTTTTAAAGCCTTAGGTGCGAATCTGCTGCGTAATGGATCTATAGAAATCTGTCTACCTGTCATTCCAGATATATCAAAAAAGTAAGATGACAAGATGGACAATACAGGTAGCTCTAGATAAAGAGAAATATATAATGACATGATTGACACTACAATAATTTCAGAGCTTTGAATTCACTGTAAAATGGGTCTGTAGAAATCTGTCTACCAATCATATCAGACATAGGGAAAGGTATGATGATAAGACGGACAATAAGGTAATTGAAGAGGTCTGAATTCCCTGAATAATGGATCTATAGAAATCTGTCTACCAGTCATATCAGATATAGGGGAAAGTATAAGGATATGACGGACAATTTGGTAATTGAAGAGGTCTGAATTTCCTGAATAATGGATCTATAGAAATATGTCTACCAGTCAGATCAGATATTTTTTTGTAATTTATTTTTATTTTATCTGAAAAAACACCAAGCATTGTGATACATAAATACATAGATAATTAATAATACATGTATTAATATTAAATTTTTCAATAACAGTCTAAAGTTAAAAGTTAAAATGCTAATTTTATCATACTCATCATTTATCACTCTGGATTAGAGTACATGAATATGTTGATAAGGTTAAAGATGGCATCAGCCTTCTCCTCTTGCCGCATGCATCACTGTCAGTACTATGATGTTGAACATGAGAGGTACCAGGAGAGAGGCCACCAAAGATCATTAACAGATAAGGGTCAGACAGGACATGTTGGACAGAATCAAAGAATAAATAACAACAGTAAATGACACCCTAAGTCAAGGGGAGATAATTCAAATACAATCAAGCAAAAACAAGTATATCAATATATATATATATATATAACAATATCAATAAACATCATAGATAGCAGTTTTATGATGCACACAAATCACTGTCGGGTTGTGATGTGCATCAACATATTATTAATTCTACATGAATTATTATAAAGCCTTAAGTGAGTACAAAAAAGAAAGATCTCTCCTCACTTGTAAACTAAGTTTTTAATCAATTCCTATTTACTATCAAATTTTTCTCTTGCTTTAGGGGATCTGTAAAAGGAGGTAGAATTTTTTTCTATTTGGTAGGAATTTTTAATCATAGCTATCGCCCCTGTAAGAGTCGGTAATGAAGTGTTAAAGAGACATGTATAAATGTAATACTTAATCAGAATAGTGAATAAGTTTAGGGAAACATCCCAAGACTCTGACCCAAGAACAATATTTCCCGCATTAAATATTAAGGTTAGATTATTTTCAACTTGAAAAAGTGCTGCAATTTCTAACCATAAATTTCTAACTTGGGTACATTTCCAGAAAAGGTGACTTATAGTTTCTTTAGTTTCATTACAGAAACTACATAGGTGAGTTTCTTTTAACCCATATTTCTGCAATAATGCATTTGTAGCGAGAGTTCTATGTAAAATCTTAAACTGGAACATACTAAATTTGTTGTTTTTAGTACAACAAAAGGGTAAACTATAAATGAAATCCCAATTTTCTATATGAGTGCTTAGTTCTTTACACATTTTGTCTTCTTGTTTTGTAGGACGTTCTGTATACATTGACAAGAATTTTTATAAAGAATTGACATGACTTTTTATTGTTTTTAATAAATTCAAATTTATCATTAGATATGTGCATAATTTTCTTTGAAGTAGTGATTAGATCTTTCCAGGCTTTTGGTATCATATGAATTATAGAATGGTATTCCAAGAAGATTCAACCCACCTCTGGTAAAAGACAGTTTTATTATTTATTGTCAAACTCTTGTTTAGCCATATGGATTGTTTCATGATCCCTTCAGCAGTGTCATTAGTGACAGTGTTTAGGATATTCCAGTTTAGTAAAATATCTTTCCAAAATTATTAAAATTTGTAGAAATCTTTTGGATACCATCAGGGGTCATCAACCATATTTTGTCTGCTCCGAATCTGTTGTATTGATCTATTAACAGTGTTTTCCATGGGGATATATTCAAGGAGTCTAAAAGTTTATTTATCCATGTCATCTTTAGTGAATAACAAAAAGATCTTATATCTGGCATTTTCAACCCCCCTTTTTCATATAACCCTATCATAACTTTTCTTTTTATCTTATCTGGTTTTCCTGACCACAAGAACCTAAAAAAAATATTTTGATTTTATTTTATTTTATCAACCGGTGGGTTTGGCAAAACTGTCAATGACTGAATTAGAATAGGTAGAGCTAATGATTTAATAACAGTGATCTTTCCCATATATGTTAAATCTCTATATACCCAGGAATTAAGTAAGCTCTGTATTTTTTTTGATTTTTTCCACAAAATTTACAAGCGTTTTATTGTCACTGAACAGATCAAATTTTATTCCTAAGAGTTTAAATTTTCCTGAATAATTCCAGTTCAAATTTCTTGTAGTTGTTAGTTTATCCCTTGAGTGAATCTTTGACCCAATCCATATGGCTTCAGTTTTATCAAAATTAGCCCTTAGTCCAGCACACTCAGAGAATTTTTCTAAAGTATATAAAGATTTTTCTAAAAATTGCTCATTCTCGTCTAATAAAAGACATGAGTCATCTGCATACTGGCTTAGTAGATATTCTGAATCATTTATTTTCATACCATTTATCTCCGGGTTATTTTTTTAGTGCAGCGCTCATAAGTTCTAAAGATAATATAAAGAGATAAGGAGATAAAGGATCACCTTGTCTAACACCCCGACCAATATTAAAAAATTGAGAGCAGTGTCCATTGTTTATAATACAGCTCTGAGATTCTGAGATTCTGAATATAAGGTCTTGACCCATTTACAGAAAATAGGACCAAATCCTAAAAAAGACAGAGCCAAGTCTATAAATGACCATTCAAGAGTATCAAAAGCTTTCTGAAAGTCTAATAAAAGTAAAAGACCTGGAAGATTATCATCTTCTGCCTTTTTCATAATGTCAAAAATAAGCCTGGTACATTCTCCAATATACCTTCCCTTTATGAAACCTTGCTGTGTTTCACTAATTATATCCCCAAGAAAAGGTTTTATTCTATTTGCTAAAGCAGCTGATGCAATTTTTGTATCAACATTTAACAAAGTGATTGGTCTCAAGTTTTTTAATTGAAATTTTGATTTACCCTCTTTTGGAATGCATGTTATAACTCCTTGTTTCTGACTAACAGAAAAGTTCCAGTTTCTAAGCTATAATTAAAGATTTTATAAAAATTCATGGAGGTCTATCCAAAAGAATTTATAAAATTCAGTTGTAAATCCATCCATCCTGGAGATTTACCATTTTCATATTTTCAATGTTTTTAAGCATTCATTAGCATTCAAATTACCCTCTGCCTGTAACCTCTGTTCATCAGAGAGTTTGCGGATGAAAGGATTATTTTCATCAAAAAATAGATTTTTATGTTCTTGATGAAGAATAGGATTTGTTGAGGAGTACAATTTTTCATAAAATGATTTTTGTTCTTCTAAAATTTCACCTTGATTAAGAATTTCCTCTCCATTATCCTTAATTAATTTTGGAATTATTTTCTCATTATAATTTCTTTTTTCTAGATTACAAAAATAGTTTGTACATTTTTCACCTTCTGCTTCCCATCTTGCCTTTGCTCTTGCCATATTACCTGTTACTATTTTCTCTCTGTGTTGAACAAGTTCATCTTCTAAAATTCTAATTTCTGTATGTATTAATTCTGAGGGATCTATTTCATAATTTTCAAGTAATTTAGCTAACTTAAGTTCTAAATCATTTTCGGTTTTTGTGTTTTTCTTTTTTATATAGCTGGTATATGATATTGTTTTCCCTCTTATCATACATTTTAAGAGATCCCAAAATATGTGTGGGTTTACTGATAATTCTGTTTCTAGATCATTCCCAGGCAGAGAGTATTGATTTATAGTTTCCCTAATGCAATTTTTTACTTCAGTTACATAGACCATATCGTGTAGTAAGCTATTATTAAATTTCCGTGTGCCTTTACCTTTAATTTGATTGTAAAACTGTGAGGCCAGGTACACTGGAGAATGATCAGACCTATAACTTATATCCATGTCTACATTTTTTACAAACGGTTCAAGATCAGAGGAAATCAAAAAGTAATCCAACCGGCTTTGCTTAAGCCCAGGTCCACGCCATTTAAATCTTTTTGTATCCGGATTTAAAGCTCGCCATATATCAACAAGGTCCAGGGACTCTATCATATCTAAAATTTTATCATGTGCTCTTATATTGTTTTTAGCACTATAGTTTGAGGTGTCATCAAAGTCTTGCACCACATTCCAATCTCTAGCCATAATTATGGAGCTATTTATTATACCAGATACTAGAATTTTTATATTTTCAAAAAAAATTGGAGAGTCCCCATTGGGACCATATATTGCAACAAGAGACAGTCGATAATCTTGAATGGTCATATCTAGAATGATAAAATTGCCTTCCTGATCCTTTTTTTCTTGATGAATAATAAATGTAAAACTATTATTTATTAAGATTGCTACCCCTCTTGAGCGGCTGGATCCAGAGCTAAAGAATGCCTAATACCCCCACTCATGTGCCCACTGTTTTTCTTTTTCTTTAGTACAATGTGTATCTGTTAATATAATTATATCATATTTTTTCCTATTTCTTGAAAAAAAATCTCTTCTCTTCACCTCCTCTGACAGACCCCTACAGTTAAGAGCACCTATTTTCAGACTAGTCATTTATCGAAAATGTTCAATAAATGTATTATGTAATTCTATCCAGCAGTCAAATGTTTTCAGTATACTATGATGGTATGTCATTCCTGATTTTTTTAACATACTGACAAATAAATAATATCATACCTTTAGACATCTGTAAAAAAATATATAAAGTAAATAAGATCACACTGAGCTTGGTAGCAATTCCGGATTTTTCAAAATAATATTCCCCCACCCTTTTGAATTCTCTCCCTTTTTAATCCCCCCTTTTCGGGTCATTCTAAGTAGTAACCAAATTTGCAAGACCGTGAATAAGTTGTTTAAATTTGTTGAGTTATTATGGTCAGATCAGATATAGGGGAAAGTATGAGGACATGGCGGACAATTAGGTAATTGAAGAGGTCTGCATTCCCTGAATAATGGATCTATAGAAATCTGTCTACCAGTCATATCAGATATAGGGGAAGGTATGAGGATATGGCGGACAATTAGGTAATTGAAGAGGTCGGAATTCCCTGAATACTGAATCTATAGAAATCTGCCTACCTGTCATATTAGATGTAAAGAAAAGTATGATGACAAGAAGGTTGACACATGTAATTCTAGAGGTTCGAGTCCGTTGTAAACTTGATCAAAAGATGTTTGTCTACCTGTCATATCAGATATAGGAAAAAATTGTCTGGCAAGAAGGATAACAAAGGTAAGTCCAACGGTTAAAGTCCGCTATAAAATGGATCTATAGAAATCCGTCTTGTTATCATATCAGATATTGGAATAAGTATGTTGACAATAAGGACAGTAAAAGTAAGTCCAGAGGTCCGAGTCCATCTTGTTTGTAAGCACTATTGTAATGACCATAACGTAACATTTTCACAGCTACAATCGTATTTTGCAATCAGCCATGATTATCTTGCAAGAGTTGAAACCAGTTTGAGAAGTATTTTTTTAATTGCTATATATTGAAAGTTACCTTTTGTGATGTATACATATATGAATACAATGTTAGAGTATTTTCATCTCATACTTTTTATATGTAACTGGAGAGCAGGATTTGTATTACAAAATCACATCCTCTACTCTTGTACCTATAAGTTTGAGGTCAGCACCTTACCCGGCTGAGATAAAGAAGTACTTCCCTAGCTCAACCGCTTACGTGTGGCTAAGTATATACTATACAAAGGAAGCATTTATTTATATAATTTATATAAAGTTACAAGAAACCTTTCCCTATATATAAGTAGGACTTTGAACCGCGATGGTCACGCTGAACTGCGATGCTTTGACGCTGAAGTGCGTTTTGATTACTCTAATGTGCGATGGTGGCAATTGGACGCTATCTTGTTGATAGCTACGCCGAAGTGTGTTGGTGGTAACGCTGAAGTGCGATGCACTACGTAAACTATGTTTTCAATATTTTTCATGTTCATATGTCGATGTGGAAACCAATTTGTTTGTAAGAAACTGCTTTCATCGAGAGTATTACCCGTTCAATTTAATATTGATTTTCATTACAATCGGTACTGATTTCAAAGACTGAAAATTATTGATAGATCACTATAGATGGTTTTGATGGATGTTTGGTATTTATACACTAACTAACAAAAACTTCTCAAAATAATTGCACATCTGTAGATTTAAAACTAGCCATCGCGCGTCATATAGACCATTGCACATCAGCAAAAGGATCATCACACTTCGGCATAGACCATCGCACTTCACCGTGACCGACGCACTTCACCGTCCCCATCACACATCCGAGTCCTACAACTATATATATATATATATTTATACCAGAAAAGTAATAAAAGATGATAACGGTTTCAATTTAACGCAATTACAAGCGCTTTCACGGCTTTTACAGATTTTCAGGTACAATGTGACTTGTATACATATATTAAGTGTTCTAAAACAAATGATTGGTGTTACCAATGGTGTGACGTTAACTAAAGTCTTTCTGATAATGAGTACCCTGTTGAAAATAAAACTGAATTTTAGTTTAGTAAAATCAAAATATCATTCATCATGTAATCTCGGGCTGAGAATGTTTATAAATAATACCCTTTTTCCCGGAGAAAATCATTTTAGCGATTGACCAGATATAATGGGACTGAACTGAACTTAATTTTGTATTGCTGATAATGACCATTTGAATACCTTCATTATGTTTATCTGAATGTTCACATCTTAAAAGTGTTAGTTTTTCCGTCAGTAAATTTGATTTGTTTTTATGAAGCGTACCGCGAAAAATAGCATGGAAGATACATTCTAGTAATGTTTGTATTGAATATCAAACATATTTCCACTGGTAAATATATTCTTTTATAATAAAAAGTTATTTATCAAGAATTGTTAAATTATACCATTGTTATAAGATAGATTTTATCTCAGATATCTTTATTTAAAACTACCACCTGCTGTACACTACGAAATATTAAACAAACGCATGTTCGAAATCAACAATGACATCTTTTTCGTCAAATCAGAGGATAGGTCGGCGACAACGCCCACCCTGTTACCATAGTATAGCCTCATTTAGATCAAACAGGAATGATATATAGAAAGTAATATACATATAAAGATAAGAAGATGTGGTATGATTGCCAATGAGACAACTCTCCACAAGAGACCAAATGACACAGAAATTAACAACTATAGGTCACCGTACGGCCTTCAACAATGAGTAAAACCCATACGCATAGTCAGCTATAAAAGACCCGAAATGACAAATGTAAAACAATTCAGTCGAGAATCACCAAAAACAACTTACAAAAACACAAAAGACACAAAGTACAGATATGACAGTACTTGCAGTTACTGAAAGCGAATTGTCAAAGCCAATAACAAATAATTAAAAAATCATAGATCAAAATTAAAACTATAGCTTATAGATACAATTGATAATCTTGTCAAAGAAATGATAATATAAGAAAATTCAACCACTGTGAAACATGGCCGTCAACTACTGAATCATCATAGATACAATAGTTTTAAGAAAATATATAAACACACAAAAAATAAAAACAAATAAAAGTATCAAATCTTAAGAATCGAGAAAGTAAGTTTACAAGTTAACGTTATATTACAGATATTAGGACACAGTTCGAGGATTACATGGAGTGTGGTTGAATTTGCCGGCGAAAAATTTAATGGGCATGTTAATAGTGATTTCACAACATCTGAACCCTTTACAAATCTAGTATCAACTATACCGTCTACTAGTAATACAACACAACAATCAACACAAAGTCGAAGGCGTAGAGAAACTAATCAGATGCTCAGCCAAGAACAACAATCAAAACGAACATTTAAGGAAATTGTAAGTGATAAAAGCATAACCAACGTCTACACTTTACTTTTTATTAAACATGTTTGTTTGATTTAGAGTTTTAAGTATCATGATATATTTGCATTTCTTTTAACATCCTGTTACATTTTGGTATTATTTCTACTGTTCAAATGATCGAGAAAGAGCTCATTTAAGATGTATAGAATATATACCTATTTTGATTGGTAACTTATTGGTGCACGCATTATTCAATTCAATTTAATGTTTTATTAAAGTCTCATTTTTCAGCAAGTACAATCGATATTCATAAATTGTAAAACAATACTACATAAGATGAGAGCCATTCTATACAGAATTAGAGACTATTAAAATGCATACATATACTACATTAAACAATATGATATAAAGTATTATTTACAAAAGATAAAATTTCTACGTCTTCTTAAAATTAAACAACAGGTTTTTGGCACACACACGGATCATATTTACATCTGAGAATAAAACACCAATTTTTGGTTGTGTTCTAAAGTATTAAAATTGTCATTAAAAACTTCAGCAACATAACTAAAAATATATCACAAAATATTCATTCCATTACAATCAAGATTTCGGTAAATGAACCCCGTACTTATTTGGTTCAGAATTATGGTATATATATTTTAATCATATCAATCAGTCATACTGAATTTGAAAAAATAAAAAGAAAAATGACCAAACAAAAACAAAACAAAGAAAAAGAAAAAAGAAAGAAAAATTCTTTAAAAATACAAAAATATTTAGAGCAAAATTGCTGTCTTACTTTACGAGAATGATGGGAAGAATCAAAGCCTTAAGACACTTGATATTATCATTAATATCAAATATAAGTCTTAATATTTGATAATATTTCAGTTTTGGTATTTATTAGTTTATTTCGACAGCTGAAGCTCGTTGACGACCTTTTGGTGGCCTTGTACTGTTTTCTCGCTGCGTTGAAGACCCTTTGGTGGCCTTGTGCTGTTTTCTCGCCGCGTTGAAGACCCTTTGGTGGCCTTGTGCTGTTTTCTCGCTGCGTTGAAGACTTTTGGTGGCCTTGTGCTGTTTTCTATGTGTGTTGAAGACCCTTTGGTGGCCTTGTACTGTTTTCTATGTGTGTTGAAGACACTTTGGTGGCCTTGTACTGTTTTCTATGTGTGTTGAAGACACTTTGGTGGCCTTGTGCTGTTTTCTATGTGTGTTGAAGACCCTTTGGTGGCCTTGTACTGTTTTCTATGTGTGTTGAAGACACTTTGGTGGCCTTGTACTGTTTTCTATGTGTGTTGAAGACACTTTGGTGGCCTTGTACTGTTTTCTAGGTGTGTTGAAGACCCTTTGGTGGCCTTGTGCTGTTTTCACGCTGCGTTGAAGACCCTTTGGTGGCCTTGTACTGTTTTCTATGTGTGTTGAAGACACTTTGGTGGCCTTGTACTGTTTTCTATGTGTGTTGAAGACACTTTGGTGGCCTTGTACTGTTTTCTATGTGTGTTGAAGACACTTTGGTGGCCTTGTGCTGTTTTCACGCTGTGTTGAAGACCCTTTGGTGGCCTTGTACTGTTTTCTATGTGTGTTGAAGACACTTTGGTGGCCTTGTACTGTTTTCTCGCTGTGTTGAAGACACTTTGGTGGCCTTGTGCTGTTTGTCTCGCTGCGTTGAAGACCCTTTGGTGGCCTTGTGCTGTTTTCTCGCTGCGTTGAAGACCCTTCAGTGGCCTTGTACTGTTTTCTAGGTGTGTTGAAGACCCTTTGGTGGCCTTGTACTGTTTTCTATGTATGTTGAAGACACTTTGGTGGCCTTGTACTGTTTTCTAGGTGTGTTGAAGACACTTTGGTGGCCTTGTGCTGTTTTTCTCGCTGCGTTAAGGACACTTTGGTGGCCTTGTACTGTTTTCTAGCTGTGTTGAAGACCCTTTGGTGGCCTTGTACTGTTTTCTCGCTGTGTTGAAGACCCTTTGGTGGCCTTGTACTGTTTTCTAGCTGTGTTGAAGACCCTTTGGTGGCCTTGTACTGTTTTCTATGTGTGTTGAAGACACTTTGGTGGCCTTGTACTGTTTTCTATGTGTGTTGAAGACCCTTTGGTGGCCTTGTACTGTTTTCTAGGTGTGTTGAAGACACTTTGGTGGCCTGTACTGTTTTCTCGCTGCGTTGAAGACCCTTTGGTGGCCTTGTACTGTTTTCTAGCTGTGTTGAAGACCCTTTGGTGGCCTTGTACTGTTTTCTATGTGTGTTGAAGACACTTTGGTGGCCTTGTACTGTTTTCTATGTGTGTTGAAGACCCTTTGGTGGCCTTGTACTGTTTTCTATGTGTGTTGAAGACCCTTTGGTGGCCTTGTACTGTTTTCTATGTGTGTTGAAGACACTTTGGTGGCCTTGTGCTGTTTTCTCGCTGCGTTGAAGACCCTTTGGTGGCCTTGTACTGTTTTCTAGGTGTGTTGAAGACCCTTTGGTGGCCTTGTACTGTTTTCTATGTGTGTTGAAGACACTTTGGTGGCCTTGTACTGTTTTCTAGGTGTGTTGAAGACACTTAGGTGGCCTTGTACTGTTTTCTATGTGTGTTGAAGACCCTTTGGTGGCCTTGTACTGTTTTCTAGGTGTGTTGAAGACACTTTGGTGGCCTTGTAATGTTTTCTAGGTGTGTTGAAGACCCTTTGGTGGCCTTGTACTGTTTTCTAGGTGTGTTGAAGACACGTTGGTGGCCTTGTACTGTTTTCTAGCTGTGTTGAAGACCCTTTGGTGGCCTTGTGCTGTTTTCTAGCTGTGTTGAAGACCCTTTGGTGGCCTTGTACTGTTTTCTATGTGTGTTGAAGACCCTTTGGTGGCCTTGTACTGTTTTCTATGTGTGTTGAAGACCCTTTGGTGGCCTTGTACTGTTTTCTAGGTGTGTTGAAGACACTTTGGTGGCCTTGTACTGTTTTCTATGTGTGTTGAAGACACTTTGGTGGCCTTGTACTGTTTTCTAGGTGTGTTGAAGACCCTTTGGTGGCCTTGTACTGTTTTCTATGTGTGTTGAAGACCCTTTGGTGGCCTTGTACTGTTTTCTATGTGTGTTGAAGACCCTTTGGTGGCCTTGTACTGTTTTCTATGTGTATTGAAGACCCTTTGGTGGCCTTGTACTGTTTTCTATGTGTGTTGAAGACACTTTGGTGGCCTTGTACTTTTTGTCGCTGTGTTGAAGACACTTTGGTGGCCTTGTACTGTTTTCTATGTGTGTTGAAGACCCTTTGGTGGCTTTGTGCTGTTTTCTATGTGTGTTGAAGACACTTTGGTGGCCTTGTACTGTTTTCTATGTGTGTTGAAGACCCTTTGGTGGCCTTGTACTGTTTGTTTCTCGCTGCGTTGAAGACACTTTGGTGGCCTTGTACTGTTTTCTATGTGTGTTGAAGACACTTTGGTGGCCTTGTACTGTTTTCTAGGTGTGTTGAAGACACTTTGGTGGCCTTGTACTGTTTTCTATGTGTGTTGAAGACCCTTTGGTGGCCTTGTACTGTTTTCTAGGTGTGTTGAAGACACTTTGGTGGCCTTGTACTGTTTTCACGCTGCGTTGAAGACACTTTGGTGGCCTTGTACTGTTTTCTAGGTGTGTTGAAGACACTTTGGTGGCTTTGTGCTGTTTTCTATGTGTGTTGAAGACACTTTGGTGGCTTTGTACTGTTTTCTATGTGTGTTGAAGACCCTTTGGTGGCCTTGTACTGTTTTCTATGTGTGTTGAAGACACTTTGGTGGCCTTGTACTGTTTTCTATGTGTGTTGAAGACCCTTTGGTGGCCTTGTACTGTTTTCTTGCTGCGTTGAAGACCCTTTGGTGGCCTTGTACTGTTTTCTAGCTGTGTTGAAGACACTTTGGTGGCCTTGTACTGTTTTCTCGCTGCGTTGAAGACCCTTTGGTGGCCTTGTGCTGTTTTCTCGCTGCGTTGAAGACCCTTTGGTGGCCTTGTACTGTTTTCTCGCTGCGTTGAAGACCCTTTAGTGGCCTTGTACTGTTTTCTCGCTGCGTTGAAGACCCTTTGGTGGCCTTGTACTGTTTTCTATGTATGTTGAAGACACTTTGGTGGCCTTGTACTGTTTTCTAGGTGTGTTGAAGACACTTTGGTGGCCTTGTGCGTTGAAGACTTTGGTGGCCTTGTTGTTTTCTAGGTGTGTTGAAGACACTTTGGTGGCCTTGTACTGTTTTCTCGCTGCGTTGAAGACACTTTGGTGGCCTTGTACTGTTTTCTAGGTGTGTTGAAGACCCTTTGGTGGCCTTGTGCTGTTTTCTAGTGTGTGTTGAAGACCCTTTGGTGGCCTTGTACTGTTTTCTAGCTGTGTTGAAGACCCTTTGGTGGCCTTGTACTGTTTTCTATGTGTGTTGAAGACCCTTTGGTGGCCTTGTACTGTTTTCTATGTGTGTTGAAGACCCTTTGGTGGCCTTGTACTGTTTTCTATGTGTGTTGAAGACCCTTTGGTGGCCTTGTACGGTTTTCTATGTGTGTTGAAGACACTTTGGTGGCCTTGTGCTGTTTTCACGCTGTGTTGAAGACCCTTTGGTGGCCTTGTACTGTTTTCTATGTGTGTTGAAGACCCTTTGGTGGCCTTGTACTGTTTTCTATGTGTGTTGAAGACACTTTGGTGGCCTTGTACTGTTTTCTATGTGTGTTGAAGACACTTAGGTGGCCTTGTACTGTTTTCTATGTGTGTTGAAGACCCTTTGGTGGCCTTGTACTGTTTTCTAGGTGTGTTGAAGACACTTTGGTGGCCTTGTACTGTTTTCTAGGTGTGTTGAAGACCCTTTGGTGGCCTTGTACTGTTTTCTATGTGTGTTGAAGACACTTTGGTGGCCTTGTACTGTTTTCTAGCTGTGTTGAAGACCCTTTGGTGGCCTTGTGCTGTTTTCTAGCTGAGTTGAAGACCCTTTGGTGGCCTTGTACTGTTTTCTAGCTGAGTTGAAGACCCTTTGGTGGCCTTGTACTGTTTTCTACTGTTTTCTATGTGTGTTGAAGACCCTTTGGTGGCCTTGTACTGTTTTCTATGTGTGTTGAAGACCCTTTGGTGGCCTTGTACTGTTTTCTAAGACACTTTGGTGTGTACTGTTTTCTAAAGACACTTTGGTGGCCTTGTACTGTTTTCTATGTGTGTTGAAGACCCTTTGGTGGCCTTGTACTGTTTTCTATGTGTGTTGAAGACCCTTTGGTGGCCTTGTACTGTTTTCTATGTGTTTGAAGACCCTTTGGTGGCCTTGTACTGTTTTCTATGTGTGTTGAAGACCCTTTGGTGGCCTTGTACTGTTTTCTATGTGTTTGAAGACCCTTTGGTGGCCTTGTACTGTTTTCTATGTGTTTGAAGACACTTTGGTGGCCTTTGTGCTGTGTTGAAGACCCTTTGGTGGCTTTGTACTGTTTTCTATGTGAGACCCTTTGGTGGCCTTGTACTGTTTTCTATGTGTGTTGAAGACACTTTGGTGGCCTTGTACTGTTTTTTATGTGTGTTGAAGACCCTTTCGTGGCTTTGTGCTGTTTTCTATGTGTGTTGAAGACACTTTGGTGGCCTTGTACTGTTTTCTATGTGTGTTGAAGACCCTTTGGTGGCCTTGTACTGTTTTCTCGCTGCGTTGAAGACACTTTGGTGGCCTTGTACTGTTTTCTATGTGTGTTGAAGACACTTTGGTGGCTTTGTGCTGTTTTCTATGTGTGTTGAAGACACTTTGGTGGCCTTGTACTGTTTTCTATGTGTGTTGAAGACCCTTTAGTGACCTTGTACTGTTTAATAGGTGTGTTGAAGACACTTTGGTGGCCTTGTACTGTTTTCTAGGTGTGTTGAAGACACTTTGGTGGTGGCCTTGTACTGTTTTCTCGCTGCGTTGAAGACCCTTTGGTGGCCTTGTACTGTTTTCTATGTGTGTTGAAGACACTTTGGTGGCCTTGTACTGTTTTCTATGTGTGTTGAAGACACTTTGGTGGCCTTGTACTGTTTTCTCGCTGCGTTGAAGACCCTTTGGTGGCCTTGTACTGTTTTCTATGTGTGTTGAAGACACTTTGGTGGCCTTGTACTGTTTTCTATGTGTGTTGAAGACACTTTGGTGGCCTTGTACTGTTTTCTATGTGTGTTGAAGACCCTTTGGTGGCCTTGTACTGTTTTCTATGTGTGTTGAAGACCCTTTGGTGGCCTTGTACTGTTTTCTATGTGTGTTGAAGACCCTTTGGTGGCCTTGTGCTGTTTTCTCGCTGTGTTGAAGACCCTTTGGTGGCCTTGTACTGTTTTCTAGCTGTGTTGAAGACCCTTTGGTGGCCTTGTACTGTTTTCTATGTGTGTTGAAGACACTTTGGTGGCCTTGTACTGTTTTCTAGGTGTGTTGAAGACACTTTGGTGGCCTTGTACTGTTTTCTATGTGTGTTGAAGACCCTTTGGTGGCCTTGTACTGTTTTCTAGGTGTGTTGAAGACACTTTGGTGGCCTTGTACTGTTTTCTAGGTGTGTTGAAGACCCTTTGGTGGCCTTGTACTGTTTTCTAGGTGTGTTGAAGACACGTTGGTGGCCTTGTACTGTTTTCTAGCTGTGTTGAAGACCCTTTGGTGGCCTTGTGCTGTTTTCTAGCTGAGTTGAAGACCCTTTGGTGGCCTTGTACTGTTTTCTAGGTGTGTTGAAGACACTTTGGTGGCCTTGTACTGTTTTCTATGTGTGTTGAAGACCCTTTGGTGGCCTTGTACTGTTTTCTATGTGTGTTGAAGACCCTTTGGTGGCCTTGTACTGTTTTCTAGGTGTGTTGAAGACACTTTGGTGGCCTTGTACTGTTTTCTATGTGTGTTGAAGACACTTTGGTGGCCTTGTACTGTTTTTTCTCATGTTGAAGACCCTTTGGTGGCCTTGTACTGTTTTCTAGTGTTGAAGACCCTTTGACCCTTTGGTGGCTTTGTACTGTTTTCTATGTGTGTTGAAGACCCTTTGGTGGCCTTGTACTGTTTTCTATGTGTGTTGAAGACACTTTGGTGGCCTTGTACTGTTTTCTATGTGTGTTGAAGACCCTTTGGTGGCCTTGTACTGTTTTCTATGTGTGTTGAAGACACTTTGGTGGCCTTGTACTGTTTTCTAGGTGTGTTGAAGACACTTTGGTGGCCTTGTACTGTTTTCTATGTGTGTTGAAGACACTTTGGTGGCCTTGTACTGTTTTCTATGTGTGTTGAAGACACTTTGGTGGCCTTGTACTGTTTTCTAGCTGAGTTGAAGACCCTTTGGTGGCCTTGTACTGTTTTCTCGCTGTGTTGAAGACCCTTTGGTGGCCTTGTACTGTTTTCTATGTGTGTTGAAGACCCTTTGGTGGCCTTGTACTGTTTTCTATGTGTGTTGAAGACCCTTTGGTGGCCTTGTACTGTTTTCTATGTGTGTTGAAGACCCTTTGGTGGCCTTGTACTGTTTTCTATGTGTGTTGAAGACACTTTGGTGGCCTTGTACTGTTTTCTATGTGTGTTGAAGACACTTTGGTGGCCTTGTACTGTTTTCTATTGTACTGTGTTGAAGACCCTTTGGTGGCCTTGTACTGTTTTCTAGGTGTGTTGAAGACACTTTGGTGGCCTTGTACTGTTTTCTAGGTGCGTTGAAGACCCTTTGGTGGCCTTGTACTGTTTTCTATGTGTGTTGAAGACCCTTTGGTGGCCTTGTACTGTTTTCTATGTGTGTTGAAGACCCTTTGGTGGCCTTGTACTGTTTTCTATGTGTGTTGAAGACCCTTTGGTGGCCTTGTACTGTTTTCTATGGTGTTGAAGACACTTTGGTGGCCTTGTACTGTTTTCTATTTGTGTGCTGTTTTCTCGCTGCGTTGAAGACCCTTTGGTGGCCTTGTACTGTTTTCTAGGTGTGTTGAAGACACTTTGGTGGCCTTGTACTGTTTTCTAGGTGTGTTGAAGACACTTTGGTGGCCTTGTACTGTTTTCTATGTGTGTTGAAGACCCTTTGGTGGCCTTGTACTGTTTTCTATGTGTGTTGAAGACCCTTTGGTTGTACTGTTTTTCTTTCTATGTGTGTTGAAGACACTTTGGTGGCCTTGTACTGTTTTCTACTGTTTTCTATGTGTGTTGAAGACACTTTGGTGGCCTTGTACTGTTTTCTAGGTGTGTTGAAGACACTTTGGTGGCCTTGTACTGTTTTCTAGGTGTGTTGAAGACACTTTGGTGGCCTTGTACTGTTTTCACGCTGTGTTGAAGACCCTTTGGTGGCCTTGTACTGTTTTCTAGCTGTGTTGAAGACCCTTTGGTGGCCTTGTACTGTTTTCTATGTGTGAAGACCCTGTTTGAAGACCCTTTGGTGGCCTTGTACTGTTTTCTAGGTGTGTTGAAGACCCTTTGGTGGCCTTGTTGCTGTTATGTGTTGAAGACCTACTGTTTTCTATGTGTGTTGAAGACCCTTTGGTGGCCTTGTACTGTTTTCTATGTGTGTTGAAGACCCTTTGGTGGCCTTGTACTGTTTTCTATGTGTGTTGAAGACCTTTGGTGGCCTTGTACTGTTTTCTATGTGTGTTGAAGACCCTTTGGTGGCCTTGTACTGTTTTCTATGTGTGTTGAAGACACTTTGGTGGCCTGTGCTGTTTTCTCTCGCTGTGTTGAAGACCCTTTGGTGGCCTTGTACTGTTTTCTATGTGTGTTGAAGACACTTTGGTGGCCTGTGCTGTTTGGCCTGTTGAAGACCCTTTGGTGGCCTTGTACTGTTTTCTATGTTTTCTGTGTTGAAGACCCTTTGGTGGCCTTGTACTGTTTTCTTTGGTGCTGTGTTTTTCTATGTGTGTTGAAGACACTTTGGTGGCCTTGTACTGTTTTCTATGTGTGTTGAAGACCCTTTGGTGGCCTTGTACTGTTTTCTAGTGTGTTGAAGACACTTTGGTGGCCTTGTACTGTTTTCTATGTGTGTTGAAGACACTTTGGTGGCCTTGTACTGTTTTCTAGGTGTGTTGAAGACACTTGGTGGCCTTGTGCTGTTTTCTATGTGTTGAAGACCCTTTGGTGGCCTTGTACTGTTTTCTAATGTGTGTTGAAGACACTTTGGTGGCCTTGTGCTGTTTTCTAGGTGTGTTGAAGACACTTTGGTGGCCTTGTACTGTTTTCTAGGTGTGTTGAAGACACTTTGGTGGCTTTGTACTGTTTTCTATGTGTTGAAGACCCTTTGGTGGCCTTGTACTGTTTTCTAGGTGTGTTGAAGACCCTTTGGTGGCCTTGTACTGTTTTCTATGTGTGTTGAAGACACTTTGGTGGCCTGTACTGTTTTCTATGTGTGTTGAAGACACTTTGGTGGCCTTGTACTGTTTTCTAGGTGTGTTGAAGACACTTTGGTGTGCTGTACTGTTTTCTAGGTGTGTTGAAGACACTTTGGTGGCCTTGTACTGTTTTCTCGCTGCGTTGAAGACACTTTGGTGGCCTTGGACTGTTTTTGGCCTTGTACTGTTTTCTAGGTGTTGAAGACCCTTTGGTGGCCTGTACTGTGTTGAAGACCCTTTGTTGAAGACCCTTTTTCTATGTGTGTTGAAGACCCTTTGGTGGCCTTGTACTGTTTTCTATGTGTGTTGAAGACACTTTGGTGGCCTTGTACTGTTTTCTATGTGTTGAAGACACTTTGGTGGCCTTGTACTGTTTTCTAGGTGTGTTGAAGACCCTTTGGTGGCCTTGTGCTGTTTTCTCGCTGTGTGTTGAAGACACTTTGGTGGCCTTGTACTGTTTTCTAGCTGTGTTGAAGACCCTTTGGTGGCCTTGTACTGTTTTCTATGTGTGTTGAAGACCCTTTGGTGGCCTTGTACTGTTTTCTATGTGTGTTGAAGACCCTTTGGTGGCCTTGTGCTGTTTTCTATGTGTTTGAAGACCCTTTGGTGGCCTTGTACTGTTTTCTATGTGTGTTGAAGACCCTTTGGTGGCCTTGTACTGTTTTCTATGTGTGTTGAAGACACTTTGGTGGCCTTGTGCTGTTTTCTATGTGTGTTGAAGACCCTTTGGTGGCCTTGTACTGTTTTCTATGTGTGTTGAAGACACTTTGGTGGCCTTGTACTGTTTTCTATGTGTGTTGAAGACCCTTTGGTGGCCTTGTACTGTTTTCTATGTGTGTTGAAGACCCTTTGGTGGCCTTGTACTGTTTTCTTGCTGCGTTGAAGACCCTTTGGTGGCCTTACTGTTTTCTTGCTGTTTTTTGGTGGCCTGTGTACTGTTCTAGGTGTGTTGAAGACCCTTTGGTGGCCTTGTACTGTTTTCTATGTGTGTTGAAGACCCTTTGGTGGCCTTGTACTGTTTTCTATGTGTGTTGAAGACCTTTGGTGGCTTTGGTGGTTTTCCTTGTACTGTTTTCTATGCTGTGTTGAAGACACTTTGGTGGCCTTGTACTGTTTCTATGCTGTGTTGAAGACCCTTTGGTGGCCTTGTACTGTTTTCTATGTGTGTTGAAGACCCTTTGGTGGCCTTGTACTGTTTTCTATGTGTGTTGAAGACCCTTTGGTGGCCTTGTACTGTTTTCTTGCTGCGTTGAAGACCCTTTGGTGGCCTTGTACTGTTTTCTATGTGTGTTGAAGACACTTTGGTGGCCTTGTGCTGTTTTCTATGTGTGTTGAAGACCCTTTGGTGTGTACTGTTTTCTATGTGTGTTGAAGACCCTTTGGTGGCCTTGTACTGTTTTCTATGTGTGTTGAAGACCCTTTGGTGGCCTTGTACTGTTTTCTAGCTGTGTTGAAGACCCTTTGGTGGCCTTGTACTGTTTTCTAGCTGAGTTGAAGACCCTTTGGTGGCCTTGTACTGTTTTCACGCTGTGTTGAAGACCCTTTGGTGGCCTTGTACTGTTTTCTAGCTGTGTTGAAGACCCTTTGGTGGCCTTGGTGGTTGAAGACCTTGGTGGCTGTGTTTTCTCGCTGTGTTGAAGACCCTTTGGTGGCCTTGTACTGTTTTCTATGTGTTGAAGACACTTTGGTGGCCTTGTACTGTTTTCTATGTGTGTTGAAGACCCTTTGGTGGCCTTGTACTGTTTTCTATGTGTGTGAAGACCCTTTGGTGGCCTTGTACTGTTTTCTATGTGTGTTGAAGACACTTTGGTGGCCTTGTGCTGTTTCTATGTGTGTTGAAGACACTTTGGTGGCCTTGTACTGTTTTCTAGGTGTGTTGAAGACACTTTGGGCCTCCTACTGTTTTCTCGCTGTGTTGAAGACCCTTTGGTGGCCTTGTACTGTTTTCTATGTGTGTTGAAGACCCTTTGGTGGCCTTGTACTGTTTTCTATGTGTGTTGAAGACCCTTTGGTGGCCTTGTACTGTTTTCTATGTGTGTTGAAGACCCTTTGGTGGCCTTGTACTGTTTTCTATGTGTTGAAGACACTTTGGTGGCCTGTACTGTTTTCTATGTGTGTTGAAGACACTTTGGTGGCCTTGTACTGTTTTCTATGTGTGTTGAAGACACTTTGGTGGCCTTGTACTGTTTCTAGGTGTGTTGAAGACCCTTTGTGGCCTTGTACTGTTTTCAGGTGTGTTGAAGACCCTTTGGTGGCCTTGTACTGTTTTCTATGTGTTGAAGACACTTTGGTGGTGGCTGTTGTCTATGTGTGACACTTTGGTGGCTGTACTGTTTTCTCGCTGTGTTGAAGACCCTTTGGTGGCCTTGTACTGTTTTCTATGTGTGTTGAAGACCCTTTGGTGGCCTTGTACTGTTTTCTATGTGTGTTGAAGACACTTTGGTGGCCTTGTGCTGTTTTCTATGTGTGTTGAAGACCCTTTGGTGGCCTTGTACTGTTTTCTATGTGTGTTGAAGACCCTTTGGTGGCCTTGTGCTGTTTTCTATGTGTGTTGAAGACCCTTTGGTGGCCTTGTACTGTTTTCTCGCTGTGTTGAAGACCCTTTGGTGGCCTTGTACTGTTTTCTAGCTGTGTTGAAGACCCTTTGGTGGCCTTGTACTGTTTTCTATGTGTTGAAGACCCTTTGGTGGCCTTGTACTGTTTTCTAGCTGAGTTGAAGACCCTTTGGTGGCCTTGTGCTGTTTTCTATGTGTGTTGAAGCTTGTACTGTTTTCTAGGTGTGTTGAAGACACTTTGGTGGCCTTGTACTGTTTTCTATGTGTGTTGAAGACCCTTTGGTGGCCTTGTACTGTTTTCTAGCTGTGTTGAAGACCCTTTGGTGGCCTTGTACTGTTTTCTATGTGTGTTGAAGACCCTTTGGTGGCCTTGTGCTGTTTTCACGCTGTGTTGAAGACCCTTTGGTGGCCTTGTACTGTTTTCTATGTGTGTTGAAGACACTTTGGTGGCCTTGTACTGTTTTCTATGTGTGTTGAAGACCCTTTGGTGGCCTTGTACTGTTTTCTATGTGTGTTGAAGACCCTTTGGTGGCCTTGTACTGTTTTCTATGTGTGTTGAAGACCCTTTGGTGGCCTTGTACTGTTTTCTAGGTGTGTTGAAGACACTTTGGTGGCCTTGTACTGTTTTCTTGCTGCGTTGAAGACCCTTTGGTGGCCTTGTACTGTTTTCTATGTGTTGAAGACCCTTTAGTGGCCTTGTACTGTTTTCTAGGTGTGTTGAAGACACTTTGGTGGCCTTGTACTGTTTTCTCGCTGCGTTGAAGACCCTTTGGTGGCCTTGTACTGTTTTCTATGTGTGTTGAAGACACTTTGGTGGCCTGTACTGTTTTCTAGGTGTGTTGAAGACACTTTGGTGGCTTTGTACTGTTTTCTATGTGTGTTGAAGACCCTTTGGTGGCCTTGTACTGTTTTCTAGGTGTGTTGAAGACACTTTGGTGGCCTTGTGCTGTTTTCTAGGTGTGTTGAAGACACTTTGGTGGCCTTGTACTGTTTTCTATGTGTGTTGAAGACACTTTGGTGGCCTTGTGCTGTTATCTCGCTGTGTTGAAGACCCTTTGGTGGCCTTGTACTGTTTTCTAGCTGAGTTGAAGACCCTTTGGTGGCCTTGTACTGTTTTCACGCTGTGTTGAAGACCCTTTGGTGGCCTTGTACTGTTTTCTAGCTGTGTTGAAGACCCTTTGGTGGCCTTGTACTGTTTTCTATGTGTGTTGAAGACCCTTTGGTGGCCTTGTGCTGTTTTCTATGTGTGTTGAAGACCCTTTGGTGGCCTTGTACTGTTTTCTATGTGTGTTGAAGACACTTTGGTGGCCTTGTACTGTTTTCTATGTGTGTTGAAGACACTTTGGTGGCCTTGTGCTGTTTTCACGCTGCGTTGAAGACCCTTTGGTGGCCTTGTACTGTTTTCTATGTGTGTTGAAGACCCTTTGGTGGCCTTGTGCTGTTTTCTATGTGTGTTGAAGACACTTTGGTGGCCTTGTACTGTTTTCTATGTGTGTTGAAGACACTTTGGTGGCCTTGTACTGTTTTCTATGTGTGTTGAAGACACTTTGGTGGCCTTGTACTGTTTTCTTGCTGTGTTGAAGACCCTTTGGTGGCCTTGTACTGTTTTCTATGTGTGTTGAAGACCCTTTGGTGGCCTTGTACTGTTTTCTCGCTGTGTTGAAGACACTTTGGTGGCCTTGTGCTGTTTTCTCGCTGCGTTGAAGACCCTTTGGTGGCCTTGTACTGTTTTCTATGTGTGTTGAAGACCCTTTGGTGGCCTTGTGCTGTTTTCTATGTGTGTTGAAGACACTTTGGTGGCCTTGTACTGTTTTCTCGCTGTGTTGAAGACCCTTTGGTGGCCTTGTACTGTTTTCTAGGTGTGTTGAAGACCCTTTGGTGGCCTTGTACTGTTTTCTCGCTGCGTTGA
Source organism: Mytilus coruscus (assembly GCA_017311375.1). NCBI lineage: Eukaryota > Metazoa > Mollusca > Bivalvia > Mytilida > Mytilidae > Mytilus > Mytilus coruscus. The sequence continues at coordinate 733,032 of CM029596.1, read as the reverse complement.
AGACCCTTTGGTGGCCTTGTACTGTTTTCTAGGTGTGTTGAAGACACTTTGGTGGCCTTGTACTGTTTTCTATGTGTGTTGAAGACCCTTTGGTGGCCTTGTGCTGTTTTCTAGGTGTGTTGAAGACCCTTTGGTGGCCTTGTACTGTTTTCTATGTGTGTTGAAGACCCTTTGGTGGCCTTGTGCTGTTTTCTAGGTGTGTTGAAGACACTTTGGTGGCCTTGTACTGTTTTCTATGTGTGTTGAAGACACTTTGGTGGCCTTGTACTGTTTTCTAGGTGTGTTGAAGACCCTTTGGTGGCCTTGTACTGTTTTCTATGTGTGTTGAAGACCCTTTAGTGGCCTTGTACTGTTTTCTAGGTGTGTTGAAGACCCTTTGGTGGCCTTGTACTGTTTTCTAGGTGTGTTGAAGACACTTTGGTGGCCTTGTACTGTTTTCTCGCTGCGTTGAAGACCCTATGGTGGCCTTGTACTGTTTTCTATGTGTGTTGAAGACCCTTTAGTGGCCTTGTACTGTTTTCTAGGTGTGTTGAAGACACTTTGGTGGCCTTGTACTGTTTTCTCGCTGCGTTGAAGACCCTTTGGTGGCCTTGTACTGTTTTCTATGTGTGTGAAGACACTTTGGTGGCCTTGTACTGTTTTCTATGTGTGTTGAAGACACTTTGGTGGCCTTGTACTGTTTTCTCGCTGTGTTGAAGACCCTTTGGTGGCCTTGTACTGTTTTCTATGTGTGTTGAAGACCCTTTGGTGGCCTTGTACTATTTTCTCGCTGTGTTGAAGACACTTTGGTGGCCTTGTGCTGTTTTCTCGCTGCGTTGAAGACCCTTTGGTGGCCTTGTACTGTTTTCTATGTGTGTTGAAGACCCTTTGGTGGCCTTGTGCTGTTTTCTAGCTGAGTTGAAGACCCTTTGGTGGCCTTGTACTGTTTTCACGCTGTGTTGAAGACCCTTTGGTGGCCTTGTACTGTTTTCTAGCTGAGTTGAAGACCCTTTGGTGGCCTTGTACTGTTTTCTCGCTGCGTTGAAGACCCTTTGGTGGCCTTGTACTGTTTTCTAGGTGTGTTGAAGACACTTTGGTGGCCTTGTACTGTTTTCTATGTGTGTTGAAGACCCTTTGGTGGCCTTGTGCTGTTTTCTAGGTGTGTTGAAGACCCTTTGGTGGCCTTGTACTGTTTTCTATGTGTGTTGAAGACCCTTTGGTGGCCTTGTGCTGTTTTCTAGGTGTGTTGAAGACACTTTGGTGGCCTTGTACTGTTTTCTATGTGTGTTGAAGACACTTTGGTGGCCTTGTACTGTTTTCTAGGTGTGTTCAAGACCCTTTGGTGGCCTTGTACTGTTTTCTATGTGTGTTGAAGACCCTTTAGTGGCCTTGTACTGTTTTCTAGGTGTGTTGAAGACCCTTTGGTGGCCTTGTACTGTTTTCTAGGTGTGTTGAAGACACTTTGGTGGCCTTGTACTGTTTTCTCGCTGCGTTGAAGACCCTTTGGTGGCCTTGTACTGTTTTCTATGTGTGTTGAAGACCCTTTAGTGGCCTTGTACTGTTTTCTAGGTGTGTTGAAGACACTTTGGTGGCCTTGTACTGTTTTCTCGCTGCGTTGAAGACCCTTTGGTGGCCTTGTACTGTTTTCTATGTGTGTTGAAGACACTTTGGTGGCCTTGTACTGTTTTCTAGGTGTGTTGAAGACACTTTGGTGGCTTTGTACTGTTTTCTATGTGTGTTGAAGACCCTTTGGTGGCCTTGTACTGTTTTCTAGGTGTGTTGAAGACACTTTGGTGGCCTTGTGCTGTTTTCTAGGTGTGTTGAAGACACTTTGGTGGCCTTGTACTGTTTTCTATGTGTGTTGAAGACACTTTGGTGGCCTTGTGCTGTTTTCTCGCTGTGTTGAAGACCCTTTGGTGGCTTTGTGCTGTTTTCTATGTGTGTTGAAGACCCTTTGGTGGCCTTGTACTGTTTCTCGCTGCGTTGAAGACCCTTTGGTGGCCTTGTACTGTTTTCTAGCTGTGTTGAAGACCCTTTGGTGGCCTTGTGCTGTTTTCTATGTGTGTTGAAGACCCTTTGGTGGCTTTGTACTGTTTTCTATGTGTGTTGAAGACCCTTTGGTGGCCTTGTACTGTTTTCTATGTGTGTTGAAGACCCTTTGGTGGCCTTGTACTGTTTTCTAGGTGTGTTGAAGACACTTTGGTGGCCTTGTGCTGTTTTCACGCTGCGTTGAAGACCCTTTGGTGGCCTTGTACTGTTTTCTATGTGTGTTGAAGACCCTTTGGTGGCCTTGTGCTGTTTTCTATGTGAGACCCTTTGGTGGCCTTGTACTGTTTTCTATGTGTGTTGAAGACCCTTTGGTGGCCTTGTACTGTTTTCTATGTGTGTTGAAGACACTTTGGTGGCCTTGTACTGTTTTCTTGCTGTGTTGAAGACCCTTTGGTGGCCTTGTGCTGTTTTCTATGTGTGTGAAGACCCTTTGGTGGCCTTGTACTATTTTCTCGCTGTGTTGAAGACACTTTGGTGGCCTTGTGCTGTTTTCTCGCTGCGTTGAAGACCCTTTGGTGGCCTTGTACTGTTTTCTATGTGTGTTGAAGACCCTTTGGTGGCTTTGTGCTGTTTTCTATGTGTGTTGAAGACACTTTGGTGGCCTTGTACTGTTTTCTAGCTGTGTTGAAGACCCTTTGGTGGCCTTGTACTGTTTTCTATGTGTGTTGAAGACCCTTTGGTGGCCTTGTACTGTTTCTCGCTGCGTTGAAGACCCTTTGGTGGCCTTGTACTGTTTTCTAGGTGTGTTGAAGACACTTTGGTGGCCTTGTACTGTTTTCTATGTGTGTTGAAGACCCTTTGGTGGCCTTGTGCTGTTTTCTAGGTGTGTTGAAGACCCTTTGGTGGCCTTGTACTGTTTTCTATGTGTGTTGAAGACCCTTTGGTGGCTTTGTGCTGTTTTCTATGTGTGTTGAAGACACTTTGGTGGCCTTGTACTGTTTTCTATGTGTGTTGAAGACACTTTGGTGGCCTTGTACTGTTTTCTATGTGTGTTGAAGACCCTTTGGTGGCCTTGTACTGTTTTCTATGTGTGTTGAAGACCCTTTGGTGGCCTTGTACTGTTTTCTAGCTGTGTTGAAGACCCTTTGGTGGCCTTGTACTGTTTTCTATGTGTGTTGAAGACCCTTTGGTGGCCTTGTACTGTTTTCACGCTGCGTTGAAGACCCTTTGGTGGCCTTGTACTGTTTTCTATGTGTGTTGAAGACCCTTTGGTGGCCTTGTACTGTTTTCTATGTGTGTTGAAGACACTTTGGTGGCCTTGTACTGTTTTCACGCTGCGTTGAAGACCCTTTGGTGGCCTTGTACTGTTTTCTATGTGTGTTGAAGACCCTTTGGTGGCCTTGTACTGTTTTCTATGTGTGTTGAAGACACTTTGGTGGCCTTGTACTGTTTTCTTGCTGTGTTGAAGACCCTTTGGTGGCTTTGTGCTGTTTTCTATGTGTGTTGAAGACCCTTTGGTGGCCTTGTACTGTTTCTCGCTGCGTTGAAGACCCTTTGGTGGCCTTGTACTGTTTTCTAGCTGCGTTGAAGACCCTTTGGTGGCCTTGTACTGTTTTCTAGCTGTGTTGAAGACCCTTTGGTGGCCTTGTGCTGTTTTCTATGTGTGTTGAAGACCCTTTGGTGGCCTTGTACTGTTTCTCGCTGCGTTGAAGACCCTTTGGTGGCCTTGTACTGTTTTCTAGGTGTGTTGAAGACCCTTTGGTGGCCTTGTACTGTTTCTCGCTGCGTTGAAGACCCTTTGGTGGCCTTGTACTGTTTTCTAGCTGTGTTGAAGAATCTTTGGTGGCCTTGTGCTGTTTTCTATGTGAGACCCTTTGGTGGCCTTGTACTGTTTTCTATGTGTGTTGAAGACCCTTTGGTGGCCTTGTACTGTTTTCTATGTGTGTTGAAGACCCTTTGGTGGCCTTGTGCTGTTTTCTAGGTGTGTTGAAGACACTTTGGTGGCCTTGTACTGTTTTCTATGTGTGTTGAAGACACTTTGGTGGCCTTGTACTGTTTTCTAGGTGTGTTGAAGACCCTTTGGTGGCCTTGTACTGTTTTCTATGTGTGTTGAAGACCCTTTGGTGGCCTTGTACTGTTTTCTAGGTGTGTTGAAGACACTTTGGTGGCCTTGTACTGTTTTCTAGGTGTGTTGAAGACACTTTGGTGGCCTTGTACTGTTTTCACGCTGCGTTGAAGACACTTTGGTGGCCTTGTACTGTTTTCTATGTGTGTGAAGACCCTTTAGTGGCCTTGTACTGTTTTCTAGGTGTGTTGAAGACACTTTGGTGGCCTTGTACTGTTTTCTCGCTGCGTTGAAGACCCTTTGGTGGCCTTGTACTGTTTTCTATGTGTGTTGAAGACACTTTGGTGGCCTTGTACTGTTTTCTAGGTGTGTTGAAGACACTTTGGTGGCCTTGTACTGTTTTCTATGTGTGTTGAAGACCCTTTGGTGGCCTTGTACTGTTTTCTAGGTGTGTTGAAGACACTTTGGTGGCCTTGTACTGTTTTCTAGGTGTGTTGAAGACACTTTGGTGGCCTTGTACTGTTTTCTATGTGTGTTGAAGACACTTTGGTGGCCTTGTACTGTTTTCTAGCTGTGTTGAAGACCCTTTGGTGGCCTTGTGCTGTTTTCTATGTGTGTTGAAGACCCTTTGGTGGCCTTGTACTGTTTCTCGCTGCGTTGAAGACCCTTTGGTGGCCTTGTACTGTTTTCTAGCTGTGTTGAAGACCCTTTGGTGGCCTTGTACTGTTTTCTATGTGTGTTGAAGACCCTTTGGTGGCCTTGTGCTGTTTTCTATGTGTGTTGAAGACCCTTTGGTGGCCTTGTACTGTTTTCTATGTGTGTTGAAGACACTTTGGTGGCCTTGTACTGTTTTCTAGCTGCGTTGAAGACCCTTTGGTGGCCTTGTGCTGTTTTCACGCTGCGTTGAAGACCCTTTGGTGGCCTTGTACTGTTTTCTATGTGTGTTGAAGACCCTTTGGTGGCCTTGTGCTGTTTTCTATGTGTGTTGAAGACACTTTGGTGGCCTTGTACTGTTTTCTATGTGTGTTGAAGACACTTTGGTGGCCTTGTACTGTTTTCTATGTGTGTTGAAGACACTTTGGTGGCCTTGTACTGTTTTCTAGCTGTGTTGAAGACCCTTTGGTGGCCTTGTACTGTTTTCTATGTGTGTTGAAGACCCTTTGGTGGCCTTGTACTGTTTTCTCGCTGCGTTGAAGACACTTTGGTGGCCTTGTGCTGTTTTCTCGCTGCGTTGAAGACCCTTTGGTGGCCTTGTACTGTTTTCTATGTGTGTTGAAGACCCTTTGGTGGCCTTGTGCTGTTTTCTATGTGTGTTGAAGACACTTTGGTGGCCTTGTACTGTTTTCTCGCTGTGTTGAAGACCCTTTGGTGGCCTTGTACTGTTTTCTAGGTGTGTTGAAGACCCTTTGGTGGCCTTGTACTGTTTTCTCGCTGCGTTGAAGACCCTTTGGTGGCCTTGTACTGTTTTCTAGGTGTGTTGAAGACACTTTGGTGGCTTTGTGCTGTTTTCTATGTGTGTTGAAGACCCTTTGGTGGCCTTGTGCTGTTTTCTATGTGTGTTGAAGACCCTTTGGTGGCCTTGTACTGTTTTCTATGTGTGTTGAAGACCCTTTGGTGGCCTTGTACTGTTTTCTAGGTGTGTTGAAGACACTTTGGTGGCCTTGTACTGTTTTCTATGTGTGTTGAAGACACTTTGGTGGCCTTGTACTGTTTTCTAGCTGCGTTGAAGACCCTTTGGTGGCCTTGTACTGTTTTCTATGTGTGTTGAAGACCCTTTGGTGGCCTTGTACTGTTTTCACGCTGTGTTGAAGACCCTTTGGTGGCCTTGTACTGTTTTCTAGCTGTGTTGAAGACCCTTTGGTGGCCTTGTACTGTTTTCACGCTGCGTTGAAGACCCTTTGGTGGCCTTGTACTGTTTTCTATGTGTGTTGAAGACCCTTTAGTGGCCTTGTACTGTTTTCTATGTGTGTTGAAGACACTTTGGTGGCCTTGTACTGTTTTCTTGCTGTGTTGAAGACCCTTTGGTGGCTTTGTGCTGTTTTCTATGTGTGTTGAAGACACTTTGGTGGCCTTGTACTGTTTTCTTGCTGTGTTGAAGACCCTTTGGTGGCTTTGTACTGTTTTCTATGTGTGTTGAAGACCCTTTGGTGGCCTTGTACTGTTTTCTATGTGTGTTGAAGACACTTTGGTGGCCTTGTACTGTTTTCTATGTGTGTTGAAGACACTTTGGTGGCCTTGTACTGTTTTCTATGTGTGTTGAAGACACTTTGGTGGCCTTGTGCTGTTATCTCGCTGTGTTGAAGACCCTTTGGTGGCCTTGTACTGTTTTCTAGGTGTGTTGAAGACACTTTGGTGGCCTTGTACTGTTTTCACGCTGCGTTGAAGACACTTTGGTGGCCTTGTACTGTTTTCTAGGTGTGTTGAAGACCCTTTGGTGGCCTTGTACTGTTTTCTATGTGTGTTGAAGACCCTTTGGTGGCTTTGTGCTGTTTTCTATGTGTGTTGAAGACCCTTTGGTGGCCTTGTACTGTTTTCTATGTGTGTTGAAGACACTTTGGTGGCCTTGTACTGTTTTCTATGTGTGTTGAAGACACTTTGGTGGCCTTGTGCTGTTTTCACGCTGTGTTGAAGACCCTTTGGTGGCCTTGTACTGTTTTCTATGTGTGTTGAAGACACTTTGGTGGCCTTGTACTGTTTTCTAGGTGTGTTGAAGACCCTTTGGTGGCCTTGTACTGTTTTCTATGTGTGTTGAAGACCCTTTGGTGGCCTTGTACTGTTTTCTATGTGTGTTGAAGACCCTTTGGTGGCCTTGTACTGTTTTCTTGCTGCGTTGAAGACCCTTTGGTGGCCTTGTACTGTTTTCTAGCTGTGTTGAAGACCCTTTGGTGGCCTTGTGCTGTTTTCTATGTGTGTTGAAGACACTTTGGTGGCCTTGTACTGTTTTTCTCGCTGCGTTGAAGACACTTTGGTGGCCTTGTACTGTTTTCTCGCTGCGTTGAAGACCCTTTGGTGGCCTTGTACTGTTTTCTCGCTGTGTTGAAGACCCTTTGGTGGCCTTGTACTGTTTTCTAGCTGTGTTGAAGACCCTTTGGTGGCCTTGTACTGTTTTCTATGTGTGTTGAAGACCCTTTGGTGGCCTTGTACTGTTTTCTATGTGTGTTGAAGACCCTTTGGTGGCCTTGTGCTGTTTTTCTCGCTGTGTTGAAGACCCTTTGGTGGCCTTGTACTGTTTTCTATGTGCGTTGAAGACACTTTGGTGGCCTTGTACTGTTTTCTAGGTGTGTTGAAGACCCTTTGGTGGCCTTGTGCTGTTTTTTCTCGCTGTGTTGAAGACCCTTTGGTGGCCTTGTACTGTTTTCTATGTGTGTTGAAGACACTTTGGTGGCCTTGTACTGTTTTCTATGTGTGTTGAAGACCCTTTGGTGGCCTTGTGCTGTTTTCTATGTGTGTTGAAGACCCTTTGGTGGCCTTGTACTGTTTTCTTGCTGCGTTGAAGACCCTTTGGTGGCCTTGTACTGTTTTCTAGGTGTGTTGAAGACACTTTGGTGGCCTTGTACTGTTTTCTATGTGTGTTGAAGACACTTTGGTGGCCTTGTACTGTTTTCTATGTGTGTTGAAGACACTTTGGTGGCCTTGTACTGTTTTCTATGTGTGTTGAAGACACTTTGGTGGCCTTGTACTGTTTTCTATGTGTGTTGAAGACACTTTGGTGGCCTTGTACTGTTTTCTATGTGTGTTGAAGACCCTTTGGTGGCCTTGTGCTGTTTTCTAGGTGTGTTGAAGACACTTTGGTGGCCTTGTACTGTTTTCTAGGTGTGTTGAAGACCCTTTGGTGGCCTTGTACTGTTTTCTATGTGTTGAAGACACTTTGGTGGCCTTGTACTGTTTTCTATGTGTGTTGAAGACACTTTGGTGGCCTTGTACTGTTTTCTCGCTGCGTTGAAGACACTTTGGTGGCCTTGTACTGTTTTCTAGGTGTGTTGAAGACACTTTGGTGGCTTTGTGCTGTTTTCTATGTGTGTTGAAGACCCTTTGGTGGCCTTGTACTTTTTTCTATGTGTGTTGAAGACCCTTTGGTGGCCTTGTACTGTTTTCTATGTGTTTGAAGACACTTTGGTGGCCTTGTACTGTTTTTCTCGCTGCGTTGAAGACACTTTGGTGGCCTTGTACTGTTTTCTCGCTGCGTTGAAGACCCTTTGGTGGCCTTGTGCTGTTTGTCTCGCTGCGTTGAAGACCCTTTGGTGGCCTTGTGCTGTTTTCTATGTGTGTTGAAGACCCTTTGGTGGCCTTGTACTGTTTTCTATGTGTGTTGAAGACCCTTTGGTGGCCTTGTACTGTTTTCTATGTGTGTTGAAGACACTTTGGTGGCTTTGTGCTGTTTTCTATGTGTGTTGAAGACCCTTTGGTGGCCTTGTGCTGTTTTCTATGTGTGTTGAAGACCCTTTGGTGGCCTTGTACTGTTTTCTTGCTGCGTTGAAGACCCTTTGGTGGCCTTGTACTGTTTTCTAGCTGTGTTGAAGACCCTTTGGTGGCCTTGTGCTGTTTTCTCGCTGTGTTGAAGACCCTTTGGTGGCCTTGTACTGTTTTCTATGTGTGTTGAAGACCCTTTGGTGGCCTTGTACTGTTTTCTATGTGTGTTGAAGACCCTTTGGTGGCCTTGTGCTGTTTTCTATGTGTGTTGAAGACACTTTGGTGGCCTTGTACTGTTTTCTATGTGTGTTGAAGACACTTTGGTGGCCTTGTGCTGTTTTCTAGGTGTGTTGAAGACACTTTGGTGGCCTTGTACTGTTTTCTATGTGTGTTGAAGACACTTTGGTGGCCTTGTACTGTTTTCTCGCTGCGTTGAAGACCCTTTGGTGGCCTTGTACTGTTTTCTCGCTGCGTTGAAGACCCTTTGGTGGCCTTGTGCTGTTTTCACGCTGTGTTGAAGACCCTTTGGTGGCCTTGTGCTGTTTTCTATGTGTGTTGAAGACCCTTTGGTGGCCTTGTACTGTTTTCTATGTGTGTTGAAGACCCTTTGGTGGCCTTGTGCTGTTTTCTATGTGTGTTGAAGACCCTTTGGTGGCCTTGTACTGTTTTCTATGTGTGTTGAAGACACTTTGGTGGCCTTGTGCTGTTTTCTAGGTGTGTTGAAGACACTTTGGTGGCCTTGTACTGTTTTCTAGGTGTGTTGAAGACACTTTGGTGGCCTTGTACTGTTTTTCTCGCTGCGTTGAAGACCCTTTGGTGGCCTTGTACTGTTTTCTCGCTGCGTTGAAGACCCTTTGGTGGCCTTGTGCTGTTTTCTCGCTGTGTTGAAGACCCTTTGGTGGCCTTGTGCTGTTTTCTATGTGTTGAAGACCCTTTGGTGGCCTTGTACTGTTTTCTATGTGTGTTGAAGACCCTTTGGTGGCCTTGTACTGTTTTCTATGTGTGTTGAAGACCCTTTGGTGGCTTTGTGCTGTTTTCTATGTGTGTTGAAGACCCTTTGGTGGCCTTGTGCTGTTTTGTATGTGTGTTGAAGACCCTTTGGTGGCCTTGTGCTGTTTTCTATGTGTGTTGAAGACCCTTTGGTGGCCTTGTACTGTTTTCTATGTGTTGAAGACCCTTTGGTGGCCTTGTGCTGTTTTTCTCGCTGTGTTGAAGACCCTTTGGTGGCCTTGTACTGTTTTCTATGTGCGTTGAAGACACTTTGGTGGCCTTGTACTGTTTTCTAGGTGTGTTGAAGACCCTTTGGTGGCCTTGTGCTGTTTTCACGCTGTGTTGAAGACCCTTTGGTGGCCTTGTACTGTTTTCTATGTGTGTTGAAGACACTTTGGTGGCCTTGTACTGTTTTCTATGTGTGTTGAAGACCCTTTGGTGGCCTTGTGCTGTTTTCTATGTGTGTTGAAGACCCTTTGGTGGCCTTGCACTGTTTTCTTGCTTCGTTGAAGACACTTTGGTGGCCTTGTACTGTTTTCTAGCTGTGTTGAAGACACTTTGGTGGCCTTGTACTGTTTTCTATGTGTGTTGAAGACACTTTGGTGGCCTTGTACTGTTTTCTATGTGTGTTGAAGACACTTTGGTGGCCTTGTACTGTTTTCTATGTGTGTTGAAGACACTTTGGTGGCCTTGTACTGTTTTCTATGTGTGTTGAAGACACTTTGGTGGCCTTGTACTGTTTTCTCGCTGTGTTGAAGACACTTTGGTGGCCTTGTACTGTTTTCTATGTGTGTTGAAGACCCTTTGGTGGCCTTGTACTGTTTTCTCGCTGCGTTGAAGACCCTTTGGTGGCCTTGTGCTGTTTTCACGCTGCGTTGAAGACCCTTTGGTGGCCTTGTGCTGTTTTCTATGTGTGTTGAAGACCCTTTGGTGGCCTTGTGCTGTTTTCTATGTGTGTTGAAGACACTTTGGTGGCCTTGTACTGTTTTCTCGCTGCGTTGAAGACCCTTTGGTGGCCTTGTGCTGTTTTCTATGTGTGTTGAAGACCCTTTGGTGGCCTTGTACTGTTTCTCGCTGCGTTGAAGACCCTTTGGTGGCCTTGTACTGTTTTCTATGTGTGTTGAAGACACTTTGGTGGCCTTGTACTGTTTTCTATGTGTGTTGAAGACCCTTTGGTGGCCTTGTGCTGTTTTCTATGTGTGTTGAAGACCCTTTGGTGGCCTTGTACTGTTTTCTATGTGTGTTGAAGACCCTTTGGTGGCCTTGTACTGTTTTCACGCTGTGTTGAAGACACTTTGGTGGCCTTGTACTGTTTTCTATGTGTGTTGAAGACACTTTGGTGGCCTTGTACTGTTTTCTATGTGTGTTGAAGACCCTTTGGTGGCCTTGTACTGTTTTCTATGTGTGTTGAAGACCCTTTGGTGGCCTTGTGCTGTTTTCTAGCTGCGTTGAAGACCCTTTGGTGGCCTTGTACTGTTTTCTATGTGTGTTGAAGACCCTTTGGTGGCCTTGTGCTGTTTTCTAGGTGTGTTGAAGACCCTTTGGTGGCCTTGTGCTGTTTTCTATGTGTGTTGAAGACCCTTTGGTGGCCTTGTACTGTTTTCTATGTGTGTTGAAGACACTTTGGTGGCCTTGTACTGTTTTCTAGGTGTGTTGAAGACACTTTGGTGGCCTTGTACTGTTTTCTAGGTGTGTTGAAGACACTTTGGTGGCCTTGTACTGTTTTCTATGTGTGTTGAAGACCCTTTGGTGGCCTTGTACTGTTTTCTATGTGTGTTGAAGACCCTTTGGTGGCCTTGTGCTGTTTTCTCGCTGCGTTGAAGACCCTTTGGTGGCCTTGTGCTGTTTTCTATGTGTGTTGAAGACCCTTTGGTGGCCTTGTACTGTTTTCTATGTGTGTTGAAGACCCTTTGGTGGCCTTGTGCTGTTTTCTATGTGTTTGAAGACCCTTTGGTGGCCTTGTACTGTTTTCTATGTGTGTTGAAGACACTTTGGTGGCCTTGTGCTGTTTTCTAGGTGTGTTGAAGACACTTTGGTGGCCTTGTACTGTTTTCTAGGTGTGTTGAAGACACTTTGGTGGCCTTGTACTGTTTTTCTCGCTGCGTTGAAGACCCTTTGGTGGCCTTGTGCTGTTTTCTCGCTGCGTTGAAGACCCTTTGGTGGCCTTGTGCTGTTTTCTCGCTGTGTTGAAGACCCTTTGGTGGCCTTGTGCTGTTTTCTATGTGTGTTGAAGACCCTTTGGTGGCCTTGTACTGTTTTCTATGTGTGTTGAAGACCCTTTGGTGGCCTTGTGCTGTTTTCTATGTGTGTTGAAGACCCTTTGGTGGCCTTGTGCTGTTTTCTATGTGTGTTGAAGACCCTTTGGTGGCCTTGTGCTGTTTTCTATGTGTGTTGAAGACCCTTTGGTGGCCTTGTACTGTTTTCTATGTGTGTTGAAGACCCTTTGGTGGCCTTGTGCTGTTTTTCTCGCTGTGTTGAAGACCCTTTGGTGGCCTTGTACTGTTTTCTATGTGCGTTGAAGACACTTTGGTGGCCTTGTACTGTTTTCTATGTGTTGAAGACCCTTTGGTGTCCTTGTGCTGTTTTTCTCGCTGTGTTGAAGACCCTTTGGTGGCCTTGTACTGTTTTCTATGTGTGTTGAAGACACTTTGGTGGCCTTGTACTGTTTTCTAGGTGTGTTGAAGACCCTTTGGTGGCCTTGTGCTGTTTTCTATGTGTGTTGAAGACCCTTTGGTGGCCTTGCACTGTTTTCTTGCTTCGTTGAAGACACTTTGGTGGCCTTGTACTGTTTTCTAGGTGTGTTGAAGACACTTTGGTGGCCTTGTACTGTTTTCTATGTGTGTTGAAGACACTTTGGTGGCCTTGTACTGTTTTCTATGTGTGTTGAAGACACTTTGGTGGCCTTGTACTGTTTTCTATGTGTGTTGAAGACACTTTGGTGGCCTTGTACTGTTTTCTATGTGTGTTGAAGACACTTTGGTGGCCTTGTACTGTTTTCTAGGTGTGTTGAAGACCCTTTGGTGGCCTTGTACTGTTTTCTATGTGTGTTGAAGACCCTTTGGTGGCCTTGTACTGTTTTCTCGCTGCGTTGAAGACCCTTTGGTGGCCTTGTGCTGTTTTCACGCTGCGTTGAAGACCCTTTGGTGGCCTTGTGCTGTTTTCTATGTGTGTTGAAGACCCTTTGGTGGCCTTGTGCTGTTTTCTATGTGTGTTGAAGACCCTTTGGTGGCCTTGTACTGTTTTCTCGCTGTGTTGAAGACCCTTTGGTGGCCTTGTACTGTTTTCTAGCTGCGTTGAAGACCCTTTGGTGGCCTTGTACTGTTTTCTCGCTGCGTTGAAGACCCTTTGGTGGCCTTGTACTGTTTTCTAGGTGTGTTGAAGACACTTTGGTGGCCTTGTACTGTTTTCTATGTGTGTTGAAGACCCTTTGGTGGCCTTGTGCTGTTTTCTAGGTGTGTTGAAGACCCTTTGGTGGCCTTGTACTGTTTTCTATGTGTGTTGAAGACCCTTTGGTGGCCTTGTACTGTTTTCTAGGTGTGTTGAAGACACTTTGGTGGCCTTGTACTGTTTTCTATGTGTGTTGAAGACACTTTGGTGGCCTTGTACTGTTTTCTAGGTGTGTTGAAGACCCTTTGGTGGCCTTGTACTGTTTTCTATGTGTGTTGAAGACCCTTTGGTGGCCTTGTGCTGTTTTCTAGCTGTGTTGAAGACCCTTTGGTGGCCTTGTACTGTTTTCTATGTGTGTTGAAGACCCTTTGGTGGCCTTGTGCTGTTTTCTAGCTGTGTTGAAGACCCTTTGGTGGCCTTGTGCTGTTTTCTATGTGTGTTGAAGACCCTTTGGTGGCCTTGTACTGTTTTCTATGTGTGTTGAAGACACTTTGGTGGCCTTGTACTGTTTTCTAGGTGTGTTGAAGACACTTTGGTGGCCTTGTACTGTTTTCTAGGTGTGTTGAAGACACTTTGGTGGCCTTGTACTGTTTTCTAGGTGTGTTGAAGACCCTTTGGTGGCCTTGTACTGTTTTCTATGTGTGTTGAAGACCCTTTGGTGGCCTTGTGCTGTTTTCTATGTGTGTTGAAGACCCTTTGGTGGCCTTGTACTGTTTTCTTGCTGTGTTGAAGACACTTTGGTGGCTTTGTGCTGTTTTCTATGTGTGTTGAAGACACTTTGGTGGCTTTGTACTGTTTTCTAGCAGTGTTGAAGACCCTTTGGTGGCTTTGTACTGTTTTCTATGTGTGTTGAAGACACTTTGGTGGCTTTGTACTGTTTTCTATGTGTGTTCAAGACACTTTGGTGGCCTTGTACTGTTTTCTATGTGTGTTGAAGACCCTTTGGTGGCCTTGTACTGTTTTCTAGGTGTGTTGAAGACACTTTGGTGGCCTTGTACTGTTTTCTATGTGTGTTGAAGACACTTTGGTGGCCTTGTACTGTTTTCTATGTGTGTTGAAGACACTTTGGTGGCCTTGTACTGTTTTCTATTTGTGTTGAAGACCCTTTGGTGGCCTTGCACTGTTTTCTATGTGTGTTGAAGACACTTTGGTGGCCTTCTACTGTTTTCTAGGTGTGTTGAAGACCATTTGGTGGCCTTGTACTGTTTTCTATGTGTGTTGAAGACCCTTTGGTGGCCTTGTACTGTTTTCTATTTGTGTTGAAGACACTTTGGTGGCCTTGTACTGTTTTTCTCGCTGTGTTGAAGACCCTTTGGTGGCCTTGTACTGTTTTCTATGTGTGTTGAAGACCCTTTGGTGGCCTTGTACTGTTTTCTAGGTGTGTTGAAGACACTTTGGTGGCCTTGTACTGTTTTCTAGGTGTGTTGAAGACCCTTTGGTGGCCTTGTACTGTTTTCTAGGTGTGTTGAAGACACTTTGGTGGCCTTGCACTGTTTTCTATGTGTGTTGAAGACACTTTGGTGGCCTTGTACTTTTTCTATGTGTGTTGAAGACACTTTGGTGGCCTTGTACTGTTTTCTATGTGTGTTGAAGACACTTTGGTGGCCTTGTACTGTTTTCTATGTGTGTTGAAGACACTTTGGTGGCCTTGTGCTGTTTTTCTCGCTGCGTTAAGGACACTTTGGTGGCCTTGTACTGTTTTCTAGGTGTGTTGAAGACACTTTGGTGGCCTTGTACTGTTTTCTAGGTGTGTTGAAGACACTTTGGTGGCCTTGTACTTTTTCTCGCTGCGTTGAAGACCCTTTGGTGGCCTTGTACTGTTTTCTAGGTGTGTTGAAGACACTTTGGTGGCCTTGTACTGTTTTCTAGGTGCGTTGAAGACCCTTTGGTGGCCTTGTGCTGTTTTCTAGGTGTGTTGAAGACACTTTGGTGGCCTTGTGCTGTTTTCTATGTGTGTTGAAGACACTTTGGTGGCCTTGTGCTGTTTTCTTGCTGCGTTGAAGACCCTTTGGTGGCCTTGTGCTGTTTTCTATGTGTGTTGAAGACACTTTGGTGGCCTTGTACTGTTTTCTATGTGTGTTGAAGACACTTTGGTGGCCTTGTACTGTTTTCTATGTGTGTTGAAGACACTTTGGTGGCCTTGTACTTTTTCTCGCTACGTTGAAGACCCTTTGGTGGCTTTGTACTGTTTTCTCGCTGCGTTGAAGACCCTTTGGTGGCCTTGTGCTGTTTTCTCGCTGCGTTGAAGACCCTTTGGTGGCCTTGTGCTGTTTTCTCGCTGCGTTGAAGACACTTTGGTGGCCTTGTGCTGTTTTCTCGCTGCGTTGAAGACCCTTTGGTGGCCTTGTGCTGTTTTCTTGCTGCGTTGAAGACCCTTTGGTGGCCTTGTGCTGTTTTCTTGCTGCGTTGAAGACCCTTTGGTGGCCTTGTACTGTTTTCTCACTGCGTATCTTTGACACATTACCCGTTTCCATTCTCTATTATATTCGACAAATTAGATTTATTTTAGTTGTTAATTGAGAGAATTTCTACGGCGATCGAACTTATTAATCCCAATCTTAATTATTTCGAGAATATGATTTTAAATTACTGGAACTCATATTGAGTTCCTGTATATAGATGCAAGGTGAGTTTTGGACTCTTGATGACATGGTTTAACATTACTGGTACTCACACTGAGCTCCTGTATACAGATGCAAAGTTAGTGATACACGGTATTGGGACTCTCGATGACATGATTTAATATTACTGGTACTCAAATTGAGGTACAGTTTATAGATGACAGGTGAGTAATACAGGCTTAGACTTTCTTGTCGATTTGTTAATAAAATTTCTATTTCTGCTTTTTTAATGTTTTATAACGTTTGTTATTATCCATCATTCCTTGCTAATCAAATGAAACCTATGTTGCAGTCATGTAACACAGTGGATTCGAGTAAATGGGCGATCATTGAAATAAAGATTGATTTGTTAGAGAAAGACGAGACGGATACCTTTGATGTTTTTGTGAATATATCAGAAGATTCACTAAGTTTTACAAAGGTGGGTACAATGAAAATAAACCCTAATCCATATCTAGTCGTCTTTGTTATTTATACTTAATTTGCCTCTTGCAATGATAAGTTGTAATTAGAGATTATTCTACAAAAGTAAGTCCGTATTAGTTAGCCAAAATTAGCTGTTTGTTTAATTAAAAAATAATCTTGTAAACTACCGAAAAAGAAAATTTTAAAAGGAAACACAAATTTTAAAACATAGTGAAAACTGACAAGCAAATGCTCTATAAAGTTGCCGTAAATCTTCTAATAAATACAGCAATTATTAAGCCTTCTCTATGAACAATGGTATGTACAATGGATTGATCAAATACATATGTGAACATATTGATATATTAGTGAAGTGAACTGGATCAGCTGTGTTATCAGAATACGAGACAACACGCATGTCAACTGTTACCGGAAAAACAGCACACAACTAATCCACTCAGGTGGAAACAACAAACAACTCCGGTATTGTAATTCTGAAAAAATATTGAGATATGTATCAAGATAAAGGGTCCTGTATTGCAGAGTGAAATTTTAGTATCGCTCCCTGTTTCGCGGGAAACATACCTAGTTATCATATATTATTTCATAGGACTAATATCAAGTTATCATATCCTGTTCCTCGGGATTGATAATAATGTATCTTATTTGATCTATCCCTTGGAAGTGATATTAAGTTATCATATCCTATTATCGTATTTTGAGTCTGTGGGATAGCTCTCATGTTATTGTACCTTGTACTGTGGGATAAATATTTGGTTATCGTTTTCTGTCCTCCGGAGCGTTTTCAAGTTATCATATCATGTTCCGCTGGGGTGAAATCAGTTTATCGTATCATGTTTCACTAAAGTGATACAAAGTTGTACATAATTGTATCAAGTTATTGTTACCTGTTCAGCGAGACTGTAATCTAGTGTCCTGATGATTTTTTTTTCGATTTCGCAAGCTTCATTTCAAATAAATTCGACCGGAAATTCCTTTTACGGTATTGAAAATTTTGTGTCAAGATCCCAGACTATAATGTTATCGTGTCCTATTCTGCGGAATACAGATCTGGAAATGAAAACTCTTTTTTTACGAAATATCAGATTATCGCATCATTTTCAGAGAGAATGGACCAATTTCGAGTTCCTGGTCCTTGGAAAAAGAGAGGCGAAGGATACCAAAGGGACATTCAAACTCATAAGTCGAAAATAAACTGACAACGCCATGGCTAAAAAAGAAAAAAAAACCAAACAGACAAACAACAGTGCACCAAACACAACATAGAAAACCAAAGACTGAGCAACACGAACCCCACCAAAAACTGGAGGTGATCTCAGGTGCTCCGAAAGGGTAAGCAGATCCTGCTCCACATGTGCTCAACATGTTGCTCATGTTAGTACACACCAGTGATAAGTCTAATTCAGTAGGTCACATTCGGTGAAAAGGGGACGGGATATTCCATAACGGTCAACCAACTCGTGATGGCGTCCGTAAAATTTACGAAGGAACGATTTCAACTTCACCACTTGCAACTCTTGATTTAATAGCTTCCTTGTGAGTAGCAAACCTCTATCAAGGAAATCATGATAAGAAATACAAGCCCTGGAATATCGTATCAAATGGGAGATATATACTCCGTATGCAGGCGCTGCTGGAATGTTGCTACATAGAAATGGAAAGTTCACAATTGGAAAGCTTAAGTCATCTCTTTTGTCGTAAAGTTTTGTTTTCAACCGACCATCATTGTCAATTTCTAGAAGTAAGTCAAGATATGTGACTGACTTAACTGTATCGGTTGTATCCTTTATTTCAAGTTCGATGGGATAGATGCGTTCAACATATCATCAAAAATTATTTAGTGGGGGTACATCATCTTTATAGCGGATTGTGAAAAAGGATACTGCTAACTTCTTTTCTTTCTTCCTAAGAAGTTCCTGTATGAAGTCAGCCTCATATGAATAAAGGAATAAGTCGGTAAGAAGAGGAGCACAGTTGGTTCCCATGAGAAAGCAGATTGTTTGTTGAAAAACACGTCCTCCAAACGTAACAAATATATTGTCAATCAAGAAATCAAGTATCTTGATAATGTCAGTTTGGACGCCATCACGAGTTGGTTGACCGTTATATAATAGCCGTTTCACAGATGATATCGGATATGTTCCTTATATCGTAATCACAATCCACTTCCTTTTTCACCACAAATGTGACCTACCGAATTAGACTATTTACCGGATTTGTAATGACATGAGCAACACGACGGGTGCCACATGTGGAGCAGGATCTGCTTACTCTTCCGGAGCACCTGAGATCACCCCCAGTTTTTGGTGGGGTTCGTATTGCTTAGTCTTTAGTTTTCTATGTTGTGTCTTGTGTACTATTATTTGTCTGTTTGTCTTTTGTTTTTTAGCCATGGCGTTGTCGGTTTGTTTTCGATCTGTGAGTTTGACTGTCCCTCTGGTAACTTTCGCCCCTCTTTTCAGATAATTTTTTGTTTGAATCAGATTGATTTTTTTACAAATTACGATTTATCCCCCCATGACAAGATACTTGTATTTTCGTTGGCCATTCTTTTTTATGAAACAAAGGAGGACCAACTCTTTTAATTTGTCTTTTTGTCTGGGAGTGATTTCAAATTAAAGTATCCTGTTTCGATGAGACATAATGGTGTTATTGACTGGTTGTTCTGTATTGGTCTTAAGTCCGAAGAGTCGAGGGCCAAAATAGTTGATCTAGGACCTATACGAGGGCCAATACAGAAGCAGCCAGTTCATAACACTTTTATTAAATGATTCTTATTTTTCGATAAACTAAGAAACTCACCGCAAAGCAGGTACAGGAGATCATATTTGTTAAAAAAAAACCATCAGAGTGAAATTTGTAGATAGTATACATATTTTAAGTATTCTACGGTTATATGTCAGTTAAATCGAATTATATCATATTCAGCTGCCTATGTTGTTGACTTGCAGTTCAAATTGCGTAATTGTGAATGATGTTTTCAAATAGAACATTTTAATACAATGCTTTTTTTTTGCAAGTGGAAGTATATGAATAAAAAATACCGAGCTCCAAGGTAAATTCAAAAAGGAGAAAGTCCATAAAAACTGACAAAATCAAACGTTTTTGTAGTTGATAGCAAATAGATAGTACATACCGTATATAGAATACACTTTCTCGATAAAGTATAAATTAAGTAAAATATAGATACAAGGGTAAACAAAATAAAAACAACAGTGTTTAAATCTCTTGCGTCCGAATCGCATCACAGGACCCATCTGCACCACGAAAACCCGAAGTCAAAAACGCGAAAGCGGGATGAATAAATACCGAGTCACGTTAAAAGTAGGACAACAAACAAAAAACAAAAAACAAAAAAACAAAAAACGAAAAAACATCATAGCACGAAGACTTCGGCTCATGTGCTAATATCTTTTGACCATTGACTGATATGAAAACTGTCATGTAATAATCTGATATTAATATTTTTTTCTGTATCACGAAAGGAATATCAAGTAAAACTTTCCTGTTTCTTGGGATGTATACTAAGTATTTGTATCCTTGTCTGGGTAAATACTGATACCGATCATTTGTATCCTTGTCTGGGTAAATACTAATACCGATCATTTGTATCCTTGTCTGGGTAAATACTAATACCGATCATTTGTATCCTTGTCTGGGTAAATACTGATACCGATCATTTGTATCCTTGTCCGGGTAAATACTAATACCGATCATTTGTATCCTTGTCTGGGTAAATACTAATACCGATCATTTGTATCCTTGTCTGGGTAAATACTAATACCGATCATTTGTATCCTTGTCTGGGTAAATACTGATACCGATCATTTGTATCCTTGTCTGGGTAAATACTAATACCGATCATTTGTATCCTTGTCCGGGTAAATACTAATACCGATCATTTGTATCCTTTTCTGCGTTAAACATTTAAGATCATATATTATAACAATGTCTACCGCTATTAACGATTACAATAATTGTTTCAGGTGTCTGGTATAGTTTATAAAAGTATAGCTACACTAAAGAGCGAGAACAATAACAGACAACTCATCGTCGCTACCAATTCTTCGAGTATAGAAGTAAGTCCTGGTATATATGCATGTAATTCATCGTCGCTATCAATTCTTCGAGCCTAAGAGTATGTTTGGGTATATATGCATGTCATTCATCGTCGCTACAAATTCTTCGAGCCTAGAAGTAAGTCCGGGCATATATGCATGTAATTCATCGTCGCTACCATCCCTACGAGTATAGAAGTAAGTCAGGGTATATGCATGTAATTCATCATCGCTACAAATTCTTTGAGCATAGAAATAAGTCCGGGTATATGCATGTAATTCATCGTCGCTACCAATCCTTCGAGCATAGGAGTAAGTCCGGGTATATATATGCATGTAACTCAACGTCTCTATCAATTCTTCGAGCCTTGAAGTAAGTCCGGGTATATATGCATGTAACTCAACGTCGCTATCAATTCTTCGAGCCTAGAAGTAATTCCGAGCGTATATGCATGTAATCATCGTCTTTATTTATTAGTAGAGCCTAGAAGTAAGTCCGGGTATATATGCATGTAACTCATCATCGCCAACAATTCCTCGATAATAGAAGTAAGTCCGAGTACATATGCACAATAGAAGTAAGTCCGAGTATATATGCATGTAATTCATCGTCGTTATCAATCCTTCGAGCATCGATTTAAGTTTTAAGTCCGGGTATATATGCATGTAACTCATCGTCGCCACCAATTCTTCGAGCATAGAATTAAGTCCGGGTATATATGTATGTAATTCATCGTCACTATCAATTCTTTGAGCATCGATTTAAGTCCGTGTATATATGCGTGTAACTCATCGTCGCTACCGTTTCCTCGACAACAGAAGTAAGTCCGGGTATATATGCATGTAATTCATCGTCGTTACCAGTTTTTCGAGCCTAGAAGTATGTTTGGGTATATATGCATGTTATTCATCGTCGCTACAAATTCTTCGAGCCTTGAAATAAGTCCGGGCATATATGCATGTAATTCATCTTCGCTACCAAATCTTTGAGCATAGAAGTAAGTCCGGGTATGTATGCATGTAATTCATCGCAACCCATTCTTCGAGCCTAGAAGTATGTTAGAGTATATAAGCATGTAATGCATTGTCGCCACCAATTCTTCGAGCCTTGAAGTAAGTCCGGATATATATGCATGTAATTCATCGTCGCTATCAATTCTTCGAGCATCTATTTAAGTCCTGGTATCTATGCATGTAACTCATCGTCGCTATCAATTCTTCGAGCATCTATTTAAGTCCTGGTATCTATGCATGTAACTCATCGTCGCTATCAATTCTTCGAGCCTAGAAGTAACACTATTTTAATCAAACGACTTGCTTGTTTAGTCACAATATTTTAATTTAACGACTTGCTTATTTGATAACAGTATTTCAGACAAACGACTTGCTTGTCTAGTCATACTTTTTTAGGCAAACGACTATTGCTTGAAGTTATATATATGCTTTTAAATATATTATAATTGATTTTATATATAGTTTTTCATACTTGAGTAAGTAAAGTCCTGCAAAGCTTAAAATTTGTATTTGAATATTTTTGTCAATGATGTTTAAAAAGTAAGTCAATGGTAAAAACATGCCTCTATGTAAATGCTCATGTCTTAAAAATAAGACAATGTAGTATAATTACCAATCAGACAACTAACCACTAGAGACCAAAGGACGAAGAAGTAAACAACCATTGGCAACTGTAGGCCTTTAACAATAAACATAACCCATACTGTATAGTAATCTATAAAGAGCGTTGCATAACAAAATATGCAATACTTGAAAAGAGAATACCCACGCCTTGATTTACGATTAAACAACAAACGAAAAAAGATAAAGGAGCTACCATTTGATTTTTTTTTTTTGGGAGGCTAGGATGGAAATTTTTGTCTTTCATTTTGTTTGGTTGTAATCTCTGTCCTGGCTATTTATTTTTCACTCTATTCGGTCCTGCTTTTTTTTTATTAGTTTATCCTGACTTTTTTTTACATAAATTGTCATCCTGCCTTTTTTTGCCAAGTTGCTCATCCTGCTTTTTTTTTACTCAAAACTCCTGTCCTGTCTTTTTTTACAAGTTTTAAAAAGCCAATACAAACAAATAAATAGAACATTTACCCCCGATTAAGTCTTCCACTTAAGTAAAGAGTTAGCGTCATCTTAAACCCTTTGTTTTTATCATCAATCAAGTAAATGAACCCTTAACATGTTTTACGTGATCATCTTACAGGTTCCAAGTGAAATATTTCCTACAGAAGTTACAGTAGAGTCAGAAAAAATCAATTTATGGATTATAATTGGTAGCAGTGTTGGTGGATTGGTCCTGCTTGTTTTACTGGGTGTAGGTCTATGGAAGGTGGGTATGTTTTACTGGGTGCATGTCTATGGAAGGTGTGTATGTTTTACTGTGTGTAGGTCTATGGAAGGTGGGTCTGTTTCACTGGGTGTAGGTCTATGGAAGGTGGGTATGTTTTACTGGGTGTAGGTCTATGGAAGGTGGGTATGTTTTACCGGGTGTAGGTCTATGGAAGGTGGGTATGTTTTATTGGGTGTAGGTCTATGGAAGGTGGGTATGTTTTACTCTTGGTAGGTCTATGGAAGGTGGGTATGTTTTACTGGGTGTAGGTCTATGGAAGGTGGGTATGTTTTACTGGATGTAGGTCTATGGAAGGGGGGTATGTTTTACTGGGTGTAGTTCTATGGAAGGTGGGTATGTTTTACTGGGTGTAGGTCTATGGAAGGTGTGTATGTTTTACTGGGTGTAGTTCTATGGAAGGTGTGTATGTTTTACTGAGTGTAGGTCTATGGAAGGTGGGTATGTTTTAATGGGTGTAGGTCTATGGAAGGTGGGTATGTTTTACTGGGTGTAGGTCTATGGAAGGTGGGTATGTTTTTACTGGTTGTAGGTTTATGGAAGGTGGGTATAGTAATAACTGCAAGTCTATTTATGACTGAATTGAGAACCGGACTGAAGTAACTTCGTTATAAAAATAAGGAGATGTTATATGATTGCAAATGAAACACCAAAGAATAAATGCAGTGGATGTAAACAACTTTATGTCCAATTGTTCAAATATCAATTATAAATTGAAATTGTAATTAACATAATCCACAACAAAAAAATTAAACATCCCACAACTTTGCAGTTAATTTAAAACAAATTTTGCTGTCCAATCCATAAGCTTCAGAATGCAGTAAGTGTCATGTTTCTAATAAGTCACTTATAAACATGTCGATTTGAATAAAAGAGGGGGTAAATCACTCAAACAGCTCCCAAAAGACACATCAAACAAACCAAAAAGACACAAAATGATGGAGAGGGGGTAAATCACTTAAACAGCTACAAAAAGACACATCAAGCAAACTAAAAGACACAAAACGATGGAGAGGGGTAAATCACTCAAACAGCTACCAAAAGACATATCAAACAAACAAAAAGACATAAAACGATGGAGAGGGGAACATCACTCAAACAGCTACCAAACGAGACATCAAACAAACAAAAAGACACAAAACGATGTAGAGGGGTAAATCACTCAAACAGCTACCAAACGACACATCAAACAAACCAAAAGACACAAAACGATGGAGAGGGGTAAATCACTCAAACAGCTACCAAAAGACACATCAAACAAAGCAAAAGACATAAAACGATGGAGAGGGGTAGATCACTCAAAAAGCTACCAAAAGACACACCAAACAAAGCAAAAGACATAAAACGATGGAGAGGGGTAAATCACTCAAACAGCTACCAAAAGACACATCAAACAAAGCAAAAGACACAAAACGATGGAGAGGGGTAAATCACTCAAACAGCTACCAAACGACACATCAAACAAACCAAAAGACACAAAATGATGGAGAGGGGTAAATCACTCAAACAGCTACCAAAAGACACATCAAACAAACCAAAAGACACAAAACGATGGAGAGGGGTAAATCACTCAAACAGCTTCCAAAAGACATATCAAACAAACAAAAAGACATAAAACGATGGAGAGGGGTAAATCACTCAAACAGCTACCAAACGACACATCAAACAAACCAAAAGACACAAAACGATGGAGAGGGGTAAATCACTCAAACAGCTACCAAAAGACACATCAAACAAACCAAAAGACACAAAACGATGGAGAGTGGTAGATCACTCAAACAGCTACCAAAAGACACATCAAACAAAGCAAAAGACATAAAACGATGGAGAGGGGAAAAATCACTCAAACAGCTACCAAACGACACATCAAACAAACCAAAAGACATAAAACGCTGGAGAGGGGGTAAATCACTCAAACAGCTACCAAACGACACATCAAACAAACCAAAAGACATAAAACGCTGGAGAGGGGGTAAATCACTGAAACAGCTACCAAAAGACACATCAAACAAACCAAAAGACACAAAACGATGGAGAGGGGTAAATCACTCAAACAGCTACCAAAAGACACATCAAACAAACCAAAAGACACAAAACGATGGAGAGGGGTAAATCACTGAAACAGCTACCAAAATTTTTTTTTCATACGAACTGTGTTTTTTTTTATAGAAAATAAAACATAAATACGTATCTGTGTATACAACACAGGATATTTTCGAAAGTAATCATGTTACATGTGTAACTATTTTCTTCGGTTAACCTTTGAAAATTCTTGGCATACCAGAATGTCAAAATGACATGAATTTAGTCTATTAATGACTATTTACGAAATGAAAGAGATGTAGCTTCTGTCATTCCAAACCATTTCTCAAAACGTTCGAACCCGTCCTTAAATAAACGTAAAACGGGTTGTGGACTGGTTTGAACGTATAGCTTTGGCCGGACAATGTCTATAATGCGACCCCAGTTAGTTCTTAAACAGTTTTCGATACGTCCATCTCGTCTTTATCCCGTCTACAGTCCGCGTATATATCCAGTTCAGATCGGGTAAAATTGCCCATTTAGCTCATGATTACAACGTTTTTAAACAGTTCTATCCAGTCTGTAGGCCGATAAAACCGGTTCGTAACTAGTTCTACTTCGTTTCTTATACATCGAAATCCGTTATTACTAGTTCCTTACTCGATCACCTCGTACTCTCTGTGTACACAGAGAGTTTAAATTGTTCTGACCAGGTCCCCATCCCGTCCCTAGTGCGTTCAGAACGTTATTGTCATCACGTCCTGGTATGACTGCTATAAAAAACCAGCACGTTAACGTTTCTGCCAGTTCTCATTCTCGTTCGCCGTATTGTTGACACTTGTGTTTTAATAATAATACTACATATGGTGACATGCTTTATGATTGTATGGTATTTCGTTTGATACATATTTGTGTTTTTTTTTTAAATGATGATACTGCATATGGTGACATGGTTTATGATTGTCTGATATTCCGTTTGATACATATGATGCTATGTTGATTTCTTCATTGTTATAAGCTGATGTACAGCATGAAAGTAATGTTAATACATTGTATAATATTATTTTATTTCCCCTCTATACAAACTAGAACTGTGATCACACTCACTGAAGATACTCCCATCCCCATCCCCGAGCTACAAGGTTATCCATGTTTCTGGGCATATACGTAACAAAATAATGAAACAGCAGGAAAACGGCCTCGTTTTATGCCTGATTGTACTGCAGTCGTGGGTGTACGTTTTAAGAGCTGTCGTACAAGTAGGGCGTACTAAGAACCTACCTAGAACTTTTAGAACTGTGTAGAAACTTGTTGCTATCTGGTTCAAAACTTGTTATTTTGTTTTGATCGTATTTAGACGGAATAAAGACGCACTAAGGAAGTAATGATCAAAGATCCCATGTACAATTTGAGTTCTTAATATTGATTAGTAGAAATAATGTATATCAAAGATTCCATTCACAATTGAAGTTCTTGGTCTCGATCTGTAGAAAGAAGGTTTATAGAAAGACAAATGCACAATATGAGTTCTTAATCTCGATCAGTGGATATAACTTCTATAGAAAGACCAATGCAAAAGGAAAAGGTACGACAAGGGGACAACTTAGCATTAAAAGAATTGTATTT
The DNA here is from genome assembly GCA_017311375.1 of Mytilus coruscus. Classification (NCBI taxonomy): domain Eukaryota; kingdom Metazoa; phylum Mollusca; class Bivalvia; order Mytilida; family Mytilidae; genus Mytilus; species Mytilus coruscus. The sequence goes on along the minus strand of CM029596.1, from coordinate 707,103 downwards.
GAATGTATTTTAATTATTTTCAAATTTGCAGAAGTAAATTTTGAAACTATGTACTTAAGTAAAATATTGCGGTTTTGGTTTGAAATATTTGCAAGACATTGGTAATACAGCCTTGAAAAGACAGTAAATTCAGTAGAATGGTGAATTTGCCAAAATTGGGACAATTTGACTTACACATGCTTACAACCAATTTGTTTTATAATCCAATAATTTGATTTCGGTCAATTTACAGAACCAAATAAGCACAACATCGTACTTTCTCCTTTTATTTACCTCTTATCTTCCGGATGGAAAGATTAATGTGGTAGATAAGTTCTATAAGTGCTGTCCGCATTAAATTATTTATAAATATGGAAGATCTCATTCACACAGAAGTGTTTTCGTCATTGTATTTAACAATACTTTTAAATTACAAAAAGATGCTGACATTCTTAAAATTCATGTTGCTATTCCAAGCGAATACAAATATGCAATATATATATATTTAAGATATGCAAATCAACCAAGACCAATAATATAATTCCTCGTCGTTGTTTTGACAGTGATTGTTGACTGACCTATAATCTAGGTATTGTTTCAATAAAGATTTATCCACTGTTTAACTTTTGCGCCAGTTAGCATTTTATTTGTACCAAAGAAATCTTTCATTTGCACCACGAACCATATTTCATTTGCGCCTAAATAGTACATTTCATTTGCGCCAATAATAAAGGTAAATAGTATAAATAATATGTCTATATTGAAAAGAGACTTTTAATACTAATGTTAAAACAAAGTTTTGATAGCATATATTCATAATATAATATAATTCTTCAACATTTCGCAAACAAGCCTCGTATTCAGGATACAATCTATATGAAATCCGTTATATATTTTACCTGTTAATTGGCGCAGTTCGTTTTATATATAGAATAATACATGGCAAAATCCGTATCGCATGCTGTATCACCACGAGAAACCAATATCAGTCCCGAGGGCCGAAGGTCCCGAGGGCTGATATTGGTCGAGTGGTGATACAGCATGCGATACGGATTTTGCCATGTATTATTCTGTTTATCATATATTGTTAAATAGAATCAGATTCATGTGATATACGTTTTTATTTAAATCGTCCGAAAATATAACCATGAAAATATCATAAGAATTTTCCTGTATTTCCCCAGCTGACTTGTTTTTTTTTTTTTTCATAGACTTCCTTATGTGCTTAATATCCACATCGTAATGTCCCCTACAACCTTATTACATGCTCAATATAGAGCTGTGAAACTGCATGGCAAATAATATACTTTAAGACCATGTATTTTTTTTAAAGCATTCGCTAACGATACTGTCAACTGTTCCCTCCTGTAGAATATAACCCACCTTCCCGATATTTGTTGTTAAGTTTAATCATTATACTACAATCTGAGCTTTTTTGTATACATAAATATGGACGACAATGTAACCAAGTATCATCTATTAAAAGATTATTAACAGACAAACAGGGGACTCCTATATCACAGTCATTGGACAAAAGTGAGTTCCCACTAAGACTGATTGTATCTATTTGATAAAAATCGCCAATAAAGTTACTGGGTAATATTTTTTTGAAAAATACCGATTTCAGTTGAAATGATTTCTTGAATAGGAACTCACTCTTTTTCCTATGCCAGAAAATACAGCAACTGGACGTCATAGGTCAAACGTTGACGTCATTTGATTTATGACGTCACGCCAGGTATGCGATACGGATTTAGCTATGCGATACGGGGTATGCGATACGGGTTTAGCTATGCGATACGGGGTATGCGATACAAGGTAGGTGATACAGACTGGAAAAAGAACCTATATTAGATATACAAAATTGCTGTATTTTGTACTAAAATATGATAAAAATACTTAAAGTAGTTGTAACGACAGCAAGTCCCTTACTGAAAAATCAGCCTCCTGCAAATATTTGTTGCAAGTCTGCATTTACGACATGTTTGCTGCAAATGTGCGACAGGTCTGCTGCAAACAATTTACCATGCAAATCAGTGTTTGCTGCAGACCTGCGACAAACATTTATCTGCATGTTAATCTTTCTCCTTCTTGTTTGCTGCAGACCTGCGACAAATATTTATTTGCATGTTAATCTTTCTCCTGCGTGATTGTTGCAGACCTGCGACAAACATTTGTTTGCATGTTAATCTTTCTCCTTCTTGTTTGCTGCAGACCTGCGACAAATATTTATTTGCATGTTAATCTTTCTCCTGCGTGATTGTTGCAGACCTGCGACAAACATTTATTTGCATGTTAATCTTTCTCCTGCGTGTTTGCTGCAAACTTGCAGGAACTACATAAATTATAATTAACCAATGTCATGTTGTCTACACATCACATTATTCAAATTGCAAAGCAAATTCTGAAAAAGTTAGGTTACATACATATACAACCATTCAAATCCTTCATCATATGCAAAATTATCTTAGCATAAGTAAATACATTTTCAAAAAAATAATTTTAAAGGTTTTATTTCTTGGAGAGCTCAAATGAAATGAATATTGAATACAAAAGAAGGGTTTATTTGAAATGCATTTTGTGCATGCAGCTAGTTAAATTGATTTTATTACAAAATTCAACTTGACTTATTGAAACATAATATTTTTAGATAAGTAACAATCTCCAAACATATTAGAGAGTACTGTATATTTGTAGCATGTTTGTAAAAATCAAACCTCAAGGCATTTGTGGAGGTGACGAATTTTATAAGTTTACAGTTCTATGAAGAATTTGTACTTACAAATAATGTCTTTGAAAACTAAACATTTATAAAATATCCAACCCAAAATGCCTATATGAACACTAATATATGACATGACCCAAACACTATCAACAATAATAATTTATAATAAGCACCGAATTTCAAATCTTTAACTTCCAGAAAGTTACCAATAGACATGCTCAGTCATTTTATGTAATTCTTCCTCTTGCAAACATATAGAATGCTCAAAGATTTCAGTAATCTAGCTGCGATCATCCCTTATACTCTAGTTTTTCCCGCAATCTTACTGCAAACATCCCTTATACTCTAGTTTTTCCTGCAATCTAGCTGCAAACATCGGCGCGGGCCCTATACTCTAGTTTCTCCTGCAATCTAGCTGCAAACATCCCTTATACTCTAGTTTTTCCTGCAATCTAGCTGCAAACATCCCTTATACTCTAGTTTTTCCTACAATCTAGCTGCAAACATCCCTTATACTCTAGTTTTTCCTGCAATCTAGCTGCGAACATCCCTTATACTCTAGTTTTTCCTGCAATCTAGCTGCAAACATCCCTTATACTCTAGTTTTTCCTGCTATCTAGCTGCAAACATCCCTTATACTCTAGTTTTCCTGCAATCTTACTGCGAACATCCCTTATACTCTAGTTTTTCCTGCAATCTAGCTGCGAACATCCCTTATACTCTAGTTTTCCTGCAATCTAGCTGCAAACATCCCTTATACTCTAGTTTTTCCTGCAATCTAGCTGCAAACATCCCTTATACTCTAGTTTTTCCTGCAATCTTGCTGCAAACATCCCTTATACTCTAGTTTTTCCTTCAATCTAGCTGCAAACATCCCTTATACTCTAGTTTTTCCTGCTATCTAGCTGCAAACATCCCTTATACTCTAGTTTTTCCTGCAATCTTACTGCGAACATCCCTTATACTCTAGTTTTTCCTGCAATCTAGCTGCAAACATCCCTTATACTCTAGTTTTTCCTTCAATCTAGCTGCAAACATCCCTTATACTCTAGTTTTTCCTGCAATCTAGCTGCAAACATCCCTTATACTCTAGTTTTCCTGCAATCTTACTGCGAACATCCCTTATACTCTAGTTTTTCCTGCAATCTTACTGCAAACATCCCTAATACTCTAGTTGTTCTTGCAATCTAGCTGCAAACATCCCTTTTACTCTAGTTTTTCCTGCAATCTTACTGCGAACATCCCTTATACTCTAGTTTTTCCTGCAATCTTACTGCAAACATCCCTAATACTCTAGTTGTTCTTGCAATCTAGCTGCAAACATCCCTTTTACTCTAGTTTTTCCTGCAATCTTACTGCGAACACACCTTATACTCTAGTTTTTCCTGCAATCTAGCTGCAAACATCCCTTATACTCTAGTTTTTCCTGCAATCTAGCTGCAATCATCCCTTATACTCTAGTTGTTCCTGCAATCTAGCTGCAAACATCCCTTATACTCTAGTTTTTCCTGCAATCTAGCTGCAAACATCCCTTATACTCTAGTTTTTCCTGCAATCTTACTGCGAACACACCTTATACTCTAGTTTTTCCTGCAATCTAGCTTCAAACATCCCTTATACTCTAGTTTTTTCCTGCAATCTAGCTGCAAACATCCCTTATACTCTAGATTTTCCTGCAATCTTACTGCAAACATCCCTTATACTCTAGTTTTTCCTGCAATCTAGCTGCAAATATCCATTGTACTCTAGTTTTTCCTGCAATCTCGCTGCAAACATCCCTTATATATATCCTGCAATCTTACTGCAAACATAATTATTTCTACAAACTTGCTTCAAACTTACAGCAACAAGCTGCAATGTTTGCAGGAGGTTTGCAGCTAGCTGCAAACGTCTGCAAACATTATTTAAAGGGTTCCTGCGAACCTGCAGCAGGTCTGCTGCAGATCTGCTTCAAATATTTCAGTTCTGTAAGGGATACCTTAGGTTTTTCTATGCTGATCTGCATCAAACATTTCAGTTCTGTAAGGGTACCTTAGGTTTTTTCTGCAGATCTGAATCAAACATTTCAGTTCTGTAAGGGGTTCCTTAGGTTTTTCTCTGCAGATCTGCATCAAACATTTCAGTTCTGTAAGGGGTATCTTAGGTTTTTCTTTTTCAATATGTTATGAAGAATCTTTCTTGTTACATGATATTACTTTAATACGATTGCCGAAATTCAACAAGACTTACAAGTATTGCAATACAGTTTTTGAATGTTGCTGTGTTGATAGAATATACACAATATCTTAATAGTCGGGTGAGCTATGTGTATGATTATAAATAATGTTGCTGTGTTGATAGAATATACACAATATCTTAATAGTCGGGTGAGCTATATGTATGATTATAAATAATATTATATGTTGCTGTGTTGATAGAATATACACAATATCTTAATAGTCGGGTGAGCTATATGTTTGATTATAAATAATGTTGCTGTGTTGATAGAATATACACAATATCTAATAGTCGGGTGAGCTATATGTATGATTAAAAAACAATGTGCTGTGTTGATAGAATATACACAATATCTTAATAGTCGGGTGAGCTATATGTATGATAATAAGTATTAGGTACAATACAAAGGTAACAAAGAAACAGGCCGGTAACAACCGTTGCCGGATAGTTTTCTGCACGAGTAGTCAGGTCAAGGTCCGAGGCGCTAGCCGAGGACCTTGACTGACTACAAGTGCAGACAAACCATACGGCAGGTTGTTTCGGCCTATTTTGTTACCTTTGTTTTGTATCTGACTTGTACGACGTTTCAGGAAGGAAGTAGTACATTTTGCATTTAGAAGAGGTAGCAAAACTAAACATATTAGAAACTTCAATGGCCATATACCAGTTAATGTAAGTTACAGTTTAAACACATTTTTTTTCACTTCCCTTAAGCCCAGAATTTTTTTTCTAAAAAAATTTCAAGAATTTAATAACTTTATAAAAAAAGAACCATTTCAAGGAAAAGATGAATGTTGTTTACATTTGAGACTTTTTAGAATGCAACTACCATTTGATTTTTTTTATTGTGGAAAAACGGAATGAAAAGCGGGGAAAAGGGGGTTAATCCATTTAAAATAAACAGAACTGATATTAAGTGAATGAAATGTTATGAAAACTGGATTTTGTCTTGTTATTTGATATATATATACATATATATATAGGCATATGTTTTGGATTTTTTAATAGTTCATACATATAGGTTTTTTTATATGTCTCTGATAGTGTTGATCAGGATCTAACACGTGTCACTATATGATCCAATCGCAGCTTACCGTTCAAAATTGATGACATTAGTTGAATGATTTTTCTTCACGATTTGCTGCATATTTGAACATGTATTACATGGACACTTTTTATTTATAGGATCAATCGTGCATTGGTGAGTTGATAGGGATTTTATCTTTTGATTAGATTTGATTTTTTTATATCTATTTCCTGTCTTTTTTATTGAAATATAAACGTTGGTACCAGCATTTCTTTACTTTCAGCATTGTCCAAAAACTATTCATGTCCATATGTTAAAGGAAAAAAAACACTTACGGACCGACCATTTGGCTTCAAAGGGGTATCTTCTTTTCTGAGTAAGAACGCTATCACCCAACTATTTTCATTTTTTTCGAAATTAGACGATTATATACGGTATACGGAAAATCGGGAATCAGAATATTATTTTGTCATCTGCTTGACCACAATATATTTTTCTCATAAAATTGGGTATCAAAATATTTTTTAGAAAAAGACATACCCCCCTTTTTTTAAGTAAAATGGTCAATCCCTTAGTGTACTAATATGAATAGTAATTTACTGGAATTGTTTGAAATTGATGCTAACGTAAATATTTTAATCAGAAAGACAGGAAATATGTCGGTGAAACAAAAAGTTCAAATCTAACTGAAATTTAAAGTGCCCATGAACTCTCTGATCATGCACGAGTGATTCTATTCATAAAAAGTGTCCGTGTAACAACTAAAAAGTGTCCGTGTATCATCTAAAAGTGTCCGTGTAACACCCGTTAATGTACTGTTTTCTATAGCTCTGCTGGGGTAAAGTCGTACAAATAATGTTGCTGTGTTGATAGAATATACACAATATCTTAATAGTCGGGTGAGCTATATGTATGATTAAAAAAACAATGTGCTGTGTTGATAGAATATACACAATATCTTAATACTCGGGTGAGCTATATGTATGATTATAAATAATGTTGCTGTGTTGATAGAATATACACAATATCTTAATAGTCGGGTGAGCTATATGTATGATTAAACAACAATGTGCTGTGTATCCTCATACAGTGTCCCAAATTTATATTTTTAATTTTACTCAAAAAAATATATTCATACCACAGAAATGTTCACTTTTTTCTCTTCATATAACAAAATGTCCTATTATTCCCCCAGTAGTACATGTATTAGATTATGGGTATAATTTGCATCTATATATTAATTTTATGCTATTTTCTTACAGTGTGGCTTTTTCAAACGACAAAAGAAAGAAGAGGTTAAAGAATGGAAACGTAAAAGTAATTATTATGAAAAAAGAAAAACTGAGAGAATTTCAAAAGCAAACTTTAGGGCGTCACAAGCAGCAGCTTTAAAGAATAAGAAAAAGAAAAATGTCACTGAATAATATAACTGTCTATACACTGATTTAAATAATACTATCTTGTAATCACAATAATGTCACTGACTATACGCTGATGTCAATAATAATATGTTGTCATCACAATAATGTCAGACTATACGCTGATGTAAAAAATACTATCTTGTTATCACAATAATGTCACTGACTATACGCTGATGTAAATAATACTATGTTGTCATCACAATAATGTCACTGACTATACGGTGATGTAAATAATACTATGTTGTCATCACAATAATGTCACTGACTATACGCTGATGTAAATAATACTATCTTGTCATCACAATAATGTCACTGACTATACGGTGATGTAAATAATACTATCTTGTCATCACAATAATGTCACTGACTATACGGTGATGTAAATAATACTATCTTGTTATCACAATAATGGTCACTGTAGTGGAGTGACAAATCAAGAAAAAGCCGCTTATTCTAAGAGTTTAATGGACCGCCATACCTCACGGCTGAAAATCAACATGATGATAGAGTAAACATTATACTATCATTTTAGCCCTGTCGTAGATTTTTCCCACGGTGCAGTTTTTTGTAATATCTCGGTAAAGCGTGATTTTCCGATTTTTTTTCTTTTTCATTATCAAACACAGGAACGCTTATAATCAATTCCTGAATGAAGATATCAGCAAATATTTGTTATAAAACGAAAGAGTAATGTATCAGCTTTTATTTAATTTCAAACTTGAATATCATATGAAAATACATATGGAGTGAATTTGAAGAATTTCAATTGCATGTGACATTTTTTCAATCTTACCGTCTGTCAAAGTATGTTAAATTTCTTACATACATTTCCCGTAGTTGATTTTGACAAAAAAAAATGTGGAACAAGCAATACTTCAGAAGTTTTTATATATCAAAGTTTGACAGAACATACAAATCAACTTTTACAAGCCTTTTTAGCTCACCGGGCCCGAAGGGCCCCATGTGAGCTTATGCTATCACTTGGCGTCCGTCGTCGTCCGTCGTCTGTCGTCGTCGTAAACTATTTCAAGAATCTTCTCCTCTGAAACTACCGGGCCAAATACCTTCAAACTTTAACTGAATGTTCCTTAGGGTATCTAGTTTATAAATTCTATCCGAAGTTTTGATCCATCAACAAACATGGCCGCCATGGCTAAAAATAGAAAATAGGGGACAAAAGCAGTTTTTGGCTTATATCTCAAAAACTACAGCAGTTAGAGCAAAAGTGAATGGGAGTTAAAGTGATAAATGGGTCATGATCTATCTATTATTAAATTTTTAGACAAGTCGACAGCCCATTGTTGGGTTACTGTTGGAAATAGTTTATTTTTATTAAATTTTACTGTTTTTGGTTATTTTCTTTAATATTATAATAGATAGAGAGAAAGTATAAATGGCAATAAATGTTCAGCTAAGTAAGATCTCCAAATAAGTCAACATGATCAAAATAGTCAATTCACCCCTTAAGGAGTTATTGCCCTTAACACTTTTTTCATTTTTTGTGAAAGTCTAACTACTTTTTCAAAAATCTTCTTCACTGAAACTACTTTGCCAAATACTTAAAACTTTAATTGAATGTTTCTTAGGGTATCTAGTTTTAGATTGTATTCGGGGATTTGATCCATTCAAACACATGGCAGCAGTTTCTAAAAATAGAACATATGGGTCAAATGAAGATTTGGGCTTTCATCTCAAAAACTAAAGCAGTAAGAGCAAAACTGACATAGGTGAAAGTGTTAAACAGGTTTAGATCTACCTTTCAAGTAATCTTCAGACCAATAGGACAACTTATTGTTGGGTAACTGTCCAGAAATAGTTAATTTTCAGGAAATTTTACAGTTTTGGGTTATGTATTATCTTTAATATTATTATAGAAAGAGAGAAAGTGTAAATAACAAAATTGTTCAGCAAAGTAAGATCTACAAATAAGTCAAATGCCTGAAACTGAAATTACAGGTGAGCGATATCAGGCTCTCATGAGCCTCTTGTTATAATACTCATCATATAGCAGTTTTACTATTCAATATTCACCTCAATAAGTCATGTCGCGCTCCCTTTTCCTATTTTCCCCTGGCTTATAAATTGCTGTGTTTTTGTAATGAATTAAATGTGCATTTTCTTATTTTTTTTGTAAATAAAATATAGATTTGAATCAATGTTTGTGTCTAGATGTTTAACTTAGTATAGATGTTAAGGTTTAATAGCTGTTGAGGTGTTTTTATTCTTGTTGAGTTTTTCGAATAGACCTAATTTTAAACAACACTGGAACACATCCGAATTAATCCGGAAAATGATTGGCAGTGCTGATTCCTTTAAATAAGAACAAGTACATGTAAAGAAGAATAGGTCGTGTTATAAAGCCTATACATGTACAAGAAGAATAACTTTTGATACATTTGAATTAGGGAAAACCAATGACCAAACAGCGTGTGATGATGAATAAACTTGCGTTAAAACACGCTCCGTGGCAATACCATTAGATATATATGCAAATTCATTGGGCCAATGATGTCTGGCTCAGCTACTCACGCTCTTACAAGATGCAACACGTCTTCTTTAATCGGAATTGGCAAAAAAGACAGTTATAAGGCGTCGAAACAAAACCCAAACATGTATCAAAGTTTGTCAATCTAGCTGGTTCTAATATTGACACATCTGTTGCAGTGAAAAGTCAATTCATCGCGGATCTCAATCAGTACATGGTGATCTCAATAAACTCAAGAGTGAAGTCGGCGCTTTCTAAGGATGCTTCCTTAGTGAGACTACCTCCTTCAGAGGCATCATTCAGATAGCACATTCTTCGAGTTTTACTCTAAGTGTACGTCTGGATGAATGTTTATATCACCAAACCACCACCTAGACCACCTTTGGAATATGGAAATGGGGAATAACTCCATAGTTTCAGTATATTTTTAATCCAATGTCCTCTGACTTTTTACAGGACCTTGTTTGCACATGTAAAGGCAAAACTATTTGTAGAAAATCTTGCGTATGCTACGAACAGAATTTTCCGTGCACTAGCATTGTTGTTGTCAGAGCAGTGGTGATTATTAATCTAAATGCCCAATATCTCATGATTCTGCTGCTAGTGGCATCAGACTTGATGTGGTTCGGGAGCTCTCTCTCTCTCTCTCTCTCTCTCTCTCTCTCTCTCTCTCTCTCTCTCTCTCTCTCTCTCTCTCTCTCTAAAAACCAAAACCAAAACCAAACAAACAAACCTGTCAGTTATCTCGGACCTTGATGCGGTTGGTGCGCTTTCAAACCAACTGGAGATATTTTTGTATCGAATATTTCGGAAGTATTACATACCATTACATACACATATTTTTTTCTTAGTATTCCGTTACTTTTTCAAATGGACGTGCATGTCTAGTGTTAGTGTAATATATACTTAGTCAGCTTTCAAAGACGCAAACTGTAGCGTAATGTGTCTGTAAATCGTGTTTGTTTGTAACTCAAATATTTATCGGGCTTTAAAATTGGGTTTAGTCAAGTCTGCTATATATTCCATTGTTTGTGTTGTTTTATATAAAGGGGGCACAAGTGTTGAATATGCTATTGCTCTTGTACTGATTGACCTATTTACTTAAAAACCTTCATATACTATCGTGTTTATGCTGAAATTCATGCATCAAGACTATTTTTTATAGTTCTAACATTCTTTTGGGTTTAAATAATCAATAATGAATTTCTTCATTTTTTCATTGAATCATGGACCGGTGTTAACTTTACAGTACTAATTTCTCCTTTGTTGTGTATGGCATGTTAACAAAACTTTCCCAAAATATATTTATATGTTGTCATATAGTATTGCATAGCTAAATATAACATATAAATATTTTTTGTCGATAATTTCTGTAGATAAAGATATTTTACTTCATTTTCTTACATGTTAGAAGCAGGGTATACATCACTAATCTGTGGCAATCAGGCATAAATATGACAAGCTGAATTTGTGCAACATTCCCAGAGCATGATTCCATAGAAATTTTTTCTCAATTATCATGAGGGACGACCGAGAAATTGTACAAAATGTCCCAAAATTGCGATTTTTTAACCCCCCCTTTTGACCGTTGACCACAGTTTTCAAAAATTTGCACCACTTTGTCACTCTACGACATACCTTAATCAAAGGGTATTATATTTATCTTCAAAATAAGACCAAAATTAGCTCTGAGGTATTTCGGTCCATTAATTTTTTTAATTTAAATTACTTGTCACCGTACTATTTAAAAGTCTGTCGTCAAGTACTATTTATAAAAATTTGCTATTCGAACACACCTACTCTGTTTTTGTGATTCATTAGAAAGGTATTTCGCTTGACCCATATATTGCATTTTTTTAGTACTGTGAATTTTTGATGTTTTAAAGTCAACCTGTAGCCTTGATATATAAAAGTGATAGAATCTGAAGCGAGATGATGTATCAAATACTCTTGCTTTATACGTTTTCAAGACAAAATATTCAACTCAAACACGCCCTAACATAAAAAGGTGCACTCTATTTTCTCTTTTCGATGCAATTGTTACCCATTTTTTGGAATTTTTTCTTGAGTCACATAATGGAACGCAGGAAACGAAAATTAAGGAACAAATAGATTGATATGTTCTCCGTCCGTGATATTTTTTTTTAAGAATCGGAGGTTATGCATTTTTTAGATCCAACTGAATAGACACCCATGTCGTCGACTTGATATCTAATTGTTATGCTTAATTATGTAATAGATGAATTGAAAACTTTTGCAAATGGTGTTTTTATGATAAAATACTTCGTAATTTAGCCGAAAACTGTCATTTTAGTTGTTTCTATTAACTTTTAAAATTTTTGTTACTATAGCAAACATTACAGTAAGCATTTATCGCCTTCTCTAACAAAGAGCTTCGATTCTTTTGTTCTATTTCAACTGGGTTTCCGCCTGGAGACCGTTAAACAGAGCACATGTGTATTGATCAGGAAACACGATAATTATTGGTGTTATTTTGTACAGGTCATTGATGTCGGATCATGCATGCATTTTACGTACACATGTTTACGGGAGCACAGATTTGTATTTTAATGCATGTTTAGAAATTTGATTGTAGGATTTCAGTAATATTTACGAACTTGGGAGCGATTTCTACGTCATTGATTTTAATTTCTCAATCAAGCGGACCGCACGTGTCTAACGGGAATATATTTTCTTGATTCATTTTACAGGTAAACTATTGTCTAATCGCTGATCACGAGTCTTCATTCATTGCATGCACACAAAAATAATGCTGTTGTTATAGTATTTTAACAAAACGTTTATCGATTAATTTCAGAAAATACATGAATTGGAGCAGATTTTTGCAGGAATGGATTTCTATTTCAGAAAGAAATTTGTACATAAGAAGGATTAGCATTTTACAATAAAATGCACGGGACTAAAAGCGATTTTCTTTTCATAGAAATGGGATAACTAAAAAAAAAATTAGTTGAAAAAAAGGGGAGAGAGAGAGTGTAGTGGTAGACTGTGGTTGATAATTGAGATAAGAAACATTAACAACATGATAGCTGCAAAGTTTGAAGTAATTTGTTGATTCGATCATAACAGGGACATTGACCCTGCAAAAAAATGATGCGTACCATTTCGACAAAAAATTTCTAGTAAGAACGTGTCGCGACAAACATTTTGGTTAAATTGTTTTGTCGATATCTATAACTCTTTCTAGGAAGAAGCGATATGAACTTAATGTAAAAAATCACAACATGACCTTGACCTTTGACCTTGACCTAGTTTTCTTTTCTTTGGACCAAGGACCTCAAATCAACAAACCCTAGGTCTCTATCACTTATGGTTTACCAGTTACAAATGCATATCACTTATTTCGAATGCATTAGGGGAAATAACTCTCATATGGAGTCTTCGTATCGCTTCCGTCAAAATTGGACAAAAAATCCTGAGGATATAGCGAGCAATTTGGTAAAATAAATTTGTCGCTTTCTTTTACGGTTACGGAGGAGATGCACCCACAACAAAAACAGTGTTTGGGGAGATAACTCTTACAATAAAAAATCTTCGACTAAACAGGGTCAGTCTCAAAAGCGCAATAACTGTTCCAGTGGCGGATCCAGGGGGAGGGTTCCGGGGGTTGAAAGCCCCCTTTTTTTTGGACGATCAATGCATTTGAATGGGGACATATATTTGGAACCCCCCCCTTTCTCCTGGGTTGGGAACCCCCCTTTTAAAAATGGCTGGATCCGCCCTGTGTGTTCGATATCATATGCAAAAAATCTAAGCGACATCTTGCGAAACCACAAAACAGGGTAAGAAACAAATTTGGCGGAAGAAGAAGAAAAAAATAATCAGAACAAATACAATAGCTAGGTCTTTCCACGGAAAAAATATGAAAAACCGACACAAAACATATTCCTCCGAACAGAACAACCATTTTACAACATTAAATGATCATTTAAAACAAATAAATCAACCATACAACAAGCAAAAATGAGAAATATATTAAATGAGAACTATATAGCTAATGACCTAGTTAATGACCTAATAGCGTGAGCAACACAATTATTACCGGCACGAGATCAATACAAAAATGTTGACTTAATTTGTGTTTTCAATTGCTAATTTCCTCACAACGACTAATATATTGTACACAGGAAATTTAACACACATACACACATGAACGAGGGTAGGAATGGGGTACCCCACATGACGAATGACGGTATTTGTAATATTTTGTTAAAATAAGGTTAACAATAAATATTGTAATACATTTGACGCTAACGGTAGCTACAGAATGAGATGTGACGAATGAAGATAAAAAAAATTAAGGCTCATTTGACGCTAACTGTAGCGAAAAAGGGACGTAACGCGTTTGAGGCTTGACGATAAAGGGCATTCCTACCCTCATATACTGTGTCTTATTGCTTTAATCAGAATATCAAGATCTCGTTATAGTAAAGAAACGACCATTTGATATTCAGGGGGAAAGAGGGGAGGGGGAGGTAGAGGGTTACAAGATAATTTATTTTTCCGGATTGATAATTTATTTTCCAGATTGATCATTTATTTTCATCTTTTGCTACGCATTCTTATTTTTTCCGTTGCTTTGCCGCCCGAAAATTTATTAGTTCTTATGCCAAGTTAATCATTTTCAAAATCCTCCTCTCCCCTAGAAAATCAAATGGTCGTCCCCTAACATGTAATAATTTTGTTTTCGATGAAAATGTGGTAATTAGGGTAAAATTTTAGTCTTACCTAAATGATGTAATACTTATAATAAAATTACTTAGATATTATCCAGGTTAGTTATATTATTCATTCAATATATAAAGTTTATTTTAAGTACCATTTCAACCACCAACAAAGAGCGCAATAATTTTATTTTCATGTGAAGGATTCTCCGTACAAAACGGTATCCATGGTATCTGGGGGTATCCTGTAAAACACGAAATTTAGAAAATCGTGACCATGGAAACTTACGACGACAATCATGTTTGTAAAATATAATGATTTTCCGAAGTTTGGAAATAAATTTAACCTTGTGTTTTTTCTTTAACTGAAACTCGCTAACCAGAGGCCATTTTGACACTGGGCACCCTACTATGGGATTTAAGTTTTTTAAAACATCAGTATCTTTGTCAAACCTTCACAGAATTTAATGAAACTGTGACAGAAACGCTTTTCTGATAAAGAGATAATTTCTGAAGCAATTTAGAATATTTTTTGTGTTATTTTAGTATTTTACTGAAAGACGAATTTAATTTTTTTTGCAGTTAAGATTAATATTCAGTCTGGTATTAAATTCATTTTAATAGTCAAACCTTGATGGAATATCATGAAACTTGAACAAAAGCTTCTTAAGATAAAATCAAAGAATAGCAAATGAAGAAAAATGCTCGATTTAAAAATAAATCCGTATTTTACTAATAAATGGACTTGGTAGTCAACGTTACACTTCTACACTCACAGAAGCTGTCTCTACACCCTTTACGATGTTTTTTTTTATAAACGGACTTTAGTTTGTACGAAATGTAATTAATTATATAAAACAATGTAAATAAACCATTTGATACAGTGTGTGATCATGGGCGATAAAAATATATTTAAAAATATTACAAGTGTATAATGTTGACGACTTCCTATTCTACTTGTTATATATAAGAAGGAAACACCGACACCATCACCTCGTTAGAGTCTGGTCATATTTATAACATGGATGTACTTGTTTTAACGTGGTTAATTTATGGGGTACAGAGTTTTAATGTAGATACAGACAATGTGGTCAGTATGAGGGGACCAGACGGGACATATTTTGGATATTCGGCAGTTATGTATGGTAATGATGACGGAAAACAATGGTAAGTAGATCTCTGATGGAACCTTTCATTTCAAAGTTAACTAAATGCTCCCTTTCTGGACAGTATATCAAATATTATAAACTAATTATTGAATGGTAGTTATAGTGTTTACTGTATTCATAGTCAACAGCTGGTTTATAAATATCTTTTACAGTATAATACACACATTCAATTTATTTTCGTACAAATGTGCAAAGCGGGTACATTAAATATTCGTGAAAGGTTGACTAAAGTCTTAGTGATTATCGACAAGACAACAATTTATATTCTATAAACGTCGTTTGATTATCGCCATGACTATTCAGTGAATTACATACCATCATATCATTAGGGCCGTTTGATAATCGACATGATTTACATACAACAAGTTAACTAACGACATGAATTTTCAGAGATTTTTTCATACCATATAAGGGCCGTTTCATTATTGATAGGACTTTCAGAAATTTATATACCATTATGACCGTTTGATTATCTAAATAACAGCGGTTAACAGATAATATTATATGACATCAAAACAAATTCAAAAGGGAATCATATTTATGTCAAGTTATAAGAAATTTCAGTATCGAAAAAGTTTCTCAATTTAGAACTAGTGCTCATCAGTTAGCTATTAAGAAATGTTGATATAAAAGAATCGATAAAGATAAAATATTTTGTGGGCAATGTAAAATAATGCAGGTTGAAGATAAGTTTCATTTTTTGATGGAATGTACTCCATGTTAAAAGGACAGGAATTTTATTCTTGAGGAAGCATGTATTCAATGTAAAAACTTCCCTTATATTTCAAAGAACGAACAGTTTATTTGGTTGATGTTGAGTCTGAAAATGTTAATATATCAGTGTCGAGATTTAAGGTACTTGTTTTGAAATTAGAGAAATTCTTCATTCCAGTAAGTGGATATACATGTAGTGTATGCTCTATGTATGAAAAAGGGTTAATGTTCTGTTTATTTTTATTATTTTTTTTTATACACCTTGTATGGAGTATAATATTTATTCATTTATTTTCCATGTAACATATGTGAACAATATGTTTTGCGGTGTGTTCCGAGGGTTACTGACGATTGAATACAGTAATGGCTCTTTCTTTATACTCAAGGTTCTTCTGCTAACTGTTAGGCTGTAGTTAAAACAATCAATTTAATGTACAACTTTACTGAGTGCTGGTCGAAATCTAACTAACCAATTTACAATTTAGTTTCCATGAGGTTCGGCAAGGTTTACTTTTAGTGTGAACAAAAGGTTAGATTAAAAGATTTCCCCTAGCTGGCCCCATATTACAAAGGGGAAAGCTAACAAAAATGTAGCTATTATATTGTCAACTAAAACGGATAAGTGGGAATCGTTGAGAAGGAAATAATCCAAGATTATATGATATCAATTTATACGGATACAAATTTATTCCACTCTATTGTCCTGTGTCTTAAGGTAAATTTATCGGATGATAAAAGTTAATTTACATGACTGCTAACGTTGACATATGTAATAAAATAAATCGGAACAATTAATGCAAAATTCTTTCAATCAATAAAGTTAGAATGTAGATGATGATGTAAGCAGTTGAACGTACAGACCATAAGGAAGTTTTGTTATCAACATGACTGAGATACATCATCATGAAAGAGATTTACATACCACAAGGGCCAATTGGATATCAGCATGAAAGAGACTTACATACCATAAGGGCCAACTGGATATCAGCATGAAAGAGACTTACATACCATAAGGGCCAATTGAATATCAGCATGAAAGAGACTTACATACCATAAGGGCCAATTGGATACCAGCACGGAAGATATTTACATGCCGTAAGGGCCAATTGGATACCTACATAAAAAGATTTTCATACCGTGAAGGCCATTTGATTATTGACATGACAGAGATTTATATACAATGTGGCCGTTTGATTATCGACATGACAGAGATTTACCTACAATAAGGACCGTTTGATTATCGACACTAAAGAGATTTACCCACAATAAGGACCGTTTCATTATCGACACTACAGAGATTTACCCACGATAAGGACCGTTTGATTATCGACACTACAGATATTTTACCCACAATAAGGACCGTTTGATTATCGACACTACAGAGATTTACCCCATAAGGGCCGTTTGATTATCGACACTACAGAGATTTACCCACAATAAGGACCGTTTGATTATCGACACTACAGAGATTAACCCACAATAAGGACCGTTTGATTATCGACACTACAGAGATTTACCCACAATAAGGACCGTTTGATTATCGACACTACAGAGATTAACCCACAATAAGGACCGTTTGATTATCGACACTGCAGAGATTTATCCACAATAAGGACCGTTTGATTTTCGACACTACAGAGATTAACCCACAATAAGGGCCAATTGATTATTCATATGACAGATTTATAAACCATAACGGCAAGTTGATTATCAACATGAAAAAGATTTACATACTGCAAGGTCCAAATTAATATCAACATGAGAGATGTTTACATATCATCAGGGAGGTTTGAGTATTGACATGACAGAGATTTACAAACCACAAAGGCAGTTTTATTGTTACGACATGACAAAAATATACAGACCATAAAGGCCGTTTGATTATTACGACATGACAAAGATTTACAGACCAAAAAGGCCGTTTGATTGTTACGACATGACAAATATTTACAGACCACAAAGGCCGTTTGATTGTTACGACATGACAAATATTTACAGGCCATAAAGACCGTTTACGACATGACAAAGATTTACAGAGCATAAGGACAGTTTGATTGTTACGACATAACAAATATTTACAGAACATAAAGGCCGTTTGATTGTAACGACATGACAAAGATTTACAGACCATAAAGACCGTTTGATTGTTACGACATGACAAAGATGTACATCCACAAAGACCTTTTTTTTTGTTACGACATGACAAATATTTACAGATCATAAAGACCGTTTGATTGTTACGACATGACAAAGATTTACAGACCATAAAGACCGTTTGATTGTTACGACATGACATAGATTTACAGACCACAAAGGCCGTTTGATTGTTACGACATGAGAAATATTTACAGACCATAAAGGCCGTTTGGTTGTTACGACATGACAAATATTCAAATACCATTAGTGCCGTTTGATTATCGACATGATTTCGAGAGATTTACATACCATCAGAACAGTTTGATTATCGACATGAATGTTGAGAGATATACATTACATAAGGGCCGTATGATTATCGACATGACAGACTTACATACCATAAGCACCGTGTCAAGCGCCCTAGACCACTCGACCACCTAGGCTACATGTTTTTGAGAGATTTAAATACCATCAGAGCAGTTTGATTATCGACATGAATGTTCAGAGATATACATACCATTAGGGCCGTTTGACTATCGTCATGACAGAAATCTTCAAACCATAAGGGCTATTTGATTATCGACGTGACAGAGATTTATGTATTTTAAGGCCGTTTGATTTTTGACATGACAGAGAATTTTATAACATAAGGGACGTTTGATTACGTCTTCAGTCTTTATTGATATGACAGAGATTTACATTCTGCAAGGACCGTTAAGTTATCGACATGACAGAGATAACATACCATTAGAGCTGTTTGCTTATCGAAATTACACAGATTCACTATTGATTTATGACAAGAAATTTCAGAAATGTACATACCATTAAAGAAAGTGAATCTTTATCCAGAGTTGACTTAGAGCTGACATCTTCAAGGAAAGTTAAGACTGTCTCCACCATTATTTTCAGAAAGTCGACTTCGAAGCTGACATCCTTAAAACAACGACTTCAGAATGACATCTATAAAAATCAAGACGGTCTCCAGCGTCAACTGAGAGATGACATCTGAAAGGAAAGTCAAGACGGTCTTCAGCGTGTCCTTCAGAGCTGACATATAAAAGGACAGTCAAGTCGGTCTCCAGCGTGTACTTCAGAGCTGACATCTAAAAGGACAATTCGGACAGTTTCCAGCGTCGCCTACAGAGCTGACATCTGGAAGGACAGTCGAGACGGTCTCCAGCGTCTACTTCAGAGCTGACATCTCAAAGAAAATCAAGACGATCTCAAGCGTCCACTGAGAGCTGACATCTAAAAAGACAGCCAAGACAGTCTCCGGAGTCGACGTCAGAGAAGACATCTCGAACGAAAGGCAAGACGGTATCCAGCGTCGACTTCAAAGCTGACATCTGAAAGTACAGTCAAAACGATCTCGGCCGTCGACTTCAAATATAAAATCGCAAAGGAAAGTCAAGACGGTCTCCAGCGTCGACTTCAGAGCTAACATCTGAAAGGAAAGGCAAAACGGTCTTCAGCGTCAACTTCAGAGATGACTTCTTAACCCGGTTGTTCATCTCTAGGTTCAATATAACCCTTTGTTATTTTTTTAACAGAGGGTTACGTAACAAAGGGTTAAAATTCTGATATTCAACTTCTTTTTAACCCTTAATTACGTAACTCATGGTTAAATTTTAAATGAATGTTAACTTTTTTATGAAATAGTACAACAACGCGGACGTTACAGAGAGCACCTCTATCCTAGAACAATCAGAGAGTGGCACACCTTGCCCAACTGTAAGGTCTCTGCCCCGAGTCCTGAATCTTTCAAGGCTCAGCTCAGTCATTAAATTAAATGTCAGACATGTTTTTACTTGCACCTGTATATAAATTTCACCCAGTTTTTGTTTTTGTTATTAAATTTCAAAATTGTTTTCATGCACGCACTCCACAAATGTGGCAGGATAGTTTACCAGTTGACGGTGGCCGCTGACTGGAATAAGAAGACCATTGTTTGAAATAAGAAAAGCGTTGATGGACGAACTTGATTATAGATAACTTAATTATATCTAATTTTGCTGTATGACTTTGTTTTTTTACATAAAAGATACATGTAATAGGGTTAAACAATTGATAATTATTTCTAGTAGGCAAAATTATGAACGTAAACCTCGATGAAAAAGGGTGGAAGGACTGTAAAATTTTAAACTAAATAATTAGTGTTCGATTACTAATGGTCAAGTTTTAATCGAGGTCCGAAGCCAGGTTAAATCTTGATCATTTAAAAAAGGAAAATACAAAGGGTTAAATTTAACTTAAAGATGAACAACGGAAAATATTCTAGAATTAAACTTTAACCAAGTGTTGTGATATTTAATTCTTGGTTTAAATCTAACCATGAGATGAGCAACCGGATCCTGGACGGTCTCCGGCGCTTTAAGTATTGCCACTGTAAGTATTGCCGCTGTAAGTATTGCCGCTTTAAGTATTGCCACTGTATGTATTGGTGGATAGTTGTCTCATTGATACATTATTTGAGGAAAGGGGCCATAGTTGTTCGTAATAATAAAAATAGTGGCGAGAGTAGCAGGCATTGTTTTACGATTTTATGTCGAAACGGATATTTTATTCCTATCAAAAGCCGGGACGGCCACCCTCTACGTCATAACTCATGAGTCACACCACATCTCTTTACTTTTATTTTGTGTTCCTTAAGCTAGTATAATTCAACCCAAGTATTGAGTGCTCTTTGAATTTCTCAATCGCCTTTTTTTACAACACATTCTTATTTGTTTAATAGTATTGTCATTTCTTATAACTTCGGGCTTAATTCTTCTATAGTTTATTTCGACTGATATTGCACGTGGATACATTTTGAACTACTTTTCTTTGTACGAAACATAGCGAAGGTTACATTCCTGTCTTAAGTGTGAAAACCCTTAGAAAATATGCACACATTTCCGATAACGAAATCACAATCCTAAACACTTATTGATTGAAATGACAAATTTCCTGAACGGTCTAACTTCTTATGAAAAGTATAAGAGTTAGATTAGATGGTTAGATTGATTATAAGTATTGTTTAGTCTATTGAAAAGTATGTACTATGAAATTTAGAGCGAGGGGCTTGCCCTCATCATTTAATTTCATAGACTATACCTTTTATAGACTATCCAATTTAGCACATATTTACATCTCAAGTAATCTTTTAATTGGTATATCGATAAAATTGAGAATGAAAACGGGGAATGTGTCAAAGAAACAACAACCCGACCAAAAAGCAGAAAATACACCAAGGCCACCAATGGGTCTTCAACACAGCGAGAAAATATCGCACCCAGAGGCTGGCTTAAGCTGGCCCATAAACAAAAATGTATACTAGCTCAGAGAAAATGGACGTCACACTAAACTCCGAAACATATAAATGAACCAAAATTAAAAAAACATACAAGATTAACAAAGGCCAGATAGTTTGTTTTGGCTGACTACTTGTTAAATGAGATCTTCAATTAATAGATATAAGAAGATGTGGTATAAGTGCCAATGAGACAACTCTCCATCCAAGTCACAATTTGTAAAAGTAAACCATTATAGGTCAAAGTACGGCCTTCAACACGGAGCCTTGGCTCACACCGAACAGCAAGCTATAAAGGGCCCCAAAAATGACTAGTGTAAAACCATTCTAACAGGAAAACCAACGGTCTAATCTTTATAATAAACGAGAAACACTTAAGTTTAATGTTTTGTTAATTTACTCACTAGTATCATAGCTATCATATTTGTTCAATTTGTGACAGTGATTAACCAGATCGTTATGGGCATTAAAAACCAACTACCAATATATAGATTATAGATATAGATCAAAGATTAGAGCTCTTTTTTATTTCAAAGTAAAAACTAAAAGTTTTACCAGAATAAAGATAAAGGTGGCACATTCCCTTCAGATATTATCACGGTTTTTCAATTCATAATGAAGTGAATCAAGGAAAAAAAAATTGAGCATCAATTTCCTTTATGTCCCTTTACAAGATTTCATAGTACATGCTTTTTGTGTACAAAGTAATTGCATGGATGATAACTTACAAAACTTATAAGATAGCATTGTGCTCTAATCAAGGTACTAAGGACCATATTTTTTATTCTTTATTTAAATGATAGAAACTTTCAATTATCAAAACTATTTTTAGCTCACCTGGCCCAAAAGTGGTAATTTTAATGAAATTTTGCAGTTTTTGTTATTATCTTGAATATTATTATAGATAGAGATACATTGTAAACAGCAATAATGTTCAGCAAAGTAAGATCTACAAAAAGTCAACATGACCAAAATTGTCAAATGACCCTAAAGGAGTTATTGCCCTTTAAAGTCAATTTTTAACAATTTTTCGTACATTTTTGTAATCTTTTACAAAAATCTTCTCTGAAACTACTGAGACAAATTTAACCAAACTTGGCCACAATCATCATTAGGGTATTTAGTTTAAAAATGTGTCCGATGACCCCGCCTGCAAACCAACATGGCTGACAAAGCTAAAAATAGAACATATGGGTAAAATGCAGTTTTTGGCTTATATCTCTTAAACTAAAGCAAAAATTTAATGGTTGCATTATTTTATGCATCAATTGTCAACAAAAATATCAGGTGAGCTACACAGGCTCCTTGGAGGCTCTAGTTTTTAAATAAAAGATTTTAATAGCAGAATATACAAAACCAATGTGAAAACTAATTACACACTTTTTTTTTTTTAATTTGGAACACATTCTATTTCAAAATAGCCAGTGGCGATGGGAAGGTCTAAAACGTGGAAGTGGGAAAACACAGAAGGGTAATATTGATATATTATAAGTGATTTCTCTGGAACTGCTAAAGATAAATTGATAATGGAAACGGATTTTGAAAGCTTGTATGATAGTCTATAATTTAAAATAACAAAAATAGTGATTTTGGTTATCATTATTACCAAAAAGTTGACCGGAAGCCTTGTTAAGCGTGACTCAATCCAATTTCGAACCTTTAGACTTAGATTTACGCCTCCCTTGTATATAAATGAAGAAGTCAATATTTCAACTTTGAACTAAAATTCATAAAAAAAAATATAACGCCCGGTCAAAATCGTGAACATGATTTCTAAAGACAATTTAATAACAAGTAATATGGTAAGAAATAAATTAGGAATACATTAAGTCAGAAGGGTAAAATCTTGACCGGATGCTTCTCTTGTGTATAAATGAAGAACACAAAATTTAAGCCACTGTCACGAAGCCATTTAAGTACAATGCCACTTTGACAAATTGGTTTTTTAACAATTATATGTTAAGTATTGATTTTTTGAGAATAATTCCAGAAAAATAGAATACATGTTTTTAGAAATAAGTGTTTTCATATTCAAAGAAAAATGTGACTTTTTGTTCAGTGAATTTTTGTCCGTGACTTTTTGTCTTGTGACTTTCTGTCCTACATTCATAAATTCATAGGGTATCTTGTGGTAGTTGAAATATTGAGTGCAATCATTTTGTGTCCGTCGTCTGTAATACATATCATTTTCTACACATTTGTATAGCATACAAGTACAAAAAACATCAAGATTTTATTCATTTAGTAATATGAACATCAAATTAAAAACGACATTCTAGAAAATTGCACAGGAAACAATTTCATTATTTACAAGAAATAATTCCAAAATACTTCTTCATTCTGAAAAAAAAAAACATAATAAAATTTCAACAACTTATTCGGTGCGAAGTCAAATAAAAATTGATCATTGAAATAACCTGAAACCAAAAACAATTCATCTATTAAACTCCGTCTGGTGAACCAACGCCTGTGTGAATCCTTTCGGTAGAGTACCTTGGTATGCCGGGTTGTCAAATAATGCAAATGAATGCAACACTTAAATAATAATCAAAATTGACAACAACACTTCAATTGGTCTGCAATTTTATTAACTATGGTCTACATGTTTCGCCTGCAAGGCAGGCTCCATCAGGACAATTTACATACACAAATGTTTTACTGAAGTACCCAAACTGGTATCTTGAATTTGACAACAATAATGATCTGCGATAATTATTTAACAATAGGGAAATCAATACCACCGATCATTATTTAATTTACATTAAGATAAGAAAATAATCTGTCCCGTTAAATGATAATGAAATTGATTATAAGTTAAAGACTTGATGAATTAACAAATCTAATTAGTCAATTGACTGTTAACGAAGATGTACGAGGATAATATTTAACAAGTTTCGGAAATATAAAATCTAAATAATAGAATAAAACAATGTATACGAACAAATTCTATAAAAATGAAACTTAATTTCGAGACTTTCCTGCTCGACAATTCTTTTACATTTATAAAAAACATATTAATTCTAAAATGTAGTTTCAAGAATAATATAACATAAAACAACATCTATACAATAAAGTAACTAAGTAGAATATAATAAAATGATCAAACTGACCTTTACATGAGAATTGTTCCTGCTGACAAATTATACATGTGTATAGCTTAACAGTCAGCGTGCGTCTGCCGCAAAGTTCCAAAACTCCAAAATTTCACTTAAACCACATGATTAAAACCCGGAAAATAATTAATTGATTAATAAAATTAATATAAAATGATTTTTAATTTAACAAATTAAAATCTACGTTTTCTTTAAAAGAACTTTCTTTAATATACAAATGCAAAAATAATAATTTATTTTATTTCACAAATATGCTTTCGTTTGAATTCTAGAATTATCGGTTGCAAGTTTCATATTTCTTAATATACTGCATGGTAACTAATTAAAGTAACACAAATGACCCCAATTCATTTGTTTACATAGAAGTCAACACTTGAACTCATTC
This sequence comes from Mytilus coruscus, assembly GCA_017311375.1. Lineage (NCBI taxonomy): Eukaryota > Metazoa > Mollusca > Bivalvia > Mytilida > Mytilidae > Mytilus > Mytilus coruscus. The sequence continues at coordinate 681,758 of CM029596.1, read as the reverse complement.
TGTAAAATCTTTTCATATAAAATCTTAATACACACCAGTCATAAAATGATCATAAAAACATCATTGGCTTAACAAAATAGTACAATTTGACCTAAAATATTGACGTGCAAATTTCTATTTTACACTCCCTACTTTGTGTTAACGTCCCCGATAACACTATTCAAAACAAAATAAAAATATGTACAAAATTGTGAAAAAACAGGCTCTATAGTAAAATATTTACTCTTTACTACTTTAACTGGGAAATGTTTATAAGCTAGTTTTGTAAAGAATTAGACAAAAATGAACCAAAAGCAAATGAGATTGAGCCATATTAGCTAAAACGCTTGGATCAATGTTAGATTTGACACTTTGCGTCTCATTCTGGCTTAAAGAACTCGGCAAGTTCAATGGATTAGGATGTTTTCCTGCGGTTGACCTTTGACTTCTTCGCAATGGCGGGTCATTATCATCATCCTCTATTGTATGATCCGATACTGATGTTATCGGTTCAACTTGATTTTCACTTCTGCACTCATCTGGATCCGAAAACATCGTCATTTTGATGAGAGTCTGATGCTTCAGAATTTTCCTCGCCCCTTTTCGATAGATTCCGGTAACGGTGATTCTATATCAAGAGGCTCCCTACTTTTCATCAGTACGTTCGTCTATAATCTCTGGAACATGTTCCACTTCAATTGTCCTAGCTAGGGTTTCTTTAGTTCCATTGTCATCGTTGTAAGTCGTAACAGGAGGGTGCTGTAAAAGTATTACAAAATCTTCATCATAGCTGTCCTGTCTATCAACGATTTCTGACCGTTCATTTACTACACGACCACACGGTTGTGGACAATCAAAGTTAGGGTTCATTTCTCACTAGATATCTGGCATCTAAAATCTCTCGTCGATGAACATACTTGGACTCGCCACGTCCAATAAGCGGTTTGACTTTATACATGTTTTTCTTATCTATGATGCGATAAAGTTTGTCGTTCCAAGCATCTTGTATTTTTGCTCGTCCTTTCGGGTGATTGCGTAGAAATATTCGGCATCCAACAGGCAGGTCTTTATTATCCACCTTCACGTTTAACTTTTGTTGTCGCTTTAACGCTTTCTGTTCTGTTTCCTTAGTAGCTAGTTCAAACGCTTCCTTAAGGGTTTGAAAATGTTGAGTTACCCATTCCTCTCGCGATGAGTTTATTTTGTTTTCCAATCTTAATGTCATATCTTCAGGTAACACGGCCTCTCTTCCGAAAAATAAGAAATACGGTGAATAACCAGTTGTAGCATGAGGTGTGCAGTTGTGGGCTTATACAAGTTCTGGGAGTAGTTCTGGCCGTCTTCGTTTCCTATTTTGTGGTAAAGTGCATAACAAATTGTGCAATGTCCTGTTAAACCTCTCGCAGACACTGTTACCTTCAGGTTTCGTTTTCAGTTCACCATACATATCACATAGTTCGTGTATAACTTCGTTCTCAAAGCTCCTACCCTGGTCACTGTGTATTCTCTGTGGAATTCCAAATCTTATTATCCACTCTTTTAGCAAAATATTTGGAACAGTTTTAGCTTTTGGTTTCTAGTTGGTACCGCCTGTGTAAATTTTGTAAATACATCGGTCAAAACTAAGACATTTTCGAATCCACCAGTTCCTTTTTCCAATAGTGTGAAATCTATGGCTAATATTTCAAGCGGTTTCTTGGCAATTATTGATGAAAATGTTGTCTGTACCTTTCGCCCTAATTTTCCAACTTTACATCTCTCACAAGTGTAACAATAATCAACAATATCGGTGTACATATAAGGCCAATAATACCTGGTTTTTAAAAGTGAGAAAGTTCTTTCAAATCCTTGATGACCCATGTCATCGTGTACGGATTAAGTACCCTTTGTTTCAGTGTTGTCGGTAAGAGAAGTTGCGTGTTATCTTTAGTTTCACTATAGATTACCCCATCTTTTCGGTGAGAGTTTTATATTATTAGCAAGTTGACGAACTTCCTTCGATTCTCGTGAAAGTTGCCTTCTGGTGCCTATTTCTTCTCCTTCCAGTATGATAATAATCTCTTGATGTGAGGGTCGGAACTCTGTAGTTTTGACATGTCTTCCGGTTGAACAGTTGGTATAGTAGATGCTATTATCGGTAAACATGATAAAGGTGATGTTCCTATTTGTTCTTCCCAAACTGCAGCAATCTGGTTTTGGATAGCGCATGTCACGGATGGCAAAAGACTACTTCGGACTTTTTAAAATCATCTAATCTTATAGTTTCAGGGGTATGCTTGGGCTTTCTACTGAGTGCATCTGCATTGGTGTTGGACTTCCCAGAACGGTACTTAACATCGAAATTGAACTGCATCAGTTCTGCGACCCAACTTGTTTCTGTAGCGCCTAATTTCGCTGATGTATTGATGTAGCTAAAAGGGTTGTTGTCGGTAAATACCATAAAATTTGCTCCAATTAAAAGGTCTCAAAATTTCTCTGTCACGGCCCATTTCAATGCTTATAGTTCAAGTTTCATGCTGCTGTGATTATTCATGTTCCTCTCATTTTCTCGTAATGCTCTACTTGCATAACATAAGACTACGCGTCCATATTCTTGCTCCTGTGATAGAACTGCTCATAGCCCTGTGAAGGTAGCGTCTATTTCTAGTATATACGTAATAGTTATACACTGAGGATAGGTGTCTGGATAAGAAACCCCGACGGCCGGAGGCCGGAGGGGTTTCTTATCCAGACACGCCGTATCCCGAAGTGTATAACTAACTTACACCGATGCTAAATCCTATATTTGTTTACATGGAATATTAGATGAAAAGAACAGATAGCATTTTTATTGACAATATCAAACCATGATTAATAAGAAATATTTTTAAATGAAACCCCACTAGTAACCTTACTTTGACGATCTTCATTCAAACTTTGACAAGTGAGTAGATTTTACAAATGTCAAAGTTGCCGTTTTGCATATTCCCGTTAATTCCATGTGCATGTGATATGGATCAGCAGGTCAAGGTTGGCCGTATCGTGCATTCTTATTATAAAAGAATACATCATGATGCTTGTATGCAGTTGTCAATATGGACGGGTATAAGACGGACGACATTTTGAGTCAGGCGTTGGATTTGGCAGAAGTGACTGAAGATAACGCAATATTTATAGCCCAAAGTACTTACATGTATCAGTTTAATGAAGGTAATCATAAATGTATTTCACATGTTGCGGTTTTATCAAAAAAAGCCCCCTTCTTCTCAACACTCAACATTACACAAACATTCATACTGAGGGATAGGTGTGTTTGGATTAGAAACCCGACGACCGGGCACGCTTAACATACAAAATACAGATTGCATATGTAGGAACCCCTTTTGGACAATCCAAAAGGAGGGGGTCCGGGGTTGAAACCCCTTTAACAATCAATCCTTTTGAATGGGGACATATGTCTGAACCCCGCCGCCTTTTTATCCTTGGTTGGTACCCCTTTTAAAATGGCTGGATCCGCCCCTAGGTGCCATCATTAGTCTTCAACAATCCAAACATTAATATTTATTTTATGATTAAGACTTAATCCAAATGAAAACTACATGTTTTTAATGTATAATTCAAATAAAAGTTCTTTACATGTATATTCTTTAAGACATTGCCTTTTGGGATTAAAATTGTAGCTTCAAGCAAAGGCATATTTAAATATTTTTTTAATTCAAAATAGATGCTAAATATTTTTTCGCTATTGAATTTCCTAAAAATATGTTTTTTAATATGTTTTGAAACAACTTGTAGTGAACACTATTAGTAATCTCTTATGTTCGTGCAATTAAAAAAACAATTTCTATTGTTATGAATAACAATGGACTGTGCATTCGGGATGTAGAAGCAGGGTTTCCAGAAACCCCGCTCGTCACACCCTATTGTCAAAATTCATTGTTATTCGTAACAATAGATTTATTCAATATACACTTGTTTCAGAAATAGAAACTATGAAGTATAACAACAGAACTGGGGTGTAAGGTCTTTTAAAATCCGGATGTCCTAGAATGGGTGCAGTTGTTAGTTTCGTTTTCAACTCGTTAAATCCTTTATCACTTGTTTCATCCCATGCGCCAATTCCAAGAGGCTGGTTCTTTTCCTGTATTTGCCTTTTTAGCGGAATCTCTTCCTTTTAACAATCTTCTGTAGTAGCCTGATAATCCTAAAAATCCTCTTAACTCGGTGTCGGTCTTTGGTTTTTGCCAATCAGTTATAGCTTTGATCTTTTCGTCATCTCGAACCATACCACGTTCGGAGATGAGATGTCCAACTTATCTTAACTGTTCTTTAAATAACTGACATTTCTATGGTCGGATTTTAAATTATTGGCTTTAAGTCTAGACAATACCATTTCTAAACGTTCCAGAGTTTCATTGAAATCTCTTCCAAAACTAGTATGTCGTCAAGATAGGTGAAGATAGTCTGGAAATTTTGGTCGCCGAATATCTTATTCATTAACAGCATCAAGGGTCCGGGACTCCCAGTTAGTCCAAACGGCATACGAAGATATTCGTAAATACCACCTGTTCCTACTCTAAATGCTGTCTTTCGATGTCCTCTAGAGCTACCGGAAGTTGATGGAAACCATGCGCTAAATCAAGACTGCAGAAGTATTTGGCGCCATTTAATGTGTCGAGTGCGTCTTCAATCCTTGGTAATGGGTAGGCGTCTTTTCTGGTCTTAGAATTTAGACCTCTAAAATCTACACACATTCTTAGTTTGCCATTTTCTTCGGGATAATGACCACAGGTGCAGCATATGGACTGGAAGACTCTTGTATAACACCCATCTTAAGTGCATTTTGAAGGTATTTTCGCACTTCCGACCACTGGTTTGGCGGAATGCGTCTGTGTGGAATTCTAACTGGTATGTTATCCGTAGTTGGTATATGATGTTCTATTTTGTTGCAAAATCCAATGTCGTCTTCGCTTTTACTAAATGTGTCTTTATACTTAAATATTAAGTTTCTAACATGTTGTTCCTGTTCTTCAGTCAGTGATCCAACCTCCATTTTCGTCAATATATCATTACTTTTGGTGTTGACGGAGCATACAGTTTGTGTGTTCATTTCAGCAATTTGAAAACTTGGAGTGGTGATGTTAGCTGAACTTCCAATCAATGTTCTTGGTCGAAGTTTTATATCAGTATACTGTAGTTGCAGATCTGCACTGGAATCCGTCCGGTATCCGTCACTGATACTAGTGTAGATGCTAGTGCGAAGCCGTTGGGCAGAGTTATGCCGGTATTTTCTTCCCTGTACAATCTAATTTTTGTCACATTGGAGCTAGTTTCGTTTGTGCCTCTATAATCTGTACACTTCTTGCGGAATAATTATGGAATGGTGATTTGGTATTCTTATTTTCCTATGTAATCGTTTTCGTAAATTTCTTCATAAAGTGCCAAAATGTTTCCCAATTTTTCGGTAAAATTTCTATATTGTCGCATATAACTTTCATACTTTTGAAAATATTGGAGCCTATTACGCCTGGGACTCGTTTTTTCTTTGTCTCAGCATGTTATCGCTCGGATCTTTTATTACAAGGAATCCCATATTTACAAAAGTATATCCTAACGCCTTTAGGTCACATTCAATGTAGCCAATGTAGGGTATGTCTCCACCATTCGCTGCTGAAATCCTTAACATGTATGTTATATCAATCAGGTCCCCAAGTTCGGGAATGTGGTTCCTATAAAGGACTCTGTTATGGTTGACACCTGTGCTCCTGTATCCAAAAGACAGCACATCGCAATACCATTGACATCCACGTTGGCTTCTGGACAAATTCCTACCGCTTTAGACAAGCATGAGCCTTACTGAAAGTACCTGTGGTGTGACTCTCCGCAACAGGACTTATTCGTTTAAAGCGTTGTCCCTTCCTCGAGGGTTCTCCATCCTCCTTTGTGGACAATTTCTGTTAATATGGCTGGTTGAACCACAGGTCCAACACTGCAAAGGTTTTCTGTGCTTATTACAAGTACTTCCAGACTTCGATAGGATAGAGTTTATTTGTTGTTGTTGTCGCTCGATCATCGCTTCTTGTCTTTTGACAACTTCCAGTAGATTTGATGTAGAACCACCTTCTTCAAAATTGGCGGACTGGACTTCCTGGTTTATAGCGGATTTCTTGTCTGCTACTGGTCTTCTTAGCCAATGTACGGCTTTGTCTCTCAATTCGAAGAATTTAAGCTCTGGAGACTATGTTCAGACGTCTAAGTTCTCTGCGTAAACCTTCATCCTTCACTGATTCTGCAAATCTACCTTTTAGAGCGGCGTCTCTACAAGCCGCAAATGATGCATCTTGTTGAATGATCTTATCGTACAACTCGACCATATTTCAGGAGCATGATATTAAGTCTTTGTCCTGTTGGTGATATGCATAAAACCTTTGTTGGGGCATCGGAAGGTTGTCTCGGTCCTCAAAAATTTGTTGGGTCGCCTCTTCTAAGTATTTCCTGTCTAGCTTTCCCGGCAATTTATCAACCAGGAATACTGCAAAATATGTCTTGTTCAGTTTTCTGTAGGCTGCTTGGGTTCTAACATCAGAAACCCATTCCGTAATCGCTCTACTCGTCTGCTATTCATCATCACTACCGGTTTGATCGAGTTTGGTGCCTTTGTGACATTATCTTGATTCTTAAGCTTTTCGTCTTGTTCTTTTACCATAACAGCTAATCTCTCTTCTTCTTCTCTCAATTGGGTAACAGCTTCATCTTCAACGTCACTCATTTTGCAATTAAATTTATTATTTTATTTTACTTAAAAATCAAAATTTTGTTTAAATAAATTTTAAGAAAATAAAATATTTTTCCTTTACGAACCTATCAAAACGTATATATATATTGTTTTATAACAAAATTAAACCAATTAAACAACAACAGTTTGAGCTTTACCCATTCAAACAATGTTAAAATATTAATAGCTCATCATTTCTCATGTTATTAAACCTTATTGTCAATGTTCATATACGATCAATAAGTCCTCTTCTTGGTACGCTTAAACTACACTACACTACCTCTTCGATCTTCTTGGTGTGGTATCTATTCTTCCTTTCTGGAACTGTACCATATAGGTTGGTGTTGCTGCTGAGGAATTCTGCCATCCTGTCGACGACGCTAAATGTGAAAGTGGGATCTTTCATGGCAGTAAAACAACTCATTACGTTGACATGGTTTATTAGAGTCGTAATAAGAATAAGTCCCCAGCGTATGGTACAATTGCTGTTCAAAAAATACAATCCACTCCTGTTGTGTAATATAAAAATCTTTCTACCTGTTTAAACAAATAAACAACTAGTATAATAACTAAACCTAACTGATTCCAATTGATACACATAGCTATAAAAATAATACAACTGTAATACTTAAACTTTCACAACTACTGTTATCAACAAATGCACGTGCGTTTATTTACAATTTACCGGATGTTTACAACAAATATGATGCGCCGGCAACTATTGCACGTCACTACCATCGTGATGTATTGCATTCCTAACATACCAAAGATAAGAGAAGGTTTCAGTAGTATCACATGCTGAGCGCATGAAAAATCGGATTACATTAATCACTATCAACACGTGTGTGAGGAACAATAACGATCTGCGATAATTATTTAACAATAGGGAATACCACCGATCATTATTTAATTTACATTAAGATAAGAAAATAATCTGTCCCGTTAAATTGATAATGAAATTGATTTTTAAGTTAAAGACTGGATTAATTAACAAATCTAATTAGTCAATTGTCTGCTAACGAGATGTATGAGGATAATATTTAACAAATTTCGGGAAAGATAAAATTTAAATAATAGAATTAAACAAAGTATACGAACAAATTCTAAAAAAAATGAAACTTAATTTCGAGACTTTCCTGCTCGACAATTCTTTTACATTTTATAAAAAAACATATTAATTCTAAAATGTAGTTTCAAGAATAATATAACATAAAACAACATCTATACAATAAAGTAACTAAGTAGAATATAATAAAATGATCAAACTGACCTTTACATGAGAATTGTTCCTGCTGACAAAATATACATGTGTATAGCTTAACAGTCAGCGTGCATCTGCCGCAAAGTTCCCAAAATCTCCAAAATTTCACTTAAATTAAGTGATTAAAAGCCGGGAAAATAATTAATAAGATTAATAAAATTAATATAAAAATGATTTTTGAATTTAACAAGTTTAAAATCTACGTTTTCATTAAAAACTTTCTTTTATAAACAAGTGCAAAAATAATAATTTATTCTATTTCACAAATATGCTTTGAATTCTAGAAATATCGTCTGCAAGTTTCATATTTCTTAATCTACTGCATGGTAATTAATTAAAGTAACACAAATGACCCCAATTCATTTGTTTACATAGAAGTCAACACGTGAACTCATTCTGTAAAATCTTTTCATATAAAATCTTAATACACACCAGTCATAAAATGATCATAAAAACATCATTGGCTAAACAAAATAGTACAATTTGACCCAAAATATTGACGTGCAAATTACTATTTTACACATGTACTTTCATCAGAAAATACACATGTAAATCAAATTTTCTGTGCTACAAGGTTTTCAAACCCCTGGATTAAAAAAACTAAATATATTTTACAAAATTTAGGATATTCATATCTTGTAGATAAAAGTTGTTTAACAAAGCAGCACTTGGGACAAGTAAAACAAAGAATTTATGATCAGTGTTTGCAAAATCAAAATGCAAACATACAGGAATCTTCTAAACTTACGTAAAGTCTACAAAATGGGTCAAAGATCATCATATGTTGATTCATTAAACAATTTAAATGATAGAGCAGCAATATGCAAAATGAGTGCACATTCTTTAATGATTGAAAGGGGAAGACATCTTAATATTCCTAGAGAGAAAAGATATTGTCCTGTCTGTAATAATGGGGAAATTGAAGATGAACAACATTTCTTATTACAATGTAAAAGATTTACCCCAAAACGAGAAATATTAGAAAAATAAAATAAATGTTATATTTAAAAATACAGCGTAACATTAACACTGATGAAAAAATATCTCTACTGGTAAACAATAGCTCAGCATTATTACTTAGACTGTCTTCCTCTTTCATATCAGAGTGTCTAAATATAAGGAATAGTGAACTAATATGATACATCAATATGTAACTTTTCCTTCTATCATGATATATTAACATGAAACTTTTCATTCTATCATGTCAATTAATATAATTATATATACATGCAAAAGGTCTTAACCATTTATTGTTAATGAGTTTATGCCAATAAAATATTTGTATTTGTATTTGTATAAGCGGATAATTCATTTGTTAGTATCTAACTTTTAAATTACCAATCTAGCTTGTTGATTCAACTGAAAATTACTTTATCTTGGTGTAATTTGACTCGTGTCTAACGGTTCACTGATTTTCAGCAATATCAATGAAAAGCCGACACGTGCCTCAACATTGTTCAATTACTCATTTATTTGTGATTCTTTTTCTATAAAATTTGGAATTTATGCATTAAATATCAACCTCTACCATAATATGATTTTTTTTACACGTAACAGAACCTCTTCTAGTTCTTAGTGGCATATTATAAGTCCTTAGTGCACTAAGAAGTCATTAGCAGAGTTTAGACGCACCGAGGGAGGCTGCCGGTCAAGATTTTGCAATTTCAACTTAATGAATTGCTAATTAATTTTATAACATATTTTTGTTATTAAATCGTCTTTAGAAATTCTATCATAGATTTTGACCGGGTTATGTAATTTTACGTGAATTTAAGTTCAAAGTTTAAATTTTGACTTCTTCATTTATATACAAGAGAAGCTTCCGGTCAAGAGTTTGCCCTTTTAACTTAATATATTCCTAATCTATTTTATACCATATTATTTGTTATTAAATTGTCTTTTGAAATCATGTTCAAGATTTTTACCGTGCTTTATATTTTGACTTCTTTATTTATACACAAGGGAGGCTTCCGGTCAAGATTATGCCCTTGTTGTCTAATGTATTGCTAATTATTTTTATACCATTTTATTAGTTATTAGATTGTCTTTAGAAATAATGTTCAAGACTTTGACCGGGTTTTATATTTTTTCGTGAATTTTATTTCAAAGTTGGGTTTTGTTTTAATATCGTGATTACGATACAATGAAATCTTACCCTTGTGGTCATTCATGCACTTAGTACACGAAACAAGTATGTACTACGAAACTTTAAAGGAAAATCCAAGTAGTTTGATTGGACGAGAAGTTGTAAGTATGTGCTAAATTGTCTTTATCGCATGAAAAGCTCAAATGATTATAATTAGAATTTATCTCCTGCATTTTTTAAGCTGATTATCATGAACAGTTGACTGGGTATAACTTATATATATCTCACAGTTAGACTGGTTATGACTAGTATTTATCTCCTGAACAGTTAGACTGATTATAACTTGAATTTATCTCGCGAACAGTTAGACTGATTATTACTAGTATTCATCACCTGACCAGTCAGACTGATTATAAATTGTGTTTATCTACCGAACAGTTAGACTGATTATTACTTGTATTTATCTCCCAAACAGTTAGACTGATTATACCTAGTATTTATCAGCCGAACAGTTAGACTTACTATAACTTGTGTTTATCTCCCGGACAGTTAGACTGATTATAACTAGTATTATTATCTCCTGAACAGTTAGACTTGGTATAACTTGTATTTATCTCCCGAACAGTTAGACTGATTATAACTTGTATTTATCTCGCGAACAGTCATACTGATTATAACTACTATTCATCTCCTGAACAGTTAGATGGTTATAACTAGTATTTATCTCCTGAACAGTTAAACTGATTATAACTAGTATTTATCTCGCGAACAGTTAGAATGATTATACCTTGTATTTATCTCCTGAACAGTTAGACTGATTATACCTAGTATTTATCTCCTGAACAGTTAGACTTATTAAAACTAGTATTTATCTCGCGAACAGTTAGACTGATTATAACTAATATTTATCTCCTGAACAGTTAGACTGGTTATACCTAGTATTTATCTCCTGAACAGTTAGACTGATTAGAACAAGTATTTATCTCGCGAACAGTTAGACTGATTATAACTAGTATTTATCTCCTGAACAGTTAGACTGATTATACCTTGTATTTATCTCGCGAACAGTTAGACTAGTTATAACTTGTATTTATCTCGCGAACAGTTAGAATGATTATACCTAGTATTTATCTCCTGAACCTGTAATTCAGTGGTCGTTTGTTGCTGTATATCATATTTGTTTTTCGTTCATTATTTTGTACATAAATCAGGCCGTTAGTTTTTCTCGTTTTAATAGTTTAACATTTGTCATTTCGGGGCCGTTTATAACTGACTATGCGGTACGGGCTTTGCTCGTTGTTGAAGGTCGTACGGTGACCTATAGTTGTTAATTTCTGTGTCATTTGGTCTCTTGTGGAGAGTTGTCTCATTTGCAATCATACCACATCTTCTTATTTTTTTATTTATACACCTTGGAAATATCATTATACGGAAAATTTCATTGTTAGCGCTCTCAGGTGTTCGATTCTTGCCAGATTTTTCTGAAATTTATATCATAGGTTTATACAAGCAATTTCTCGGACAAGTTCGAAAATCAGTGCCGATCAATTATTTTTCAAAGAGTTATTCCTCTTAGAAATATTAATTATATGGAAAATTTAGAACCTTTAGGCTGATTATAACTAGTATTTATCTCCAAAGCATTTAGACTGATTATAAATTGTTTTTATCTCCCTAACAGTTAAACTGATTATAACTAATATTTATCTCCCGAACAGTTAGACTGCTTATAACTTGTATTTATCTCCCCAACAGTTAGACTAATTGTCCCCCGCGCGACGCGTTGCCGATCTATTATTTTTAAAAGAGTTATGCCCTTGGAAATATTAATTATATGGAAAATGGCATTGTTAGCGTTGTCATGTGTACAATTTTTGCCAAAAGTTTATATCAGAAATGTCTCGTACAAATGGGAAATTCAGTGCTGATGAAATATTTTTAAAAGAGTTATGCCCCTTGGAAATGTTCAGTAGTTGTCGTTTGTTGATGTGGTTCATAAGTGTTTCTCGTTTCTCGTTTTTATATAGATTAGACCGTTGGTTTTCCCGTTTGAATGGTTTTACACTAGTAATTTTGGGGCCCTTTATAGCTTACTGTTCGGTGTAAGCCTAGGCTCCGTGTTGAAGACCGTACTTTGACCTATAATGGTTTACTTTTATAAATTTTGACTCGGATGGAGAGTTGTCTCATTGGCAATCATACCACATCTTCTTATATCTATGTATAAATTCTTGGTTCCATACCTAGTGTGTACCCTCGGGAATTTTTCTATTACGTTTTACCATTAAAAAAATAAGAAGATGTGGTATGATTGCCAATGAGACAACTCTCCACAAGAGACCAAATGACACAGAAATTAACAAATAAGGGTCAACGTACGGCCTTCAACAATGAACATAACCCTTACCTCATAGTCAGCTGTAAAAGGCCTCGAAATGACAATTCAAACAAGAAAACTAAACATGTCCTGTTCTGAAAGTAGAGACATCTTGCTTTAATTGGTCTCCGTTTGTCCCGGTAAATCTTGTTAAAGCAACGAACATTGCCAAGTACTAGTCTTTGTTCTATTCCCATCTCATAATATACAAATTGGCGGAGTTTGTCATCACAATCTTCATCTTTTGTACCAGAATCTATGACAAACGAGACGATTTTAATTTTGAAATTATCAATTTCCCCACCTTAGTAGCAATATACCAACTTCACCTGCATATGGGATATACATTTCCCAACTTATTCGGTATGCAAGAGCTTGCAGCTCCTACTCAGACTTTGTAAAACGTCACCAGTGTCTGAGCAGAAAGTTGATGAACCAGGGTATGTCAAAGAACGTCTTGTCCTTTTTCTAAGAAAGTTCATCGGAAGGTACCAAGAACTTGTTGATAAATATTCCGTATCAACTTCACAAATAATACACGATGGCCTTGAAGTATAGATTTTGCGTGCTGACGTTGTTTATCATCTTAATAACGTGTTATAGTATTCTTTTATTTGTCTTTATTAATATTGCTTTTACTGTTAAGTCCGGTTTTTGAGATATCCATTTGACGTGACTCTGTGCACATGTATCCCGTCATACTTTGAACGACAAAAATATTTTATTTTATTTATATTACCTTTACTGTTAAGTCTGTTTTTGTGATATAAATTTGACGTGACTCTGTACTTATGTATCCCGTCATACTTTGAACGACAAAATTATTTTATTTATTTATATTACTTTTACTGTTAAGTCTGTTTTTGTGATATCCATTTTACGTGACTCAGTGTTTATGTATCCTGTCATACTTTGAACGACAAAATTATTTTATTTATTAATATTACTTTTACTGTTAAGCCTGTTTTTGGTGATATACATTTGACGTGACTCTGTACTTATGTATCCCGTCATAATTTGAACCACACTATTAATTTATTGATTAATATTACTTTTACTGTTAAGTCTGTTTTTGTGATATCCATTTTACGTGACTCTGTATTTATGAATCTCTTCATACTTTGAACGACAAAATTATTTTATGTCTACCTGTGCGAATTTCAACGCGCGATTTTACGCCACTACTTAAAATCTTCCATCCTTTATGGGTGGATTTTACATAGATAAATAAATCGTATAATATAAGCATAATGATGATGTTAAATTTGATGTATCCCATTTTGTGCTTCTTCGTTACATTTTTTGGTTTTTATAGTGATTAAGATGATAACACAATGTTGACTGCTGTAACCCTATTTTTGACATTTTTACCTATTGTGTCTGTTTGTTTTGTTCACGCATCGTTGTCAATATAATGGAATTTGATGCGACTGTCATACAAGTGAGAGGTTTGGCTAGCTATAAAACCAGGTTCAATCCACCATTTTCTACATATGAAAATGCCTGTACCAAGTCAGAAATATGACAGTTGTTTTCCATTCGTTTGATGTGTTTGAACTTTTGATTTTGCCATTTGATTGGGGACTTTCCTTTTTGAATTTTCCTCGGAGTTCAGTATTTTTGTGATTTTACTTTTTGTTTTCTAATTCAGGAGAACATAAGGTCATATTTACATGAGCGGCATTGTATGTCTATTAATTTTGCATTCAGCGTATTAGTTTCTTCAGTAAAGTATCTAATTTTTCTTCTATGCTATCATGGTTTCATAATAAGTTGTTCTTTCTACATCTGCTTTATTTCTGTAGTTAATGTATCAGTCTTTATCTCATCAAATCAGTTTCCTGTACCCTGAGATTTTGCTTTTAATTGTATCACTATCGACTTCACGTTTGTTATATCCTTTTCTGTGTCGATTACTCTTGCGCTATTAAGTTTGTCGGGTTTTTTTTTCTCAAATTTGTCGTGTTTTTTCAAGTATCTTTATCGATCGATGATATTCTTGTGTCTTTTCTGTTTAACAATTACGTTCTTTAAAGATCTGCGTTGTAGGTTTTGTCACATTTTCTATCGTTGAACTCACTCATTTAGATCCTTAATTAACAAGTAGTAACACGTCTATGGGCTATAAGTGGTCACAAATTAGAAAAAAATGCACAGATATCCTTACTGAGGAGATAAGACCCTCATCTTAAACATCGAAATAAGGTACATCCGATCTAATATCCTTACTAAGAGGATAAGACCCTCACCTTAAACATCGAAATAAGGTACATCCGATCTAATATCCTTACTGAGGGGATAAGACCCTCACCTTAAACATCGAAATAAGGTACATCCGATCTAATATCCTTACTGAGGGGATAAGACCCTCACCTTAAACATCGAAATAAGGTACATCCGATCTAATATCCTTACTGAGGGATAAGACCCTCACCTTAAACATCGAAATAAGGTACATCCGATCTAATATCCTTACTGAGGGGATAAGACCCTCACCTTAAACATCGAAATAAGTTACATCCGATCTAATATCCTTACTGAAGGGATAAGAGTCTGGCCCTCACCTTAAACATCGAAATAAGGTACATCCGATCTAATATCCTTACTGAGGGATAAGACCCTCACCTTAAACATCGAAATAAGGTACATCCGATCTAATATCCTTACTGAGGGGATAAGACCTCACCTTAAACATCGAAAAAAGGTACATCCGATCAATACCCTTACTGAGGGGATAAGACCCTCACCTTAAACATCGAAATAAGGTACATCCGATCTAATATCCTTACTGAAGGGATAAGAGTCTGGCCCTCACCTTAAACATCGAAATAAGGTACATCCGATCTAATATCCTTACTAAGAGGATAAGACCCTCACCTTAAACATCGAAATAAGGTACATCCGATCTAATATCCTTACTGAGGGGATAAGACCCTCACCTTAAACATCGAAATAAGGTACATCCGATCTAATATCCTTACTGAGGGATGAGACCTTCACCTTAAACATCGAAATAAGGTACATCCGATCTAATATCCTTACTAAGGGATAAGACCCTTACCGTAAACATCGAAATAAGGTACATCCGATCTAATATCCTTACTGAGGGGATAAGAGTCTGGCCTCACCTTAAACATCGAAATAAGGTACATCCGATCTAATATCCTTACTGAGGGATAAGAGTCTGGCCCTCACCTTAAACATCGAAATAAGGTACATCCGATCTAATATCCTTACTGAGGGATAAGAGTCTGGCCTCACCTTAAACATCGAAAAAGGTACATCCGATCAATACCCTTACTGAGGATAAGACCTCACCTTAAATATCGAAATAAGGTACATCCGATCTAATATCCTTACTGAGGGATAAGAGTCTGGCCTCACCTTAAACATCGAAATAAGGTACATCCGATCTAATATCCTTACGGAGGGATAAGACCCTCACCTTAAACATCGAAATAAGGTACATCCGATCTATGGTATGAAATAAGTGCTTATACCCAGTATTTATGTAAATTTATATCGAGAGCTTAAAATTCAAAACATCCATCTTTTCAAACGCATTTTCTGCTTAAGTCTGATTATCAGTGTTATTTATTTTTCCTGAATGGTTAGACAGTTTGCAAGTTACAAAAGCACAAGACACGTTCTCCTTAAGAATTTTTAAAAATACCATATCCATCTTCTAAAGTGACTTATGTATAAAAAATATTTTACTTTTTGACTCAAGCTTTTTGTAAGAAAAAGACGATTTGGATTTAGAAATCAATTACATTATCTATGCTCCCAGTTTAATTGTGTAAAACTTATTGCTAGACATAAAAAATATTTAAACGTTTCATCATTTAATCTGTGGTTATTACTAGACATAAACACATTTTAAACGATTCATCATTTAATCTAGGGTTATTGCTGGAGCTACGAAGGCCAATTTTTCAAACGACAACGAAATAACAGAACCAGGCAACATATTTATGTGCCAACTTGACTTCACACAGTCAGTACAAAATAAATGTGAACCGATGAACCTCAGAACAAATGGTAAGTATAAACCAATACACATTGTTATATATGAACAGATAGTCTGTGAAAACAATCAACACAGCACAAGTGTAAACAAATAATCATCACAAACAAATAGTGGGTAAACACATATGTAAATCAATAAACATCTGAACAAATGTTAATTCAAATAAACCGTGGGTGAATAAAATCTACAAAGCACAGTATAAATCAATAATAGTATACAAATAAACCGTGGTTGAATAACATCTACAAAGCACGATTGTAAACCAATATCAATTACGAATAAACCGTGGGTGAATAAAACCTACAAAGCACGAGTATAAATCAATAACAATATACAAATAAACTGTGGGTGAATAACATCTACAAAGCACGAGTGTAAACCAATATCAATTACGAATAAACCGTGGGTGAATAAAACCTACAAAGCACGAGTATAAATCAATAACAATATACAAATAAACTGTGGGTGAATAACATCTACAAAGCACGAGTGTAAACCAATAACATTATACGAATAAAACGAGGGTGAATAAAATCTACAAAGCACGAGTATAAATCAATAAAAGTATACGAAAAAACCTGGGGTGAATAAAATCTGATTGTATACAAGCAACAAGCAAATATTTTCGGAGAAATAGCGGAAACAATCCATGCAGCAATGGCAAGGAACTGGATTTTATGTCATAAAACCAATGTTGGTATAGAATTAAAGAAACGTGTCGCGTTCACAAGAATTGTACTTTTTTCTTTTTCTTAACATATATTGCATTTCTTCATAGATAATATCAGATGGCCAGACCTCCCCGGACATGAAGAAGATAATGAGTTACTGGGAGCTTGATGTCCTTTATAGATGATACTATTGTTGTAAGTAAATTAAGGGACAGTAGTTTACCGATGTCCTTTATAGACGATACTATTGTTGTAAGTAAATTAAGGGGACAGTAGTTTACCGATGTCCTTTATAGACGATACTATTGTTGTAAGTAAATTAAGGCCACAGTAGTTTACCGATGTCCTTTATAGACGATACTATTGTTGTAAGTAAATTAAGACCACAGTAGTTTACCGATGTCCTTTATAGACGATACTATTGTTGTAAGTAAATTAAGACCACAGTAGTTTACCGATGTCCTTTATAGACGATACTATTGTTGTAAGTAAATTAAGGCCACAGTAGTTTACCGATGTCCTTTATAGACGATACTATTGTTGTAAGTAAATTAAGGGACAGTAGTTTACCGATGTCCTTTATAGACGATACTATTGTTGTAAGTAAATTAAGGCCACAGTAGTTGACCGATGTCCTTTATAGATGATACTATTGTTGTAAGTAAATTAAGGCCACAGTAGTTGACCGATGTCCTTTATAGATGATACTATTGTTGTAAGTAAATTAAGGCCACAGTAGTTGACCGATGTCCTTTATAGACGATACTATTGTTGTAAGTAAATTTAGGCCACAGTAGTTGACCGATGTCCTTTATAGACGATACTATTGTTGTAAGTAAATTAAGGGGACAGTAGTTTACCGATGTCCTTTATAGATGATACTATTGTTGTAAGTAAATTGAGGCCACAGTAGTTGACCGATGTCCTTTATAGATGATACTATTGTTGTAAGTAAATTAAGGGGACAGTAGTTTACCGATGTCCTTTATAGACGATACTATTGTTGTAAGTAAATTAAGACCACAGTAGTTTACCGATGTCCTTTATAGATGATACTATTGTTGTAAGTAAATTAAGACCACAGTAGTTTACCGATGTTTTAAAATCGATGAAGACGAAACAAATCAAGGTACTTATATCCATCCAAGTCAAAATTTATAAATGGTTTACATTTATAAATTTTGACTTGATGGAGAGTTGTCTCATTGGCACTCATACCACATCTTCTTATATCTACTTAGGGAATCGCATGAACTCCAAAGGAGCGCCATCGGATGCGTCGAAAGGGTAAGTGTCTCCTGCTAAGCATGCATCATCTGCCATTCAGTCAAAATTTCAAATTCGGGATTGGACAGAATAGGTAAAACTACAGATCAGCCGACTATTCTGGTATCTAAGACCGCGAAAACATGTCGATAGATCAGCCGACTATTCTGGTATCTAAGACCGCGAAAACATGTCGATAGATCAGCCGACTATTCTGGTATCTAAGACCGCGAAAACATGTCGATAGATCAGCCGACTATTCTGGTATCTAAGACCGCGAAAACATGTCGATAGATCAGCCGACTATTCTGGTATCTAAGACCGCGAAAACATGTCGATAGATCAGCCGACTATTCTGGTATCTAAGACCGCGAAAACATGTCGATAGATCAGCCGACTATTCTGGTATCTAAGACCGCGAAAACATGTCGATAGTCAGTTCAGACACCTACAGATCAGCCGACTATTCTGGTCTCTAAGACTGCGAAAACATGTCGATAGATCAGCCGACTATTCTGGTCTCTAAGACCGCGAAAACATGTCGATAGATCAGCCGACTATTCTGGTCTTTAAGACCGGGAAAACATGTCAATAGATCAGCAGACTATTCTGGTATCTAAGCCCGCAAGAACATGTCGATAGTGGATTCAGCCACCTACAGATCAGCCGACTATTCTGGTTTCTAAGACCGCGAAAACATGTTGATAGTCAGTTCAGACACCAACAGATCAGCCGACTATTCTGGTTTCTAAGACCGCGAAATCATGTCGATAGTGAGTTCAGACACCTACAAATCAGCCGACTATTCTGGTATCTAAGACCGCGAAAACATGTCGATAAATCAGCCGACTATTCTGGTATTTAAGACTGCGAAAGCATGTTGATAGTGAGTTCAGACACCTACAGATCAGCCGACTATTATATAGGAACGCGAAAACATGTCGATAGTGAGTTCAGACAACTACAGATCACATGACTATTCTGGAGTCGGTTTCACGAAAAACTTACGACTAAGATTGATCGTAAGTCACGACAAATTCAGTATACTTACGATCAATCTTAGTCGTTTTTTAGTGAATCCGACTCCCGGTACATGTATCTAAGACCGCGAAAACATGTCGATAGTCAGTTCAGAAACAGACACATTATGTAGGTAAACAAAAACGTGATGTGACCGTAAAATTTATATAGTGTCGATTTCAGTCGTTTCCATACCTAGACGCATTTAAATGCATTGAGGCATTATTAACTCGGATGCATTAAAACTTGTCGCGTGTATTTGAATACCTTAGGCATTCAGACTGCATTATCAATGCTATAACCATTAATGGCGTTATTTGATCACCCGCGTTAAAAATGGTTCATGTATTAAAATATTTATTTATCCAGACCGCGTTGTAAAATGTCACAAGTCTCATTCAGCGTGCATGTATAACTGTTGCATTAACTAAATGCGGTTTATATTTAGCCTATTTCAAAACCTGCTACCTGAATTAAAAGCGGTTATTCATTTAGTCATCATTTTAAACTGGAACCTGAAGTAAAATGTGCCATTCATGCGCTATTCATTTACCCAGAATTTATCATAAAAATAAGAAGATGTGGTATGATTCCAGTAAGGCTATTCTTCACTATTGAACAAATGACTTCGATGTAAGCAACTGTCATCTTACGCAATGACTTAACTCAGCGAAGAGTACTGTGACTACATAATCTCAGCGAAGAGTATTTTGGCTACATATTCTCAGCAAAGAGTACTTTGGATACATATTCTCAGCGAAGAGTACTTTGGCAACATCATAAACTCAGCGAAGAGTACTGTAGACCGTCACCTTAAACATCGAAATAAGGTACATCCGATCTAATATCCTTACTGAGGGGATAAGACCCTCACCTTAAACATCGAAATAAGGTACATCCGATCTAATATCCTTACTAAGGGGATAAGACCCTCACCTTAAACATCGAAATAAGGTACATCCGATCAATACCCTTACTAAGAGGATAAGACCTCACCTTAAACATCGAAATAAGGTACATCAGATCTAATATCCTTACTGAGTGGATAAGACCTCACCTTAAACATCGAAATAAGGTACATCCGATCTAATATCCTTACTGAGGGGATAAGACCCTCACCTTAAACATCGAAATAAGATACATCCGATCTAATATCCTTACTAAGAGGATAAGACCCTCACCTTAAACATCGAAATAAGGTACATCCGATCTAATATCCTTACTGAGGGGATAAGACCCTCACCTTAAACATCGAAATAAGTTACATCCGATCTAATATCCTTACTGAGGGGATAAGACCCTCACCTTAAACATCGAAATAAGGTACATCCGATCTAATATCCTTACTAAGAGGATAAGACCCTCATTTTAAACATCGAAATAAGGTACATCCGATCTAATATCCTTACTGAGGGGATAAGACCTCACCTTAAACATCGAAAAAAGGTACATCCGATCTAATATCCTTACTGAGGGGATAAGACCCTCACCTTAAACATCGAAATAAGGTACATCCGATCTAATATCCTTACTAAGGGGATAAGACCCTCACCTTAAACATCGAAATAAGGTACATCCGATCTAATATCCTTACTGAGGGGATAAGACCTCACCTTAAACATCGAAAAAAGGTACATCCGATTTAATATCCTTACTGAGGGGATAAGACCTCACCTTAAACATCGAAATAAGGTACATCCGATCTAATACCCTTACTAAGGGGATAAGACCCTCACCTTAAACATCGAAATAAGGTACATCCGATCAATACCCTTACTGAGGGGATAAGACCCTCAGCTTAAACATCGAAATAAGGTACATCCGATCTAATATCCTTACTAAGAGGATAAGACCGTCACCTTAAACATCGAAATAAGGTACATCCGATCTAATATCCTTACTGAGGGGATAAGACCCTCACCTTAAACATCGAAATAAGTTACATCCGATCTAATATCCTTACTAAGGGGATAAGACCCTCACCTTAAACATCGAAATAAGGTACATCCGATCTAATATCCTTAATGAGGGGATAAGACCCTCACCTTAAACATCGAAATAAGGTACATCCGATCAATACCCTTACTAAGAGGATAAGACCTCACCTTAAACATCGAAATAAGGTACATCCGATCTAATATCCTTACTGAGGATATAAGACCCTCACCTTAAACATCGAAATAAGGTACATCCGATCAATACCCTTACTGAGGGGATAAGACCCTCACCTTAAACATCGAAATAAGGTACATCCGATCAATACCCTTACTGAGGGGATAAGACCCTCACCTTAAACATGGAAATAAGGTACATCCGATCTAATATCTTTACTGAGGGGATAAGACCTCACCTTAAACATCGAAATAAGGTACATCCGATCTAATATCCTTACTAAGGGGATAAGACCCTCACCGTAAACATCGAAATAAGGTACATCCGATCTAATATCCGTACTGAGGGGATAAGACCCTCACCTTAAACATCGAAAAAAGGTACATCCGATCAATACCCTTACTGAGGGGATAAGACCCTCACCTTCAACATCGAAATAAGGTACATCCGTTCTGATATCCTTACTAAGAGGATAAGACCTTCACCTTAAACATCGAAATAAGGTACATCCGATCTAATATCCTTACTGAGGGGATAAGACCCTCACCTTAAACATCGAAATAAGGTACATCCGATCAATACCCTTACTGAGAGGATAAGACCTCACCTTAAACATCGAAATAAGGTACATCCGATCTAATATCCTTACTGAGGAGATAAGACCCTCACCTTAAACATCGAAATAAGGTACATCCGATCAATACCCTTACTGAGGGGATAAGACCCTCACCTTAAACATCGAAATAAGGTACATCCGATCAATACCCTTACTGAGGGGATAAGACCCTCACCTTAAACATGGAAATAAGGTACATCCGATCTAATATCTTTACTGAGGGGATAAGACCTCACCTTAAACATCGAAATAAGGTACATCCGATCTAATATCCTTACTAAGGGGATAAGACCCTCACCGTAAACATCGAAATAAGGTACATCCGATCTAATATCCGTACTGAGGGGATAAGACCCTCACCTTAAACATCGAAAAAAGGTACATCCGATCAATACCCTTACTGAGGGGATAAGACCCTCACCTTCAACATCGAAATAAGGTACATCCGTTCTGATATTCTTACTAAGAGGATAAGACCCTCACCTTAAACATCGAAATAAGGTACATCCGATCTAATATCCTTACTGAGGGGATAAGAGTCTGGCCCTCACCTTAAACATCGAAATAAGGTACATCCGATCTATGGTATGAAATAAGTGCTTATACCCAGTATTTATGTAAATTTATATCGAGAGCTGAAAAATTCAAAACATCCATCTTTGCATACGCATTTTCTGCTTAAGACTGATTATCAGTGTTATTTATTTTTCCTGAATTGTTAGACAGTTTGCAAGTTACAAAAGCACAAGAGACGTTCTCCCTGAAGAATTTTTAAAAAATACCATATCCGTCTTCTAAAGTGACTTATGTATAAAAGAATATTTTACTTTTTTGACACAAGCTTTTTTTGTAAGAAAAAAACGATGTGGATTTACAAATCAATTACATTATCTATGCTCCCAGTTTAATTGTGTAAAACTTATTGCTAGACATAAAAAAAAAAATATTTAAACATTTCATCATTTAATCTATGGTTATTACTAGACATAAACACATTTTAAACGATTCATCATTTAATCTAGGGTTATTGCTGGAGCTACGAAGGCCAATTTTTCAAACGACAACGAAATAACAGAACCAGGCAACATATTTATGTGCCAACTTGACTTCACACAGTCAGTACAAAATAAATGTGAACCGATGAACCTCAGAACAAATGGTAAGTATAAACCAATACACATTGTTATATATGAACAAATAGTGTGTGTAAACAATCAACACAGCACAAGTGTAAACAAATAATCATCACAAACAAATAGTGGGTAAACACATATGTAAATCAATAAACATCAGAACAAATTCAAATAAACCATGGGTGAATAAAATCTACAAAGCACGAGTATAAATAAATAACAGTATACGAATAAACCGTTGGTGAATAACATCTACAAAGCACGAGTGTAAACCAATATCAATTACGAATAAACCGTGGGTGAATAAAACCTACAAAGCACGAGTGTAAACCAATAACATTATACGAAAAACTGTGGGTGAATAACATCTAGAAAGCACGAGTGTAAACCAATAACATTATACGAATAAAACATGGGCGAATAACATCTACAAAGCACGAGTATAAATCAATAACAGTATACGAAAAAACCTGGGGTGAATAAAATCTGATTGTAAACTAGCAACAAGCAAATATTTCCGGAGAAATAGCAGAAACAATCCATGCAGCAATGGCAACAAAAAACGCAAAATAAAGTAAACTGGATTTTATGTTATAAAAACCAATGTTGGTATAGAATTAAAGAAACGTGTCGCGTTCACAAAAATTGTACTTTTTTTTTCTTTTTCTTAACATATATTGCATTTCTTCATAGATCAGGTCAGATGGCCAAACCTCCCCGGATATGAAGAAGATAATGAGTTACTGGGAGCTTCGATGTCCTTTATAGATGATACTATTGTTGTAAGTAAATTACTGGGAGCTTCGATGTCCTTTATAGATGATACTATTGTTGTAAGTAAATTACTGGGAGCTTCGATGCCCTTTATAGATGATACTATTGTTGTAAGTAAATTAAGGGGACAGTAGTTTACCGATGTCCTTTATAGATGATACTATTGTTGTAAGTAAATTAAGGGGACAGTAGTTTACCCATGTCCTTTATAGATGATACTATTGTTGTAAGTAAATTAAGGTCAGATCAGGTCAGATGGCCAGACCTCCCCGGATATGAAGAAGATAATGAGTTACTGGGAGCTTCGATGTCCTTTATAGATGATACTATTGTTGTAAGTATATTACTGGGAGCTTCGATGTCCTTTATAGATGATACTATTGTTGTAAGTAAATTAAGGGGACAGTAGTTTACCCATGTCCTTTATAGATGATACTATTGTTGTAAGTAAATTAAGGTCAGATCAGGTCAGATGGCCAGACCTCCCCGGATATGAAGAAGATAATGAGTTACTGGGAGCTTCGATGTCCTTTATAGATGATACTATTGTTGTAAGTAAATTACTGGGAGCTTCGATGTGCTTTATAGATGATACTATTGTTTTAAGTAAATTACTGGGAGCTTCGATGTCCATTATAGATGATACTATTGTTGTAAGTAAATTAAGGGGACAGTAGTTTACCGATGTCCTTTATAGATGATACTATTGTTGTAAGTAAATTAAGGGGACAGTAGTTTACCGATGTCCTTTATAGATGATACTATTGTTGTAAGTAAATTAAGGGGATAGTAGTTTACCATTGTTGTAAGTAAATTAAGGGGACAGTAGTTTATCGATGTCCTTAATAGATGATACTATTGTTGTGAGTAAATTAAGGGGACAGTAGTTTACCGATGTCCTTTATAGATGATACTATTGTTGTAAGTAAATTAAGGGGATAGTAGTTTACCGATGTCCTTTATAGATGATACTAGTGTTGTGAGTAAATTAAAGGGACAGTAGCTTACCGATGTCCTTTATAGATGATACTATTGTTGTAAGTAAATTAAGGGGACAGAAGTTAACCGATGTCCTTTATAGATGATACTATTGTTGTGAGTAAATTAAGGGGACAGTAGTTTACCGATGTCCTTTATAGATGATACTATTGTTGTAAGTAAATTAAGGGGATAGTAGTTTACCGATGTCTTTTATAGATGATACTGTTGTTGTAAGTAAATTAAGGGGACAGTAGTTTACCCATGTCCTTTATAGATGATACTATTGTTGTAAGTAAATTAAGGGGATAGTAGTTTACCGGTGTCCTTTATAGATGATACTATTGTAGTAAGTAAATTAAGGGGACAGTAGTTTACGGATGTTCTTTATAGATGATACTATTGTTGTGAGTAAATTAAGGGGACAGTAGTTTACCGATGTCCTTTTTAGATGATACTATTGTTGTAAGTAAATTAAGGGGACAGTAGTTTACCGATGTCATTTATAGATGATACTATTGTTGTAAGTAAATTAAGGGGACAGTAGTTAACCGATGTCCTTTATAGATGATACTATTGTTGTGAGTAAATTAAGGGGACAGTAGTTTACCGATGTCCTTTATAGATGATACTATTGTTGTAAGTAAATTAAGGGGATAGTAGTTTACCGATGTCTTTTATAGATGATACTGTTGTTGTAAGTAAATTAAGGGGACAGTAGTTTACCCATGTCGTTTATAGATGATACTATTGTTGTAAGTAAATTAAGGGGATAGTAGTTTACCGGTGTCCTTTATAGATGATACTATTGTAGTAAGTAAATTAAGGGGACAGTAGTTTACGGATGTTCTTTATAGATGATACTATTGTTGTGAGTAAATTAAGGGGACAGTAGTTTACCGATGTCCTTTATAGATGATACTATTGTTGTAAGTAAATTAAGGGGACAGTAGTTTACCGATGTCCTTTATAGATGATACTATTGTTGTAAGTAAATTAAGGGGACAGTAGTTTACCCATGTCCTTTATAGATGATACTATTGTAGTAAGTAAATTAAGGGGACAGTAGTTTACCGATGTCCTTCATAGATGATACTATTGTTGTAAGTAAATTAAGGGGACAGTGGTTTACCCATGTCCTTTATAGATGATACTATTGTTGTAAGTAAATTAAGGGGACAGTAGTTTACCCATGTCCTTTATAGATGATACTATTGTTGTAAGTAAAGTAAGGGGACAGTAGTTTACCGATGTCCTTTATAGATGGTACTATTGTTGTGAGTAAATTAAGGGGATAGTAGTTTGCCGATGTCCTTTATAGATGATACTATTGTTGTAAGTAGATTAAGGGGACAGTAGTTTACCCATGTCCTTGATAGATGATACTATTGTTGTAAGTAAATTAAGGGGACAGTAGTTTACCGATGTCCTTTGTAGATGATACTATTGTTGTAAGTAAATTAAGGGGACAGTAGTTTACTATCGATGTCCTTTATAGATGATACTATTGTTGTAAGTAACTTAAGGCGACAGTAGTTTACTGATGTCCTTTATAGATGATACTATTGTTATAAGTAAATTAAGGGGACAGTAGTTTACCGATGTCCTTTATAGATGATGCTATTGTTGTAAGTAAATTAAGGGGACAGTAGTTTACCGACGTCCTTTATAGATGATACTTTTGTTATAAGTAAATTAAGGGGACAGTAGTTTACCGATGTCCTTTATAGATGATACTATTGTTGTAAGTAAATTAAGGGGACAGTAGTTTACCGATGTCCTTTATAGATGATACTGTTGTTGTAAGTAAATTAAGGTGACAGTAGTTTACCGATGTCCTTTATAGATGATACTATTGTTGTTAGTAAATTATGGGGACAGTACTTTACCCATGTCCTTTATAGATGATACTATTGTTGTAAGTAAATTAAGGGGATAGTAGTTTTCCATTGTTGTAAGTAAATTAAGGCGACAGTAGTTTACCGATGTCCTTTATAGATGATACTGTTGTTGTAAGTAAATTAAAGGGACAGTAGTTTACCGATGTCCTTTATAGATGATACTATTGTTGTAAGTAAATTAAGGCGACAGTAGTTTACCCATGTCCTTTATAGATGATACTATTGTTGTAAGTAAATTAAGGGGACAGTAGTTTTCCGATGTCCTTTATAGATGATACTATTGTTGTAAGTAAATTATGGGGACAGTAGTTTACCGATGTCCTCTATAGATCATACTATTGTTGTAAGTAAGTTAAGGGGACAGTAGTTTATCGAATTCCTTTATAGATGATACTGTTGTTGTAAGTAAATTAAGGGGACAGTAGTTTACCGATGTCCTTTATAGATGATACTATTGTTGTGAGTAAATTAAGGGGACAGTAGTTTACCGATGTCCTTTATAGATGATACTATTGTTGTAAGTAAATAAAGGGGACAGTAGTTTATCGATGTCCTTTATAGATGATACTATTGTTGTAAGTAAATAAAGGGGACAGTAGTTTATCGATGTCCTTTATAGATGATACTATTGTTGTAAGTAAATTATGGGGACAGTAGTTTACCGATGTCCTTTATAGATGATACTATTGTTGTAAGTAAATTAAGGGGACAATAGTTTACTATCGATGTCCTTTATAGATGATACTATTGTTGTAAATAGATGAAGGGGACAGTAGTTTACCGATGTCCTTTATAGATGATACTATTGTTGTAAGTAAATAAAGGGGACAGTAGTTTACCGATGTCCTTTATAGATGATACTATTGTTGTAAGTAAATTAAGGGGACAGTAGTTTACCCATGTCCTTTATAGATGATACTGTTGTTGTAAGTAAATTAAGGCGACAGTAGTTTACCAATGTCCTTTATAGATGATACTATTGTTGTAAGTAAATTTAGGGGACAGTAGTTTACCGATGTCCTTGATAGATGATACTATTGTTGTAAGTAAATTAAGGCGACAGTAGTTTACCGATGTCCTTTATAGATGATACTGTTGTTGTAAGTAAATTAAGGCGACAGTAGTTTACCGATGTCCTTTATAGATGATACTGTTGTTGTAAGTAAATTAAGGGGACAGTAGTTTACCGATGTCCTTTATAGATGATACTATTGTTGTAAGTAAATTAAGGGGACAGTAGTTTACCAATGTCCTTTATAGATGATACTGTTGTTGTAAGTAAATTAAGGCGACAGTAGTTTATCGATGTCTTTTATAGATGATACTATTGTTGTGAGTAAATTAAGGGGACAGTAGTTTACCGATGTCCTTTATAGATGATACTATTGTTGTAAGTAAATTATGGCGACAGTAGTTTACCGATGTCCTTTATAGATGATACTGTTGTTGTAAGTAAATTAAGGGGACAATAGTTTACCGATGTCCTTTATAGATGATACTGTTGTTGTAAGTAAATTAAGGGGACAATAGTTTACCGATGTCCTTTATAGATGATACTGTTGTTGTAAGTAAATTATGGCGATAGGAGTTTACCGATGTTTTAAAATCGATGAAGACGAAACTATTCAAGGTAACTAACAAAAACTTAGGGAATTGCATGAACTCCAAAAGGAGCGCCATCGGGTGCGTCGAAAGGGTAAGTGTCTCCTGCTAAGCATGCATCACCTGCCATTCAGTCAAAATGTCACATTCGGGATTGGACAGAATAGGTAAAACTACAGATCAGCCGACTATTCTGGTATCTAAGACCGCGAAAACATGTCGATAGATCAGCCGACTATTCTGGTATCTAAGACCGCGAAAACATGTCGATAGATCAGCCGACTATTCTGGTATCTAAGACCGCAAAAACATGTCGATAGTCAGTTCAGACACCTACAGATCAGCCGACTATTCTGGTCTCTAAGACCGCGAAACATGTCGATAGATCAGCCGACTATTCTGGTCTCTAAGACCGCGAAAACATGTCGATAGATCAGCCGAGTATTCTGGTATCTAAGACCGCGAAAACATGTCGATAGTGAGTTCAGACACCTACATGTCAGCCGACTATTGTGGTCTCTAAGACCGCGAAAACATGTTGATAGTGAGTTCAGACACCTACATATCAGCCGAATATTCTGGTATCTAAGACCGCGAAAACATGTCGATAGATCAGCCGACTATTCTGGTATCTAAGACCGCGAAAACATGTCGATAGATCAGACGACTATTCTGGTATCTAAGACCGCGAAAACATGTCGATAGTCAGTTCAGACACCTACAGATCAGCCGACTATTCTGGTCTCTAAGACCGCGAAACATGTCGATAGATCAGCCGACTATTCTGGTCTCTAAACCGCGAAAACATGTCGATAGATCAGCCGAGTATTCTGGTATCTAAGACCGCAAAAACATGTCGATAGTGAGTTCAGACATCTACATGTCAGCCGACTATTGTGGTCTCTAAGACCGCGAAAACATGTTGATAGTGAGTTCAGACACCTACATATCAGCCGAATATTCTGGTATCTAAGACCGCGAAAACATGTCGATAGATCAGCCGACTATTCTGGTATCTAAGACCGCGAAAACATGTCGATAGATCAGACGACTACTCTGGTATCTAAGACCGCGAAAACATGTCGATAGATCAGACGACTATTCTGGTATCTAAGACCGCGAAAACATGTCGATAGTCAGTTCAGACACCTACAGATCAGCCGACTATTCTGGTCTCTAAGACCGCGAAACATGTCGATAGATCAGCCGACTATTCTGGTCTCTAAGACCGCGAAAACATGTCGATAGATCAGCCGAGTATTCTGGTATCTAAGACCGCAAAAACATGTCGATAGTGAGTTCAGACATCTACATGTCAGCCGACTATTGTGGTCTCTAAGACCGCGAAAACATGTTGATAATGAGTTCAGACACCTACATATCAGCCGAATATTCTGGTATCTAAGACCGCGAAAACATGTCGATAGATCAGCCGACTATTCTGGTATCTAAGACCGCGAAAACATGTCGATAGATCAGACGACTATTCTGGTATCTAAGACCGCGAAAACATGTTGATAGTGAGTTCAGACACCTACAGATCAGCCGACTATTCTGGTCTCTAAGACCGCGAAACATGTCGATAGATCAGCCGACTATTCTGGTATCTAAGACCGCGAAAACATGTCGATAGTCAGTTCAGACACCTACAGATTAGCCGACTATTCTGGTCTCTAAGACCGCGAAACATGTCGATAGATCAGCCGACTATTCTGGTCTCTAAGACCGCGAAAACATGTCGATAGATCAGCCGACTATTCTGGTATCTAAGACCGCAAAAACATGTCGATAGTGAGTTCAGACACCTACATGTCAGCCGACTATTCTGGTCTCTAAGACCGCGAAAACATGTTGATAGTGAGTTCAGACACCTACATATCAGCCGAATATTCTGGTATCTAAGACCGCGAAAACATGTCGATAGATCAACCGACTATTCTGGTATCTAAGACCGCAACAACAAGTCGATAGTGAGTTCAGACACCTACATGTCAGCCGACTATTCTGGTCTCTAAGACCGCGAAAACATGTTGATAGTGAGTTCAGACACCTACATATCAGCCGAATATTCTGGTATCTAAGACCGCGAAAACATGTCGATAGATCAGCCGACTATTCTGGTATCTAAGACCGCGAAAACATGTCGATAGATCAGACGACTATTCTGGTATCTAAGACCGCGAAAACATGTCGATAGTGAGTTCAGACACCTACAGATCAGCCGACTATTCTGGTCTCTAAGACCGCGAAACATGTCGATAGTTCAGCCGACTATTCTGGTATCTAAGACCGCGAAAACATGTCGATAGATCAGCCGACTATTCTGGTATCTAAGACCGCGAAAACATGTCGATAGATCAGCCGACTATTCTGGCATTTAAGACTGCGAAAACATGTTGATAGTGAGTTCAGACATCTACAGATCAGCCGACTATTCTGGTATCTAAGACCGCGAAAACATGTCGATAGATCAGCCGACTATTCTGGTTTCTAGGACCGCGAAAACATGTCGATAGTGAGTTCAGACACCTACAGATCACATGACTATTCTGGAGTCGGTTTCACGAAAAAACTTACGACTAAGATTGATCGTAAATCATGAAAAATTCAGTATACTTACGATCAATCTTAGTCGTTTTTTAGTGAAACCGACTCCCGGTATCTAAGACCGCGAAAACATGTCGATGGTCAGTTCAGAAACAGACACATTATATAGGTAAACAAAAACGTGATGTGACTGTTGAACTTATATAGTGTCGATTTCAGTCGTTTCTCCATACCTAGACGTAATTACATGCATTGAGGCATTATTAACTCGGATGCATTAAAACTTGTCGCGTGTATTAGAGTACGTTAGGCATTCAGACTGCACTATCAATGCTATAACCATTAAAGGCGTTATTTGATCACCCGCGTTAAAAATGGTTCATGTATTAAAATATTTATTTATCCAGACCGCATTGTAAAATGTCACAAGTTTCATTCAGCGTGCATGTATACCTAGGCCTGTTGCATTAACGAAATGCGGTTTATATTTAGCCTATTTCAAAACCTGCTACCTGAATTAAAAGCGGTTATTCATTTAGTCATCATTTTTAACTGGTACCTGAAGTAAGATGTGCCATTCATGCGCTATTCATTTACCCAGAATTTATTATAAAAATAAATGTGGTATGATTCCAGTGAGACTGTTATTCACTATTGAACAAATGACTTCGATGTAAGCAACTGTCATCTTACGCAATGACTTAACTCAGCGAAGAGTACTGTGACTACATATTTTCAGCGAAGAGTACTTTGGATACATATTCTCAGCGAAGAGTACTTTGGATACATATTCTCAGCGAAGAGTACTTTGGATACATATTCTCAGCGAAGAGTACTTTGGATACAGTATACTCAGCGAAGAGTACTGTGACAACATATACTCAGCGAAGAGTAATGTGACTACATATACTCAGCGAAGTGTACTGTGACTACATATACTCAGCGAAGAGTAATGTGACTACATATACTCAGCGAAGAGTACTTTGGCTTCATATACTCAGCGAGAAGAGTACTGTGACTACATATACTCAGCGAAGAGTACTGTGACTAAATATACTCAGCGAAGAGTACTTTGGCTACATATACTCAGCGAAGAGTACTGTGACAACATATTCTCAGTGAAGAGTACTTTGGCTACATATACTCAGCGAAGAGTACTGTGACAACATATTCTCAGCGAAGTGACTTTGGCTACATATACTCAGCGAAGAGTACTGTGACAACATATTCTCAGCGACGAGTACTGTGACTACATATACTCAGCGAAGAGTACTTTGGCCACATATACTCAGCGAAGAGTACTGTGACAACATATTCTCAGCGAAGAGTACTTTGACTACATATACTCAGCGAAGAGTTTTTTTGATACATATTCTCAGCGAAGAGTACTTTGGCTACATATACTCAGCGAAGAGTTTTTTTATACATATACTCAGCGAAGAGTTCTGTAACTACATATTCTCAGCGAAGAGTACTTTGGCTACATCCACTCAGCGAAGAGTTTTTTGATGCATATACTAAGCGAAGAGTACTGTGACAAGATATTCTTAGTGAAGAGTACTTTGGCTTCATATACTCAGCGAAGAGTACTGTGACTACATATACTCAGCGAAGAGTACTTTGGCTACATATACTCATCGAAGAGTACTGTGACAACATATTCTCAGTGAAGAGTACTTTGGCTATATATACTCAGCGAAAAGTACTGTGACTACATATACTCAACGAAGAATTCTTTGGCTACATATACTCAGCGAAGAGTACTGTGACAACATACTCTTAGTGAAGGGTACTTTGGCTACATATACTCAGCGAAGAGTACTGTGACTACATATCCTCAGCGAAGAGTACTGTGACTACATATTCTCAGCGAAGAGTTATTTGGCTACATATACTTAGCGAAGAGTACTGTGACTACATATACTCAGCAAAAACTACTTTGGCTACATATACTCAGCGAGGTGTACTTTGGCTACATATACTCAGCGAAGAGTACTTTGACTACATATAGTCAGCGAAGAGTTTTTTTGATGCATATTGTCAGCGAAGAGTACTTTGGCTACATATACTCAGCGAAGAGTACTTTGACAACATATTCTCAGTGAAGAGTACTTTGGCTACATATACTCAGCGAAGAGTACTGTGAAAACATATTCTCAGTGAAGAGTACATTGGCTACATATACTCAGCGAAGAGTACTGTGACAACATATTCTCAACGAAGAGTATTTTGGCTACATATACTCAGCGAAGAGTACTGTGACTACATATACTCAGCGAAGAGTACTTTGGCTGCATATACTCAGCGAAGAGTACTTTGGCTACATATACTCAGCGAAGAGTACTGTGACTACATATACTCAGCGAAGAGTACATATACTTAGCAAAGAGTACTGTGACTACATATACTCAGCGAAAAGTACTTTGGCTACATATACTCAGCGAAGAGTACTTTGGCTTCATATACTCAGCGAAGAGTACTGTTACTACATATTCTCAGCGAAGAGTTTTTTAATACATATTCTCAGCGAAGAGTACTTTGGCTACATATACTCAGCGAAGAGTTTTTTTATACATATACTCAGCGAAGAGTTCTGTAACTACATATTCTCAGCGAAGAGTACTGTGACTAGATATACTCAGCGAAGAGTACTGTGACAACATATTCTCAGCGAAGAGTACTTTGGCTACATATACTTAGTGAAGAGTACATTGGCTACATATACTCAGCGAAGAGTTTTTTGATACATATACTTAGCGAAGAGTACTGTGATTACTTATTATCAGCGAAGAGTACTTTGGCTACATATACTCAACGAAGAGTTTTTTGATACATATACTCAACGAAGAGTACTTTGACTACATATACTCAGCGAAGAGTACTGTGACTACTCGCTGGTATCTTTCTTAACATTTTCAGATCACATAACACTTCTTCTGCAATGCGTTGCCATCTGCCATATGCCATGACCACTTTTTTTAACATGTCGGTAAAACATTTCTATTTTCTGAACTGTTTTAAGTGCATCGTCTGATAAACATTGTTTCAAAGCAAACGAATCTGCTGTTATAACGTTTCGGTTATTACATCTGAAAATAGTTATCTCTCACTTTTTTGATAAATATCAGTGAGTCTAAGTTTTTGATTTTTACGATTGTCTGTTTAGTTGGAGTCTTTATTCTTTATTTCCTTTTCTGTTCTGTATACGAATGTAGCATGAACTGAAATAGCTTCATCTCGTTCTTTGTGATCGATGTCTGTATAAACATGAACTATCGCTGCTTTATCAGTTTCGTCATTAACATCAAGCAAATTCCATGTATGACCGTTTTTCCTACCTTCAGTAGTTGTTTCTAAGTCCTACAATATTATTTACCACGTCTTAGTTGGATTTTATACTGGCATGTCTTTAAATCTGTTGAATATCCTGTAAAATTTCCCCTGTGCTGTGTTTTTTTTTCTTTAACATTTTCCACTTTTCCACGAAATCCTTCCCATTTTTGTCTGTCTAATATGACGACACGACATTTGAGCCATGTGTTGAAATGGTTGAGGGTTGTCGCATTGGCAATCCTACCACAACTTTATTTTTATGCATTGAAAATAGATAATGCTTTAGCAAAAATATTTTTGATATTTGTAAAAAAAATTTTAAATATATACGCATATCAGATTTAGAAAACGTTACTTAGCTATGTGGCATTTTATTTTTTGTTACAGACTTGTGCTCCACTTTGGAAGAATATGATTCCCCTGAGGTATGCCAAATTTGTTCATGCAATTGGAAGATGTTTTAACGTTGACAGAAATCTTAAATTCAATACGACAAAACAGTTTAAAAACACAGTGTTTAGTGCACAATACACAGCAGAAAATAGTAACGAACTTAGTTTTGAAGTAGCACAGATCGGATTTTCAATATCTAATAAAAAGGTAAATATTTGACATTTTGTACAGAATATGAAACTTAAGAAGAAGTTTAATGATCTCCAACATAACAACTCCCGCCAGAGAAAAACTGACGTAGAAGTT
Source organism: Mytilus coruscus (assembly GCA_017311375.1). Taxonomy (NCBI): domain Eukaryota; kingdom Metazoa; phylum Mollusca; class Bivalvia; order Mytilida; family Mytilidae; genus Mytilus; species Mytilus coruscus. The sequence continues at coordinate 646,619 of CM029596.1, read as the reverse complement.
AGCAAATAGGCCACAGTACAGCATTCAACAATGAATAAAACCTAAACCGCATAACAAGCTTTAAAATTCTTTGATATGCTGAATCTAACTGAGTGTGTATTTAGATTTTGGATTTTGGGCCCCATTATCAAATTGGTCTACATTGAGGTCAAAAGGGTCCAAAATTAAACTTTGTTTGATTTCATCAAACATTGAATTCTTGGGATTCTTAGATTTGCTAAATCTAACCATGTACTTAGATTTTGATATTGGACCATAATAGGTAAAAGTCCAATTTCAAATTTTTAAGTTCTTTTACTACATTCATTCTGTGACAGAAAACTATGCTGAATTTTTTAATCACAATCCAAATTCAGAGCCGTATCAAGCTTGAATGTAGTGTCCATACTTGCCCCAACTGTTCAGGGTTCGACCTCTGCGGTCGTATCTAGTTGCGCCCCGCGGAGTATTTTATTCGTTTTTGCCATGACGTTGTCAGTTTGTCATCATGAATTTGAATATATCTTTGGTATCTTCCGCCCTACTTTTAAGGTGTCTTGATATATTAATTGTTTGCATGTAGTGTTAAATAACCATGGTAACAGTTAAAACACATTTTCTGTTTCTAAAAACCTCATTGAGTGATTGCCTATTATCAAATGTTATTAATTTTGGTATGTAAGAAATTTGTTTTTATCGCCAGATCATTATCAACAAGAAGATGTGTTATGATTGCCAATGGCAATTGAATATTATAAAGACACCAGTTTAGTGTTGAAGATGATATCACATATTTACATATATATGTTTTAATTTGTCGTTGAACTTGTGTAACCCTTATTTTATGTATTCAGACATTCTCTTTATTTTTTATTGTGTTGCATTCGTTGAGTTGTTTCAATATTAAAGAAGAGGAGGATGTAACATAGCTCAGTTGATTTATAGTACATCCTTGTTTTTTTATTTTTTGACTCCAAAAAATAAAAGAATCAAATGGTGTTACAAAAATACTTTTGTGTAAAATTGAGAACCATTATAAAGACCGTACCTTATTGAGTGTTGACAAGTATAAAATCATACAATAATTGTAACATATTTACTGTAGACCAAAGACCTTTACCTTATTGAGTGTTGACAAGTATAAAATCATACAATAATTGTAACATATTTACTGTAGACCAGTATAAAGACCATACTTTAATTGTAACATATTTACTGTTGACCAGTATAAAGACCATACTATAATTGTAACATATTTACTGTTGACAAGTATAAAGACCATACTATAATTTTAACATATTTTCTGTTGACCTGTATAAAGACCATACTATAATTGTAACATATTTACTGTTGACAAGTATAAAGACCATATTTTAATTGTAACATATTTACTGTTGACAAGTATAAAGACCATACTATGATTGTAACATATTTACTGCTGACAAGTATAAAGACCATTATATTATTGTAACATGTTTACTGTTCACAAGTATAAAGACCATACTATAATTTTAACATATTTTCTGTTGACCTGTATAAAGACCATACTATAATTGTAACATATTTACTGTTGACAAGTATAAAGACCATACTATGATTGTAACATATTTACTGTTAACAAGTATAAAGACCATACTATAATTGTAACATATTTACTGTTGACAAGTATAAAGACCATACTATGATTGTAACATATTTACTGCTGACAAGTATAAAGACCATTATATTATTGTAACATGTTTACTGTTGACAAGTATAAAGACCATACTTTAATTGTAACATATTTACTGTTGACAAGTATAAAGACCATACTATGATTGTAACATATTTACTGCTGACAAGTATACAGACCATTATATTGTTGTAACATGTTTACTGTTGACAAGTATAAAGACCATACTTTAATTGTAACATATTTACTGTTGACAAGTATAAAGACCATACTATGATTGTAACATATTTACTGCTGACAGGTATAAAGACCATTATATTATTGTAACATGTTTACTGTTGACAAGTATAAAGACCATACTATAATTTTAACATATTTTCTGTTGACCTGTATAAAGACCATACTATAATTGTAACATATTTACTGTTGACAAGTATAAAGACCATACTATGATTGTAACATATTTACTGTTAACAAGTATAAATAGAAAATGAAAGGATATGGAGTAAATGTACATGGAACAAAATCGCACACAATACATAGAAAACATAGAAAATTATCAATGAACAGGGCTTTTATTCCTGTTCTTCATCTTGACAGTTGATGTAGGGTCTTCAACAATGATAAGACCATTATATTATTGTAACATATTTACTGTTGACAAGTATAAAGACCATACTATAATTGTAACATATTTACTGTTGACAAGTGTATAGACCATACTTCATTTGTTACACATTTACTGTCGAAAAATATAAAAACCATACTTTGGTTGTTACATATTTACTGTTGACCAGTACAGATACACATATTTACTGTTGACCATTACAAATACACATATTTACTGTTGACCAGTATAAAGACCATACTTTAATTATTACATATTTGCTGCTGACCAGTATGAAGAAGACCCCAAGCTGCACATTCTTCTCGGAGCTCCAGGGTTTTTTGAAAACAAAGGTAAGCATAACTTTTTTTTTTCATTTTCATAGACCTTCAAAAAAAATTGTGAACTGTTCCGGAAACACGTGTAATGCGCACCGAAATCATTACCGTCTACCGGTCCAAATAGTTGTTTGCTGGAGGTCAGTGTGATGTTTTCATTGGTTAATAATGGCTTTTCTTGATGGAATAATGACTATTTCTCAATGGATTTAAAGATTTTCTTACATTTGATGAGTAAATAATTTGATGAAGCTAGAATGTGCCACCAATTCCATTACTGGGGTCGTATAAAAATCATGATAGTAGGTCATGCGTACATTACCAGTAAAGTGTTCAATCAATATTACAACATTTTTATTCAACTGTAATAGTTCAATGATAATTCTTATATCTTATCCAACACTGTTTGTCATTCATAAAATGATTTCCAAGTTGAATTCAGTTAAATTACATATTTTGTTCAATATACAATGTTCAATTGGTTTAACATGTATATGCGAGATAAAACAAATATGAAATCGCCACTATACAAAAATGTGTTGTGAAATCGGACGCAAAAGTGAAATTGGGTCATAAGATAAAAAAAAAACCCAACATTTATTGAGTAACTTAGTTATTACTATAATTTAAGATCTGATCCTAAAATTAAATTTTAAGTCATTAGTAAGAGTTAGTGTTATCACTCATGCGCATTGTAACACAATATAAACCTATAACACTCCTATCTATTAATAGTCGAAACTCCTACGATTTTGTAATGCATCGATCTTAATGCACACGTGGTCATTTATATCAAATTGTTAAGTTACACTTATCTCAATGTCTAGTATGAATGTCATGAGTGTGTAGACACAGAGAGCATCAATGTCTAGTATTATTGTCATGAGTGTGTAGACACAGAGAGCATCAATGTCTAGTATGAATATCATAAGTGTGTAGACACAGAAAGCACAATGTCTAGTATTAATGTCATGAGTGTGTAGACACAGAGAGCACAATGTCTAGTATTAATGTCATGAGTGTGTAGACACAAAGAGCATCAATGTCTAGTATGAATGTCATAAGTGTGTAGACACAGAGAGCACAATGTCTAGTATTAATGTCATGAGTGTGTAGACACAGAGAGCATCAATGTCTAGTATTAATGTCATAAGTGTGTAGACACAGAGAGCACAATATCTAGTACTAATGTCATGAGTGTGTAGACACAGAGAGCATCAATGTCTAGTATTAATGTCATGAGTGTGTAGACACAGAGAGCACAATGTCTAGTATAAATGTCATGAGTGTGTAGACACAGAGAGCATCAATGTCTAGTATTAATGTCATGAATGTGTAGACACAGAGAGCACAATGTCTAGTATGAATGTCATAAGTGTGTAGACACAGAGAATACAATGTCTAGTATTAATGTCATGAGTGTGTAGACACAGAGAGCATCAAATTTAGTATTAATGTCATGAGTGTGTAGACACAGAGAGCATCAAGGTCTAGTATTAATGTCATAAGTGTGTAGACACAGAGAGCATCAATGTCTAGTATTTATGTCATAAGTGTGTAGACACAGAGAGCACAATGTCTAGTCTTAATGTCATAAGTGTGTAGACACAGAGAGCACAATGTCTAGTATTAATGTCATAGATATAAGAAGATGTGGTATGAGTGCCAATGAGACAACTCTCCATCCAGGTCAAAATTTATAAAAGTAAACCATTTTAGGTCAAAGTACGGTCTTCAACACGGAGCCTTGGCTCACACCGAACAGTAAGCTATAAAGGGCCCCAAAAATGACTAGTGTAAAACCATTCAAACGGGAAAACCAACGGTCCAATCTATACAAAAAACGAGAAACGAGAAACACCCATGAACCACATCAATAAACGACAACCACCGAACACCAGACTCCCGACCCAGGACAGGCGCAAACAAACGCAGCGGGCCCAAACGCCCCAATGGTACCAAACCTTCACCCCTCTCTGAAACAACAGCGCAACACCACAACACAGAAAAACACACCACAAAACATCAACCGAAATAGCCCAACCCAACCAAAGGACACACCAACACCACTGAACACTGAGAATCAATGTCTAGTATGAATGTTATAAGTGTGTAGACACAGAGAGCACAATGTCTAGTATTAATGTCATGAGTGTGTAGACACAGAGAGCATCAATGTCTAGTATTAATGTCATGAGTGTGTAGACACAGAGAGCATCAATGTCTAGTATTAATGTCATGAGTGTGTAGACACAGAGAGCATCAATGTCTAGTATTAATGTCATGAGTGTGTAGACACAGAGAGCACAATGTCTAGTATTAATGTCATGAATGTGTACACACAGAGAGCATCAATGTCTAGTATTAATGTCATGAATGTGTAGACACAGAGAGCACAATGTCTTGTATGAATGTCATAAGTGTGTAGACACAGAGAATACAATGTCTAGTATTAATGTCATGAGTGTGTAGACACAGAGAGCATCAATGTCTAGTATTAATGTCATGAGTGTGTAGACACAGAGAGCATCAATGTCTAGTATTAATGTCATAAGTGTGTAGACACAGAGAGCATCAATGTCTAGTATTAATTTCATAAGTGTGTAGACACAGAGAGCACAATGTCTACTCTTAATGTCATGACTGTGTAGACACAGAGAGCATCAATGTCTAGTATTAATGTCATGAATGTGTAAACACAGAGAGCACAATGTTTAGTATTAATGTCATGAGTGTGTAGACACAGAGAGCATCAATGTCTAGTATTAATGTCATGAATGTGTAGACACAGAGAGCACAATGTCTAGTATGAATGTCATAAATGTGTAGACTCAGAGAATACAATGTATAGTATTAATGTCATGAGTGTGTAGACACAGAGAGCATCAGTGTCTAGTATTAATGTCATAAGTGTGTAGACACAGAGAGCACAATGTCTAGTCTTAATGTCATGAGTGTGTAGACACAGAGAGCATCAATGTCTAGTATTAATGTCATGAGTGTGTAGACACAGAGAGCATCAATGTCTAGTATTAATGTCATGAGTGTGTAGACACAGAGAGCATCAATGTCTAGTATTAATGTCATGAGTGTGTAGACACAGAGAGCATCAATCGTATATATGCTTCTACTTGAAGAATTCCAATAAAAGATAATTATTAAGGTACAGACCGTTGTTCTTTTATCTTTTGTCACGTGTTGTAAAATTAAGGGGTTGGGTGGAGATTGGATACAGGAGTAAGAATTTGTTTGAAGCTAACTGTTTTATTTTGACTATTTTTTTTTTAAATTCTATTCATAAATAAATTCTTTTCCAGAAATTTAGAATCATAGAATTTATTTAAATAACCCTTGACTTCACGATAAATGAAAGATTACTGAAATAAATAAAGAGGGGGATGGATATGATGCTCATATAGGCGTCGAAACAAGTCCGGGGAAATTTGCACTTCCATGAGGACTTTTTACGGCACAAAGTGTTGGTTATTTCCCGTATAAAGATAGATTTGGGATATAAAGTTAGAGAGCAACTTGCCAATTAACAACACACAAACCCAAAGACGTCTAGATTACATGTGACTTATGTAAGATAGACGAGTATTGTTTTACTGCTAATTTGTAGTTTTAGCAACGATGTATTGGTCCCTTACATTGCAAAGTTGATAAGTATGTTTAGTAAAAGAAGTCATTAATCTATCAAGACATAACATCACATAATCACAACAATAGTAATTGTTTTTATAAAAACACGTTTAAGTCTCCCTATTACATACTAGTGTTCAGCCTTAAACATCCTTGCATTTCAGGGGGACTCCAAGCATTGATTACATTGGTAAATTTTGAGATCTCCCGATTCAAATATGAGCTGCTTATTCAGTCATAATATAGCACATCTTCATATAAGATAAATATTCCTCATGCAACCGCAACAAAATGTCAGGGCAATTGTGTAATCTCAGTCCATCTGTCAGTCCCATAAAGGGTATAAGGTTTATACGACTAATTCCTCAGGACTACAGTTTTTAAGCTAGAACTTTTATATTAGGTTTAGTGTTAGTATATATGATAAAGGTGTGCATATTATCAGGATTTTGGCTTTTCTTTAAATTTTCAACAAATGACAGGTTGCTGAACTGTTTTGCATTTTGGTAATATCAGACATGTAGGGTACTTGGTTTGTACAACTGAAACTTTTATATTATGTAGAGTATAATATGTTAAGAATGTATGTATTCCACTAATAACTGAATGTTTAACTTTTTTGGCGGGTGCACCATAAATGAATGAAGCGAAGCGGTAGTATCATCTTTGTCTATTTTTTGTAGATTTAATTTGATATGCAAATAATTATATAGGAAATGTTGACTAAATTTAAAATAAAATAGCAATCCAACGACATCTAAACGACACTTACAATTTTCAAAAAGAACATGAGTCGATATAATATATTGATCTCGAGCTTTACATTTTAAATCTTTAAACATTTCTAATTTGATTTATCGGGACTATCAAAGATCGATAAATCAATAATGATGTTAATATATTAGTACATGTGGTGTTGATGGTAAATCTTTGATAGTCCCGATAAATCAATAATGATGTTGATATATTAGTACCTGTGTGGTATTGATGGTAGATCTTTGATAGTCCCGATAAATCAATAATGATGTTGATATATTAGTACCTGTGTGGTATTGATGGTAGATCTTTGATAGTCCCGATAAATCAATAATGAACATCATTATTGATTTATCGGGACTATCAAAGATCTACCGTCAGCCCCAAAGGCTCACATATATTAAAATCATTATTGATTTATCGGAACTATCAAAAATCTACCGTCAACATCACACATACTAATATAATACCATCATAATTGACTATCGGGACTAACAGAAATCTACCGTCAACACCACAGGTACTAATATATTAACATCATTATTGATTTATCGGAACTAACAAAGACCTACCGTCAACACCACAGGTACTAATATATTAACATCATTATTGATTTATCGGAACTAACAAAGACCTACCGTCAACACCACAGGTACTAATATATTAACATCATTATTGATTTATCGGAACTATCAGAGATCTACCGTCAACACCACAGGTACTAATATATTAACATCATTATTGATTTATCGGGACTATCAATGATCTACCGTCATCTAATATATTAACATCATTATTGATTTATCGGAACTAACAGAGATCTACCGTCAACACCACAGGTACTAATATAATACCATCATAATTGACTATCGGAACTAACAGACTAACACCTCAGAAATCTACCGTCAACACCACTAATATATTAACATCATTATTGATTTATCGGAACTACTACCGTCATACTATATATTAACCATTATTGATTTATCATTCTATTGAGGGACTGAGATCTACCGTCAACACCTCAGAGCATCATTATTGAGTGCTTGAGCTGTATTTCTTAGATTTTCACCGTTTTTTTTAATTGAATACAAAAGGTCAATAAAATTTAACATTTTGAGAATCAACACTACCATACATTCTCCTTTCGGCTGGTATTTTTCTGAAATTTGAAAAAGAAGGAAACTACACACCAACACCAAAAATATTCTTGAAAGAGAAACACTTTCATTCATTATGAACAGTTTATTGTAAGTTGAAATATATTATTTGAATTATAGTATGTTCAATTTAAACTCTATATTAATGAGACATATACAAAATTTAATAACGATACTTTTCCGAGGCAACAGAAGCATTAAAACAAACAACCAAAGTAAATAAATTAGATACCTGCTGAAAACAAACAACCAAAGTATATAAATTAGATATCTGCTGAAAACAAACAACCAAAGTAAATAAATTAGATATCTGCTGAAAACAAACAACCAAAGTAAATAAATGAAATATCTGCTGAAAACAAACAACCAAATAAAAAAAAAAAAAAAAAAAAAAAAATTAGATATCTGCTGAAAACAAACATATTTGTTACACTATTTGGAGAATTGTGTTTTTTGGCAGATTTTTGATTTTTTCTGTTAAATTTATTCACAATTTTTTATAGAAATTCGTGACGATCAAATCAATTCAAATAAGTTTTCTTTTAAGTCAGCATGATAAGTAACAATACAAAATATGCTCTGAGTGAGCTTTTGAACCGACATAAACGATTTAGAACTTGAATTATTGTTTAGAAACCTGTATATTGTTGAACAATATATGATGCCTTCTAGATGTGCTTAGGTGGTTTTTGTCGTTTGATTGCTGTCTTATTGGCGTATTACCCATATCTCCAACAGTTTTAGTTCCGTTTGATGTACTTTTAAATCGGTGTATGACACATGATAAATGAAAGGGTTACTGAGTATAGATTAATTACTTTTTTTCTCTCAAGAATATGCTCTGAGGAAGATTAATCAAAGAGAGATGTACTTAAGCTTATAGTGCAAAGTAAACAAAACAAAAACCTTTTTACTTTTTAATCTGTAACTCCCTCCCCTCCTCCCTCCATCATTTTTCACCTTTATTCATTTTGCAGACATGTCCCATCTAAACGAAGTCTGATTGATCTCCAACTTACTAGTATATTTTTTTTTTCTGTTTTGGCCCATACTTGAATATAAACCTCATTAGATTCGATTCAAATATATTCACTTAAATGGAATACATATTTAAAAAGTCGTAATAAATTCCATTCAGAACAAAAATAATTCAAATCAGGTTTCAGCTATTCGGATATTTTAAGAAATTACTTGTCTTTTATCTTGTTTGGCTTTGAAACACTGATTTAAGATTTAAGTTGTACACATAATACCATAAAGTGTTCTAGGTAATAAGAAGCACCATCTATACAGTCCGCCAAAAGTAAAGCACCATCCAAATATAACTTGCAATATATTTTCAACCATTGCGATAAAAATATTTATGTTTGGTGTTATGAATTGCCTTTAACATACACTAAGAAAATTCATTACGACTTAAAAAATTGAGCTCCGATAAACCCGCCGAGCAACTTGGTATTAACGGTCATTTGCACTTTTACTAATACACTGTTTCGATACCTTTAAATCATCTTCCTACTGTCCCGCATACAGATGAAATTTGACCTTCACCAAGTCATTGTGCAATATGGCAAGGCATTAGTTATCTGTGGCTGAAGGTTGGCAAGCAATTGACATGTCAAATGCCGGTAGGAGCACTAGGAGCATAGGTAACAATTTCAATGTTAATCACACCGTCATTGTCAGATTTTGACAACGTCATGTTGACACAGGAACTGTAAATGATAGACCAAGGCCCGGAAGACATGTAGTGACCTGTCGTGATGACAGTCTGCTTATTAGTCGTGCTAAAGCCAACCCATTTACTCCTGCCCCACAGCTTAGACACCACTGGCCTCCAGGTGGTCGTTTAAGTGTTCGAACATTGGTCCGTCGACTTCATAGAGGCTACATAAGAGCACGTCGTGTTGTCAAGTGACCTGCCCTAACAGCCAGGCACCGTATAATCAGGTTTCAAAGGGCTAATGACCATCGACGATGGAACATGGGAAGCTGTCAAAATGTTCATTGGTCAGATGAGAGTCGGTTTCTGTTACGACCAATAGACGGCAGAATACGAGTTTGGCGGGGAAATAAAACTGCCTATGACCAAAACAACATTTGCCCAACGACTGCATCCGGTGCTTGTGGTGTTACAGTAGAGGGTTGCTTCTGATACTGTTGTAAGCTGTGTATGCCTATTCTGCAAGGTAACACGAACAGACAGACATGCAGGGATTTGGTGTTTAGAAACATTGCAGTCCCTTATTTTGATAATCATCCATTTGCGTCAAGACCCTTGTACATAGGCAAACACTAGACCACACAGGGCAAAGATTGTAACCGAGTACAAAGACCAAGAAGCCATTGACACTATCTTTTGGCATTCATGTCTCCAGACATGAACCCTATCGAACATGTCTAGGATGTCATTGGCAGACATCTTAATTACAGAGATCCACCTTTGAAAATCTTGGCGATTTAAGAGGGGCAATTGTTGATAAATGGAATAAATTTGCTCAACTAAAGTTCAGAAGGCTTGTACAGAGTATGAAACGCCGTGTAATGGAACTGTACCGGAAGAGAGGTTGTTACACATCCTATTGACTCAAATATTGACATTAAATTTGCCGAACATACCAAAGATCATTTGTGGAGAATTTTAATGATATTGGGTGATTAATTGTTGTAAAAAAATAAAATTTCAATGAAACTTAAATTCCGTTTCTAATTTGTGTAATTTTCACTATTTCTATGAACGCAAAATTCAAATGCATAGAACCTGCATAAGTGCCCAAACTTAAGTTAATGGTTTGTTTATGGTATATGTTAGCAAAATTGCTTCATGAATATTTTCCCTTTTTCGTGGATTAACTGATTTTTTTAAATGAAAAAAATTTCGATGCAACAAAAATAGGTGGTGCTTAACTTTTGGCGGACTGTATATTTCATAATTTGAAAGGACAAAGTGTATGCAATGTTGTCAATTGATCAAATATGCCGTAATTGCCAGGTCAGGGGCTGATTCAAGGGAGGGTGGGTGGGTGATTGGAAAAGGGGAAAAAGGGGGTAGGGGGCAGGGGTCGAAGAGTAATGCTTATACATTTATATTGTATCATGTATGTAATTTGTTGTTGCATTATCCGAAAACAGTGTTCAGCATACGTTTGCTTCTGAAGAGAGAATGTGAAGACAGTATCATACAAGTAATAGCTTTTCTAAAAAGCTTGTCGTCTAATTCCTTATTATGTTGAACATTGTTTTAAACTTTGTAGTTTCATCTATTTAAAATAGTCCTTTCAATACAATTGTATTGCTGTTACAAAACATGGACCGGAATAGAGGTCTCTACATTTCAGATGTTTAACATTTTCTTAACACATGACATAGGCAAAATCTCTTTGTCCTTACTGTGCTATAAATGGACAATGCCCAGCTAAGATATGCATTAACTACATCAGACATACTGCGCAGTTTAAATGTACTCTTGTCTTAAGGGGAGGGTCCAGGATGTTTCAATGGCATAGGGGCGTAATTCCATGAAAAATGACAATTTTAGTATTAAACATTGTTAATTCATACAATAGATGCAATGTTGTTATAAATCATTGGGAATGGTTTGGTGCCCGCAAACATATTTAATCTCGAAACATTCTGTATGTGCCTGTCCCAAGTCAGGGTCCTGTAATTCAGTGGATGACGTTTGTTGCTGTATATCATATTTGTTTTTCGTTTATTGTTTTGTACAGAAATCAGGTTGGGTTTTTTTTCTTGTTTGAATTTGAATTGTTTTTCATTTGTAAATTCAGGGCCTTTTATAGCATGCTATGTTGTATGGCTTTTGCTCATTGTTGAAGGTCCTACGTTGACCTATAGTTCTTAACTTCTACGTCATTTGGTCTCTGGTGGATATTTGTCTCACTGGCAATCATACCACATCTTCTTATCTTTATAAGAACTGATTTCGGGTTTCGATACGGCTGCTGGATGACGTTTCGTCCCCGAACGTTTCGCCAGCCAGAAGTCAGTATTTTTGTGCTAACATGCAATATTATTGATCAGTTCCTTTCCTGTAAAATTCATGTTTATGAAATGTTGAATTATTAAAAATACTAAGGGTTTCTACCCCACGGCATAAAAAATCTCAGCCGCATTTGACACGATTTTGGGAGTTTTTGATTTTCAGTGCTATTCAACATCGTATTTGATTTTCAGTGCTATTCAACATCGTATTTGATTTTCAGTGTTATTCAACATCGTATTTGATTTTCAGTGCTATTCAACATCGTATTTGATTTTCAGTGTTTTCAGTGTTATTCAACATCGTATTTGATTTTCAGTGCTATTCAACATCGTATTTGATTTTCAGTGCTATTTAACATCGTATTTGATTTTGCCTTCAAAGTGTTTTTGATTCGAGCGGAACTGAAATGAGTCGTATGTAAACGAAACGTGCGTCTGGTATATCAAATTATAAGTCTGGTATCTTTAATGAGTGTTATTTAAAACTTGATATAAGTAACTAAATTGTATAAAGCAGGTCATTGTGACCTTCTTTTCATTGATCACTGTTATTTTTCTTTAGACGAATCTTTACATCAAGTTAAATGATTTTATAATATTAAGTATCCCATATATCGACTAAATATTATATAAATACATGCTACTTGGCATCTTCGAACTTGACCCTAGGCAGTCTAAAAAATAATACAGGGTGATAGTTTATAATCACGTTGTAAACGTTATTTTCAGGCGGTTTTCTTCAATACAGTGCAACAGAAACAACAGAACAGTTTTTTGACAGCTTCACACATAAGGAATTTGAATCGGACACTCAAAAACAAGGCATAAAACAAGGAAGTTTCATGGGTACGTATTCATCTGACCATTGAAGCGATGGTATTCCAAATCGTTGTGTCCGCCCACATATTATTACCACAAACCCTGCTTAAACAAACAATCGATTTCAGAGAAATTTTCTAATAAGCTTAAGTCAATGTTGTATTTAATGAAATTTGCAACTTTAATATCTTTCTTGACCGAAATGATTTCAAAAAACAAAAAACAGGTGCATACATGTATCTGCAAATGTAGTACTTATTATATCAGCATTTCCTCCTACAACAATAACCATATTTAAATGAAACCTTCTTACATTATGCCATCGTGCATATTTTGAAGTTTTCGGTGAGAATAATTTTGGAGCTTAAAGACAATTGCTTTTATTTAGATCTACCAATAATAGCAGGCGCAGATTCAAGATTTGATGTAAGGGGAGGCCTGAGAATTAAGAATTAGAGTCCTTTACACTACAAACCAGTAAAAGTCTGAAATGGCCTATATCTGTACTCGACTGTACTGATTTTACTCGACCAGTCTGAATTGGTCTGAATTTTACTTAATATTACTCGACCCAGTCTTAACCATACTCGACTGTACTGATTTGTACTTGACCCTTATCTTTGCTATTGAAAATAGTCTCAACTATTACTCGACCAGTCTGAAACAGTCTTAACTCAGTCTCGACCTGTACTCGACCAATACTTGACCAGCTCTCGACCTATTTTTTCAGTCTGAACCATACTCGACCAAAGGTCTGAACAATACTCGACCAGTCTGAACCATACTTGACCAAATAACCTCTTCTTTATAATTTTGATTGTTAAAATAACTTTCTTTTTAACTGACATGACAACAGCCACAATTAGATAAAGATATATATAAAAACAGATTTTTACATCCTTTAAAAATGAATACATGATTCTCTTAGATTTGTCAAATCCAGATAGTTAAATTATCTAATTTTAAAGTCTGAGTCTTGTTAAATAAAAGACTTTTTTTTACCTGAAAACCACACCTATACTGAGGGTAATAAAAAATAAGGTGCTTTTGTTTTGCATGTGTTTTTTAAACAAAACTTGATTTTCCTAGATTCCTAAATAAAACGAATGCAGGACAGAATTTCACAGGACAAAAGTCACAATTCAGTTTTGAGATTATTTTCTTTGAACAATAAAACACTTATTTTTAAAAACATTTTGTATTTTTCTTGAAACAGTATCAATAATGATCAAATAATTGTTAAGAAAACAAAATGTTACAGTGTCTTGGTGCTTAAATGGCTTCATGGTGCCAAGAAATACATCCTTTGCATGATTAAAATTTTATAAATCTTTATTTATAATGTTTATCAAGTCTTATGAACAATTTCCTAAACTGTAAAATGAATATGTGTAATAAAAGTAAACATTTCAAGATCTTTCTCATAAATATTCGAAAATTGTATACAAATTATTTGTGAATTTTTGTCCTATCAAATTTGTGACTTTCTGTCCTGTGACTTTTTGTCCTGTGACTTTCTGTACTTAGGTTTAATGGTTACATACAAAAGTTATATAACTATCTTTTAATGAGGTAACAACAGCCAACAAAATCACTGACATTGTTTAACCTTATATCAGAAATATATCTATTCCTATTTATAATTTGGGATATATATATTTTTAAAAGGATAAAAATTAGAGAAATGAATAAATTTTTTCTTCTGATTAGGGTAAACTATAAAGTAATACATCCTGCTTGGGGCACACTGATTAAAAAGATCACACCTGGCCAGAGAGTAACAAATTTTAAATAACATCCATTGAAAATTACAACATCCTGTAAAACTTAAATAACAAAGTTTTTGAATTCACTAGATAAGTAATACACGAGTTTAAGAAAAATATGGATTTCTTTTATCTGTAAAAAGTGCTTCTTGTATGCCATGTCTTTAATTTTGACAAAATATATTTAAATTTAATTAAAATAAATTTCTACTGCAACTTTGGAATACATTTCCTTTTTTAAAAGGTTATCAAGGATTGCTACGAAAGTTTTATTATTATTATTATATTAAATTTTGGTTTTACAAAACAAAGGTGTCAATTTTAACATTTATTAAGTTGTTTTATATACTATTTTATATATATTTTGATAAAAAAATTGAATAACATTTAAGATATTTGAATAATGGTTTAAAGTTCTAGTATTTTTGATGTGCATAAATCAATGTGAACATGATATCATGTATATAAAAATTCATTTAACAAACTTAATTTATTACATGATGTTTTTTAATCCAACCAGAAATTTGATCACCTTGTTTTATTTTAATTTTAAATGTGATATACATTTTATATATATATATATATGTATGTATAACAATTCCTAAATTGATAAAATACAATAGATAGATACAAAAAATAGGTCTAGGTTGTTTAAGACTTGGTCGAGTATGGTTCAGACTAGGTCGAGTATGGTTCAGACTAGGTCGAGCATGGTTCAGACTTGGCCGAGAATGGTTAAGACTATAAAATTGAGAATGGAAATGGGAATGTGTCAAACAGACAACAACCCGACCATAGAACAGACAACAGCAGAAGGTCACCAACAGGTCTTCAATGCAGCGAGAAATTCCCGCACCCGGAGGCGTCCTTCAGCTGGCCCCTAAACAAATATATATACTAGTTCAGTGATAATGAACGCCATACTAAACTCAAATTGTACACAAGAAACTAAAATTAAAAATAATACAAGACTAACAAAGGCTAGAGGATCCTGACTTGGGACAGGCGCAAAATGCGGCGGGGTTAAACATGTTTATGAGATCTCAACCCTCCCTAAACCTCTAGCCAATGTAGAAAAGTAAACGCATAACAATATGTCGGGTATGGTTCATACTCGTATAAAATGGTTAAGTACTGGTCGAGTAAAGGTCGAGTACAAGTTCAGACTGTTTAGTATGGTTCAGACTACAGTCGAGTAATATCTGTTGACGCAAAAGTGGCTGTAAATTTACCTTTATTATATATTTTTTAGGGGGCGGCGCTGAGTACGCCCCGCCTGAATCCACACCTTAATATCCTCTTTAACTTTATTTTTAGAATAGGTTTAAGCTTTAAATTCGCCAATAAAAAATGGGCTCATTGATTTCGTTTTTGATTTAAAACGCTAATTTATTTATAGAATTTGGAAATCGAGACTTTTTGTTAGTAACAATGTAATATTTTATAAAAATTCCGTATCACATGAAAGTAGTTTGTTTTGTTAAATTTTTATTAGTAGAAATATAACTATATTATCAATATTTTCATCTTCTGAAGGACATATAATAACAATATGTTCATTGCATTAATCATTTTCCCGTATTTGTAGTGATGAAAATTCAATAGAATATTCATTGTTATGAAACAAAATAAGAAAATAACAAATAAGGGCCACGGTTCGAAAAAAGAAGGTATAAATAATGTTTAATCATAAATAATAAATAATTGTTTACTTTTTATACATTGTGACTTCGATGGAGAGTTGTCTCACATCTTCTTATTTATATATAAAGATTTGAAATGGCGAAGACGTAAGGCCGAATTGGCGATATTTTAACTTGTAATCACTGTGAGTCCTGCGAGAGAATGTTGTGTGCTGGTGATTTGGCCCTGATCGGTGCTCGTGGGTCCTGATTCTGGGCCGGTGATATGGCCCTGATCGGTGCTCGTGGGTCCTGATTCTGTGCTGTTGAGTTTGTTTGCATTGTATCAGATCGGCAATAAAACAACAATCTTTTCACAAATACGCTTTACGTACCTCATGACGTATATTGAAACGATTTTTGTTATTGCAAAATTCGGGCACATTCGCAGAACGAAATTGTCCTGATAATGTGATGATGATTGGGAAAAATGCTTCTTTTTATTTTAGTAAAGA
This sequence comes from Mytilus coruscus, assembly GCA_017311375.1. Taxonomy (NCBI): domain Eukaryota; kingdom Metazoa; phylum Mollusca; class Bivalvia; order Mytilida; family Mytilidae; genus Mytilus; species Mytilus coruscus. The sequence goes on along the minus strand of CM029596.1, from coordinate 629,741 downwards.
GTGGCAAATATTCAAGATAATTAAATACATTAGAAAAATTGTGTAATTGATAGAAATGACACCACTATCCAAGCATATTCGGCTTCATTATTTCGGACGAGCAACTTTAAGTTTGTTTTGAACATTTTTCAATGTTGTAATAAGAAAATACGCATATAATCGGGAGGAGCATGATCATAAAAAAAAAAAAAACGGTCAAAATATCCTATGTCTTTGTCTTGTGGTGTCATCGTATATTTGTTCATGACATAGTATCTGTTCCTGTTGGAACAAAGATTCCGTAACCTTTATTCCGTAAGGAACAAATACTGATATATTTGTTCTAGTGGAAATAATATTACAGAATATTTTTTTCCACTTGGAACTTATATTATGAAGGAACTTCTATTTCGTGACATTTGTAATAAAAAAACAAAATAATCTTTTCAATAAATCAAAATGTCTAAGGCTTGAAGTTAAAAATGTATTGTTATATATTAAGGTAACAGGTACGTAAATGAAACTTTTATACTTACTGAGGTATTGCAAAAAGTAGTACAAATGTATAGAAAACACATATGTATAAAAGAAAAAAAAAATTATTATTTCTCGAAATCGTGTCATAATTATTTAGAAAAATTTGATATGTTATTGCTACTAAAATATCCGTATTATTGATACAAAGTTATACAATTTTATATGTCACAACATATCATCAAAACCGGAAATGTAAAGATTTTATATGTCACAACATATCAACAAAACCTGAAATGTAAAGACTTTATATGTCACAACATATCAACAAAACCTGAAATGTAAAGACTTTATATGTCACAACATATCAACAAAACCTGAAATGTAAAGACTTTATATGTCACAACATATCAACAAAACCTGAAATGTACATGCTTTATAAGGTAACAACACAATAAAACATGAAATGTAAATGCTTTATAAGGTAACAACACAATAAAACATGAAATGTAAATGCTTTATAAGGTAACAACACAATAAAACATGAAATGTAAATGCTTTATAAGGTAACAACACAATAAAACATGAAATGTAAATGCTTTATATGTCAACAATACAGCAAAACCTGAAAAGTAAAGACTTGATAAAGTAACAACCAACAAAACCTGAAATATAAAGACTAGATATGACAAAACCTGAAATATAAAGACTAGATATGACAAATACAACAAGACCTGAAATGTAAAGACTAGATATGACAACAATACAACAAAACCTGAAATATAAAGACTAGATATGACAACAATATAACACAACCTGAAATATAAAGACTAGATATGACAACAATACAACACAACCTGAAATATAAAGACTAGATATGACAACAATACAACACAACCTGAAATATAAAGACTAGATATGACAACAATACAACAAAACCTGAAATATAAAGACTAGATATGACAACAATACAACAAAACCTGAAATGTAAAGACTAGATATGACAACAATACAACAAACCTGAAATATAAAGACTAGATATGACAAATACAACAAAACCTGAAATATAAAGACTGGATATGACAACAATACAACAAGACCTGAAATATAAAGACTAGATATGACAACAATACAACACAACCTGAAATATAAAGACTAGATATGACAACAATACAACAAGACCTGAAATATAAAGACTAGATATGACAAATACAACAAGACCTGAAATGTAAAGACTAGATATGACAACAATACAACAAAACCTGAAATATAAAGACTAGATATGACAACAATACAACAAAACCTGAAATGTAAAGACTAGATATGACAACAATACAACAAAACCTGAAATATAAAGACTAGATATGACAAATACAACAAAACCTGAAATATAAAGACTAGATATGACAAATACAACAAGACCTGAAATGTAAAGACTAGATATGACAACAATACAACAAAACCTGAAATATAAAGACTAGATATGACAAATACAACAAAACCTGAAATGTAAAGACTAGATATGACAACAATACAACAAAACCTGAAATATAAAGACTAGATATGACAACAATACAACAAGACCTGAAATATAAAGACTAGATATGACAACAATATAACAAAACCTGAAATATAAAGACTAGATATGACAAATACAACAAGACCTGAAATATAAAGACTACATATGACAACAATACAACAAACCTGAATTTTAAAGAATTGCTATGACAACAATACAACACAACCTGAAATATAAAGACTAGATATGACAAATACAACAAGACCTGAAATATAAAGACTAGATATGACAACAATACAACAAAACCTGAAATATAAAGACTAGATATGACAACAATACAACACAACCTGAAATATAAAGACTAGATATGACAACAATACAACAAAACCTGAAATATAAAGACTAGATATGACAAATACAACAAAACCTGAAATATAAAGACTAGATATGACAAATACAACACAACCTGAAATATAAAGACTAGATATGACAAATACAACAAAACCTGAAATGTAAAGACTAGATATGACAACAATACAACAAAACCTGAAATGTAAAGACTAGATATGACAACAATACAACAAAACCTGAAATATAAAGACTAGATATGACAACAATACAACAAAACCTGAAATATAAAGAATTGCTATGACAACAATACAACAAAACCTAAAAATTAAAGATGTAAACACTTGAAACGGAAATAATGAACAAAATAAGAAATTTGAAGCCTTTTTTTTTAAAGAAAAACGTAAATAATAATTTATTGCACTGAATCTGCTTAGATATTTAATGAATTGAAATGACAGATACAGCTTTTATAAGGGCTTGATTAAAAAACATTATTTATAAAGAACTAATAAGGCGACACTATAACAAAACATCCCTTATAAAGAACTAATATGGCGTCCCATAAAAACATCATTTTAAAGAACTAATAAGGCGACACCATAACAAAACCCACCTTATAAAGAACTAATATGGCGTCCCATAAAACACATCATTTATAAAGAACTAATAAGGCGACACCATAACAAAACATCCCTTATAAAGAACTTATATGGCGTCCCATAACAAAACATCATTTATAAAGAACTAATATGGCGACACCATCACAAAACATCATTTATAAAGAACTAATAAGGCGACACCATAGCAAAACATCTCTTATAAAGAACTAATTTGGCGTCCCATAACAATACATCATTTATAAAGAACTAATATGGCGTTCCATAACAAAACATCTTTTATAAAGAACTTATAAGGCGATACCATAACAAAACATCCCTTATAAAGAACTAATATGGCGTCCCATAACAAAATATCATTTATAAAGAACTAATATGGCGACACCATAACAAAACATCACTTATAAAGAACTAATATGGCGTCCCATAACAAAACATCATTTAGAAAGAACTAATATGGCGTCCCATAACAAAACATCATTTAGAAAGAACTAATATGGCGTCCCATAACAAAACATCATTTAGAAAGAACTAATATGGCGTCCCATAACAAAACATCATTTAGAAAGAACTAATAAGGCGACACTATAACAAAACATCACTTATAAAGAACTAATATGGCGTCCCATAACATAACATCACTTGTAAAGAACTAATATGGCGTCCCATAACATAACATCACTTATAAAGAACTTATATGGCGGCAAAATAACAAAACATCATTTAGAAAGAACTGATATGGCGTCCCATAACAAAACATCATTAAGAAAGAACTAATATGGCGACACCATAACAAAACATCATTGAGAAAGAACTAATAAGGCGACACCATAACAAAACATCATTTAGAAAGAACTAATATGGCGTCCCATAACAAAACATCATTTAGAAAGAACTAATATGGCGTCCCATAACAAAACATCATTTAGAAAGAACTAATATGGCGTCCCATAACAAAACATCATTTAGAAAGAACTAATATGGCGGCACAATAACAAAACATCATTTATAAGGAATTAATATGGCGACACCAAACAAAACATCATTTATAAAGAACTAATATGGCGGCAAAATAACAAAACATCATTTATAAGGAACTAATATGGCGGCACAATAACAAAACATCATTTATAAAAACTAATATGGCGTCCCATAACAAAACATCACTTATAAAGGCTTAATATGGCGACACCATAAGAAAATATCATTTATAAAGAACTAATGTGGCGACACCATAACAAAACATCATTTATAAAGAACTAATATGGCGACACCATAAGAAAACATCATTTATAAAGAACTAATATGGCGACACCATAACAAAACATCATTTATAAAGAACTAATAAGGCGACACCATAACAAAACATCATTTATAAAAACTAATAAGGCGACACCATAACAAAACATCACTTATAAAGAACTAATATGGCGTCCCATAACAAAACATCACTTATAAAGAACTTATAAGGCGATACCATAACAAAACATCACTTATAAAGAACTAATATGGCGTCCCATAACAAACCATCCCTTATAAAGAACTAATATGGCGTCCCATAACAAAACATCACTTATAAAGAACAAATATGGCGACACCATAACAAAACATCCCTTATAAAGAACTAATATTGCGGCACCATAACAAAACATCACTTATAAAGAACAAATATGGCGACACCATAAGAAAACATCATTTATAAAGAACTAATATGGCGTCCCATAACAAAACATCCTTATAAAGAACAAATATGGCGACACCATAACAAAACATCTTTCATAAAGAACTAATAAGGCGACACCATAACAAAACATCCCTTATAAAGAACTAATATGGCGTCCCATAACAAAACATCATTCATAAGGAACTAATATGGCGTCCCATAACATAACATCACTTATAAAGAACTAATAAGGCGACACCATAACAAAACATCATTTATAAAGAACTAATATGGCGTCCCATAACAAAACATCATTTATAAAGAACTAATAAGGCGACACCATAACAAAACATCATTTATAAAGAACTAATATGGCGACACCATAACAAAACATCATTCATAAAGAACTAATATGGCGTCCCATAACAAAACATCATTTATAAGGAACTAATATGGCGACACCATAACAAAACATCCCTTATAAAGAACTAATATGGCGTCCCATAACAAAACATCATTTATATAGAACTAATATGGCGACACCATAACAAAACATCCTTATAAAGAACTAATAAGGCGACACCATAACAAAACATCATTTATAAAGAACTAATATGGCGTCCCATAACAAAACATCATTTATAAAGAACTAATATGGCGTCCCATAACAAAACATCATTTAGAAAGAACTAATATGGCGTCCCATAACAAAACATCATTTAGAAAGAACTAATATGGCGTCCCATAACAAAACATCATTTAGAAAGAACTAATATGGCGTCCCATAACAGAACATCACTTATAAGGAACTAATATGGCCTCCCATAACATAACATCACTTATAAAGAACTATAAGGCGACACTATAACAAAACATCATTTATAAAGAACTAATATGGCAACACCATAACAAAACATCATTTATAAAGAACTAATATGGCGACACCATAACAAAACATCATTTATAAAGAACTAATATGGCGACACCATAACAAAACATCATTTATAAAGAACTAATATGGCGACACCATAACAAAACATCATTTATAAAGAACTAATATGGCGTCCCATAACAAAACATCATTTATAAGGAACTAATATGGCGACACCATAACAAAACATCACTTATAAAGAACTAATATGGCGTCCCATAACAAAACATCACTTATAAAGAACTAATATGGCGCCCAATAACAAAACATCATTTATAAAGAACTAATATGGCGACACCATAACAAAACATCATTTATAAAGAACTAATATGGCAGCAAAATAACAAAACATCATTGAGAAAGAACTAATATGGCGTCCCATAACAAAACATCATTTAGAAAGAACTAATATGGCGTCCCATAACACAACATCATTTAGAAAGAACTAATATGGCGGCACAATAACAAAAAATCATTGATAAGCCTTATGAACTAGTATGGCGCCACCATAACAAAAAATCATTTATAAAGAACTTATATAGCAACTCCATAACAAAACACAAATTATCAGATCTGCTATGGCGACAGAACAAAGCACCAGCCGTTATAAAATGCTATGTCATTACAAGTCATCAACAATCAAGACTTTATGATTATTATGCATTATGATAACAGCATTACTTTTTGTTATAATCAGGTTATTCCATCACCTCAGGGAAACTGTCAGATTCTGATATAGATTGTCCAAGTGTTATTGTCCTAGGCACACCACATTTCAGTTCAAAAGATGGAATTGTTGGAGCGGTAAGTTCGATTATTGTACTAGGCACACCACATTTAAGTTCAAAAGATGGAATTGTTGGAGCGATTAGTTCAATTGGTATAGTACGCAAATTAAATACGAGAAAATGCTTTTTAAAGAAAATATTTTGTTACATTGGATTATTATAAACCATTGTGATCAAGTATTAGTGATTCATGATAGCTGAATAATTATTAACCATCGTGCTCGATATAAAGAAGATGTGGTATGATAGCCAATGAGACACTCTCCACTAGAGACCAAATGACGTAGAAGTGATCGAGTGTATACCGACGAAGGCTATTTGTTCAGTCGAAATATTTGTCAACACGATTATATAACATCCTCTTCGTATATTACCATCGTATATTAGTATCGTTCCATATGCGTATGGTCGGACCATAGGAGTATTATACTCGTTTGGTTAACGGGCCGGACCATATGAGTATTTAGATCGTGTAGGTATTTTTCGAATAATTCTTACTTCCTTTGAAGGAACACACAGCTCATTCTCTATATAAATCAAATACGGTAGAAGTTACTATCTGAAGTACTTTATCTTTTACACATTGTATGAATCTTGGTGTATCTGTTATCTTACATTCGTTAGAGTCAATTTAAATCGTCTTCATGTTGTCGATATTCGTCCGTAATTGAATCCGCATGCGTTTGGGTCATGGACCTTTTTTCTCTTTTCTAAATAATTTTTTTATTCACAAAATTTCTTCTTATTTCTGTTTATTTTCATTTGATTGGTGTGTTCTTGCTCTTATTGATATGATCTAAATGTCATTGTTAGATCGCATGAATAGGAACAAGAACAAATTAAATGACTAAAAACAATAAGAAATATTTAATTTAATACAAACAAATTTAAACATCAAAATAAACTTTAAAAAAGAAATAGGGTTCAATGATCAAAGTTCCTGTGAGTTAAGCTATGACCTATTTCATTTCATTTAGATATTTCTTTATTAAATAATTTTCCAAAGTCGACATATTGCGTTTCGTAAGGACAAATCGATAATGACCATGTAAAAGTTATTTCACCATAATTCTCACTTGTAAGTAATATTTTCTTTATTAAGTTGATTGAATAAGTCAAAATTTCATTTTAGAATGTCTTAATTTATGTGACACCTTTTCAACGTTCATCATGTTAAATGTATTACACATCTGACTCATTATCAGCAAACCATGCCCATTTACTATTCATTGTAAACCGTGAATATACAATGCAAGGCACAGTATAAGATAATAAATACACACATCAACAAATATACAATGCAAGGCATAGTATAGGATAATAAATACACACATCAACAAATATACAATGCAAGGCACATTATAAGATAATAAATACACACATCAACAAATATACAATGCAAGGCATAGTATAGGATAATAAATACACACATCAACAAATATACAATGCAAGGCACAGTATAAGATAATAAATACACACATCAACGAATATACAATGCAAGGCACAGTATAAGATAATAAATACACACATCAACGCGATGAAAATAACATATTATCGTCACGTTTTTGACCCTTAGCAAAACTATTTCGAAGGGTTTGTATGTGTCATACTTGCATCTATCCAACATATTTGTATTTTCCAGTAGCTGTTTAAAAGTCACGCCATTCACCACGGTTGACCATTTCTGTAGAGCTTAAACATTAGATGTCCTGAATATGCATGAAATAATTGCTGCTTCACTTTAAGTAAACAATATTAATCTATTATGCAAGTATATATAGGTTTGAACGTTGTTTTCAATTTAGACTTTATATTTTTCGTTTGGGCTTGTATTATATTTGCCTTCGGGTTTATATAATCCGTTCATCCTATTTATTTCGGCTCTTCAAAATTCAAGTGTCAATCCTAAATTGAGGTTAATTATATAGCCTTCCAAATACCGTTTCGATTCCTAACATCACTGAAGAGACATTCATTGTCGAAATCCGGATATGGTGTACAATTTTTGCACCTCATGTTTGCGGTATACCATCTTTTCCGCAAGTTTATTGTTTTCTGTTTGGTATTAAATTAATTATTAAGATCCATTTTGTTACATCTGGTGATCCGTTTATTTGGCAATCGCCATGGCAGTCAGCAGGGTTTAAGAACATCCGTTGTTCGACCTGCTAGTCAAATGCGTTTTGTTAAAATATACTTTTTCACTTTTTGGTCTTTTGGAATATGTTGTTTGTGCTGTATTTAGACCCCTCTACCAAGAAATTTGTTTTGCATGCACACGTATAAAAATTGCGGTTTTTATCCAACGCAATCATAGGTTTGAACGTTGTTTTCAATTTAGACTTGTTTATATATATATTGCGTTGGATAAAACCGCAATTTTATACATGTGCATGCAAAACAAATTTCTTGGTAGAGGGTCTAAATACAGCACAAACAACATTTTCCAAAAGACCAAAAAGTGAAAAAGTATATTTTAACAAAACGCATTTGACTATATATATGTCTGTGATGATTATCAACATCACAAAATTAGCTGTGTAAAGCCGGACAACATAATGAGGGTGTATAGTGGGGCAGGTTCATATTATCAATTTCATATATTTATGCAAATAGAGCTTACATTTCCTAATGAAAATGTTATTCTGTATCATACTTTAATGAATTGAAATATTCTCTTTATTGTTAGGTTCTGGTAGTATGCGCAGAAATAAGGATGACGGGGAAAAGATTATATGTCAAGAAACAGTTTAGTGGCAAACAGGTAATATGTAACATTAATAAGAAACAGGTAGTATGAAACGGATATAAGAAAAAGACTCTAGACAAACAGGTAATATGTAACAGTCATAAGAAAGAGGTAGTATGAAACGGTTATAAGAAACAGACTATAGACAAACAAGTAATATGTAACAGTAATAAGAAAGAGGTAGTATGAAACGGTTATAAGAAACAGACTATAGACAAACAAGTAATATTTAACAGTATTAAGAAAGAGGTAATATAAAACGGTTATAAGAAACAGACTGTAGACAAACAAGTAATATTAAACATTAATACGAAACTTATTAAACATACAGAAACAGGTAATATGAAACAGTAATACGAAACATTCCATACAGAAACAGGTAATATGAAACAGTAATACAAAACAGTTCATACACAAACAGGTAATATGAAAAAGCAATAAGAAAAAGACCAGACAAACAAGTAATATTAAACAGTAATAAGAAAAGACCAGACAAAAAGTAATACGAAACATATTATAGAAAACAAACAGGTAATATGAAACAGTAATTCGAAACATACCATACAGAAACAAGTAATATGAAACAGTAATACAAAACAGTTCATAAACAAACAGTTAATATGAAATAGTTATAAGATAAAGACCAGACAAAAAGTAATATTAAACAAACCATAGACAAAAAACAGATAATATGAAACAGTAATACGAAACATACCATACAGAAACAGGTAATATGAAAGAGTTATAAGAAAAAGACCATAGACAAACAGTTATTATGAAACTGTAATAAGAAAAAGACCAAAGACAAACAAGTAATCATAAACAGTGATACGAAACATACCATTGACAAACAGGTAATATTTTACAGTTTTAACAGTAATACAAAACAGATCATAAACAAACATGTAATATGAAATAGTAATGAGAAGCAGACCATAGACAAACAGGTAATACGAAACAGTAATTAGAAACAAACCAGATAAACAGGTAATATTTAACAGTAATAAGAAACCTACCATAGAGAAACAGGTAATACGAAACAGTAATAAGAAACAGACCATAGCAAATAGTTATATGAAACAGTCATAAGAAACAAACCATTGACAAACAGGTAATACGAAACAGTAATTAGGAACAAACCAGATAAATAGGTAATATTTAACAGTAATAAGAAACCTACCATAGGAAAACAGGTAATATGAAACAGTAATAAGAAACAGACCATAGACAAACAGGTAAGATGAAACAGTAATAAGAAACATACCATAGACAAACAGTTAATATGAAACAGTGATAGGAAATAGACTATTGACAAACATTTAATATGAAACAGTGATAAGAAAAAGATCATTGACAAACAGGTAATATGAAACAGTAATAAGAAGTATCCCATAGAGAAACAGGTAATATGAAACGGTAATAAGAAACAGACCATACACAAACAAGTAATATTTAACAGTTATACGAAACAGGTCCAAGACAAACAGTTAATTTTAAACGGTAATAAGTAACAGATCATAAAAAAACAGGTAATAAGAAACGGTGATAAGAAATAGACTATAGATAAACTGGTAATATGAAACAGTAATTAGAAACATACCATAGACAAAGAAACAGGTAATATGAAACAGTAATAAGAAGCAGATCATAGACAAACAGGTAATATGAAACAGTTATGAGAAACATACCATAGATACACGTGTAATATTAAGCAGTAATAGAAACATACCATAGATACACGTGTAATATTAAGCAGTAATGAGAAACAGACCATAGACAAACGGGTTATATGAAACAGTAATGAGAAACAGATCATAAACAAACAGGTAATATGAAACGGTTATAAGAAAAAAATCATCAACAAACAAGAAATTAAAAACAATTGTGAGAAACAAACCATAGACCAACAGCTAATATGAAATGGTACTAAGGAACAGACCATCAACAAACATGTAATACGTAACAGTAATAAGAAACAGACCATCAACAAACATGTAATACGTAACAGTAATAAGGAACAGACCATCAACAAACATGTAATACGTAACAGTAATAAGGAACAGACCATCAACAAACATGTAATACGTAACAGTAATAAGGAACATACCATCAACAAACATGTAATACGTAACAGTAATAAGAAACATACCATAAACAAACAGGTAATACGTAACAGTAATAAGGAACAGACCATCAACAAACATGTAATACGTAACAGTAATAAGGAACAGACCATCAACAAACATGTAATACGTAACAGTAATAAGAAACATACCATAAACAAACATGTAATACGTAACAGTAATAAGAAACATACCATAAACAAACAGGTAATATAAAACAGTAATAAGGAACAGACCATCAACAAACATGTAATACGTAACAGTAATAAGAAACATACCATAAACAAACAGGTAATACGTAACAGTAATAAGGAACAGACCATCAACAAACATGTAATACGTAACAGTAATAAGGAACAGACCATCAACAAACATGTAATACGTAACAGTAATAAGGAACAGACCATCAACAAACATGTAATACGTAACAGTAATAAGAAACATACCATAAACAAACAGGTAATATAAAACAGTAATAAGGAACAGACCATCAACAAACATGTAATACGTAACAGTAATAAGAAACATACCATAAACAAACATGTAATACGTAACAGTAATAAGGAACAGACCATCAACAAACATGTAATACGTAACAGTAATAAGAAACATACCATAAACAAACATGTAATACGTAACAGTAATAAGAAACATACCATAAACAAACAGGTAATATAAAACAGTAATAAGGAACAGACCATCAACAAACATGTAATACGTAACAGTAATAAGAAACATACCATAAACAAACAGGTAATACGTAACAGTAATAAGGAACAGACCATCAACAAACATGTAATACGTAACAGTAATAAGGAACAGACCATCAACAAACATGTAATACGTAACAGTAATAAGGAACAGACCATCAACAAACATGTAATACGTAACAGTAATAAGGAACAGACCATCAACAAACATGTAATACGTAACAGTAATAAGGAACAGACCATCAACAAACATGTAATACGTAACAGTAATAAGAAACATACCATAAACAAACAGGTAATACGTAACAGTAATAAGGAACAGACCATCAACAAACATGTAATACGTAACAGTAATAAGGAACAGACCATCAACAAACATGTAATACGTAACAGTAATAAGAAACATACCATAAACAAACAGGTAATACGTAACAGTAATAAGGAACAGACCATCAACAAACATGTAATACGTAACAGTAATAAGGAACAGACCATCAACAAACATGTAATACGTAACAGTAATAAGGAACAGACCATCAACAAACATGTAATACGTAACAGTAATAAGGAACAGACCATCAACAAACATGTAATACGTAACAGTAATAAGGAACAGACCATCAACAAACATGTAATACGTAACAGTAATAAGGAACAGACCATCAACAAACATGTAATACGTAACAGTAATAAGGAACAGACCATCAACAAACATGTAATACGTAACAGTAATAAGAAACATACCATAAACAAACAGGTAATATAAAACAGTAATAAGAAACGAAACAGACCATAGACAAACATATAATTTGAAACAGTAATAAGAAACAGACCATAGACAAACAGGTAAGATGAAAGAGTAATTAGAAACATATAGACACACGTGTTATATTAAACAGTAATGAGAAACAGATCATCGACAAATGGGTAATATGAAACAGTAATGATAAACATACCATAGACAAAAAATGTAATATGAAATAGTAATAAGAAACATACCATAGACAAACAGGTTATATGAAAAATTATAAGAAATATACCGAACTCCAAGGTAAATTCCAAAAGAGGAAGTCCATAAAAGCTGACAAAATCAAGCGTTATCAACCAACGGAACGAGTGAAAAACAACTGCATATTCCTGACTTGGTTCAGGCATTTTCCAAGGAAAGTGATAGGTTAAACCTGGTTTCATAGCTACATAAAACACAACTGACTTAAAAAATAGAAAAAAAAACACAAACACACAAACACATCTAACAAATTTAACAAAGACGCAAACAAAAAGATTATTGTAGTTGATAGTAAATTGACAAAGACGCCGATAAAAACGTTTTGAAGCTGATTTTTCATATAAACCGTATATAGTATACACCGTCTCGATAAAGTATAAATTAAGTAAAGTATAAATACAAGGGTAAACAAAATGGAAACAACACTGTAGATCCTCTTATGTCCGAATCGCACCTCAGGACCCACCTGCACCAGGAACGCCCAAAGTCAAAAACCTGATAGGGGGATGCATAAATACCGAGTCACGTCAAAAGTCATACGACCAAAAGAACATATACCACGGAGACAACTAAAGGGAAAACTGTAAAGTATATAAAACAATTCACAACCTCAGCACCTAGAATCTATAACTCAAGACCATCTTGTATTAACTGTAATAACAAACAGATCATAGACAACAAGCTTATATGAAACGGTTTTTAGACAGAAATGTAAAGTTATATGAAACGGTTTACTCGTATGATAATTATGAGGTGCGGATGTAGTCCAAATTATTGTATTGTTGGAGCTCCTGAACATTTAAGGACCTCTTTAATTTGAATACAGGATATTCATGAATGATTGAGGAACCACTGAAATATATCAGGACCTCATAATTTGATTTAAGGATATCCTTATATCGAATTGTGGAAGTCTTGAAAAAATAGTGAAATTCCATAAATATTTTAGGATATCATGAAAATTAAATGTGATCCTAAAATATATAATCATGGAGCTCCATAAAAATTCAAGATATCCTGAAATATTCAAGGACCTCCCAAAATAAAGCAATTTTAACCAATTATTTATTGAGATCCTGAAATATTTCAGGATATACTGAAGTCGAGTTATGGAGGTCTTGTAATATTTCAGAACATACTGAAGTTGAGTTATGGAGGTCTTGATATATTTCAGGATATATTGAATTAGAATTATGGAGGTCCTGCAATACTCCAGAAAGTCCTATATGATTCATTGATATTCTGAATTCGAATTATGGTTGTTTGGAAATAATTGGAAGAGCCCCTTAAATACAATAGTTTTGACTAATACCGGCTCTTTAAGATAATACTGACTACTCTTAGTGATATAAGTCATCTGTTTCAAATAATGTTATCTTTTTTTATTTTTAAATTTTCCTTCTAAAAATGGTAAAGTAGATGACGATGAGATTGGATCAAGTTCCTTTGTACATTCACATGTATTTTTTTATATTAAAGACACTTTTGAAAAAGTGTGTTCGTATCTTAGGTGTACAAATTATATACATGTATATAGTTCAATTAAGGATAAATCAAAAAATTGAAATTGATAATTGTTATTATGTCATGTTTTCAATATGTTACTTTTAGATAATTTTCTAAATTTAAATATTATGATTGATTGATTGATTGATTGGTGTTTAACCTCTATAGGCAATTGCACAGCGGTCAGGTTTTATTGGTGGAAGAAGCCTGAGTGCCCGGAAAAAACCACCGACCTTCAGTAGGAAAACTGATTATCCAAGTCAATCAAGATTCGAGTCGAACGCACCTGCCAAATACGGGGTTGACAGGCTAGTGATACAGTTGTTAAACTACTTAGACTACTCGACCACACAGACCCTATATAAAATTATGAATAACACATTCACTATTAGAAACTAATAGACAAGTCCCCATTCCAATAATGGTTGTATCATTTAATTACCCAGAAATTAAGGAAAATTAAAAAAAAAAAATTTACCATCCACCTAGGCTTATTTTACTCAAGTTAATATTTTAGGTTTTAGTACTTCCGTTTACTCTGTAACAAGTAAAGCTACATACAAAAAGGTTTCAAAAATAAATTTCATATCGTCAGACTTAATTGTGCATGATTTTTAACAGGACTTTCTAAGGAAAATATCGGTTATTAATTTATTGATCTACGACGGGCAAATTTAGAAATGTTGTTTCCTGTGACTAAATGAAGGTCATTTTCGATTTTCACGATTTTAGCATTTATCATTGTTGAGTTCACTACAAACCAGTAAAAGTCCGAAATGGTCTATATCTGTACTCCACTGTACTGATTTTACTTGACCAGTCTGAATTGGTCTGAAATTTAACTGATGTTACACGACTGTAGTCTAAACCATACTTAACAGTCTGAACTTGCACTTTACTCGGCCTTTACTCGACCAGTACTTAACCATTTTATACGTGTCTGAACCATACTCGACCAAGTCGTAACCATTCTTGACCAAGTCTGAACCATACGCGACCTAGTCTGAACCATACTCAACCTAGATTGAACCAAACTCGACCAAGTCTTAACAAACGTAGAGATATTTCTGTATCTATCTATTGTATTTCATCAATTCAGATTTTTTATTAACAACAGTTAATGTATTTAAAATAGCACTGAAACCAAATTTTCACAATAAACATAATATAACCAACACCATATTCATCAACTCTTATATATATATATATACAATGTATATCACATCTAAAAAAAAAAAAAAAAACAAGATGATCAAAGGAAGTGATTTCTAGTCGGATCAAAACAACATCATATAATGAATTAAGTTTTAGGTTTAATGAATTTTTATATACATGATCATGTTCACACATTGCATTATGTACATCAAAAATACTAGAACTTTCCACCATTATCAAAATATCTTAAATGGTATTCAAAATATTTTAAATGTTTCAGATATATTCTATGGTTACTGGAAAACTTTCAACACCAACTTAATCCTGGTATAAATTTATGGCGTCAGTCAAGTTTAGTTAATAACGCAATGAACAGATTTTTTTTTTATATTGTATATAAACATCTTGATAAATTTAAAAAATGATACATTTGTTTTGTAAAACCAAGAATTTAATATTATAGAACTTCCATAGCAATCCTTGATAACCTTTTAAAAAGGAATTGTTTTCCAAAGTTGCAGTAAAAATTTAGGTTGATTAATTAAGTTTTGTCAAAATTAAAGACATGACATACAAGAAGCACCTTAATAAGGTTTAATTACCTCAGTACAGGTGTGTTTTACAGGTAAAAAGAAAATCATATTTTCTTTTAACTCGTGTATTATTTTCTAGTGAATTCAAAAGGCCTTGTGATTTAAGTTTTACAGGATATTGTTTAATTTTCAAAAGATGTTATTTAAAATTTTGTAATCTCTTACCAGGTGTGCTCTATTTAATGAGTGTGCCCTATCAGGAGGAATTACTTTAAAGTGTACCTTGTCAGAAGAACAATTCTAATCATTTTTTAATTTTTATCCCTTTTAGATATATATATATACGTCTAAACATGTGACAACTTTAGAAAGACATTGTCCATCGGATAACCCGTAGTTATACAGGGCTAACACCATAATATATATATATATATATATAATTTGTCTCAAATTTAGCCCAACAAGGTTAGATCTGTAAAGTTGCGTTCGCAGATTTTTGTTCTTCCCTCATCGGGATTTGAACCCTTGCTTCTGTGACATCTCCGCCTGCACTATGTCCAGCGCCCTAGACCATTCGACCAACTAGGCTGTATGAAAATATAGCTTTCGTTAGTCGAGTAATGCCGTTCCGGTTTTATCTAGGTCTGTAACACAGTACATGCTATATGGCAAGTAGGATGGTATATCTTTCAGATCAGCTATGTTTTGTCCGTCGTAAAGGCTGATAATGTAATTACCATGCCGTCACATCAAATTATAATTTTATTTTTATTTTTATATATGGATTCAGACTGAAAAAAATAGATCGAGAGCTGGTCGAGGATTGGTCGAGTTCAGATCGAGAATGGGTTAAGACTGGTCAAGTAATAGTTTAATTTAGAAATGTTGTTTCCTGTGACTAAATGAAGGTCATTTTCGATTTTCACGATTTTAGCATTTATCATTGTTGAGTTCACTACAAACCAGTAAAAGTCCGAAATGGTCTATATCTGTACTCCACTGTACTGATTTTACTTGACCAGTCTGAATTGGTCTGAAATTTAACTGATGTTACACGACTGTAGTCTAAACCATACTTAACAGTCTGAACTTGCACTTTACTCGGCCTTTACTCGACCAGTACTTAACCATTTTATACGTGTCTGAACCATACTCGACCAAGTCGTAACCATTCTTGACCAAGTCTGAACCATACGCGACCTAGTCTGAACCATACTCAACCTAGATTGAACCAAACTCGACCAAGTCTTAACAAACGTAGAGATATTTCTGTATCTATCTATTGTATTTCATCAATTCAGATTTTTTATTAACAACAGTTAATGTATTTAAAATAGCACTGAAACCAAATTTTCACAATAAACATAATATAACCAACACCATATTCATCAACTCTTATATATATATATATACAATGTATATCACATCTAAAAAAAAAAAACAAGATGATCAAAGGAAGTGATTTCTAGTCGGATCAAAACAACATCATATAATGAATTAAGTTTTAGGTTTAATGAATTTTTATATACATGATCATGTTCACACATTGCATTATGTACATCAAAAATACTAGAACTTTCCACCATTATCAATATATCTTAAATGGTATTCAAAATATTTTAAATGTTTCAGATATATTCTATGGTTACTGGAAAACTTTCAACACCAACTTAATCCTGGTATAAATTTATGGCGTCAGTCAAGTTTAGTTAATAACGCAATGAACAGATTTTTTTTATATTGTATATAAACATCTTGATAAATTTAAAAAATGATACATTTGTTTTGTAAAACCAAGAATTTAATAATATAGAACTTCCATAGCAATCCTTGATAACCTTTTAAAAAAGGAATTGTTTTCCAAAGTTGCAGTAAAAATTTAGGTTGATTAATTAAGTTTTGTCAAAATTAAAGACATGACATACAAGAAGACCTTAATAAGGTTTAATTACCTCAGTACAGGTGTGTTTTACAGGTAACAAGAAAATCATATTTTTCTTTTAACTCGTGTATTATTTTTCTAGTGAATTCCAAAGGCCTTGTGATTTAAGTTTTACAGGATATTGTTTAATTTTCAAAAGATGTTATTTAAAATTTTGTAATCTCTTACCAGGTGTGCTCTATTTAATGAGTGTGCCCCTATCAGGAGGAATTACTTTAAAGTGTACCCCTTGTCAGAAGAACAATTCTAATCATTTTTTAATTTTTATCCCTTTTAGATATATATATATACGTCTAAACATGTGACAACTTTAGAAAGACATTGTCCATCGGATAACCCGTAGTTATACAGGGCTAACACCATAATATATATATATATATATAATTTGTCTCAAATTTAGCCCAACAAGGTTAGATCTGTAAATTTGCGTTCGCAGATTTTTGTTCTTCCCTCATCGGGATTTGAACCCTTGCTTCTGTGACATCTCCGCCTGCACTATGTCCAGCGCCCTAGACCATTCGACCAACTAGGCTGTATGAAAATATAGCTTTCGTTAGTCGAGTAATGCCGTTCCGGTTTTATCTAGGTCTGTAACACAGTACATGCTATATGGCAAGTAGGATGGTATATCTTTCAGATCAGCTATGTTTTGTCCGTCGTAAAGGCTGATAATGTAATTACCATGCCGTCACATCAAATTATAATTTTATTTTTATTTTTATATATGGATTCAGACTGAAAAAAATAGATCGAGAGCTGGTCGAGTTGGTCGAGTTCAGATCGAGAATGGGTTAAGACTGGTCAAGTAATAGTTTAAACTTTTTTAATGGCATAGATAAGGGTCAAGTACAAATCAGTACAGTCGAGTATGGTTAAGATTGGGGTCGAGTAATATCGAGTAAAATTCAGTCCAATTCAGACTGGTCGAGTAAAAATCAGTACAGTCGAGTACAGATATAGGCCATTTCAGAATTTTATTGGTTTGTAGTGGTTGTAGACATTTAAGTAACGAAAAGTGATACTTAGAGCGTTGTCTATGCAATAACTTGAAAACTCTTTGACAAAATCTTGGTAATTACATTATCATCCTTTACATCTTTTATTTTTGCTTATGTATTTTGTCTATAGAGTGTCTATATGCCATTTTGTTGTTCTTTGTTTAAGTAGTTATTTGTTTTTTAAAGTGATTAAGAATATAACACAATGTTGACTGCTGTACCCCAATTTTTGACATTTTTACCTATTATGTCTGTTTTTTTGCTCACACATTGTTGTCAATATATAATGGAATTCTATATGACTGTCATACAAGTGAGTAGTTTAGCTAGCTATAAAACCAGGTTTAATCAACCATTTTCTACATAAGGAAATTCCTGTACCAAGTCAGGAATATGACAGTTGTTTTCCATTCGTTGGTGTGTTTGAGCTTTTGATTTTACCATTTGATAAGGGACTTCCCGTTTTAAATTTTCCTTGGAGTTCGGTATTTTTGCAATTTTACTATTTAGATATGTTGTTTCCTGTGAGTAAATGAAGGTCAAGTTCGACTTTTCACGATTTTAGCATTTATCTTTGTTGAGTTGTAGACCTTTAAGTAGCGACAGTTTTTTAAAGCATTTTCACCTCCATTATGTAAGTATGCCCCTCATTCCATATGACTGCAATGACCGTGAAAGGACCTATATCACGGAAATTATATAACAATGAGTAAAAATATTTATTAATGGGTCATAGATATTCATCTTCTGTTCCGTTGTCTATAAAAGTTAAGCACCTATCTTATTATCTAATTATTATGAATGACTGATGTCGCCAACATCTAATTAAGTTGTCAATTGTATATCTGATAGCTGGAACATTTATAAATGAGTTATGATTTTCCTATGAATGATATGTATGGATAGAGATGTGAGACACCCCATACCTTTTAAGAAATGTTAAACTTGTGCTCCTTTATCTTATAGTCCGGAAGTGGATTTGGCAGTTCTGTTGCTTTTGATGATATAAATGGTGATGGATTAGATGACCTCCTAGTAGGAGCACCTCTACAGTATAACAATGTATTAGATTCAGGAGTAGTACATATATACTATGGTGACAAAGACGTAAGTACCTCCTCAGTGTGGGAATTTGTTAGTGTGAGCACCTCTACAGTATAACAGTGTATTGGATTCAGGAGTAGTGCATATATACTATGGTAACAAAGATGTAAGCACCTCCACAATATAAGGGTATTTAAGTGCGAGCACCTCTACAGTATAACAATATATAAGTTTCAGAAGTAGTACATATATACCATGGTGACAAAAATGTTAGTACCTCCTCAATATTGGAATATGTTAGTGCGAGCACCTCTACAGTATAACAGTGTATTAGATTCAGGAGTAGTACATATATACGATGGTAACAAAGATGTAAGTACCTCCTCAACATGGGGATATGTTAGTGCGAACACCTCTACAGTATAACAATGTATTAGAATCAGGAGTAGTACATATATACTATGGTGACAAAGGTGTAAGTACCTCCTCAATATAGGGATATTTGAGTGCGAGCACCTGTACAGTATAACAATGTATTAGATTCAGGAGTAGTACATATATACTATGGTGACACAGATGTAAGTACCTCCTCAATATGGGATATGTTAGTGCGAGCACCTCTACAGTATAACAATGTATTAGAATCAGGAGTAGTACATATATACTATGGTGACAAAGATGTAAGTACCTCCTCAGTATGGGAATTTGTTAGTGTGAGCACCTCTACAGTATATCAATGTATAAGTTTCAGAAGTAGTACATATATACTACGGTGACAAAGATGTAAGTACCTCCTCAATATGGGGATATGTTAGTGCGAGCACCTCTACGTATAACAGTGTATTAGATTTAGGA
Source organism: Mytilus coruscus (assembly GCA_017311375.1). Lineage (NCBI taxonomy): Eukaryota > Metazoa > Mollusca > Bivalvia > Mytilida > Mytilidae > Mytilus > Mytilus coruscus. The sequence continues at coordinate 608,795 of CM029596.1, read as the reverse complement.
GTAGTACATATATACTATGGTGACAAAGATGTAAGTACCTCTACAATATGGGGATATGTTAGTGCGAGCACCTCTACAGTATAACAGTATACTAGATTCAGGAGTAGTACATATATACTATGGTAACAAAGATGTGATTACCTCTACAATATGGGGATATTTGAGTGCGAGCACCTCTACAGTATAACAGTGTGCATATATACTATGGTAACAAAGATGTGATTACCTCTACAATATGGGGATATTTGAGTGCGAGCACCTCTACAGTATAACAGTGTGTTAGATTCAGGAGTAGTACATATATACTATGGTAACACAGATGTAAGTACCTCTACAATATGGGGATATGTTAGTGCGAGCACCTCTACAGTATAACAGTATATTAGATTAAGGAGTAGTACATATATACTATGGCAACAAAGATGTAAGTACCTCCAAAATATGGGGATATTTGAGTGCGAGCACCTCTACAGTATAACAGTGTATTAGATTCAGGAGTAGTACATATATACTATGGTGACACAGATGTAAGTACCTCCTCAATATGGGGATATGTTAGTGCGAGCACCTCTACAGTATAACAGTCCAGTACATCTATAGTATAAGTTTATTAGATTCCGGAGTAGTACATATTTACTATGGTCACAAAGATGTAAGTACCTCCTCAATATGAGAATATGTTAGTGCGAGTACCTCTACAGTATAACAGTGTATTAGATTCAGGAGTATGTTCATTCATTTATCGTCATAAAAAGCTTCACATATGTGTTGCAGCTGATATTTTAAACATTTGTCCTGCTCTGAATTTTGTTAAAAAATGTCTATCCCATTTTTCAGTTTCGATAATGACTTAAATTACTCAATATGGGGATATGTTAGTGCGAGCACCTCTACAGTATAACAGTCCAGTACATCTATAGTATAAGTTTATTAGATTCCGGAGTAGTACATAGATACAAGAAGATGTGGTATGAGTGCCAATGAGACAACTCTCCATCCAAGTCAAAATTTATAAATGTAAACCATTATAGGTCAAAGTACGGTCTTCAACACGGAGCCTAGGCTCACACCGAACAGTAAGCTATAAAGGGCCCCAAAAATTACTAGTGTAAAACCATTCAAACGGGAAAACCAACGGTCTAATCTATATAAAAACGAGAAACGAGAAACACTTATGAACCACATCAACAAACGACAACTACTGAACATCAGATTCCTGACTTAGGACAGGTGCAAACAAATGCAGCGGGTTTAAACGTTTTAATGGTACCAAACCTTCACCCTTTTTCTGAAACAATAGTGTAACATCACAACATAGAAAGACACACTATAAAATATCAACTGAAATAGCTTAACTCAATCAAAGGTGTACTAAATATTTACTATGGTCACAAAGATGAAGTATAGCCAAAAAGGAAAGTTTGAAAAAAAAAACGCATCGATTTGGTCCGTTTTATTTTACAAGAGCAAAACTTGCATTATTTGTTTTGACATATATATGTATATATTGATACACAACTGAATGGATTATAAAGGTTTAAGCTGTGTTTAGCAATATTTGACAAATATTTTTTTTTCTTACGTACCTTAGTCAAATAATTACTAATATTTTTAGTGTTTCGTATATTATTTTTTCGACATTTTGCACCAAAATATCCTTATATGTAGCTTATTTATCATCTATGTGTCCCTCATGCACATCTCACCTTGCTAAACGACGCTTTGTCAATGAAATGATACGCGACCTAACGCAAGAAAAATTATGGTCAGAAAATTGGGCAGGTTTATTATCTCTTGTTATTTTCCGCTAGCGGTAGTTGAAGAGTCTTATTAGCATATTTGCAACAAGAAAAAACCAACAACAAAAAATCACTTCATGTATGCTACTAACTTAATTAAAATGCATTATGGATTAATAAAAAAAATCTTGTCTTGAATGTGACAATCCGTTTGCAACTTTGCTAAGATAAATGTTTTATTTCGCCGATAACCTTTGTTAAAACACAGAAAAAAGCAAATAACAAAAATAGCGAACTCCAAGGAAAATCCAAAACGGAATGTCCCTCATCAAATATCAAAATCAAAAGCTCAAACACATCAAACGAATGGAAAAAAAAACTGTCATATCCCTTACTTGGCACAGGCATTTCCTTATGTAGAAAAAATGGTGGATTAAACCTGGTTGTATAGCTAGCTAAACCTCTAACTTGTATGACAGTCGCATAAAATTCCATTATATGACAATAATGTGTGAACAAAACAAACAGATATAATAGGTAACAAGAATATGTCCATATATGTACACGGATGCCCCACTCGCACTATCATTTTCTATGTTCAGTGGACCGTGAATCTGGGGGTCAAAACTCTAATTTGGCATTAAATTAGAAAGATCATATCATAGGGAACATGTGTACTAAGTTTCAAGTTGATTGGACTTCAACTTCATCAAAAACTACCTTGACCAAAATCTTTAACCTGAAGCGACCAAAAACTTTAACCTGAAGCGGGACAGACGGACGAACGGACGGACGGACGGACGGACGAACGAACGGACGCACAGACCGAAAACATAATTCCCCTAGGTGGGGCATAAAAATTTCAAAAATAGGGGTACAGCAGTCAACATTGTGTTATAATCTTAATAACTATAAAAACAAACAGAAATGAGTTTAGAATGTGTCATAGCTAAGTTGACATGTTAGCAACTAAGCTTATATAAAGTAGGCAAACCAATTTACATCAATATTCCTGGTATCATAGACTTTAATATCAAATATTTATAAACAGGCTATTCAAACTTCATCAATATTCCTGGAATCATAGACTTTGATATCAATTGTTTGTAAGTAGGCTATTCAATCTACATCAATATTCCTGGTATCATAGACTTTAATATCAAATATTTATAAGTAGGCTATTTAATCTACATCAATATTCCTGGAATCATAGACTTTGATATCAATTGTTTGTAAGTAGGCTATTCAATCGACATCTATATTCTTTGAATCATAGACTTTGGCATCAATTGTTTGTAAGTAGGCTTTTCAATCTTCATTAATATACCTGGAATCATATACTTTATCAATTGTTTGTAAGTAGGCTATTCAATCTACATCAATATTCTTTCAATCATTTAATTTGATATCAATTGTTTGTTAGAAAGTAATTCAATACACATAACTATTCTTTAAATCATATCATTTGATATCAATTGTTTGTTAGTAGGATATTCAATCTACGTCAATATTATTGGTATCATAGACTTTGATATCAATTGTTTATAAGTAGGCTATTCAATCTACAGCAGTATTCTTTGAATCATAGACTTTGATATCAATTGTTTGTAAGTAGGCTATTCAATCTACATTAATATTCTTTGAATTATAGACTTTGGTATTAATTGTTTGTAAGTAGGATATTCAATCTACATCAATATTCTTTGAATCATAGACTTTGATATCAATTGTTTGTAAGTAGGCTATTCAATCTTCATCAATATTCCTGGTATCATAGACTTTGGTATCAATTGTTTGTAAGTAGGCTATTCAATCTTCATCAATATTCCTGGTATCATAGACTTTGATATCAATTGTTTGTATGTAGGCTATTCAATCTTCATCAATATTCCTGGAATCATAGACTTTGGTATTAATTGTTTGTAAGTAGGATATTCAATATCAATATTCTTTGAATCATAGACTTTGATATCAATTGTTTGTATGTAGGCTATTCAATCTTCATCAATATTCCTGGAATCATAGACTTTGGTATCAATTGTTTGTAAGTAGGCTATTCAATCTACGTCAATATTCTTTGAATCATATTATTTGATATCAATTGTTGTGTAAGTAGGCTATTCAATTTACATAAATATTCTTTGAATCATATAATTTGATATCAATTCTTTATAAGTAGGCTATTCAATCTTCATCAATATTCCTGGTATCAATTGTTTGTAAGTAGGCTATTCAATCTACATCAATATTCTTTGAATCATATAATTTGATATCAATTGTTCGTAATTGGGCTATTCAATCTTCATCAATATTCCTGGTATCAATTGTTTGTAAGTAGGCTATTCAATCTACATCAATATTCCTGGTATCAATTGTTTGTAAGTAGGCTATTCATTCTACATCAATATTCTTTGAATCATATAATTTGATATCAATTGTTTGTAAGTAGGCTATTCAATCTTCATCAATATTCCTGGAATCATAGACTTTGATATCAATTGTTTGTAAGTAGGCTATTCAATCTACATCAATATTCTTTGAATCATATAATTTGATATCAATTGTTTGTATGTAGGCTATTCAATCTTCATCAATATTCCTGGAATCATAGACTTTGATATCAATTGTTTGTAAGTAGGCTATTCAATCTACATCAATATTCTTTGAATCATATAATTTGATATCAATTGTTCGTAATTGGGCTATTCAATCTTCATCAATATTCCTGGTATCAATTGTTTGTAAGTAGGCTATTCAATCTACATCAATATTCCTGGTGTCAATTGTTTGTAAGTAGGCTATTCATTCTACATCAATATTCTTTGAATCATATAATTTGATATCAATTGTTTGTAAGTAGGCTATTCAATCTTCATCAATATTCCTGGAATCATAGACTTTGATATCAATTGTTTGTAAGTAGGCTATTCAATCTACATCAATATTCTTTGAATCATATAATTTGATATCAATTGTTCGTAATTGGGCTATTCAATCTTCATCAATATTCCTGGTATCAATTGTTTGTAAGTAGGCTATTCAATCTACATCAATATTCCTGGTATCAATTGTTTGTAAGTAGGCTATTCATTCTACATCAATATTCTTTGAATCATATAATTTGATATCAATTGTTTGTAAGTAGGCTATTCAATCTTCATCAATATTCCTGGAATCATAGACTTTGATATCAATTGTTTGTAAGTAGGCTATTCAATCTACATCAATATTCTTTGAATCATATAATTTGATATCAATTGTTTGTATGTAAGCTATTCAATCTTCATCAATATTCCTGGAATCATAGAATTTGATATCAATTGTTTGTAAGTAGGCTATTCAATCTACATCAATATTCTTTGAATCATATAATTTGATATCAATTGTTAGTAAGTAGGCTATTCAATCTACATCAATATTCTTTGAATCATATAATTTGATATCAATTGTTCGTAATTGGGCTATTCAATCTTCATCAATATTCCTGGTATCAATTGTTTGTAAGTAGGCTATTCAATCTACATCAATATTCCTGGTATCAATTGTTTGTAAGTAGGCTATTCATTCTACATCAATATTCTTTGAATCATATAATTTGATATCAATTGTTTGTAAGTAGGCTATTCAATCTACATAAATATTCTTTGAATCATATAATTTGACATCAATTCTTTATAAGTAGGCTATTCATTCTACATCAATATTCCTGGAATGAATAAATTTAGTGTCAATTGGGCATAAGTAGGCTATTCAATCTACAGGAATATTCCTGGAATTATAGAATTTTTTATCATATGGATTCAAATGTTTTTCTTCACGTTATGCTCCGAATCCTGATGGTTGCAATCACAGAAAATACATCATGTATACTTGACTTTGGTTAAATATAGCTGATTCATACAATTATATTCAATTTTTAACAGGAAAATGTTCTTCTGAGAATAAGTCGAAAAGAATTACAAGGACATTCAGAATGGGGACGATTTGGTACAGCACTGCAGTGTATCGGAGATATAAATAAGGATGGGTATAATGGTACGTATATAAGAATGGGGACAGTTTGGTACAGCAATGCAATATATCAAAAATTTAATCAAGGATGGATATAAAGGCACGTATGTCAAAATGTGGACGGTCCTGTACTTGTTGTATCAGAGAAAAAAATGATATAAGGGTACGTATGTCAGAATGGGGACGAGTTGGCACAGCACTGTAGTTTACCCGCAGATAAGCAAGGGAATAAATATATACGAGATAGTATGTCAAAATAGGGATACAGCACTGCGGCGTTTCGAAAACATACTTTAAACTTTGATTATTGGAAATATGTTTTGTTTTCCTTTCAGTTTAGTGCTAAATACCTTGTTTGTACCATATTCCACAGGTGCGAGACGAGATCTGTTTACTATATTTATTTATCTTACCGCCTATACATTTCTAGGAATTACATTGGTTAAACACGTCGAGACCCTGTACATTTAATAAAGGGGTTAGTGGGTGTCTTTTATATTAATATTGGGTTAGTAGCAGTGTTACGTACCTTTGTAAAAATAACATGACGTTGAAGAAAAATCTGAAACGTTTCGTCCAAACAACAAATGAAGAAATTGATGATGAACGACCGAAAATAAATGCAGAAAACATATTAAAGCTAACGAGTGGTTACTGTTGCCATTTGTTTTTGTATAGACCAATGGAAGTAGGTTCTTAATATTGAAAACGTTATCACTTTGATAGGCCACTAGTTTAAATGTAACTCGAATGATTCAGCGCCCTCTATCGGCCAGTGTCCTCTCGATCGACCGTGAGTCGGAATATAACGTCTTGATTAGTCGGTTAGTTTAAATGCCACATGTTAAGATAGTCGATAAGATAAATTCGTTACACAGTGTAATTCGCTCTCACCCCATATGGAATTTACTGACCCCATATTTATATAGTATTAGGTCACTAGCACACTGTTTAACTAATAATATTCAAGCACCATTTGTGTCTTCATAAGAAATTACTAGGAATAGTTTTTCATAAACGGTTGATTGAACCTTCTCGTACTTTACACTGATCGAAAGATATATTTTTGTCTTTATATGAGGCATAAATGAAGAATTGAGGCCAAGCAATAAAAATGTTCTGGTTTACGAGTTTTGAAAAATATACCCTACATTGTCAATATAAAAAAAAACTGTCGTTCGTCTGACTGGGAGCTTTTCGGCCATACAAATACTGATGTTGACTTCACCGCCTTGTTAACAAGGGCACTACTTAAAATAAACATAATTTAACAGGGATCCTCCTTTCATAGTCCTCCCGTTTTCGATCTTTTACCATTGCACATTGATTTTTTCTCTTTCAGTATCCAGCAACCTCTTGTTATGATTGAATTAATTGTAATAAGTTATCTGATTGACGAAATTGATTTTAATAAAATAAAAAAAATGATTTTAAGATCTCTTGTTTCATTTAATTGATTCAACACACGGTCAAATACTGACGGAGAAAAGTGATTGAAATGGTATAAAGATTGGCTTCCCGCATAAACAAGCAGATGTGGGTCATCGTTAAAATTTCAAAGAATATTTTCTTTCTGCTAGCTGTGTCAATGAAATGTGGGTCACGGTTAATATTTCAAAGAATAAATTCTTTCCACCAATAGTGTCAATGAGATATGGTTTACGGTTAATATTGCCTGTCGCGTATACGTACATGTTCACTAGCCTATGTCATATTTGTACATTTATGCCCAGGTCATCTCAAAAAGTCTATGTCTTTAACGTCATATTTACCCACGTTATCTTCACTAGCCTATGGCATATTCGTACATTTATGCCCAAGTTATTTCAAGTAGCCTATGGTGTTCATGTTTGTGTCCAACGTTAATGTTTGTACAAGTTTTGATTTTTATGCCACCAACCGTAGGCAATTGGAGCATTAAATGTTACCCTTGACCGTCCTTCCATCCTTCAGTCCATCTTTCTGTCCTTCCGTCCATCCGTCCTTTCGTGTGTCCATCTTTCCGTCCGTCCGTCCAATTTTTGTTTCAACACTCTAAATTAATTTTTCCTCGTCGAAATATTATGAAACTAATACATAATGCTAAGAACCAAAACTTGCAGATAGAGCTCGAATTTGGGCAGTGATTCACTTATCGTTCAAGAGTTATGCCCTTCATAACTTGCAAAATTGCTTTTTTTTCGTTTCCGCACTCTAAAAGGCGAAAGGTACCCAAGGGACATTCAAACTCATAAGTCGAAAATAAACTGACAACGCCATGGCTAAAAAAGAAAAATACCAACAGACAAACAGACAAACAACAGTACACAAAACACAATATAGAAAACTAAAGACTGAGCAACACGAACCCCACCAAAAACTGGGGTGATCTCAGGTGCTCCGGAAGGGTAAACAGATCCTGCTCCACATGTGGCACCCGTGAAAGAGTTTGGGCAGTGAGTCATTTATTATTCTAGAGTTATGCCCCTTTATAACTTGGAAAATTGCAATTTATTTCGTTTCCACACTTAACTTAAGCAACTACAACACGCAGACAGAGTTAGAATTTGGGCAGTGAGTAATTTACTGTTCGAGATTTGTGCCCCTTTTTAACTTGGAAAATTGTAAAGCTTGAGCGGGGGCATTCATGTCCTCAGACACATTCTTCTTTTATTTAACACACAGCAAAACGCACAGGCAGTTTAAAAGAAGTCCGATGTTAGAATAGATAACAGAAGAAACTTAGCAAAATGACAATGATAAACATAAATTATTAAAAGAACAGAGTTCCAATGTCCCCCGCGTTGCACATATTTTATAAACTGCTGAAATAGATCTTTGATTATCTTGTTAAAGAAAATAAATTACATTTCAAACAGACCTTCAAAGACATTATTTATGAAAATCTGGCAAGAATTGTACACGTGAGAGCGCTAACGAGGCCATTTTCCATTAATTTAATATTTCCAAGGGGCATAACTCTGTAAAAAAAAGTCGATCGGCCACCATTATAGAACTTGTCCGAGATATTGCTGATATTTACCTATAGTATAAGTTTTATAAAAATCTGGCAAGAATTGTACCCGTGAGTGCGCTAACGAGGCCATTTTCCATAAATTTAATATTTCCAAGTGGCATAACTCTTTAAAAAAAAGTCGATCGGCCACCATTATAGCACTTGTCCGAGATATTGATGATATTAACCTATAGTATAAGTTTTATCAAAATCTGGCAAGAATTGTACACGTGAGAGCGCTAACGAGGCCATTTTCCATAAATTTAATATTTCAAAGGGGCATAACTCTTTTTAAAAGTCGATCGGCCACCATTATAGCACTTGTCCGAGATATTGCTGATATTTACCTATAGTATAAGTTTTATAAAAATCTGGAAAGAATTGTACCCGTCAGAGCGTTGACGAGGCCATTCTCCATAAATTTAATATTCCCAAGGGGCAAACTCTTTAAAAAAAAGTCGATCGGCCACCATTATAGAACTTGTCCGAGATATTGCTGATATTAACCTATAGTATAAGTTTTATAAAAATCTGGAAAGAATTGTTCCTGTGAGAGCGCTAACGAGGCCATTTTCCATAAATTTAATATTTCCAAGGGGTATAACTCTTTAAAAAAAAGTCGATCGGCCACCATTATAAAACTTGTCCGAGATATTGCTGATATTAACCTATAGTATAAGTTTTATAAAAATCTGGCAAGTGAGAGCGCTAACAAGACCGGACGGACACACGGACGGACGGACACACGGACGGACGGACGGACGGACGCTCGGTATTTCCATGTCCCCCGCAACGCGTTACGCGGGGGACAACAAAGGACTACTAGCAGTTACTGACATGCCAGCTCCAGACTTCAATAAAACTGTTTTAAAGATTATGTCTTCGTCATATGAAAATCAACAAAATCCCGTTAGGAGTTTAGAATCATGCCATCATAAATTATACGAGAAGAACATAACCCGTATCATGCCAACAACTGGTTTGAGAATAAATGTATTTATTTCCGAAGCAAGGACCTTATGAATGAATCAATATTAATTCTAAAAAATGCCATCTTTAATGACCCGACAACAGTATCGTAACTATATCCCATTGTGAATAAGTCTGTTTAAAGGTTTGGTTAGCTTTTGATGTGAATGACGACATTTTTGTGCTTTATATAGAATATTACCTTAAATGATGGGATATGAAATACCTGAACGTATAAGATTGCTGCACGTTGATTTATATTTACGACTGATGTCCTTTTAGCGATGATAAAATTAAGGAAACGTTTTGACAGTCAAATTTGTGATATCGAAAACCCTGGTGTATTTAGTTTCAGTAATACAGAGATGTCTTTCGTAAATATCAAATACGTTGTTACATACACAAACAAGTTGAGATTTATAAACATCATCCAATGGAACGTCACCATCTAAAACGCATGATTAACAATAGAAAATGCTAAATCATCTGTTTAATCGTAAATTTTAGTACTAAGCTTCCGTTAGAGATATAGATATCAAGATCCAAGGGTAGTGTTCATTGTTAGTATTACCTTTATTTAAAGAAAGTTCAGCAAGATAAATCTCTTTAGTGTACATACTGAAGTCGTCATTATATGAGAGCCAACCTATCATCCAAATATCTAATAGAGTTATTGTATTTTGTACCAGATGTTGTTCCGATGAGTCTTCCATCTACTTACTTGTTTGACTTAGTTATATTCACTAGCCTATGGCGTATATGTACATACATGTCCAAGTTATCTTTACTTGTCTATGACGTATACCTACAAGTTATATGGCGTATTCGTACATGCAAGTCTTAGTTATCTTCACTAGCATATGCCGTATTCGTACATTTATGCTCAGGATTTCTTCACTAGCCTATGGCGTATACGTACATGTTTTCCCAATTTATCTTCACTAGCCTATAGCGTATATTTACATGTTTGGCTGCTAGGTTATCTTCATTAGCCTATGGCGTATACGTACATGTTTGGCTACTAGGTTATCTTCACTAGCATATGGCGTATACTTACATGTTTGTCTAAGTTATCTCCATTGGCCTATAGCGTATACTTACATGTCTGGCTGCTAGGTTATCTTCACTCACCTATGGCGTATACTTACATGTAGATCCATGTTATCTCCACTATCGTATGGTGTATTTGTACATGTTTGACCAGGTTATATTCACTAATATGTGACGTATTTGAACATTTATGCCCAGATTATCTTCAGTGGCCCATGTCGTACATGTACATGTTTGTCCAAGTTATCTTTAGTAGACTATAGTGTATACGTACATGCCTTCAACATTTGTACAATTTTTGGTTGTTCAAATATTTTTGCCACGAGCATCACCGAAGAGACATTCATTGTTGAGGTGCGCATCTGGTGCAGTGTAGTTGGTACCATTGATATTATTATTTGCCTCGGTTATCTGCAATAGACTATGACGTATACGTTTATGTATGGCAAAGAATTCTCCTTTAGTCTATGACTGTACGTACATGTATATATAAGCGTTGAGGTGTTCATTATGGTGGTTTCATGAAAATAGGTATATTTTCAGAAGTTTAACAGTTTATTAGAGATAAGGTAACCATAACAGTTTATCAGTTTTCTCAACTGACTAAAGCCATTTCAACACTGCCACAAATCTAACAAGTCCACGAGTGTTACCGAACACTGTCATAGATCCAACAAGTCCACGATTATTACCGAACACTGCCACAGATCCAACAAGTCCATGATTATTACCAAACATTGCCTCAGATCCAACAACTCCACGATTATTACCGAACACTGCCACAGATCCAACAAGTCCACGATTATCACCGAACTACCACAAATCCAACAAGTCCATGAGTATTACCGAACTGCCACAAATCCAACAAGTTTACGAGTATTACCGAACTGGCACAGATCCAACAAGTCAACGAGTGTTACCAAACTGCCACAGATCCACCAAGTCCACGAGTATTACCGAACATTGCCACAGATCCAACAAGTCCATGAATATTACCGAACATTGCCACAGACCCAACAAGTCCACGAGTATTACTGAACTGCCACATGTCCAACAAGTCCACGAGTATTACCGAACACTGCCACAGATCCAAAAAGTCCACGATTATTACCGAATTGCCACAGATCAGCAAGTCCAGGAGTATTACCGAACTGCCACATATCGTACAAGTCTATGAGTATTACCGAACTGCGACATATCCAACAAGTCCACGAGTATTACCGAACACTGCCACAGATCCAACAAGTCCACGATTATAACCGAACTGCCATATACCCAACAAGTCCACGAATATGACCGAACTGCCACAAATCCAACAAGTCCACGAGTATTACCGTTGTCATCATGTTCCTGGCTTTGACGCAAACTACTAGATATGATTATAAATTTGTTTATCAGTTAGAATTAAGAAGATCCGTATCTCGTGCTCGCACCTTGTGTCACGTTAGTTTATGTAAATGCAAGCTAATTAAAATCCATAGATTTTTTAATTATTTGCCAAAATTTAGATAATATCATGCTCTTTTCAAAAATATAGAAAAACTTATGGGTCACTAGGATTCTTTTCATGCTACTGGTTGTGCAAAATTGTCAGATTTCGTATAGATTATGCATAGAAACTCCTATTTTGAAAGAGAACTAAACTATAGAGTTTAAAGATAAAAAAATGAGAAGATAGCTCTTATAATGTGCTTTCAGAAAAAAAAAAAAAAAAAAAAAAAAATGGGTTCACGGAACTCGTTTTTTTGCTACAAAACAAAATAGGTAAATTCATAACTCATTCTTTTTCCTTTATGAAAATAAGTTTATCTGAGTTATCTCCCCTTAAATGGCAAGTCCATGTTGTAAAAAAAATCATAAAAATATTATTTTCTTCATATTTTTGAAAAGTTTTACAAATGAATCAAATTCTTCTCTCAAAATTTGCCCATTTCATTTAAGATCTAGACGGATTGTTTCCTGCCATTTTACAATTTAAGATGGCGGAAGACAACCGATCTACCTTTATAGCTTAATTTAAAATATTTTATTTGCAAAAAATATAACCTACAAAGTATGATAGCAGTAACACAGAAAGGAATTCGGGCTCAAGATTATCCTTATCCTTATATAAGTCCGTCTCCCTGTATAATATCTCTTTTACTCTTTTCTATCAAAATATCTTACATATTCTTTAACAGTATCAATTTTTCTTGAAGATGTTGCCATCAGTTCACCGTACGAGGACAACGGTAAAGGTTCGGTCTATATATATCATGGAGGTCCTACAGAACTTACATTCACACAGAAGATACAAGCTAAAGACATAAGTGCTGATTTGTTTTCATTTGGTTGGTACATTTCTGCTGCTTATGACATCGATAAAAACAACTATTCAGGTAAGATGTAACTTGTTATGAGAGTGAATTCATGTTTCCTGACTGTCTGGACGGTTAATGTGCCTGTTTCGTGACTGTCTGAACAGTTAAATGTGTCTGTTCCGTGACTGTCTGATGATTAATGTGTCAGTTTCGTGAATGTCTGCACGGTTTATGTGTCAGTTTCGTGACTGAACGGTTAATATGTCCGTTTCGTGACTGTCTGAAGGTTTATGTGTCTGTTTAATAACTGTCTGAACGGTTAATGCGCCTGTTTCGTGACTGTCTGAACTGTTAGTGTGTCTGTTTCGTGTCTGAACGGTTAATGTGCCTGTTTCATGTCTGAACGGTTAATGTGTCTGTTTCGTGATTGCCTGAACGACTTTAAAATGTGTCTGTTTCGTGACTGTCTGAACGGTTAATGTGTCTGTTTCGTGTCTGAACGGTTTATGTGTCTTTGTCATGACTGTCTGACGGTTAATGTGCCTGTTTCGTGACTGTCTGAACGGTTAATGTGTCAGTTTCGTGACTGAACGGTTAATATGTCCGTTTCGTGACTGTCTGAAGGTTTATGTGTCTGTTTAATAAATGTCTGAACGGTTAATGCACCTGTTTCGTGACTGTCTGAACTGTTAGTGTGTCTGTTTCGTTTCTGAACGGTTAATGTGCCTGTTTCATGTCTGAACGGTTAGTGTGTCTGTTTCGTGATTGCCTGAACGACTTTAAAATGTGTCTGTTTCGTGACTGTCTGAACGGTTAATGTGTCTGTTTCGTGTCTGAACGGTTTATGTGTCTTTGTCATGACTGTCTGACGGTTAATGTGCCTGTTTCGTGACTGTCTGAACGGTTAATGTGCCTGTTTTGTGACTGACTGAACGGTTAATGTGCTTGTTTTGTGACTATCTGAACGGTTAATGTGCCTGTTTCGTGACTGTCTAAACGGTTAATGTGTCTGTTTCGTGACTGTATGAACGGTTAATCTACTAGTTTCGAAACTGCATTAACAGTTAGTGTGCTTGTTTCGTGACTGTCTGAACGGTCAATGTGACTGTTTTGTGACTGTCTGAACCGTTTGTTTCGTAACTGTCTTAACTGTTAATATGCCTGTTTTTGCTACGGCATTTGTTTTTCTGTGTGTTAGGTCACTCCATTTTAGATTATTTTATATGTCACTAAGACTTGAGATGTTATTAATGTCGGTTAGTGACTATCTAATAGCCCTTCTTTGTCCCTTTTTTTCTAATTTATTTATATCCTGAATGATGTAAGGGTCCCAGATAGGCATATTCTAGTAATGATCTGACTAAAGATTTGTATGGCTGCTCCTTTACTGAGGTGTAGCTGATGTTAAGTTGCCTGAGGAAGAACTAAGTGTGCTATTATCCTTATTACAATTTGTTGTTTATGTGACTATTTTAGGTCTGATTAAATTGTAACGTCTAGGTATTTATCCTTGTCAACATGTTCAAGTATGTGACCATGTTATGTGGAAATCATCTTCTCTAGCCAAGGGTGTCAATGGTTATGCTCTACACCAACCTCTTCAAAAAGAAGCCTCTACACAAAGAATAGAAGGGGACCCTTGGATAGCGAAGATGAGTGTTATTGTATATGAAGAACTTTTATTTCAACGGATGGACTGAACATTACACGTGTTAGGATGAAAAGCCATTTTCCATGTGTGTTCCCAAATACCTAGTATATCAAGATCTTTTTGAAGGGCTTTGCAATTACTGTTAGATTTAATAAGAATACTCAGGTATTCGAATTGTTAGATTTACTAAGAATACCAGGTATTCGAATTGTTAGATTTAATAAGAATACCAGGTATTCGAATTGTTAGATTTAATAAGAATACCAGGTATTCGAGTTGTTAGATTTAATAAGAATACCAGTTATTCGAGTTGTTAGATTTAATAAGAATACCAGGTATTCGAATTGTTAGATTTAATTAGATTTAATAAGAATACCAGGTATTCGAGTTGTTAGATTTAATAAGAATACCATGTATTCGAGTTGTTAGATTTAATAAGAATACCATGTATTCGAATTGTTAGATTTAATAAGAATACCAGGTATTCGAGTTGTTAGATTTAATAAGAATACCATGTATTCGAATTGTTAGATTTAATAAGAATACCATGTATTCGATTGTTAGATTTAATAAGAATACCAGGTATTGTTAGATTTAATAAGAATACCAGGTATTCGAATTGTTAGATTTAATAAGAATACCAGGTATTCGAATTGTTAGATTTAATAAGAATACCATGTATTCGAATTGTTAGATTTAATAAGAATACCAGGTATTGTTAGATTTAATAAGAATACCAGGTATTGTTAGATTTAATAAGAATACCAGGTATTGTTAGATTTAATAAGAATACCAGGCATTCGAATTGTTAGATTTGAAGAAGTTTGATGTTAAAGTTATTGTTTTTTTTCATTATTGTGTTATAATATATTTTTCGTTGATATTTTACAATAATCATGATAATGGCGCGTAGAAGGAGTCAATATCCAAAATTGTCAACCATTAAAGATTATTTCTCTGAGGGCACAGACTGAAGTGAAATAACCTTTTAAGATTGACAATTTTGGATATGCACCGCTTCTAAGGTGCCACAAAAGTATTATTATACCGAACAAACGGTAGAAGGTCCTTTCGAACCATTGAAGATACAGGTAAAAGAAGCTCTTTCACATGCATCACTGTAGTAACAGGTTGTCAAAACACTAATGTCAGAAAATTATTTTGTATCTTTTAAAAAAAATGCCTCTTATGCACAACAAAGGTTGACTCTATCTGTAAAATATCCATAGCCCTGAATAGGGCCGTTTGTGAAAGCTATCATCGGCACCAAATGAATTTCTTATACTCGTTTTCTCGTCATTCGACATAATTCTAATCTGGCCTTTTCTATTTTGTTTTCATACGCCATCGACATATTTTTTTTTGGGTAATTTAAATGAAAATAACCCAATTAGTCCACATTGATCTTGTATTTGTCTTCCTACAGTCGTATTTGTTCTAAGTCAGCTTTTGTTGTTTATTTTAAGTCATTCTGGGGGTGGATCCATTATTTTTGAAAGGGAGCGTACTTCCCGAAAAAAAGGGTTAGGAATTACCGAGCAGAGCAATGTTCAAAAACAATTCATATTCAAAATTCATAAGAAAAACATGGGGAGGGGGGGAACGCCCACTACATCTTATCCTGGATTCGCCACTGTCATTTAATTATACAGGTGTCATAAAATGGGTGGTGTTATATTGATCCTGTATTATGTCCTCGTACAGTCGTATTGGTTCACGATAAGCTGTATTGGTCATTGTCTACGCCACGAGCCAATTCAGCTAACCTTATCAACCAAATATGACTGTACTTGGGCATAATACAGGATCAATATGGAGCAAATACAGCTAACCTCATCAACCAAATATGACTGTACTTTGGCATAATACAAGATCAATATGAAAACACTCTTTTAATAACATATTGTATTGTTAAACATCGTCACATTCTTTATGTCAGTAGCCTATAATTCAGTAATGGTCGTTTGACTACCACAATTTTATTACGTTTGTTGTGTTAGACTAAGTATAAATCATTGGTTTCTTATTGGCTTATCAGACGGACTTTTATAGGTCACCACATGTTATGGCTTTTACTTGCTATGGAAGGCCACAGTGGGGACATGTTGTTTGGTTTACACTATTGGACAGAGAGTTGTCTATCGCAATCAAATGTCGAACTGTTTCCTTTTTTTGTTTTACATTTTCAGTATTTTTTACTGAAGTTCTAGTATATATCTAATTTTCTTTAGATTTCTTGGTTGGATCATACAAGTCGGACATTGTTACAGTTTTACGAACCAGACCTATCATAAAACTGAATAATACAGTGGAGATTTCCCCCTCTGTCATACCTCTAAACTCTTCCGAACTGAAATGTAAAGATGAACAGTACAGACCATGTGTAACAGTCAAACTGTGTTTCTCTTATAGTGGATTCAATGTTCCACCGGCAATAAGTGAGTATTATGCCCAATAAAATATTATGAATTTTTCATTAGATTGCATTACTAATAAAATAGAAAAAGATAAACACTAGGTGTGTTACGAACAGTTGCATGCTAGTAAATTGAAATAGTCATACCGGACATGACTCCAAAACACAAAGTGTTCAATTAGTAACAGGAGCGTAATAATAACGGGAGTTGCTATGTTTAACAATCCCAAGCTATCAAATGCCAGCTTTAAATAGGAAAACTATTTAAGAGGCAAATAATTAAAACATTGTATTTCAAAGTGTTTATTTTTGCTATACTGACTTATCTCGATAAACGTAGCATTTATACTGTTGTTCCTCACTCAGTGCGATTAATAAAGATGGGGAAGGCAATTTATACATGCATTCGCTTAAACTATAGTTTGAAATTTTTATTTTCTTCTGCATTATCTATAGCTTGAATTTTTTATTTTCTTCTGAATTATCTATAGCTTGAAAGTTTCATTTTCTTCTGAATTATCTATAGCTTGAAAGTTTCATTTTCTTCTGCATTAACTATAGCTTGAAAGTTTCATTTTCTTCTGCATTATCTATAGCTTGAAAGTTTCATTTTCTTCTGCATTACCTATAGTTTGAAAAGTTTCATTTTCTTTCTTGTTGATCGACCTTTGGGAAATCCGTACTGTAAGGGATATAATATGTTATAACTATTTGCATGTGTTAAACAATCCGTGCTGTAAGGGATATAAGATGTTATAAGTATCTGCATGTGTTCAACAAATCCGTGCTGTAAGGGATATAAGATGCTATAAGTACCTGCATGTGTTTGGCAAATCCATGCTGTAAGAGATATACGATGTTATAAGTATCTGCATGTGTTTAACAAATCCATGCTGTAAGAGATATACGATGTTATAAGTGTCTGCATGTGTTTAACAAATCCATGCTGTTAGGGATATACGATGTTATAAGTATCTGCATGTGTTTAACAAATCCGTGCTGTAAGGGATATAAGATGTTATAAGTATCTGCATGTGTTTAACAAATCCATGCTTTAAGGGATATACGATGTTATAAGTATCTGCATGTGTTTAGCAATTCCATGCTGTAAGCGATATAAGATGTTATAAGTATCTGCATGTGTTTAGAAAATCCATGCTGTAAGGGATATAAGATGTTATAAGTATCTGCATGTGTTTAGCAAATCCATGCTGTAAGGGATATTAGATGTTATAAGTATCTGCATGTGTTTAACAAATCCATGCTGTAAGGGATATAAGAAGTAATAGGTATCTGCAAGTGTTTAACAAATCCATGCTGTAAGAGATAAACGATGTTATAAGTATCTGCATGTGTTTAACAAATCCGTGCTGTAAGGAATATACGATGTTATAAGTATCTGCATGTGTTTAACAAATCCATGCTGTAAGAGATAAACGATGTTATAAGTATCTGCATGTGTTTAACAAATCCGTGCTGTAAGGAATATACGATGTTATAAGTATCTGCATGTGTTTAACAAATCCATGCTGTAAGGGATATAAGATGTTATAAGTACCTGCATGTTTAGAAAATCCATGCTGTAAGGGATATAAGATGTTTTAAGTATCTGGATGTTATAGTATCTGCATGTGTTTAACAAATCCATGCTGTAAGAGATATACGATGTTATAAGTATCTGCATGTGTGTAACAAATCCATGCTGTAAGGGATATAAGAAGTAATAGGTATCTGCAAGTGTTTAACAAATCCATGCTGTAAGAGATATACGATGTTATAAGTATCTGCATGTGTTTAACAAATCCATGCTGTAAGGGGTATAAGATGTTATAAGTATCTGCATGTGTTTAACAAATCCATGCTAGGAGGAATATACGATGTTATAAGTATTTGCATGTGTTTAACAAATCCGTGCTGTAAGGGATATACGATGTTATAACTACCAAGTGTTCTAGTAATCTGCAACATATACATGTGAGGGATATATGGCGGTAGTTTTCAGGGTTCAGTGGCGTAGCTTGATCTCTGTTATTATCGGGGAATGGGGTCTAGGGACTACCCCCTCCCCCCTCCTCCGGAAGCTATCGAGGCTTTGCAATTTCTACAAGAAGAATCTATTAGAAATAATAGGTGCTGATTGAGGTGATTTCATCATAGTATTTTAATATACCTTGTACTATGCCATACTCCCAAGTTTAGAATAGAGTGACGAATAGATCATCATCGCAATTGAACATCAGGGTTTCTACACAAGCTAGGAAATAACCATATCACAAAGTATGCCACGGCTCTTTTATTGGTTGTATTTCGCCCTGATATTTGTTGGAAGGTCTTCAAATTGGACTGAAGAGCTGACACACTATCAGTTTTGTACAAGGCTTGAAACTTATTTCTATTGTGAATGTGACAATTGGCGAAATACTTACTGAAACATGTACATTATAGCTGCACAATGTTTAATTCTAGAATGAAACATTTACATTGTAGCTGTACAATGTTTAATTCTAGAGTCTTTATAGTAAAAGAGAGGCGAAAGATACCAGAGGGACATTCAAACTCATAAGTCGAAAATAAACTGACAACGCCATGGCTAAAAAAGAAAAAGACCAACAGAAAAACAATAGTACAGAAACACAACATAGAAAACTAAAGATTGAGCAACACGAACCCACCAAAAACTGGGGTGATCTCAGGTGCTCCGGAAGGGTAAGCAGATCCTGCTCCACATGTGGCACCCGTCGTGTTGCTCATGTTAGTACAAACCCGGTAATAAGTCTAATTCGGTATGTCAGATTCGGGAAATAGGGGGACGGGATGACATCATATGAATTTATGACCCTTTTACATTTAAAAAAAAAAAAAAAATAAATAAATAAAAAACAACTGCTAGTGAAAAACATTATTTTGAAATATCGGTAACTGGGAATATCCTTTTTTATGTTTAATGAAAGTCTAAATGTTTTTAAAGTGACACAATTAGTTCTATGTACTTGTGGTGGTAATTTAATGCTTTCAATGTTTTCCCAGTATGATTGTCGTATAAGATAAGATAAATTTTATTTCCAATAGAGGACCCATTTTGGGCAAAATCAGTACAATGATTAGTATATTAAACATTTACAATATAGATAACACAAAAGTGAAAAAAAGCTCAAACAGAATATAACATGAGTTACTAATATAACCATATAAACCATAATGGTCAGTGTTCGTTGACCATGTACCAAAAGCAACATCTTATCCATAATTAAGTACGCTTTTATAAGTTAAGTCCTCCTCGTGGCTGATGCATATGCACAAATATTATATTTATCCAAATGCAGGAGTCGCCAAGGGCAGGTACTTAAAGTACACTAAACCAAATAAACATAGATATGAATATTCAACCGCTTTACAATACATTTATTAACCAATGTTCAAAAATATATAATCTACACGTGGACAAGAATACTAAACAGTTATCCAAATGCAGGAGTCACCAAGGGCTCAAAGGACATTGTGATATGTAATGTAAACATTTAGTGCAAACATTATTAAGATTTGGATGCAGCCTCTATCACAACTTGTACCAATGCTCTGAGAACAAAATAATCACAAAAACAATTACAAACAATGGAAAAATTTTTGAGGATTTGTCATTATTTTTCATGAAAGCACACATTTCGTACAATATATCCTTATTTTCATTACTCAGTAGCACAATATTCCCTAGCACACAGTAATAGTTTGCTTCTCACATTATGTAGTGAGGTGCAATCAAGGCGGAAATGTAATTCGTCTTCAACTTCAGAGCTTGAGCATCTGGGACAAGCTCTATCGTGTCGAGGAATATCCTGATATCTGGGACAAGCTCTATCGTGTCGAGGAATATCCTGATATCTGGGACAAGCTCTATCGTGTCGAGGAATATCCTGATATCTGGGACAAGCTCTAACGTGTCGAGGAATATCCTGATATCTGGGACAAGCTCTATCGTGTCGAGGAATATCCTGATATCTGGGACAAGCTCTATCGTGTCGAGGAATATCCTAATATCTGGGACAAGCTGTATCGTGTCGAGGAATATCCTGATATCTGGGACAAGCTCTATCGTGTCGAGGAATATCCTGATATCTGGGACAAGCTCTATCGTGTCGAGGAATATCCTGATATCTGAGACAAGCTCTATCGTGTCGAGGAATATCCTGATATCAAGCTCGATCGTGTCGAGGAATATCCTGATATTGTATCGAGGAATATACTGATATTTCCCTTTTCAATCTTAAGAGTGTTTGCTGACACACGCAACCTTCTAATATTTTTGCAGTATCAACACTGTGCATGGATTACTGAAAAATTATTTTGACAGACAAAATCACTAGTGTATAATTCCTCTACCTGGTGTTTGACCTCTACCTAATTTAATGCTCTCAATTTTTCCCAGTATGATTGTCGTATAAGATAAGATAAATTTTATTTCCAATAGAGGACCCGTTTTGGGCAAAATCAGTACAATGATTAGTATATTAAACATTTACAATATAGATAACACAGTGATGTTTAACCTGATGTTTAAGCTGATGTTTAACCCAGTGTGTAACCTCTTTGTATTTTTTAGTAAATGATGGATTCCCTGATTTGATTTTTTATAGATGTTATCTTTTTTTCTTGTTGGTTTCCATTGTAAATCCCGGGAGACCGTCCTAAGATTTGACTGTTTTATGTGGCATATTATATTTAACTAGTTTTAAAGCCCTTTTATTATTTCCATTTACCGCACATCTAGTCTTTATTTCCTATATGTTTTACATTCTGAATTCATAAGGCAGATCGAAAGAAATAGCGAAAAGACAAAATATCGAATATTTATTGGACAGGTTCACTTGTAAAAAGCTGTAGGAATTTTTTTTTACATGATAAAAGAAGATTATTGTGAGAGATTACATATGAAAAAGAAATCGAAAAAATCGATAATTTGCTATATCTGTGATAAAATCTCACTTATTTGGGAAATTCTTTTTAATATTTTATTGTATCATGTTGCTTTTTGAACGCGGTTCGGAGAAAATTCATAATTCATTGCAAAAAAAAAAAAAAAATATAGAAAGACCTTTTTCATTATCAGATCTTTTTTTTTTTGGCTATAAAGTACCAAAAACAAAACAATTTTGGACTAAACTGTCGTATAACTTTGATTGGATAATGAAAAGAAACATGAAGATGAGAACATGTTGTTGGGGTATGTAGTTAATCTATCAAAACATGTAGTTAATTTATCAAAACGCAAATGATCAAATCAGGAATGTTATCTTTTTTTCTTGTTTCATGTATCCCAGTATGCCTTAAACTTTGGATCTGTGCTTTAGTTTTAAGCTGTGCTTTAAATTAGTTTTGCTTAATTTTTAGTTGTGCTTTTTGAGTTATTGTAGGAAGTGTTCATGGAAAACTTACGGTTTACCATAAAACGTCCCATCTAAGACGGGCATGTAATATCACACTTATGAGTATATGCATAAAGGAGATAAATAACACCTTTTCCATACTTAAACAACCACACAGATCACATCTTACTTAAAAGTATGATTACAGCGAAGCACTCCAAAGCTTTTTAGAAAACTAAAACTTGTTGTATTGTTATATGTGAACCGAATCAAAATAAAACTTTCGTATTCGTATTGGCGAAAGGCTTGAAATTTATATCAACGACATCAAGCAAAAATGCAAAAATGTCTAAACTTAATGACTACAATGAAGTTGCAAGAAAACTACGATGTCGAAACAAGTTCAGTCAAGACAAAACTGACATTATTTTAGACTGGCTAGACAACATAGCAGAAGTCACAAGAATACTCAACATTACTGCCAATTAGATTCATTTAACATAGCGGAATTGAAAACCCAGGTCATTGAGTATGTTAAATCATTTTACGACCAAGGCATTATCGACAAAATATCATTTGAATTTTTAACAAATCGGCAAAAATTAAAGAATGCACGTTTATGGAGAATTTATATTCTTCCAAAAATTGACCGTTTTAAAACGGAAACGTTCAATTAAATACAATTTCAAGGGTTAACTTTCATTTTTGAATAAGATTAAGTATGGTTTCTTTATATAAAAAAAAGAAGATATGGTATGATTATCAATGAGACAACTCTCCACGGCAGAGACCAAATGACGTTCAATTGAAGTTAACAACTATATGTCACAGTACGGCCTTCCAAAATGAGCAAATCCCATACCCTATAGTAAGCTATAAAAGGCCGCGAAATGACAAATGTAAAATAATTCCTACGAGAAAACTAACTGCACCTGATGTCATCAAGCTTTTGTTTCCTTATTTATAGTTGATAAACATGTAGAGCCCTAATTACTATAAATAGTAATTCATTATCTTATCTCTGATTATATCTATCATCACTCAGTCTCTGAGCCTATATTAATATTTTACCACTGCTATTGCATATGCATAATATCGACATCACAGACCTCACGCCCAAACATTTAATTATTCTTTCAGAATCGTCATCATACCGCTAAAATATTTTTATAACTTAAACAATAAAATGTTTCGTTGTAGCATCTAATATCTGCATTTTACACACCTCAACGATTCTATGGTTCAGTTTGTTTTTTTTCTTTAATTTATTTTTCTATTTAATTTAATTTGTATTTTGATAACGATAAAGGCAAGTTTGTTCCGATATTTTACAAACTAAAGTAATGGACTTCTAATAATAACTCCATTTTTGCTATTTTGATTAAAATAGGAACAATTTTAGAAACTCTTTGTTTGTTCGCATCTTTCCTGGACGTAGAATTTTAATTAATTGCTTATACGGACTTTGCACTTTTTTAAGAACGCTGAAATGGCTCAGTTTTAAAACGCCCTATCCATTGACGGTAACTTAATCTCCAATGTGAACCCAGCTTGTAATTAAGAAAATTTAACATATGGGACTCTAATTTAATTAACTACTGATGTAGGATATCAATCCACCTCGATTAACACTTATCTCCATAGCAACTGTTAAACGATTATATATACTCATTAGATCAATAAATTACCTATTACGCAGGCAGCCATAGAACATAACAGTTGTATTCTGAATAGACAGTAGTCATTACCGGTATTCCGACTACAAAAACAACCAATAAAAAAGAATCGACACGCTGAGCCTGATTTTTAGCGTGCTAGGTCATGAGGTAACAGTCCTTAGGAAGACCTGCTTCTCTACCCGGGCACATTATACTGACTGCGAGCTCGAGTCGACCAGTCTTTGGTTTTACTATATAATACTGCTTGCTCGGCACAGAAGCAGCAAATGCCAGTTTATTATAACATTAGAACTGTAAATTAGATTTGTACTCTTTTAAAAAACAAAAACTCTTGTTCCATACATTCGAGACATCAGGAAGAATGGAAGGAAGCTATTGAACGAAGGATTCATAGTGGTTCATTTGAAGTCCTGTCTTTGAAAGTTCAATGCACGCCGTCCTGTTGGCCGTTAAGGAATTTCTGTGTTACAAATGGCCACAGATATATTCCATTTGTCGTAGCCACAATCCCGTTATCTTTGCATCGTTAATGACATCGCCGTATGAGAATTATCACCGAAAGTGTTCTTACGATGAGCTACACCACGGGTGTCACTTGTGGATCAGGATAATACTGTATTCAAGCACCCGAATTAACTCCAGGTTTTTGATGGGATTTGTGTTGCCCATCTTTAGTTTTCTATATAGAGTTTTGTAAACTCTTGTTCTTCGTGTTTTTTTTTTTGTGGTTTTATTCGGTTTCTCTCTGACTTGTTCCTTTGGGATCTTCCGCCTCATTTTTTCCAGTTCACTTTCAGTATTTACTCCTGTATTAGGAGAATTTTTGGCCTTTAATTAGTGTTTTAAAGGGTTATATAGATCGTTCATGTTGTAATTCTTATTTTTTACGCTTTATTGTTTTAGTGGTCGCCTATAATATTAGTGCTGATACTTCAAGAACTACGTCAATACCAAGTAAACCTAGTCGAGTTCACCTTTCTTCCAACAATGAAGACTTTGGAAGTGATAACCTCGTAGGGAAAAGTATACAAGTCGGAAAAGGGTCAGGATCATGTGTGGAATATTATGCTATTGTGCAAGTAAGTATAAAAGATAGAATAATGCCGTTTTTATCAAAATAAGAACAATAGTTATGGCACTATAATCATTGAACAGTAAGAAATATACGTTTGAAAATTATTTTATTGTAAAGTATGTGCGTTCTAGGATATACAAAAGTAATTGTCATGCCTTAAGTATATTTCTATGATATCGTACAAGTACTGTAACCAGTAAGGCGTTAATATCTTAAACGAACATTCCAACATATACAATCTGTATCAGCAATTTAACAAATACAATCTGTATCAGCAATTTAACATATACAATCTGTATTAACAATTTAACATATACAATCTGTATTAACAATTTAACAATCTGTATTAACAATTTAACATATACAATCTGTACTAACATACAATCTGTGTTAACAGGCAGTTGATAGGAAATTCTTTGCATCACTTGAGGAGAAATTGGAAATTGAAACGACATATGGACTGAGTGAAACACCAATAATAGGAGAAGTACAACCTATATTGGATAATGTTCCCTCAAGAAACAGTAATTCGGTATGTATCTACAATACTTACTTACGAAGAGCTATTTATAGAAACGTAACGTGTTATATAAACGTGATCTTGGAGGACGTTTAAACCTACTGAAATAAAACTGTTTATAATCAGAAAGCCATATACGCCATAACCATAAAGACCTAACATAGCCAATCATAACATAGATATTTATACTTATAATAAATCAGAAAATGAATAATAAAATGTCTCAAAAACTAAATGGGTATCAAGATTAAGAGCCAAAATAAGAAAGCAGGTATATTATTCCTTGAGAAAGTAATTTATATTTTTAAGATGAATTTAGGACAATCTGAAACCACTAAATATGACAAATTTGTAATCAATACATTGTAAAATACCTGACAATCTGAAACCACTAAATATGACAAATTTGTAATCAATACATTGTAAAATACCTGACAATCTGAAACCACTAAATATGACAAATTTGTAATCAATACATTGTAAAATACTTGACAATCTGAAACCACTAAATATGACAAATTTGTAAAAATCAATACATTGTAAAATACTTGACAATCTGAAACCACTAAATATGACAAATTTGTAATCAATACATTGTAAAATACCTGACAATCTGAAACCACTAAATATGACAAATTTGTAATCAATGCATTATAAAATACTTGACAATCTGAAACCACTAAATATGACAAATTTGTAATCAATGCATTGTAAAATACTTGACAATCTGAAACCACTAAATATGACAAATTTGTAATCAATGTAAAATACACAATCTGAAACCACTAAATATGACAAATTTGTAAAATCAATACATTGTAAAATACAATCTGAAACCACTAAATATGACAAATTTGTAATCAATACATTGTAAAATACCTGACAATCTGAAACCACTAAATATGACAAATTTGTAAAAATCAATACATTGTAAAATACTTGACAATCTGAAACCACTAAATATGACAAATTTGTAATCAATACATTGTAAAATACTTGACAATCTGAAACCACTAAATATGACAAATTTGTAATCAATGCATTGTAAAATACTTGACAATCTGAAACCACTAAATATGACAAATTTGTAATCAATGCATTGTAAAATACCTGACAATCTGAAACCACTAAATATGACAAATTTGTAATCAATACATTGTAAAATACCTGACAATCTGAAACCACTAAATATGACAAATTTGTAATCAATGCATTGTAAAATACCTGACAATTGAGACAAATTTGTAATCAAAAAAAATACACAATCACCACTAAATATATTTGTAAAATCAATACAAAAATACTTGACAATCTGATATAGGTAAAATACTTGACAATCTGAAACCACTAAAAAAATCAATCGTAAAATGATAAAATAATTCAGTTTGGATGTTCAATTGGATTAAAAGAAATTTTATCTATATAGTGATGATTTAATTGATGAAAAGTGTCAAATCAATAAAATCAAAATACTACAACAGTTATAAATACCAGAAAAAAATAAGTTAAACTCGGTTTAAACCCTTATAACTATTTTTGAAATCTATGAGAATGAATAAAACAATCGAGTTATCAGATCTTTATCAATGAATAAACAAATAACCATAGCACTGGAATAATGAAATGGCAAAGATAATCAGAACTGTTCTAGGATAAAACTGTAACAATCATCAGTTCTAGGTTAGGTATGCCAAGATTGGAGGATAGAACTGTGGGAATCAATTCTAGGGTTGGAATGTCAAAATCAATTCTAGGGTCAAACTGTGGGAATCAATTCTAGGGTGGGAATGTCAAAATCAATTTTAGGATAGAACTGAGGGAATCAATTC
Source organism: Mytilus coruscus (assembly GCA_017311375.1). Taxonomy (NCBI): domain Eukaryota; kingdom Metazoa; phylum Mollusca; class Bivalvia; order Mytilida; family Mytilidae; genus Mytilus; species Mytilus coruscus. The sequence goes on along the minus strand of CM029596.1, from coordinate 581,201 downwards.
TATGGTTGAAATGTCAATATCAATTCTAGTATAGAACTTTGGAAATCAATTCTAGAGTGGGAATGTCAAGATCAATTCTAAGTTAGAACTGTGGGAACCAGTTCTAGTTGGGAATGTCGAAATCAATTCTAGGATAGAGCTGTGGGAACCAGTTGTAGTTGGGAATGTCGAAATCAATTCTAGGATAGAGCTGTAGGAACCAGTTCTAGTTGGGAATGTCGAAATCAATTCTAGGATAGAGCTGTAGGAACCAGTTCTAGTTGGGAATGTCGAAATCAATTCTAGGATAGAGCTGTGGGAACCAGTTCTAGTTGGGAATGTCGAAATCAATTCTAGGATAGAGCTGTAGGAACCAGGTCTAGGGTAGGTTAAAGCGACATTAGTTTACTGATCTTGTAAATCGATTGGGAAGAGATGGTGACAAACAAAAAATTAAGGGAATTGCATGAACTTCAAAAGGAGAGGACCGGATACTCCGACCAGGTATACGTCTGCTGCTATGCAGGCGTCACCTGTCATGCGGATTTCATCGTTTTTTGTTTACAAATGTTTCTTTTTTGTAATTAAAAATAGATTCTGAATATCTGTATGTAAGTTCATTTAAACCGTAATTATCAACATATTAGGCGGTAAGTTATTCAATTCTTTAGAGAACAAATGATTTTTTTTCAAGTTACTACTAGATGACAATTATAAAGTAGTAAACATAATAACGGTCTTGGATGTTTGTTTTCTTTTAGATATTTATTCTTGTTTATATAGATCTTACTGTATACCTGTATACTCATCACCTAATGGGTTCAAATCTAAGGTTGCATGCACAATTACACTTTAGGAGGTCGAATTATGGTCTTGCAGGTCAGTAAAAAGTCATCAATGTTTTTGTGAAAAAATTGAATAATTCTGACTAATAGCAAATTATCATTTAGTATTCCGTTGTTTTAAAATGTTTGAAACCAGAAAAAACATACTTTAAATATCCCAACTAATATTGTCAAAATTATATAAAAAAAAAAAAAACGGCCATTTAAAATTTTTAAAAACGCAAATTTCTTTCAGGCGAATTTTTCTACTGGTTGTAATGGAACATGCAACCCTGACTTGCATATTGAAGCCACATTAGATCCAATAGAAATTGTCGTAGGAGTGACTTCGGAAGTAGTGCTTACTGTAAAAGTAACTAATACAGGAGACCAGTCACATGGAACACAGATAAATATTGACATATCTAACAATACCAGATATATCGGATTCAGTCAGCCGACAAATGAAATTACAGAGCCTGTTGACTGCAGAAACATTGTTGAAGAAAACAATGACACACATGTTCAGTGTGATCTCAGAAATACATTATTTCAGCAGCAGCACTCAACGTTTAGTGTACGTTTCAGTGTGTCTCGTTATTTGTTGATTAAAGAGAATCAAAATCTTGGTAACTTTGAACAAAATATAATTTTTATAACAATGGCAGAAACAACTAGTCCAGATATGGATATGTCTGATAATCTGCGGAAACTGATAGCATCTGTGAAGTTACATGCTCATGTAGAACTGACTGGGTAAGTGTGAAAGTTTTATATCTAGATTATAAAGGTAGAAGGTAAAATAACAAAAGTACTAACTAGATTATAAAGGTAGAAAGTAAAATAACAAAAATACTAACTAGATTATAAAGGTAGAAAGTAAAATAACAACAGTACTAACTCGATTATAAAGGTAGAAAGTAAAATAACAAAAGTACTAACTCGATTATAAAGGTAGAAAGTAAAATAACAGAAAACTAACTAGATTATAAAGGTAGAAAGTAAAATAACAAAAGTACTAACTCGATTATAAAGGTAGAAAGTAAAATAACAGAAATACTAACTAGATTATAAAGGTAGAAAGTAAAATAACAAAAGTACTAACTCGATTATAAAGGTAGAAAGTAAAATAACAAAAGTACTAACTCGATTATAAAGGTAGAAAGTAAAATAACAAAAGTACTAACTCGATTATAAAGGTAGAAAGTAAAATAACAGAAATACTAACTAGATTATAAAGGTAGAAAGTAAAATAACAGAAATACTAACTAGATTATAAAGGTAGAAAGTAAAATAACAGAAATACTAACTAGATTATAAAGGTAGAAAGTAAAATAACAAAAGTACTAACTCGATTATAAAGGTAGAAAGTAAAATAACAGAAATACTAACTAGATTATAAAGGTAGAAAGTAAAATAACAGAAATACTAACTAGATTATAAAGGTAGAAAGTAAAATAACAAAAGTACTAACTCGATTATAAAGGTAGAAAGTAAAATAACAGAAATACTAACTAGATTATAAAGGTAGAAAGTAAAATAACAGAAATACTAACTCACAGGAATATTAAAACGGAAAGGTAGAACACTGGTGTTTAACCGACATTATATGAAATAAGAAGATATAGTGTGATTGCCATTGAGACAACTTTCAATAGACAATGAAATAAATGATAATAGTGATAGTTTCAACGAAACCGATATTGTATGAAAACACGTACATAAAACGCCACAAAAAGACAAAATATGAAACAGTTCGACAGAAAATTCTCACTGGCCTGATTTATTCAAGTTACTGATGGATGCACCCAAAGACCATGTCAGCAAAAGGGTTCAGTGGGAGGCAGATATATAAACATAGATGTAATATAAACTTTAGCTTTATAGGCCTGTACATCTTCAGAACTGTTACTGATAATTCGTTAGAATTAGTTGGATACTTGATTTTGGTGATATCTTGGGCATACACCGCAAATTTGAATAGCAAACGAAATGGTCTTGGCTTATTTGTTTTGACAAATCATAAATACACCCTTTTTTCGAAAATATGTTATTTTGTTGGTATTTAACAAGTTTGTGAATGAATAAAGAAACATCAAAACATAAAATAATTCACCAAAAGTCCTAAGAGCTCCCATACTGTCATGACTTATTCGTATATTGTAGTCAAATACACTGATATATATTCTTTTTATTAGGATATCAAAACCGGATCAGTTAACTATCTCGGAGAGGAAGAACAATGTTCTTAAGTTTATTCATACTTACGAAATAAAGAACAGAGGTCCAAGTCCGTTGTATAATGGATTTATAGAAATCTGTCTACCAGTCATATCAGATATAGGAAAAAATATGATGGCAAGAGGGACAATACAGGTAATTCCAGAGGTCTGAATCCCTGTATAATGGATCAATAAAATCTGTCTACCATTCATATCAGATACAGGAAAAATATGATGGCAAGAGGGACAATACAGGTAATTCCAGAAGTCTGAATCCCCTGTATAATGGATCTATAAACATCTGTCTACCTGTCATATCAGATATAGGAAAAAATATGATGGCAAGAGGGACAATACAGGTAATTCCAGAGGTGTGAATCCCCTGTATAATGGATCTATAGAAATCTGTCTACCTGTCATATCAGATGTAAGAAATAGCATGATGACAAGAGGGACAATACTATTAGTTACATAGTGTGCTAGTGACCTAATATGATATATATGGGGTCAGTAAATTCCATATGGGGTGAGAGCGAATCTCGAATCCCCATATGGAATTTACTGACCCCATATATATCGTATTAGGTCACTAGCACACTATGTAACTAATTTATCTTACCGACTATCTTAACATGTGGTATTTAGACTAGTGGCCTATAAAAGTGATTAACTCTTCAATACCGTTAGTATAAAGAACCTACTTCCATTGGTCTATACAAAAACAAATGCCAACAATAACAACTTGTTAGCTTTAAATGTGTTTTATTAATTTATTTCAATCGTTCATCATCATGATTGTATTGTCTGTTGAAACCTTTTAAGTTTTTTCCTCAACATCGTGTTGTTTTTATAAAGGGACGTAACACCACTACTAACCGTGTAAATTCAGAAATTATTGCGTGCATTTATTATTGCGATTTTGTCAATTTAGACCAAAATGCGATTATTATTTTTGCGATACTGAGAAAAATCCACCTTCATTCATATAAAAAAAATCCAAAATGCGAGTTTAAATTATTGCGATTACAACCCTGTCGCATTTTTTGCAATAATTTCCGAATTTACAGTAAGCCCCGCCTCCCTAGTAACCTAATATGGAATATACACGGTCTCCACGCGGTTGCTTTAAACCAATCATATTCCTAGAAATGTATAGGAGGTAAGATAAAGGCAATTCCAGAGGTCTGAATCCTCTGTACAATGGATCTATAGAAATCTGTCTACCTGTCATATCAGATACAGGTAAAAATATGATGGCAAGAGGGATAATACAGGTAATTCCAGAGGTCTGAATCCCCTGTATAATGGATCTATAGAAATCTGTCTACCGGACAAATGGGACAATACAGGTAATTCAGTGGTATGTACAATGGATCCATAGATCTGTCAGGATAAAAAAATATGATGGAAAGAGGGACAATACAGGTTATTCCAGTGGTCTGAATCCCTGTACAATGGATCCATAGAGATCTGTCTACCGGTCATATCAGATACAGGAAAAATTTGATGGAAAGAGGGACAATACAGGTTATTCAGTGGTCTGAATCCCTGTACAATGGATCCATAGAGATCTGTCTACCGGTCATATCAGATACAGGAAAAATATGATGGAAAGAGGGACAATACAGGTTATTCCAGAGGTCTGAATCCCCTGTATAATGGATCTATAGAAATATGTCTACCTGTCATATCAGATGTAAGAAAAGGCATGATGACAAGAGGGACAATACAGGTAATTCCAGAGGTGTGAATCCCCTGTATAATGGATCTATAGAAATCTGTCTACCTGTCATATCAGATGTAAGAAAAAGCATGATGACAAGAGGGACAATACAGGTAATTCCAGAGGTGTGAATCCTCTGTACAATGGATCTATAGAAATCTGTCTACCTGTCATATCAGATGTAAGAAAAAGCATGATGACAAGAGGGACAATACTCATTATATGGATCTATAAACATCTGTCTACCTGTCATATCAGATGTAAAAAAAGCATATGACAAGATGACAATAGTATTAGTTATATGGTGTATAAAATAGTGACCTAATACGATATATATGGAGTCAGTAAATTCCATATGGGGTGAGAGCGAAGCTCGAATCCCTATATGGAATTTACTGACCCCATATATATCGTATTAGGTCACTAGCACACCGTGTAACGAATTTATCTTACCGACTATCTTTACATGTGGTATTTAGACTAGCGGCCTATCAAAGTAATTAAGTCTTCAATATTTAGTATGAAGAACCTACTTCCATTTGTCTATACCAAAAAAAAAAAAAAAAAAACAAATGCCCACAATAACAACTTGTTAGCTTTAAATTTGTTTTATGAATTTATTTCAATCGTTCATTATCAATTTCTTCGTTTGTTGAAACCTTTCAGATTTCCGTTTTGTTTTGAAAGGGATGTAACTCCTTACTAACCCCATATGGTAACTAACCCTATATGGTGACTAACCCCATATTTTTTAGGACACCCTATATCAAATATATATAGTCACCACGTGAATTCCCTGTACAATGGATCTATAGAAATCTGTCTACCTGTCACATCAGATACAGGAAAACATATGATGGCAAGAGGTACAATACAGGTAATTCCAGAGGTCTGAATCCCCTGTTTAATGGATATATAAAAATTTGTCTACCTGTCATATCAGATATAGGGAAAAGTATGATGACAAACGGACAATACAGGTAATTCCAGAGGTCTGCGGCTCTTTTCACAAAAAATCTTAAGAGTAAAAATACTCGTAAGTCATACACATTTCAGTATAACTTACGATCAATTTTAATCGTAAGATTTTTTGTGAAAAGAGTCGCAGAATCCCCTGTAAAATGGATCTATAAAAATATGTCTGCCTGTCATATCAGATATAGGGAAAAGTATGATGACAAACGGACAATACATGTATTTCCAGAGGTTCGAGTTCGCAGTATAATGGATCTGTAGAAATCTTTCTTAAAAGAGAGGCAAAAGATACCAAAGGGACTTTATAACTGATAAGTCGAAAATGAACTGACAACGCCATGGCAAAGAAAAAATAAGACCAAAAGTCAAACAACAGTATAAAAAACACAACATAGAAAACTAAAGACTATGGAACACGAACCCCACAAAAAACCGGGGTGATCTCAGGTGTTCCGGGCGAGTAATTAGATCCTTCTCCACATGTGGCACCCGTGGATTTGCTCATGTAACTGTCATATCAGATATTGGAAAAAAAGTTTGATGACAAGAGGGACAATAAGGTAAGTCCAGAGGTCCAGTTCCTTGCATAATGGCTCATTAAAAAAATGTATACCTGTGATATCAAATATCGGTAAATATATGATGACAATGAGGTTGACACAGATTTACGTACGATGTAAAGAACAGAGGTCCAAGTCCGCTGTATAATTGATCTATAAAAATCAGTTTCATCATCGTATCAGATATAGGGAAAACATGGTGTCAATAGGGCAAATACAGGTAGGTCCAGAATTCCAATTTCCCTATAATGGATTATAGAAATCTGTCTTCCTGTCATATCAGATACAGGTAAGTCCAATTGTCTGACCCCATTTATAACGAATCGCTAGAAATAAAAACAGTCTTCCTATCATATCAGATATGGGGTAAGTATGTTGGCAAGAGGGATAGTACAGGTAATTCATTAGGTCCGAGTCCGCTGTAAAATGGATCCATATCATATCAGATATAGTGAAAAGCATGATGACGAGAGGGAAAACAAAGGTAGGTCCGAATGTCCGGGTCTCCTGTATAATGGATCTTTAAACATCTGTCTCTTCCTTACATATCACATATAAGAAAAAAGGAATGAAAAGAGGAACAATTAAAGAAAGTCCATTTATCTGATACCGCTGAATAATAGGTCTATTTAGGTATAACTTCCTATTATATCAGATATAGGGAAACGTATAATGACAAGAGGAACACCCCATGTTATTCCAGTGTCTCCTATCAAATGGATCTATTGAAATATGTCTGCATGTGTCTCATCAGATAAAGGGAGAAGTATATTGAGAAACGAGACAATACATATGAATCCAGAGTTTTGAGTTCGTTCTGTATTGTAAAAGAATGGGGAAAGATACCAAAGAGATATTCAAACTCATAAGTCGAAAATAAAATGACAACGCCATTGCAAAAAAGAAAAAGACCAAAAGACAAACAAAAGTACACAAAACACAACATTTAAAACTAAATACTGAGCAACACGAACCCCACAAAAAACCAGGGGTGATCTCAGGTGCTCCAGAAGGATAAGCAGATCCTGCTCCACATGGAACAACCGTCGTGTTGCTCATGTAGGTATATACCCGGTGATAAGTCTAATTTGGTAAGTCACATTCGGTGAAAAGAGGACTCGATTCTGGTTACGACAATTGGAACATATACATCGTATTCTGTGAAACAGAAATTCCATAACGGCCAACCAACTCGTGATGGCGTCCGTAAAATTAACGAAGTGATGATTTCAACTTAAGATGAATGTAACAACAATTAACAACTTGTTATTCTACTATCTTTCTGTCTGTTTGCTCTATCGGATTTGGTAGTGTTCGTATTGCTTAGTCTTTAGTTTTCTATGTAGCATTTTGGAGACTGCTGTTTGTCTTTTTGCCGTCTTTCGTTTTTCTACATCTGATGTTTAGATTGTTCCGTCTCTTTTTTTTATTTTCGTTAAGCGAAAACATAAAATTAACATAAAATTTAAAAGAGAAGGAAGATACCAAAGGGCATTTGAAACTGACATGGCCATGGCAAAAGAACGAAAAGCCAAACAAGTCTACAAAACACCACACAGAAAACTTAGCAACGTTAATCTCACCAACATCCGGGGATGATGGCAGGGGTTCCGGAAAGGTAAACAGATCCTGGTCCACCTGTTGCACCCGTGTTGCTCGTGTTGAGTAAAAAGTCGATGGTACAATATGTAAATGTTTATGTATTATGTACCTAGTATGGTTTGTTTTGCTAAATCTTTAGTTTTCTATTTAGAGTTTCGTAGACTGTTTTTTATTAATTGGCATGGGGTTGTCAGTTTCTATTCGACTTGTGAATTTTGAGTGTCCATTTGGTATCTTCAGCATCTTGTTTTAGTGTTTTTCAAACGTAATAACGTTTCATCTGTTTAATGCCGTTGCTCAATTCTTAATTACACGAAGAATATAAAGAATAGTTTAGTATCTTTATATATCTTAATATTTTAAAGCTTTTTCCGAAACAATAGATTTGAATTCTTTTTAAACTGTTTTGTTTTGGGTTAATATTCATGAGGTCATAGATCAATACTCATTTATCCGTCCATGGTTACATAAATGATATGTTGACTGGCTGATGTTAAATAGATTGATAAGAGCAATACAAGCAAGAAGTATACTATTTTATTCAGCACTTCTGTGTTGACATGCATTATCATTGATATGGTCATATTTATAAAATAACTGTTTACAAAACTTATAATTGCTCGAAATACTAAGGATTGTTTACACCCATGAATAGATGACCTTTAGTTACCTATATTTGGCAAAACCTTTTGAAATTTTGGGTTCTCAATGCTCTTCAATTTCGTACTTTATTTAACATATCAACTTTTTTTATTTATACTAATGAGTCTTTTGTTGACGAAACGCGCATTTGGAGTACACAATTTATTAGTCTGATATATTTTTTTACTTAAACATTATGTATGATGCCACTTTTTAATCTGTTTAAAAAAGAGTACTTAATAGTAAAATTATAGTCATTTGTACAAATACAAACCATCTTGTATTATTTGTGAATAGACACTGAGGTTTAGGTCTTGGTACTTCCGATGAACATTTTGAGGAAAAGGACTAGGCGTTCTTTGACAAAACCGAGGGTCATTAATTTTTTGCTCAGACACAGATTTCGTCTTCGGTCAATATGATCTGAATAGGTCCATATGTAACGTATTGACCTCGTCAAAAGTCCATAATTGATTAGTGAGAGGCGAAAGATACCGAAGGGAAATTCAAACCCACATGTCGAAAATAAACTGACAATGACATGGCAAGAAAAAGTATAAGACAAAAGACAAACAACACTTTACAAAACACAACATAGAAAAAAAAAAATGTATAATAAAAATACCTAACTCCAAGGCAAATTCAAAAAGGAAAAGTCCATCAAAACTGACAAAAATCAAACGCTTTCATTCAACGGAACAAATGAAAAAACAACTGCAACACTCCTGCTGATCTGGGACAGGCATTTTCCGAAGAAATGGTGATTAAACCTTATTTTTATATCTAACTAAACATCCCACTTGTCTGACAGTTGTTTTTAGTTATATTGATATACAGACATACAACACAACTGACTCAAAAACAAACATACAAATTTATTTAAAAAAGACGCCAACAAAAAATGTGTAGTAGATAGTGAATTTGACAATCACGTCAACAAAAAATAATTTGTCGTTGATAGTACATACCGTATATAGTATGTACTCTCTCGATTAAGTAAAAATCAATCAAATATAAATACAGGGGTACACAAAAAAGCCTTTGAGTCCAAATCGCACATCAGGATCCACCTGCACCAGGAATGCTCAAGTTAAAAAATCAGAAACCCAGTGGCGGGATGTATAAATACCGAGTCACGTCAAAAGTCATACGACCCAAAGAAATATAATAGCACAACTACAAATAACGGAGAAACTAAAGTTAGAAAAAATACACTTAAATCTATAGCTCAAGACCATCTTGTATTATTTGTGAATACACACTGAATATGTATCTTTTATCTTTCATTTTTGCTTATGTGCCCTTATTATATGCCATTTTGTTTTTCTTTGTTGACATATTTCTTTGTTTTTATAGTGATTAAGATTATACAACAATGTTGACTGCTGTACCCCTGTTTTTGACATTTTTGCCTGTTATGTCTGTTTGTTTTGTTCACACATTGTTGTCAATATAATGGAATTTTATGCGACTTTTATACAAATGAGAGGTTTAGCTAGATAAGAAACCAGGTTTAATCCACTTTTTTCTACAAAAGGAATATGACTGTTGTTTTCCATTCGTTTGATGTGTTTGAGCTTTTGATTTTGCCATTTGATAAGGGACTTTCCGTTTTGAATTTTCCTTGGAGTTCGTTATTTTTGTTATCTTACTTTTTATATGGTATGTATAAAGTATGTTTTGGTACTTTCCGATGAACATTTTGAGAAAAAGGACGAAACGTTCTTTGGTAAAATCCTGGCTCATTATTTTTTTTGCTCAGACACCGATGACGTTTTACAAAGACTAAGTAGCAACTGCAAGCTCTTGAATATCTTATAAGTGGAGAAATGTATACTTCATACACCGGCGAAGTAGGTATGTTGCTGCTAAGCTGAGGAAAATTTAAAATATCAAAATTGAAATCGTCTCGTTTGTGATAGATTCTGGTACTGAGATGATCGCTTTTGTGAAAAATAAAGACTGAGCAACACGAGTCCCTTCAAAATCGGGAGTAATCTCAGGTGCTCCAGGAGGGTAGGCAGATCCTGCTCCGCATGTTGAGCCCATCGTTTTGCTCAAGTAAATACAAAACCTGGTGATAAGTATAATTCGGTAGGCCACATTCGGGGAAAAATTTCGAAGGATTGAAAATATATAACCATAACCCTCACTCAATATACATTTATGTCATAATAAATACGACGATATTTAAATCTGTAATGTTATTTATGTATATAGGTCTTTGAAAATAGTCCACGAATAAGTTGGAGAGTAATTAGATTTCTAGGAGAGATGATGTACAAACCAGAGAGACAACTGCCAACTACTTCAACCACACCTCAAACTCAAACATTTTTTTCAACATCAACATTACCGGCAAGACATACTGTGAACCCAAGTCGTAAACGAAGAGAAACCTCACTCAGACAAACTAAAGAACAGCAATCGAAACGAACAATTAAGGAAATTGTAAGTAATATCGCTTATATGATATAGAATTGCAAGTGCACTTAAATTGTAAAGAAGTCATGCAGGGTTTCTTACAGCATCTTAATTTGTAGCTAACCTTCATTTAATGATTAAAAATTAAATGGAAAAATTCAAATATTGAAGATGAGGATTTTTTAGAAATGTCAAATGGTTTTATGTTTACTGTTTAGTATGCTATATTTTATAATTTGGAGATAATGTCTTGATTGTAATGAGTATTTGACTTATTTATAATATGATAATATTTTCATAACTACAAAGATATGTATGATATTGTGGTTTAACAAAACATTTATATTTAAGTCATGTAGAACGGTTGATCCGAGTAAATGGGCGATCATTGAAATAAAGATTGATTTATTAGAGAAAGACGAGACGGATACCTTTGCTGTTCTAGTTAATATATCAGAGGATTCACTAAGTTTTACTAAGGTGAGCATAGACGTAAATTATTATATAATACTCCATATCATGTTTTTGTGAATATATCAGAAGATTCTCTAAGTTTTACTAAGGTGAGCATAAACGTATATTATTATAAAGTACTTCATATCATGTTTTTGTGAGTATATCGGAGGATTCACTTAACTTTACTAAGTTGACCATAGATGTAGATTATTATGTAGTACTCCATATTTGAACTCAGTATATATTGTATTTAAAGAGTATAGGCATTCTTCAAAGAAAAGCATCAATTGAAATAGATTAGTTTGTTGGATTTTGAATGAAGATACTAGCTATACTAAAATAGCATAGTAAAAGAGGGTTGCTCAGGCTTTAGTCCGTTTCTATGTATGTTGGCGTTTGCTTTTGTTGTAGTTCAGTGTTTCTGTTGTTCCTTTGTTTTTCTCTTATAGTTGATGTGTTTCCCTTGCTTTGAGTTTGTTACCCGGATTTGTTTTTGCTTAATCGAATTATGACTATTGAACAGCGGTATACTACTATGACGTCAAAATGATACCCCTCTCAGTAACATTTTCCGTTAGGTATTCTCTTTCAAATTAATTTATTTTGATAATTAGAATTCCGACACGGTTCTTATGTTATAAACGTTGAATCTCTTTCTAACTCCAATTTGGAGTGGCGGAAAATTTGAAAGCATACATGATATCGATCGATTGTATTTATCAAATAGTGTTAGGTACAATAGGCTGAGGTTCACCATTTCTGATCCCTGTGTATGCCGTGTAATTAATGATAACCAAAAAGTTACAGATTCAGGCTTCTCTCCAATACGATTGTTATGTTATTCTTGTGAAAAATCCACTTTGTAATAAGCACAATATGCAGAATGGACGACAGGGTATTTCAAAGGATTTATCTTTCATCGTATAGTAGCATTAAATAAATAAGAAGATGTGGTATGATTGGATGAATCTTTCATCGTTTAGTAGCATTATAAAATAAGAAGATGTAGTATGACTGGATTAATCTTTCATCTATAGTAGCATTATAAAATAACAGGATTTGGTATGATTGCCAATAACTCTCCACCAGAGACCACATAACGTTGAGGTCACCGTGCGGCCTTCAATAAGAAGCAAACCCCATACCTCTTAGCATGTTCTGTAAAGAACACTATATCCACACACAAAAAAATGACCGACAATCACAATGCAAAATAGAGAAATGAATAGTATAACACTTGCAGGTTCCTATTTTGATGTGTTTTATTGTGTAAAACAAACTATGCGGTATGGGCTTTGCTCATTGTTGAAGGCCGTATCGTGACCTATAGTTTTTAATTTCTGTGTCATTTGGTCTCTTGTGGAGAGTTGTCTCATTGGCAATCATACCACATCTTTTTATTTTTATATCTAAATAAGAACGAAAATAGACAAAAAAAAAGTATAACAAAAAGGGGATGTCCATAAAAAACAAAATCAAACGCTATTAATCTGCAGAATAAATGAAAAACAAACTGCCATATTCTTGACTTAGTACAGGCATTTTCCAAAGAAAATGGTGGATTAAACCTGGTTTAATAGCTAGCTAAACTTCCCACTGGTATGAAATTTGTGTATAGTTCCGCTATTTTGATAACTTAAATAAATAATTGATTTGTTGGATAACCGTTGCAGATATCAGACATATTGTATGCGTGTAAAGTAACATTTTAAATATAGTAGTTTCCAACATTTTCGAATATCACAAATCAATTAAGAAGACAGTTCAAGGTAACAAACAAAAATTAGGCAATCGCATTAACTCCAAAATAAGCCATATCGAGTGCGTCTAGAGAAAGAAATAACAGTAACAGACATTTAATCATTGATGAGCTGGATTTCCATTGTAGATATAGGCTATAGCATATAAGAGTATATAAACAATTCTAAAAAAGAACGACAACAGACAAGTTACTGTTTGTTTATTTGATTTCTATTATAGGTATCTGCTATAGTATATAAGAGTAAAGGAACAGTTCAAAGTAAAAACGACAACAGACAATTAATCGTAGCTGTCAATACATCTTATGAAGTAAGTAATGTTAACCAGAATAATAGAAATTTCACGAGTAGTATATACAATTATAAACGAGGATTGAATGTTACATGTGTGTAAATGCTTAGTTTTAGAAATATATAAATATTTACGTAGGTTTATTAACTTTGCGCCAAGGAATGAGGCAATACTTACATTGAAACATTTTACTTTAGGTAAAAATTTTTAAATAAAGTTCTGAACTCCAAGGTAAATTCATAAAGGGAAAGTCCATCGAAACGGACAAAATCAAACTTTATCAATCAACGGAAAGAGTTGAAATCAACTGTCTTTTCCTGACTTGGTTCAGGCATTAGCCGAAGAAGATAGTGGGTTAAACCTGGTTTATAGCTAGCTAAACCTCCCACTTGTATGGCAGTTGTTTATAGATCCGTTGTATTCCGTTATATCCGGAATAAATACATTGCAGGTCAATAAAAGTGAGGGGAAATATATTGATATGAATATGTACTTTATATGCGAAGAACAGGTTCTTTTCACTTCTGAATGTTTAATTCTATAAAAAGAGGTGAGGCAATGGATAAGTCAAAATTCTGTTTTCTTACACAAACTCATTATAAAAACATATTCATACTTGACTTTAATTTAAACAGCTTTATTTTGTATAAGGGAGACGCGGACAATATTAACATTTGAATTCATTACTGTATTAATGGAGAACGCACACTAGTTACATCGGAAGTTTTTGTAAAGAAAATGAGGCAATTTTAAAATCTTATAAGATGGAAGGTAATATGAATTGCTCAACATTTTATATTGTGAATAAGAAAGTCAGCCAACATGTACCTCTAAATTGTTAAATTTAAATTAGGAAGACGTAAATTTAGTGTGTGCTTTAGTGGTACGGCATACAGTCTAGATGAATAATATTAATATGTGTGCTATCTATAACTCTCAAAACTGGTTTTACTAAAATTAAATTTTGTTCCTGTACTAAGGCATGCAATTGTGAACATGTTTTGTTCGTTTGATTTTGTTTGTACGCCTCTTTTTCGGAGGAGTCGGATGCTAAGGGTTGTCTGTTATACATTACAGTATGTATCCCTCATACCTTTTGAAATATATTATACTGCAACAAGGAATTCATTATTTGATAAGAAAAGCAGGATACATTTACCTTGCAATTTGTCTTTACTTTTTACAAAACATATTGCAACATATACATAATCGACATTCTTTAGTTTATAGGGACAAGGTATGTTCATCTCTAAATTCTTCACCTAGTATAAGCAAGACATGACGGGTTTTCCTCGGAAATATTTTCTTCGTAAAAGGAAGACAGACAAAGTTTATTCAGTACTCATTTTGTATTATCAATAGTTACCTTGGAGTTCTCAGGAAAGCAGGCAATGAATTTTTTGTCAATTTCATGGGAATTCTTAACTTTCGGTAAGGTATTTTGAGCAATAGTAGTTTACCAATGTTCAAAAGTCATTAATACATTTCGAAGATTTAAATCAAGGTAGAAAATGAAAAATGAGAGAGTCGCATGGTCTTCAAAATGAGCGAAACCGGGTGCATTGACAGGATAAGCATATCCTGCTGTGCACGCAATACCCGCCAACCTCAGTCTATATGTCTCAAACAGGAATATTATTTACAGACAGACGATTATTCTAGTATCTAAAGATCTAAAACCTTTTTTTTATCTCTGTATTGTACTGCCAGCTATGGCACACCACAAAGTCAGCAATACTTCTCGTTAAAAACATTAGAGTAAGTAAAATGCTGCACTGAATTGTTAAAAACAAAATCCAGGCTCAAAATCTAAAACAATCTTATGTTGACTTCATTACCATTAAATCCAATAAATTAAAAATAACGAAAATAGTTAAAAGTCCTTACTTTGTACATCTTCAGTAGGGATTCAACTATGTTACATGGTGAACTTGTACACAATTTCAAGCAAAGCCGATATCCGTGCATAATTTAGACAAACTTAGTTCTTCTTGAGTGCTAAGCTATTATATTCATGTCACTAGCTACATCAAACCTCGAAAACTTGTCACTAGTTACTAGTAGTTGTAAATAAACCCAGGAATGAAATTGTGTAAGCCAGTCGCACGTTACGTCTTTATTAGACTTATCAGTGACGCTCGAAAAACGGCCAAGTAAAATACGAAGTTGAAGATACAGACACATCGTATCTGTGAATTAACTCTTGATGGTGACTGTAATACTTTTGTAGTGCCGATTTCAGATCTTCGTACCCAAATTTCTGTTGGGACAATTTTTGTGTAGGGCGCATATCCCTGTTGATAAAGTCCGTAAAGTGTGAAGATGCACGGGGGTAGCGTATTAATTGAGATATGTAAACGCCGTAAGATTGGACAGCGGGTAAATTACTGCTACAAAATGGGAAGTTGACAATTTAAAAATGATCACGTTTGTCATATATCATTCTTTGAAGTCGTCCATCTGTGTCAATATCGCGAAAACAAATGAGATAGAAACTGGTCATCTAGTCATCTAGTTTTGGTAGTATCCTTCATCTTAAGATAATTGGATATATGAGATGCAAGCACTCAATGAAATTTGGGTTATTGTATGTCAGGACTTCATCAATATATCTGAAAGTGAATTCAAAGAACTTTGCAAGATGCTTTTTTCTTTCTGTCTATAAGAAGCTTCTGTTTTATTGTCCTTCATATTAGGAATAACACCACTTATGCATAGCTCCCTTGCTTTCTATGTTAAATTCTGCAACTGCAAGCATTCATAGCTATTTTGTCTTCAGTTTGAATAAAGTGGTAGTCATTTCATGTAAAAACTATACCTTATCCGGACTTGTGCTGAAAAATCAACGTACCTGTAATTTCATATTAAAACACACTGGTCCCCAGAAGTTGGGTAGTACAAAAACAGGTACTTCTTATCTGAGCAACAGGGCAAATATGCCCTCCTATCTTATTTTATTTTTTTTATTATTCAAAAGAAACTTTTAACAAGGGTTCTTCAGTAATCCTAAGTCCTTAAGCTTTCATTTGATACCAAAAATACTCAAATATTTTACTCATTGACAACGTTACAGCTATGCGTAGGAACTATTGTTGTGTAACATATGTACTCCTTTCTTGTATGTTCTTTCTGACCAGGCCGAATTAGTGGTTCTATACTTATAACAGCACTAAACTTGCAATACAGACTTCTACTTTACTTAATTTTATTCTAGGATCTATTTCTAGCAAAGAAAAACCCATAAAGCTTTTTTCCACACTATTTTTCTGAATTCAAGCTCAAATTGGACTGGTAGTAACATATGCGTTATACAATGAAAACTGCATATGGAAGATGATAGTGACCAATTGACACTTTTTCCATTATTACCAGTTCTAATTAGTTAATATCTACTCAAATAACAATGTTCTTACCTATATGCTTTTTTTTCTATCTGAGATTGTTCATTGAATTCAAGTATAGTAGTCCAAGCATAAAATATAATTGAGAATTTTGTCCCCCCCTTTTTTCTGCAAGTTGGAAAAGGGGTGTTCTATTGATAAAACATACTTATAGCTTAAAACATGGACCAACAAGAGCAATTTATGTATATCCCAGCTAGACAACTTGCTAAACTGGTTTAAAATTGCATTTCAAGTGAGATTTAAGAATTCTTATATGAGTATATACCAATTTTCTAAGTCATAAATTAATACAACAAGAAAACAAATAAAACATGAAAAATCACTTTATGATTTGATCAAAAGCTTTCTTTTTACTATAAACTAGTCATAATACACATATCTCATTGATTTTAGTCTAAAAAATGCAAACATTGGAAATTCAGGTTAAGTCTTAACTATATGCATGCTAAATGACCAAAAAAGACTGAAATACCATGTTGTAGCAGTTTGAGAGTTTGTAATTTGACACCAACATAAATTTTCATAAAAAAGGTTGATGTAAAATGATTACTAGCAACAGATGTGACCAATTTTCATTGTGAATGGTTTAATTTCTAAACATGGAATTTCACATGCTTTTCAGTAATAGGAATAACACCACTAATTCATAGCACCCTTGCTTTCTATGTTAAATTCTGCAACTTCAAGCATTCATAGCTGTTTTGTCTTCAGTTTAAATGAAGTGGTAGTCATTTCTAGGGAGGGCACGATTACTGACAAATGTAATCGGTTATTAATAATTCTAGAGGGATTTTTGTGTAATCAATTAGTAATCGGTCACTCTGATTTTTGTATGTAATCGATCGAAATCGATTACTTTGTCAAAAGTAATTACACTACTTTTCGATTACGGTAAATAACATGCTTCAAAATTATAAAAAAAAAAAATAAAGAAAATTTAACACATTTATGTTGCTCAACGTATTTAAAGTGGAAATTTTCTTTACTAAGACAGCATTTAAAGCTTTTTAGAATTCCAAATGTTATGTTGACAGTTGTTTTCCAGATGGAAGCTCTTACCAAGGATTTGAAATATTTAAATAATTTCGAAATTTTGGTTTCCAGAATGAGTGAGTGGTGTTATAGTTCTTGCAATAATTTTGACCATTGCATCAATCACTTCTTTATATTTTCAGTAATTTTCTCCATATTTTGCAAATTTTTGCTGTCATACTGACTTAATTTTGTTTTTACTTATTATTTACAAGTATATTTGAATATAGTTTATTTCAATGTTGGAAGTTTCCTCTGAAAAAAAAAATGTAAAAAAGTAATAATTAGTTCAGCTAATTTTAAAGATGGAACTTTATAATTTATAATTACATGCATGAATTTATCCTTTTGTTTGGATAATCTCATTAATTACAGGTTATAAAACTGCCAATGGAGTACAATTTAGAACCTAGGACAATATAATGTAAATTAATTAGACATAATTGAAATCAAAACAAAGTCTGCATCTCATTCAGTAGAAGTCTTTGATATCTGATCAAGACAAGAAGGTTGTGGAGAATTCTTTATTCTCTATTCAAAATTATAAACAATATATATTTTGTTTTAGTGTCAAAATGGGATACATGTATCTATTACTAAACAAGAATTGCAGTGCATTGGTTCATGGTCAAAAGCTTTTTGTATACTTTCTTAATTTTTTATATCATAACATTATGAAGAATCAACAGTTTATCTATTCTGAGCTAACTCCAACTCTTATTGAAAATTATGCTCTAAGAATTTAATACAAAGAAGCTTACTACTGCAATGTAGTTCAGAACTTAAAAATTATTTTTATTTTCTTATTTTTAATATATTTTCTTACTTTTTAATTATTTTCTTATTATTAATATAAAAGGTCTTAAATTATTGACAAGCATTGAAAGTCATTTGTTTCAAAAGCTGAAAATACAGTAAAATTTTTTAGATCTGGTGGATCATAATGCAGCTTGAGACAACAGACCTGAATAAGACATTTTATAAACTCTCAAGTCATAATAATACATTCTATTTTATCTGTACTATAAACTGATGAACATATGCAGTTGTTTATTTTCATTTAAACAAAGTTATATTTCTTCAAACTATTTGACTAAAGTAATCGATGATTACAGCATAATATTTGACGTAATCGATTAAATTACGATTACATGTAATCAAAAATGTTGTCGATTACAGATTACTGTCGATTTCTTGAAAAATGTAATCAATTACAATCGATTATGATTACAGATTACGATTACCCCATCCCTGGTCATTTCATGTAAAAACTTTACCTTATCCTGACTTCTGATGATGAAAATCAACATACCTTTAAGTGCATATTAGAGCACACTGGTTCCCGGAAGTTGGGTAACAAAAAAAAGAGGTACTTCTTATATGAGCAACAGGGCAAATATGCCCTCCTATCTTAATTTCATATGTTTTTTATTATTCAAGAGAAACTTTTAACAAGGGGTTTTTTCAGTGATCCCAAGTCCTTAAGCTTTCATTTGACACCAAAATACCCAAATATTTTACTTACTGACAAATTTACAGCTATGAGTAGGAACTATTTTGTTAAAATATGTACTACTTTCTTGTATGTTCTTTCCGACGGGGCCGAATTAGTGGTTATATACCATTAGAACGAAATCAAATTGGCCAGAAGGGATGCACAATTATACCCATAGGATTACCAACTATCTGTTGAAATATTAATCCTACAAAGTAAACGAACATGTTGTCAATAGAAATCCAGCATTTTGATTATATTATCTTCGGTGTATTTGTTTTTGGGATCAGTGTGGTTCTTCACATGGTAAGATTTTTATGAACTAGAACTAGGAATTTTTATCTACGAGACCAATTTTTGTAGAAAAGGCTCTGTTTAATAAGACAATGCAGTCAATCTTTCTATTGAACATGTGGAATAGAAGCGTACAGCGTAGAAAAGATAAAAACAATTACTGCAAAATTACAAAGATCGTGATTGACGATTTTGGAGCTGATCTTCGGAATTATTTAGAACCCACATCTGATTGACACAGCTGGTGGAATATGCCTCATCAAAATACTTTAGACAATCTTTTACTGTAGAACGAATAGTAGTTAGAACTTTAGTAATACGTTTAGCCGAACATATTGACGACCCCACTATATATCGTTTATTTAGGATTTTAAGTTTGGCTGAGAATTTCTAAAATTGATTTTCGCATTTACAATAATATTTTTCATGCTTTGTCTGCTGAAACAACAACGTATTTGTTCTGAAGGCAGGATAATACATTCACATTCTCGGGCTTCTAGAAGTCCATGTGCTCATGTTTCATTGTAGTTTGCTTCTGAATGTATGACCGAACTGCTTCGATCCTTTCAAAAACTTGTCTATTTTTGGTTTATCTGGATCGTGCTTGACCCACCCGGTCTCGCTCCTATTGGTTGCGATTTCCTCAGTTTGTCTAACCTAAATTTGTCTTTTCATACTCAATGTACGAGATTTTAACATCTGTAAACTTCTGTTGCCTAATAGATCCATTTGCTGGCATAAAAAAGATTCATTATTATTCGTTAGATACCGATTGTCGGAGATTTTAAGGATACAGAGAAACCATGAAATTAAATGTTTAACAAATCACAAACTTTTCACAGGAATAAATGCAGATTTTGTTAAAACCACGAAATCATATGTCACCGAACATTCTTGTTTTCCTAAATCCACGAAAATTGGTACCCACGAAAATAGGTGAATCGAGAGTAGTTCTCAACTGCATTCATCAGTTACATTATTAAGATATTTCGGGCCCTTGGCTAACAATTCTCTTAGTTAATCATTTTTTAACGATACCAAGTTCAACAATATAAACATGACCAAGGGACAATATTTGTATGGGCGATGAACAAAATAACTACACCCTTGAAAGTAAAGGTGTCTTATACTCTTATGGTTAAAAGTCTTAGATGTAATAGGTTTTTTTGTAGTATATGAAATGAATGGTCTAGTTTTGTAATTGAAATAAACCGATATTCTTTTTGGGACAGATTTGTTTTTGCAAAATATTGGTAGTACTGACAGATCAAAACTCTTCTTAGCGAATTTTACTTAAAAACAGGCAACTCTTCGCTCAGTATGAGGAGGAAAGGGAATGTTTGCCTCAAAAATGTTTTTTTTTTGTATAAGAAAGACAGTCAATATGGTATGGGTTTTGCTTTTTGTTGAAGGCCATGAACAAAATCAAGGTAAAAATATGCGGTATAGTTGCTTACACCCACGTCACTTGAACACTTGTGGATAGTTGTGTCATTAGAAATCGTACCACATCTTTTTATGTTTATAATATTTATTTCGGAATTCATAAATTTCTATTAAGAAATAACCCCAGGGTTGAATACGCTGAATAAGAAAGAGGGTCAATATTAACCTTTGTATTTTTATTTTGTAGTAGGACAACAGATTAAAGTTGTCCCTAAACTTATATTTTCTTTAAATGTAAAACTTGTGGACAGGGAATATATACGTTCCTTATTTATACATACACATGGACGTCCTATGCACAAGTATGTTCTATTATCAATTTCAACAACTTTTTTTAAGGCGTCTATGTTAGATTTGAATGCAGTCCTTGACGACTGTTTTGTTTGTTGTTTTTCCACTGAATTTAGTTATCATGGGTATGATACATATATATATATATATATATATATATATATATATATAGCAAAAGTAAATGAATACAGTGTACAGAATGTATATATTAAATTTGTAATTCACAATGACTACATTTCACATCAAGTAATAACTGTTCATTAAAATAATCTCACTAGCGCTTTCATGCCTTCGGACAATCTTCAGGCGACGATTTTTAAACAATGTCCATGACGACACTATCGTTGGTAACGTTCATTACGTTATAATAAAAGTAAGGGGAGATAAATCTAACGTGTTTACGTAGATCCGTTTAATTTTGACTGAAAGACCTTTATAAAGTATGCTTCCTTTGCCAGTCTTTTATATTATTAGATTCATTCATTATTTACTAGTATTCTAACGTAATAAACGTTACCAACGGTAGTATCGCCTGAAGATTGCCAGAAGGCATGAAAGCGCTAGTGACATTATTTTAACGAACTGTTATTATTTGATGTGAAATGTAGTCTTTGCGAATTACAAATTTTAATATATATGCTGTATGTTTACACAATATTGGCTGATATATCTCAATTATTGTTAACCTGACAAATTATGTCTATGGGTTGCATAGACTATTTTTGTCAATATAACGGAAATATAGTCAATTGTCATATAATTGGGAGTTTTAGCAAGCTATACTATCAGGTTTGAATGTGTCTCAACTTACTAGCGACATGTTTTGCGGTCTTAGATCTTTAAAAACAAGTATAGAAGTCTGATTTGTAGTTTTACTAATTGCATCCTGTTCCCGATTGTGACATTTCGGTTGAATGTGAATTCGAATGTCGGCTGATGCAAGCATAGAAGGAGACGCTTACCCTGTCGACGTACCCGGTCTCTTTCCTTTTGGAGATATTGTGTGATTGTATCAATCCATTCAAATAGGGTGTCCAGTTTTATTTTATATGGATCGCGTTTGGCGCGTCCGGTTTCGCTCCTGTTGGCGTTTATGTGATTTTATCAGTTTGTGTTACCTTGATTTGACTTTTACTAATCCATTTACAAGATTTGAACCTCGGTAAATTATTGTCGCCTTAATTTAACCCACCATTTTTTTTCCGAAAATGCCAAGGACAGTTGTTGTCTATTCGTTCCGTTGGTTAATATTGTCGAGTGTTGGTTTTATCAGTTTTTATGGACTTTCCCTTTTTGACTTAACCTTGGAGTTCGGTATTTTTGTTATTTCATTTTATAATAGATTACAAAAACAAAAATATATAACAACTTATACTGTATTAAATGATAATCATAGTTAGTGCCGTTATAATATTATGTTTAAATTTGGGCATTCCTGATGAAGGATCATCCTGAAAAGCGCTTTGGAGGCAATAAATTTATAGTGTAATTTTCATTATATAGCAATATCATGAATAGTGAAAGAAGATACGATCTTTGCATGAGGGTAATGCAAATTCAAAAGCATATTAGCATACACTTTGAACAAGGAAATTCGTCTTATTGTATAAATTACAGCACAAGAGACGAATTCCCTTATGAATTTAAATAAAATATTTTTGGTTTTTTTTTTTTGTAAATATTACATTTTGTTTTCCATTTGTTCGCACTAAACACAGAATATATTTATGGTTTTCAGGTTCCAAGTGAAATATTTCCTAGAGAGGTGAGACTAGAATCAGAAAGAGTCAATATATGGATTATAGTTGGAGGATGTGTCGGTGGACTACTTCTTTTGATATTAGTCGGTATATGTTTATGGAAGGTAATTACTCTAAGTATGCATCTAAACGAGGGCTTCCGGTTATAGTTTTTGTGATAATTTGCTTTCAGAATGATTGGTTGTTGAATCAATAGTTTGAAAATGAATAATGGGCTGCTAAACTATCTTATCACCCATCTTATCTCAGAAAATATCTTTCAAGCAAAAGCCACCAAAAAGTATTCCTATTACAGTATTAATATGGTATTCACGAAATGTGTTGTCCTGTCCCAAAGTCAAAGGAACAAACCTTAAAAACATTTATCAATTTAAACTAGTCACTATATTCAAATTGATCAATGCATGAAAAGACTGTTCCATTTTAATCGCCATACTACCATATATTGTATACTAATGCTATACATTATTTTGGGTCTCGTATAATCAACGAAGTCAGGCAACGCTGGGATTGGTTAGTGCTTAGATAGGTAATCGCCTATGAATACCGATGTTTAATTTCTTCGAAAACTCAAACTCAGACAGACTACTCCTAGAATGATGTTAATTTATATATCCATACAAAAATATCTTATATTTCCTACAACCTGTAACATGGTTCTTTTTTTATTTTCATTTCTACGAAATTGTACCAATGCCCCAGTTTACACTCTTAAGTTTTGGTGGGTTCATAATGTACAATTCTCAGTTTTCTTGTAATATATTGTTTGTTTGTTTATTTGTTTGATTGTTTTGATTTGTATATTTTGTATATCGTGTTGTTTGATTTTCTTCGACTTGTGGCTTTTAATTAACATCTTTGGAACTTCTCATTATTTTGTAATAGTTCCTTAGACAAACGGAAAAAGAAACCCATCAACTTCTTGTTGTAGATTAATTGATAAATAATAATGTTATTGACGGGGATCCCTTATTCTTCGTATGTGCCCCCTTAATCCTCTAAAGCCTTGCTTCTGTTTCTTTGTTCTACATGTTCTAGCTTTAATGGATAGTTGTCTCATTTATTTCCACGTCTCAATTAAACCTTGTAATACATTTCAAATGTTTTCAGTACCATAGCGTACTCAGATGTATCTAAACAATTACACTTTTAGTTTTTGAAATAGGCTTACGCAGTTGATCATCCCAGTGTACCATATTCTGTCCTTAACTGGGGCGTGCTCCTTACACATGAACTCCTCCAAAAAGAGTAAGGAGGAAGAACGACTGAAATCGAAATCGACACTTTATAAGTTTTACGGTCACCATCACGAATTGCTTGCCTTATATGATGTGTCATTATTTAGGCGTCTGAGATTTACCAATGTGCCCTATTCATGTAAGAGTGTGAATTGGCTACTATGCAACTTTACCCTATAACAAATCTACGAGATTTGAACATCGGAATCTTATTTCGATGACCAAAAGACAACAGAAACGTTATTGTAATATACAACCCAAATCATCCATTTGTTGTCGACGTACTGGAACTCAATAAGCAAAGCTGACTATATTTCCTGAAATTGACAAGTCAGCTTTCTGCGACTGGTACAACTGTAACTTTGAAAAACACGTATGGTGCTCAAATGCCTTACTTGGAAATAACATCAGAAAAACAATCGTACTTAAATGATTTATACACGACAAGGAAATACTCAGAACAAACGTAGAATAGAGAATGGAAACGGGGAATGTGCCAAAGAGACAACAACCCGACCAAAGAGCAGAAAACAGTGCAATGCCACCAATGGGTCTTCAACGCAGCTAGAAAATCCGGCACCCGAAGGCGGTTTAAGATGGCCCCTAAACAAAATAATGTATACTAGTTCTGCGAAATGGACGCCACACCAAACTCAGTGACATATAAATTAACCATAATAATAAAAAAACCACACAAGACTCACAACGGCTAGAGGTTCCTGACTTGGGACAGACGCAAAATGCGGCGGGGTAAAACATATTTTGTGAGATCTCAACTCTCCACCGATACCTCTAGCCAATGTGGAATAAACAAACGCACAGCAAAACGCACAGTTCAACTCGGTTTAAAAGAAGTCCGAGTCCGATGTTAGAATATGTAACACAGTTAGCTCTAGATATTTCAGAATTGTTTTGCTACTAAAAATTTTAGAATACTTTGAAGTGCATGAATAATAGTTTAATGTTGACGAACGTTGTGTGGATGTCAAGGTGAATACAGTTTTAAATTAAAATACCGCAGAGTATTCATTTGACTGGCGTTAAAAAAGTTTGATCAATACCAAATTAATTTACTTTTGGTTTGTCGTGTTAGATTGAAAGAATCAAATATTAAGCTATAAGCAGTATGCTATATCTCTTGATGACTTTTTTTCATGAACTCATACTCCTTTGGCATGAGGTTCACAAAACTGTAAAAAAAAAAATTGTTTTCCTTTCAGTGTGGATTTTTCAAACGAAAGAAGAAGGACCACATTCAAAAATGGAAACGGCAAAGTGGTTATTACGCAAAACGACAAAGTGTCAGAGCTGGTTCTACAAAAAGTTCAAATTATAAACCTGTGGATTGGTAACCGCACAAAGTGTCAGAGTTGTATTCAAATTATAAAACTGTAAATAAGTAGTAACCTGTTGGTTATGAAAATATGAAGGA
Source organism: Mytilus coruscus (assembly GCA_017311375.1). Classification (NCBI taxonomy): domain Eukaryota; kingdom Metazoa; phylum Mollusca; class Bivalvia; order Mytilida; family Mytilidae; genus Mytilus; species Mytilus coruscus. Next base: position 555,350 of record CM029596.1, on the reverse strand, counting down.
AAAAAGATAATTTTCACCGTAGATAAAGTTTAAAAAAAATAATTGAATTAAACATGTGCATAGATATATGACAATAATTATTTGCCAAATTTACAAATTTACATTTAAAGCTTTTAAATGAAATATGTTATGTGTGTTTGTGTTTGTATGGTTTTGTATGTGGGCTTTTTTCGTTGTATGATTGCTGTCTCACCAACACATATTCTACATTATTTAAATCAATACAAAGTAAAATTTAGGGGGCAAGTAAGGTCCGTGTATATTTGCGTCAATTTGTTTTTCGTTTCCGATTTTGATATCTTAAACAAAAAATGAAAAACGGAAATTTTTTCGTTTTTCGATTTTGATATCACAAAACAAAAACGAAAAACGACATTTTGTTTCAATTTCTGAATAAAGTTCTAATTATGTCTATGATATAATGACTATGGTTTTATATTGTGTTTCTTAGTCATCGAAATTGAAATATGTCAACGTAGTTCGTTTTCATTTGCGCTATATCAACATGAAGTCGGCAATTTTTACCTAGACAAAATAGACCGCCTGATTTATACGTTGAAATAAGGTGATTATTAAACAAAAACTTTCACATTTTCTTGTTTTTATCTATAATAAGAAATAAAATTGTAATATTTAAACATAACCTGAATAACAAACTTTAAATTATACAATGAAATATACTATAATGATGGTAAATATTAACAAGGGAGGTCACTACTTAACTGATAAGAAAAAAAGCCTGTCTGTTAAAGAATACACATCGGTTATCAGATCAATCGTATTTATATCGGAGATAAAGTCGACGAATGAAAAGACTTCATCTTAACAACTAGGGTGCATGATCTATACTTTTAACTTTTGAAAGGTTAGTAATCGAAGATGTTTAGAATTGATGACTAAGGTCCATCAGACAATATTACACGAACATACAGGATGATAATCTGTAACATCTTATTTAGATCAATTAAGTTCACGCTTTAAATTTGGAATAAGATGATGATGAGTCACCAGGAAGCAAAAGAAGATAAGTAACCATACTCTGGTAAATTAATGAAGATCACGCCTTAATTGATAGGGATGAAAGTAAGAAAAGGACGTATGATTGCCAATAACAATCTATCAAAGACCAAATAACGTCGATATAAGCAACTATAGGTAACCGTAGAACCTTAACAAATGAGTAAAACCCACACCGAATAGACCCCGATTGGCAAAATGGGAAAACTATATCACTTAATTCCGTCAGAAGCACTTTTCAGGTTTTATCTTTAACAGGAGAGTCAGACGGGAAAAACAACAGTACATTTCACCTTTTGGTATTCTATTGTTTTTATTCTTTCGTTTTTCCTTTGAGTGGTTCTTTTAATACTATTTGTTTTCAGTTATAGCTGGTCAGATTTTTCATTTTCAAAACCCGTCTGCCACCCCTATCCCACGCGCAAAATATCAAATTGTCGCCCTTTTATGATAAACAATAAACGAAAAAAGAATATATAACAGACAGCAACCGACGACAACAACAGAATTAAAGACTCTGAAAGACAGGCCCACAAAGAATTTGACTGGGTTGAATATGTATTCGAGTGCTACTCCCCCTCACACACTTGGGTGGTGTAAAATCACTTCATAAGAACAAAGTTGTTTTTTCACCTGTAACTATGTAAAACGTTGGCAAAAATAACATGTTTTCTTTGGTATAAATGATTTAATGTATAAATTAAAAAGATCATTTACAAAATAAATATTAAAATTTAGACAATACTGATACAATAACTACTAAATTATGATGAAATAGTCATTGATTCATCGATTGATTGATTGATTGATTGATTGATTGATTGATTGATTGATTGATTGACCGGAAAGGTATTTGCTCGTGTAACTCCGAACGAAAGTCATAAACCAATTAAAAATCCTCTTTTGATTATTATTATTATCATGTTTATTATTCTAATAATTTTGTCGTCTTAATTTCACCAATGAAATTTACACTGAATTTTGCCTGAATATTGAATTATTTTTATAAACTTCTTGGAATTCCATAATGGCCACACGATTACAATGGGACACGAGGAATTAGACAAAATGAACATGCATATGTATTTGTCCTTCAATAACTTGAGTATGCCTCAATTTTTTTATATGGGTATACACTTTGTTAAGTCGATTTTGACATTTTTTGCAAACTACCATAAATTTCCGATAATGATTCTGCATTAAACCCTATGGAAAAGCACTTTTTTTGGCAGAATTAAGTACAAATGTATATTGGAACCCAATGACTTTTTATAATGTTGTAACCTGTAATGTAAAGATGTGAAATGTAATTAATATATTAAGCACATATCATTTAGAAAGTACATGAAGAAGATGTTTTAATTTCCATCAAATTGGGTCACAAAGACCATATTACAATATAAGACATTATTTTAAACTACAACAAAAGTATACAAGTATACATACGAAGACAAAAAACAGTTTGAAGATATATAAACTACACATAAGTTTGTAAGTGTGATACCTCCTTCTCAGGCACACCCCAATATAAAAAGGTGCTTTTAATGAATTGGCAATCCATTGGATAATTTTGTAACTAAACTGCAAAAGCCACCAAGGGAGTAAGACGCACATGGAATACATAATAGTATTAATAATTTGGTTAAAACATTATGAGAAGATGCACTAAACTAGCATGTCATCTTCGTGCCTGATACAGAGGGGTTGATACAAATTGAAAGGTGACACAACTGCAGGAGGCACCAAGTGAACATGTGATGCACAATGCACTAATGAAAATAAAACACCGAAGAAAAGTGGTTTAGTAGAAATTACTAAGTGCAGAATGTCACACCTTCATGTAGCTGAATATGATTAAATTTTACGTTTAAACAAAAACTTTAAAACCTTATTTCATCTTTAACGCTAATAACACATTTTAACTCTAATTTTAGTATAGAAATAAACTCCAATAAAGCCAATACATCATACGTTCATAGTTAACGACGTTTTTCTCACATTTAGACGTTATACTCTATAAGCCTGGTAATGTCATGTCAGGTCACATTTGTGCAGTAATCACAAGTTCGGTTGAAATTCGCAATTGCTTGTAATTGTCAATCTAGGTCTTCTTGTCGTCTCTCTCTTGTACCTTAAATTGTTCACGACAGTTCTCAAAAACATGTAAGATGGAAAACTTTTAAATATGTCAGAATTTATTTATTTGTTTGGTGTGCATGCATATTTTATTCGTGCATGGGGTCTATAAAAGAGTTCTTTGAGGGACCAACACAAGGATTGGGATTCGGAATCCAAGAAGAAAAATTCATATTTTTACCCTTTTTAAAAAAAAATGAATTGTTGAATAACCTCAATCATGTATACCCGTTTCGAACAGTCGATCAAAATTTAAAATAAATCAATGAAAAAGGTAAACTATTACAATAGAAAACTGACTTGTAAGCAAAGGCCTGCACAGAAACAAATAAACTTCCCATTCCCGCAATTTAATTAGACATGAGGAATTTGATTTGTAAAAGCAGATTATACCTTTTTCTTATTATTAGTTTAAATAGTTAAAATAAACAGTTTTACCATGTTTTATTGTCGATCTTTTCCTTAATTTTCAAGAAATATAAATTGTAGACACCAGCAAACAATTTTGAATAGCATATTGTACCCACAAGTCATTTGCTGTTGAAATCTTAGCACGAAAAGCAAAACAAATGTGATCTTTAAACGAAAACTGCGTTTTATCAGCCAATTTGTACCCCTTTGTTTTTCGGAGTCAATTTTGAATAGCATAATACAACATATATACAATTATTGTTGAAAATCTAGCAAAAATAAGTTTCTCAAAATATTTTTTTTTTCACCAAAAAACTAAGTTTTTACCCCGAGCTTTTACAAATTTATTTAAAAAAAATAAGCGAAAGGGATCTTCCTTAAATAGTTTTCAACACTGTAGTTAATTGGTCGAGACAATCTTATCTTATATTACGACATAAAAGTGCTGACGGACGGACAAAAGACAGAGTGAATACTATAGGGTACCACCGACTTGTAGTCGAGGCCCTTATAAACTATTTGAAACTGTTAAGTGGACTAGCACGTATTTCATCTATAGACGTCACACAGTATAAAGATAAGGCAAAACAATCTCTTTATAGTGTCAATGCAAGATATTATCAGTTTTGAAATGGCAAAGGATGGAGACGGTGAATCAATTCATAAAAGAAAATCGATACGTACATAAGATAAAAATAAAAGTAAAGGAAAGGCGCCTTCATTGCTGTTCTTCATCTGATTATAGTCCAATTAAACCTTCAAGATGGAATTCGCTTACTTTAAGTTGAAAACAGCATTATCCGATTTGAGCGGTTTTCTTTGCTTTATTTCTAATTCTATTAAGCTACCACTGCTGGATTATATGAGCAATTAACAAAAATGTAACTATTTTTGTCAAAAAATTCTCGCCAATCTCAATGTAAAATACTAAACAATACAAGCATTTAGACAATCACGAGACACCTTAATTTATTTCTTAAGTTAACTTAGATACATATATTTTATTTAACAATTTCCAAAAAGTGGCGTGCATGTTCACCAGGAACAAAACAAAAGGTTTACTAGAATATGGAAGCCCATTTAGGATATCCCAAGAAACCTATTACGAATTCGAGTTACATAAATTGAGATTACGGATTAAATCGTTATCATGTATTATGTAATTCGTTATTAAGAATTTTAATTCGTTATGATTTTTGCGAAATTAGGTTTACATATTTTTGTAATTCGGGATTTATCACAGATATTTTTTTATTAGTGATAACGGAATTAAAAATTTACCACGGGTTTGAAAATATATAATAAAGCAATTAATTCGTGATAAAGAATTATATCAATGTGATTGCTAATTCCTCAGATTTATTATCACAAATTATATCCGTGATAACGAATTACAAAATTAGTGATTACGATTTTAATCTGTGATCACGAATTTTTAATTCGTAATCTCGAATTCAAATTATATATTTCTTGAAAAATGGACTTCCACAATAGAGGGGTTTAACCATAGAAATTTAAAATATATATCTGGTTTAGGGATGGGTATCTGAATCCGTTTTGTAATATTCAGCAATATCTGACACGAGGTGGAATGGGTATTTAACCCGGGGCTATACCCTTATGCGCAATGACCAGGTCTTGGCATGGTAAGCAAGAATATTTATTGTTTTATTGTCTCCATTTGTCGAAGGGGATTTAAAGAATAACGAATAACTAAACAGTAATAATGTGATTGGATATTAGCAATAGTCTTTGGACCTTAACTAATTCATATTTGGTTTTCGAAGTCCTTCGATGCAAAATTTGTCAAAAACATGTAAAATTTGCAAATTTGTATTGATATGTCTTTAACCGCAACATGTTACGCTGATATGAATAGCATTTTGAGATTATGAAAATCCATGTGTAAAATTGTTAAAACATACTTTAATCATATGATGTAAACTCTAAATTATTAAATTTCAAGTAGAATAAAGATATGAAAAACACATTTTAGACCCTGCGAATGAAACATGTACTGGGGAAATTGGCTCTACCCTTTTGCAGTTTTGTATTAAAATGCCCTCAACAGCAAAATAAACCACTGAATAGTATTAATTTATATCAGAATATAAAATACGTGTATGTGATACGATTTATTTTTATAATTCTTTATTTTGTATTACTTCATCTCATACAATAATTAAATGCATTTTTTCTATCAAAGAAGAATACAATACATGTTTAATAACGTGTCAGCGCTTATATTATATTAACATCCCCTCCCCAAAAAAACCAAAAAAAAAACCAAAAAAACCAAAAATCATTAAATTGTATTCATATATGAATAAATTGATATTAATAGATTATTATTGATGCAGCATAGTTATTCTATTTGTACATGTACTCATAAAAAAAATATATAGTGACATATTTTGTTGTTATTTTCTGTACCAATGCATAAGAAAAATACATTATTTTTTACATAAGTTTATATTTCTTTTAAAGACTGGAAATCATATAAAAAACAATATTTTAACTCCAATTATCATAACATAGTAACACATATTTAAGTCTTACATACATATATATAATATCTATAGGATGCACACTTACCACTGTCCAATTGTGATTTGCATCCAGTTGTGTTACACATTTATCTTACAGTTAAGTATGAGTTATCTTTCTTGTTTCATAAAATTAATTGTTGAAATGGTTCCCATTTATTTTCTTTTTTCACCTATTGCAGGAGAACTGTGAAAGGTGGAAGATAGTTTTTCAATAATGTAATAATTTTTCAATTTCTTAAGTGCAATCTTAACACAAGGTAACAGTGAGCTCAATCTACAAGAATAAATATAGTACTTCATGAGAACACTGAAAAAATTTCCAGAGATATCTATAATATCTGATCCCAAGAGGATGTTTTGTTTTGATATCAGAAGGTCATAATTGCAATCTGAATGTAACATACCAACAAGTTGAAGCCAAAAACTTTTGACAATGTAAAATTCCCCAAAAATATGTTCTATTGTCTCTTTTGTTTCATTGCAAAAACTACATAGGTGTGTTTCTTTAAGTTTACACTTATATAGCAGATCATTTATGCTTAAAATTCTGTGCAGAATTTTGTATTGAAAAATGATCAGTTTATTACTTAAAAAACACTTGAAAGGATGCATATAGAGAAGATCCCAGTGATCTATTTCCATATGCAAAATTTCTTTCCATTTATTTTGTGATTTTATGGGGTTTTCATGATAAGTAGACAAAAATAATTTATAAAAATATGAGCATGATTTCTGATTTGTTTTCAGATAGTCTAAATTATCGCAAGTAATGATGATTTTCTTTTCACAGTTTTTGATATGGTCCTTCCAACTATTTGGGATCATATGATATATACCATAGAATTGAAGAAAGTTTGTTTTAATATCATATGTTTCTTTAAATTGATTAAAAGAGAGAAATTCATTTTTCTCATTCAGTAAATCATTGACAAAAGATATTCCCGCCTAACACCATTTTTCATAAAAAATAGTTTTATTCTCAATTTTTAAAAGTGTATTTAACCAAATAGGCTGGCCCATAAAGTCATTTTGGTCATGGGAAGCATTCCTCAGTTTAGCCCAATTTAGAAGGATGTCCTTCCAAAATCTATTAAAATATACTGAAATTTGTTTAATACTATCCTTATTCATCCATATTTTATCTGCACCATATTTTCTATATTTATCATTGAAAAGAATATTCCAAGGAGAAAGATTGAAAGGGTCTAATAATTTATAGATCCATGTCATTTTCACTCCATAACAGAAGGATTCTATATTAGGCATCTTTAGTCCACCAGTATCATATGATCCAATTAGAACATTTCTTTTGATTTTATCTGGTTTACCATTCCATAGAAACTTAAAAAGAATATTTTCAATTTTCTTAAAATTTTCAAAAGAGGGATTTGTCAATATTGTTAATGACTGAATGAGAATTGACAATGCTAAAGACTTTATGACTGTAATTTTTCCTAGGTATGAAAGATCTTGGTAAATCCAAGTATTTAATAATGCTTTTATCTTTTCAATTTTCTCTTCAAAATTATAGGCAGTTTTGTCGACAGCAAAAAGATCATAGTTTATACCTAGAAGTTTAAATTTCCCTGTCTGATTCTAGTTTAATCTTTCTCCTTGGTGAAATATTTCCTTTGAGTGTACTTTTGACCCGATCCATATGGCTTCTGTTTTTTCTAAGTTTGCTCGTAAACCAGAACACTCAGACATCTTTTCTAAAATATATAGGGACTGTTCTAACGACTTTTAATCATCATCTAAAGTTAAGGGTGAGTCATCTGCATATTGAATAATCAAACATTCAGAGTTGTCTTTCTTAATACCATTAATGTCTAGGTTATTTTTCATTGCTGCGCTCATCAGTTCCAAAGCCAGTATAAAAAGGTAAGGGGATAAAGGATAAAGGATCCCCTTGACGAACCCCTCTTTCTATATTAAAGAAACTTGAGCAATGACCATTATTTATGATACAACTTTCGATACTAGAATATAAAGATTTTACCCAATTACAGAAATCAGGACCAAAGCCTAAGAATTCAAGTGCTTTATTTATAAATGACCATTCAAGAGTATCAAATGCTTTTTCAAAATCTAGGAGTAAAAGTACAGGTATATTTTTTTCTTCAGTTCTTTCTATTAAGTCAAAAATAAGTCTTGTACATTCCCCAATGTATCTACCTTTAATAAATCCTTACTGTGTTTCACTTATAATATGTTTGAGCAAAGGCTTTATTCTATTTGCAATAGATGCGGAACATATTTTCATATCAACATTTAAAAGGGTGATAGATCGCCAGTTTTTTAAATAAAACTTAGATTTCCCTTCTTATGGGATGCATGTAACAATGCCTTGTCTTTGCAAAATGGATAAAGAGCCTTCTTCAAAGCTATAGTTAAAAGAATTTGATACGATTGCTACGACTTTATTTTATTAAGTCGCAAATGATTTTAAGGGAATATGTAAAATCTTCAACTTTCAATTTCCAAACCAATTTTAGATTTTGACCCTATGAGTGAAATAAGTCCTCTTTTAAAGACATTCCCAGACAAGTCAGGAATATGACAGTTGTTGTCCATTCGTTTGATGTGTTTGTGCTTTTGATTTTGCCATTTGATTAGGGACTTTCCGTTTTGAATTTTCCTCGAAGTTCAGTATTTTTGTGATTTAACTTTTTCCCAATAAAGAAAGGATAAAAGGGGTGTATTTATACATGCACATCAAGCGCCTGTATACTGTTGGCTATTTCTGTGCTTGACCCAACATCCCAAAAACAAAGTTAAGATGCTTTAGTTCCCCATTCATATATAATACGGCTGGCTACGTTATTACCGGTGACCTAAACATTGTCAATAACACTTCTCTGCGAAATGTGTTATCCAAAGGCCCGAAATATCGTGAGCCTAAATCCATCAATTGGAAACACAACTTTAAAAACTGATGGATTCAGTCGAGGAGTATACCAGGCAATGGGTTAAACGCGAGAAAGAAGACGTAGATACTCTCTCCGAATGGATTAAGGCTGTGAGGTCGTTGATACAAATCAGAATTAAGAAACTGAATGGGTCTATTAATGCCCACGCTACATCAATCTTTAAAGACCCAAATGTGGCAAAACACTTGTCCTACCTCCATGACAAATATGTTGTTTTCCCCGCAGATAAAGCCCCAAACAACATCGTTTTTATGTGTAAATCACATTACAAAAACTACTTGATAAATGAATTAGGTATTGACAATTCACTTTGAAACTCAACATATACCCCCACGACACTTACTAAAGAGGAAATCCTGGATAATCATAGGTCTGTTCTGTGTGCCTTTGGAATTTCAACCAAAGATGAAGAACTGGATCTTCCATCACTGTATTGGATACCTAAACTACATAAGTGACCTTACAAACAACGGTATAATGCTGGGTCTTCCAAGTGCTCCACGAAACCTCTTTCTAAATTATTAACATCAATTTTATCAGTAATCAAAGCCGGGCTTCAAAGTTATTGTGAAACTACCTATTTTAGAGGTGGCGTGAATAAGATGTGGATACTTAAAAAAATCCAAAGATCTTTTAGAGTACATACAATCTAAGACTCTTTTATCTTGCAATAGAATTAAAACATTTGACATTTCTACACTTTACACAAGTATTCCCCATTCCAAACTAAAAGACAAATTGAAACAGTTGGTCCTGCTTTGTTTCATAAAAAAGAAAAAAAGAATGGCCAACGTAGATACAAGTATCTTGTCTTAGGGAGGGATAAATCCTACTTTGTAAAAATCACTCTGATTCCAACAAAAAATTCTCTGAAACTGACATTATCAAGATGCTTGATTTCTTGATTGACAACATATTTGTTACGTTTGGAGGACGTGTTTTTCAACAAACAATCGGCATTCCCATGGGAACAAACTGTGCCCTCTTCTTGCCGACTTGTTCCTTTATTCATATGAGGTTGACTTCATACAGGAACTTATCAGGAAGAACGAAAAGAAGTTAGCAGTATCCTTTAACTTTACTTTCCGCTATATAGATGATGTTCTCTCACTAAATAATTCTAAATTTGGTGACTATGTTGAACGCATCTATCCCATCGAACTTGAGATAAAGGATACAACAGATGCAGTTAAGTCTGCCTCATATCTTGACTTACATCTAGAAATTGACAATGAGGATCGGTTTAAAACAAAACTTTACGACAAAAGAGATGATTTCAGCTACCCAATTGTGAACTTTCCATTCCTATGTAGCAACATTCAAGCAGCGCCTGCATACGGAGTATATATCTCCCAGTTGATGCGATATTCCAGGGCTGGTATTTCCTATCATGATTTCCTTGATAGAGGGTTGCTGCTCACAAGGAAGCTATTAAACCAAGAGTTCCAAGTGCTGAAGTTGAAATCATCCCTTTGTAAGTTTTACGGACGCCATCACGAGTTGGTTGACCGTTATGGAATATCCGTTTCACAGATGATAGCGGATATGTTCCTTATGTCGTAACCACAATCCCGTCCCCCTTTTCCCGAATGTAACCTACCGAATTAGACTTATTACCAGATTTGTACTAACTTGAGCAACACGACGGGTGCCACATGTGGAGCAGGATCTGCTTAACCTTCCGGAGCACCTGAGATCACCCCAAGTTTTTGGTGGGGTTCGTGTTGCTCAGTCTTTAGTTTTCTATGTTGTGTTTTGTGTACTATTGTTTGTCTGTCGGTCTTTTTCTTTTTTAGCCATGGCGTTGTCAGTTTATTTTCGACTTATGAGTTTGAATGTCCATCTGGTGTCTTTTGCCTCTATTTTGCTGCTTGAAAACAAAAAAAGGTCCAGCATGCAAGTTCACGGTTATGAATGCTTATCATTATATCATTTTGGCAAAGTCAAAACCAACAAAATGAGTCACCGATTATTGAGGCGACATAATAAGAAACGGACCAAACTTAATTACACTCACAACCTTATGTTTTGTGATTTGCGACTTAATGAAAAAAAAAGTCGTAGCAATCGTATCAATTACATGTATTTTATATTCTGGTATAAATTAAGTAATGTGCGGGAATTACAATAATGTGCTAGAGCATTGTTATACATATCTTCTTTTGGACTGCTTCCTGCAGGTGACTCCTAAGATGGTCTGCTTAACCACGACTTGAAGTGTGAACTTTTTTGGGGAATTAATCAAAATAACGTATATTAGATCATGCACTCTTATTGTTAAGATTGTTAAAGTCTTTTTCATAAGTCGATCTTATTTCCGTTTTAAATACGATTGCTCTGATAACCGCTGTGTATACATTAACGGCCGGGCTAGTTTTCCTGTCAGTTAAGTAGTAACTTCCCTTGTTAATGTGATATAGTAATGAAATATAAATTTTTTTACTATCTTTATAGTATATTTCATTGTGTGATTTAAATTTGTAATCCATTCAATGTTTAGATATTACAATTTTATTTCTTATTATAGATAGAAAAATAAAGAAAATGTAAAATGTTTTGTTTCATTAATCGCCTTATTTCAATTTATAAGTCAGGCGGTCTATTTTATCTATATAAAAATTACGATTACATGATGATATTGCGCAAATGAAAACGAACTACTTTGACATATTTCAATTTTGATGACTGTGAAACAAAATATAAAACCATGGTCAATATATAAACGAAAACTAAATTCAGAAATTGAAACAAAATATCGTTTTTCGTTTTTGTTTTGTGATATCAAAATCGAAATACGAAAATATTTCCGTTTTTTGTTTTTATGCCCCATTTATGGTTAAAGTTTTTGGTCGAGGTAGTTTTTGATGAAGTTGAAGTCCAATCAACTTGAAACTTAGAATACATGTTCCCTATGATATGATCTTTCTAATTTTAATGCCAAATTAGAGATTTTCCCCCATTTTCACGGTCCACTGAACATAGAAAATGATAGTGCGGATGGGGCATCCGTGTACTGGGGACACTTTCTTGTTTGTTATTGATTTTTCAAAACGAAAAACGAATGGACGCAAATATACACGGACCAAGTAAAGAGTGAAAGTAATAACAAATTATCTGTTATCTATAAAACCGGGTTTATCTGAAATTTTTTCTACTATTTTCTATCAGTATTACTTAAATATATTTAAACAAAAAAAATATTACCATGTTGATGATGCTTTCGTATTCGATAATGTGTGCGCGTTTGTGAACTAGGGAGTTTTAATATCACAACTAGGAACAAGGAGAAACCCGGAAATAATGTCAGATTATACTACAGCGGTTATTAACCAATAATCTAGAACACTTATACGGATCAAGTGTATGATGATAACCGTAGAACATGTAAAGTGGGGATCTTAATAATTTTTCCTTCCTATAATGATTGAGTAGTTTTTTTTTTTACTACAAAGTTGTATTCGTGTGTAAGTGAAATCCAAAAATACTAAACGAACTCTGGCAGATCCTATCAATTGGATTTAGACTCCATAGGCTGGTTATTACTTTTGTATAAAAAGGTGATGTTTGGAAAAATGAACTATTGCTATTATAAATTACTGTAAATAGAAAGGTCTGGAAATGAATTCACTATTTTTTTTTATCTGTAGCAAAATTGATTTTATGTTGAGTGGAATATATCATAAGTACTTATTTTTAAAAGATAGATAAACGAATATCATCAATACATGTATATCTGAAAGTCGTTGATTTTTGTTGTCAACTTTGAGAAGGTTGGTTTAAATACTGGTTCAAACTCGGTATAATAAGACTTCGTTTAGCAAGGATAACTCCCCTCCCCAAAAAAAACCCTAAACAAATCAAAAGAAAAAAATACAACGGTCTTATACATGCTTAAACAATAAACTAAAAGCAACATGGCAAGCAGCAACCAAAGACAACCCTGACTTACAGGCTCCTGACTTTGAAAATGTGCATGACACATGTGCCGGGGTTAAACATGTTTACATAGGATCTTAAGTATTCACAACTGTGTAAAAATGGATATCTACTTATGTTTATGAAGATCTGATTTTGGTTGGTTTTTATCGTAAACATCACTGCTTAGTGTGACGTCCATTTTCGCTGAACTAGTATACATTATTGTTAAGGGGCCAGCTGAAGCCCGCCTCCGGGTGCGGGATTTTCTCGCTGTGTTGAAGACCCATTGGTGGCCTTGGGCTGTTTTCTGCTTTTTGGTCGGGTTGTTGTCACTTTGACGCATTCCCCGTTTTCATTCTCAATTTTATCAATAACGAACACCTTTTCCATACAATCAGGCCCACATTTTATTCGTCATTTCTCGTATTGGTAATTGATCGGCTAAACTGTTAGTGGGTATTGCGCATGTGTACGTTTACAATAATACTAAAAAGTCTAAAAGACGAAAACATAAAGATATAACAAGTGTCGGATTAAACTAGTTGTTGGGGATCTATACGCTAAATCTCATAATTTGTAACAGGGTTTTTAAAAACATAATTTGTTCATAAGGGATAAGCAATATTCTTTCTGTTAATTGGTTTTTTATATTATTTCAATCCTATAATTAGATCTGTTAAGTCAGGGAGACGGATTAATATAAGGGAAACCTTGTTTCCGAATACCTTTGTACTTATATATTACTGCATTTATATGTATATGTCATGTACATGATCTTTCGAAATAAAGATGTGCAAAGTAAATCTAATAATTATTGATATTGAGGCCAAGGTCAATGAACATTACATGCTGAAAAAAGTTTGCAATTCTACAGTCTTATATCGGCGATAATGCCTTACTCAGTGCAGAAACTACCTATTCTAGAGATGGCGTGATTCAGATGTAGATACTCAAAAATTCCAAAGATCTTTAATAGTACATACAATCTAAGACTCTTTCATCTTGCAATAGTATTAAAACATTTGACTTTTCTACACTTTAAAAAAGTATTCCCCATTCCAAACTAAAGGACATATTGAAAGAGTTGGTCCTGCTTTACTTCATCAAAAAGAATGGCCAATGTAGATACAAGTATCATGTCTTAGGGAGGGATAAATCCTAATCATTCTGATTCAAACAAAAAATTCTCTGAAACTGACATTATCAAGATGCTTGATTTCTTGATTGACAACATATTTGTTATATTTCGAGGACGTGTTAAAAAAAAAATCGGCATCCCCATGGGAACCAACTGTGCCCGTATTCTTGCCGACTTGTTCCTTTATTCATATGAGGCTGACTTCAAACAGGAACTTCTTAGGAAGAAAGAAAAGAAGTTAGCAGTATCCTTTAACTTTACTTTCCGCTATATACATGATGTTCTCTCACTAAATAATTCAAAATATGATGACTATGTTGAACGCATCTATCCCATCGAATTTGAAATTAAGGATACAACAAATACAGTTAAGTCTGCCTCATATCTTGACTTTCATCTAGAAATTGACAATGAGGGTTGGTTGAAAACAAAACTTTACGACAAAAGAGATGATTTCAGCTTCCCAATTGTGAACTTTCCATTTCTATGTAGCAACATTCCAGCAGCGCCTGCATGCGGAGTATATATCTCCCAGTTGATGCGATATTCCAGGGCTTGTATTTCCTATCATGATTTTCTTGATAGAGGTTGTTGCCGTATTAAACCAAGAGTTCCAAGTGGTGAAGTTGAAATCATCCCTTCGTAAATTTTACGGACGCCTTCACGAGTTGGTTGACCGTTATGGAATATCCGTTTCACAAACTGCTATCTTGTCCCCTTTTCCCCGAATGTGACCTAATGAATTAGACTTATTGTCGGGTTTGTTCTAACATGAGCAACACAACGGGTGCCACATGTTGAGCAGGATCTGCTTAACCTTGCGGAGCACCTGAGATCACCCCCAGTTTTTGGTGGGTTCGTGTTGCTCAGTCTTTAGTTTTCTATGTTGTGTTTTGTGTACTGTTGTTTGTCTTTTGGTCTTTTCTTTTTTAGCCATGGCGTTTTTGGTTTATTTTCGACTTTGAATGTCCGTATGGTATCTTTCGCCTCTCTTGGTACAGGCATTTCCTTATGTAGAAAATGTTATATTTACTTCGAATCAAAATAATTTTTTTTAAATCCAAAGGCAATTTTGCATACATTCGAAGTTTGGCTTCGAACAATAATAATGGAACATGATGATTTGTTGGCCAATACCAACATAATCATTTTTAGCATTTCCATCATTGAGGACGTGTTAGGTTTAGTAGTCCTTTATAAAAAACCTATAAATAACTTGTATACTTATTAACTTAATATGCTGTTTATTTTTTTAACTTAGTTTTAAATGTTATCAATTAAGCAGTCAGATACTTGAATATTGTGTTTATTGGTACTAACTTTGATTTTGTTTTTGATTAATTAAAGCATAAGTATGTATTGCTTTACAGTAATGAAAAGTAAAATAACAAAAATATCGAACTCTAAGAAGTCATTCTTCTAGTCGATACAGTGTATGTAATTATATTTTGGCATTGTACAATGTCACGCTTCTCTCAGACTGTTTATGACGCATTTTTCACTAAATCTGTTTGATGAGCACTGATTCATACTTCAATAGGGGGAACATAATTAATCCATAAGTTATTTTTTACTTTGAAGTTGAGGTCGTGCAGTGTTCAATTCTCATACATCAATTCAGGAGACAAAATCAAGGCAAAAAATAAAACAAATAATTAAGGGAATCGCATGAACTGCAACAGACCAGGTTTATCTAGCTTTCAGGTACTGTCAGTACTATTATAACGGTATTTTGTTTCTTTTTTCTTTATGTTAGTTTTTTAATGAGCTTCGTCAAAATCTGATGAGAGTAGCAATTTCCAACTGATAAATACAGTTTGATGTTATCTTGTGCTATAAAACCACTACTGCCCTAGGTTCTGGTGAAGGCTATACGCTCACAAACATGTTAAACCCCGCCACATTCTTTATGTACCTGTCCTAAAGGAAAATTCAAATGCATCTAAAGTCAAATTCTCATCTGTTATTTTATTAGGATGAATTTAAATGATGGTATAAAATTAACGATACTGCATCAGAAGCACATTTTTATAATGTATGTGTCTCCAGTGATGCTAAGGCTTTTCTATTAAAAAGATTACAAAGAATCGCTATTTCATATTTTATTTTATAAAGAATAAAAATATTAAGTACCGCTATATCATATACTACATGTATATAAATAAAATACAAAATAATGAAGTATCGTTATATCATAAACTATAATTTGAAGAATACGGATTAATGAAGTATCGCTTAATCATATACTATATTAAGGGTCGGGAGAAATAATGAAGTAAATATATCATCTTCTATTTAAGGAAGAATACGATATGATGAAGTATCGCTATATCATCTTCTATTTAAGGAAGAATACGATATGATGAAGTATCGCTATATCATCTTCTATTTAAGGAAGAAAACGATATGATGAAGTATCGCTATATCATCTTCTATTTAAGGAAGAATACGATATGATGAAGTATCGCTATATCATCTTCTACTTGAGGAAGAATACGATATGATGAATTATCGCTATATCATATTCTATATAAGAAAAAAATACGAATTAATGAAGTATCGCTATATCATATACCATTCTTTATGGAAGAAGAGAACATTATAAAGTATTGCCATATTATGCACTATAAATTAGAAAAAGTAGAAATGAAGAAACTATCAGTGTGTTGTATAATATATGCTTATATAAGGAAGAATATCTGCATCGTATAATATATATTAGGCAAAATACCAGCTAATACAGTGTCGCTGTATTATTATTTATACGGTATAGTAGGACGAATGCAAAGACATAGAATTTCGTTATTTTGATGTCAGAATAACTTTCACGAGACATTCCAATATAATGTTTTATTTCAGATATAATGCAACATCCATGATTGCCACTCCAATACATAGGACAAGACTAAAATCTTTTTATTTTTTTCCAATTTCATGGTTAAAACCTTAATGCTACTAACACTCTTTAAATTTCGAGCGTCCAAATCGCTTTTTGAACTTATCTTCATCATTAACGCTAGCCTTAGCTTTTGAAAGCCAAAGATGTATAAATACGTAGAAATGTTAGGAGTTTTATGAACGAAAGGGAGCTGAAAAGAATAGCCAAATCATTTAAAGTCAACTTTGCTTGCGAAAATTGGAACTTGTGTCTTGATATTTCTTAACTTATCGACGGTTAATTTTAGAGTATAACTCATGGCAGTGCCGAATCACTGACTAATGAAATGATGAAACCCTTAAGGTTTACTATCCACCAGCAGTTGTTTCGGCTAAGTCAGTTCTAGAAAATGGAAATAACAGTGTATAAACTTCGTACGTCCGAAACGCTTTCCTGGATCTACTTTTACAATCATCGTTTAAACCGAAACATTTGAAAGCCTGGGATGTATAAATACTTAAACAATGTATTACAATGTAATTGTAGGAAATGATTGCTTGACTTTCCAGAGGGATAGACGTTTTGATTATGTGTCCGTTCAAGTTTTAAGCGATTCCGCGCTGTATCATATTCTATTTTCAGAACTTCCTGTTGTGTGCCCATAAACACTTTTAGAATACAAGGAAATGAAACATATTGTATTGAAGTGTTCTCTTTTCAATTTCAATTTCCTAGTTCCGCTTACAATTCTAACTATCATTTTCAATGTTGACACTTGGTTAAACGGCAACGATGAAATTCAATTTGATTTTTGGCTTATGTTATATGTTTTATAGTGTGCAGAACTTTAACATTGATATGGATAATGTAGTGACATTACAAGAAGAGTCTGGCAAATACTTTGGTTATTCTGTAGTGATGTTCAATAATCAGGATGGCAACTGGTAAGAATAAGAATTATAATAGACTGACGAATACTTTGGTTATTCTGTAGTCATGTATAATAGTCAGTATGGAAACTGGTAAGATTAAGAATAAGAGGACTGGGATATACTTTGGTTATTGTGTAGTCATGTATGATAGTCAGTATGGAAACTGGTGAGATTAAGAATAAGAGGACTGGGATATACTTTGGTTATTGTGTAGTCATGTATAATAGTCAGTATGGAAACTGGTAAGATTAAGAATAAGAAGACTGGGATATACTTTGGTTATTCTGTAGTCATGTATAATAGTCAGTATAGACACTGGTAAGAATAAGAATTATAATAGACTGACGAATACTTTGGTTATTCTGTAGTCATGTATAATAGCCAGTATTGAAGCTGGTAAGATTAAAAATAAGAGGACTGGGATATACTTTGGTTATTGTGTAGTCATGTATAATAGTCAGTATAGAAACTGGTAAGATTAAGAATAAGAGGACTGGGATATACTTTGGTTATTGTGTAGTCATGTATAATAGTCAGTATAGAAACTGGTAAGAATAAGAATTATAATAGACTGACGAATACTTTGGTTGTTGTGTAGTCATGTATAATAGTCAGTATGGAAACTGGTAAGATTAAGAATAAGAGGACTGGGATATACTTTGGTTATTGTGTAGTCATGCATAATAGTCAGTATGGAAACTGGTAAGATTAAGAACAAGAGGACTGGGATGTACTTTGGTTATTGTGTAGTCATGTATAATAGTCAGTATGGAAACTGGTAAGACTAAGAATAAGAAGACTGGGATATACTTTGGTTATTGTGTAGTCATGTATAATAGTCAGTATAGACACTGGTAAGAATAAGAATTGTAATAGACTGACGAATACTTTGGTTATTCTGTAGTCATGTATAATAGCCAGTATGGAAACTGGTAAGATTAAGAATAAGAGGACTGGGATATACTTTGGTTATTGTGTAGTCATGTATAATAGTCAGTATAGAAACTGGTAAGAATAAGAATTATAATAGACTGACGAATACTTTGGTTGTTGTGTAGTCATGTATAATAGTCAGTATGGAAACTGGAAAGATTGAGAATAAGAGGACTGGGATATACTTTGGTTATTGTGTAGTCATGTATAACAGTCAGTATGGAAACTGGTAAGAGTAAGAATAAGAGGACTGGGATATACTTTGGTTATTGTGTAGTCATGCATAATAGTCAGTATGGAAACTGGTAAGATTAAGAATAAGAGGACCGGGATGTACTTTGGTTATTGTGTAGTCATGTATAATAGTCAGTATAGAAACTGGTATGTATAAAAATTATACTAGACTGGCGATCACTTTGGTTAAACGTAGTCATGTATAATAGTCAGTATGGACACTGGTAAGTATAAAAATCAGACTAGAATGGCAATTCCTTTTGTATATGTAGTCATGGATAATAGTCAGTATGGACACTGGTAAGTATAAATATCAGACTAGACTTGCGATTACTTTGGTTAAATGTAGTCATGTTAAATAGTCAGTATGGAAACTGGTAAGTATTAAAATTAGACTAGACTAGGGATTACTTTTGTTAATTGTAGTCATGTATAATAGTCAGTATGGACACTGGTAAGTATAAAAATCAGACTAGACTGGCGATTACTTTGGCATATGTAGTCATGGATAATAGCAGATATGGAACCTGGTAAGTATAAATATCAGACTAGACTGGCGATTCCTTTTATATATGTAGTCATGTTAAATAGTCAGTATGAAAACTGGTAAGTATTAAAATTAGAAAAGACTGGCGATTACTTTGGTTAATTGTAGTCATGTATAATAGTCAGTATGGAAACTGGTAAGAATAAGAATTATGAGAGAATGGCATATTCTTTGGTTATTGTGCAGTCATGTATAATAGTCAGTATAGAACTGGTAAGTATAAAAATCAGACTAGACTGGCGAATACTTTGGTTAAATGTAATCATCTATAATAGTCAGTATGACAATTTATAAGTATAAAAATCAGACTAGACTGGCGATCTTTGGTTAAATGTAGTCATGTGTAATAATCAGTATGAAAACTGGTAAGCACAAAAATTAGACAAGACTGGTGATTACATTAGTTAAATAGTCATTTATTATAGTCAGTATGGAAACTGGTAAGAATAAGAGTTATAAGAGACTGACGATTACTTTGGTTATTGTGTAGTCTTGTATAATAATCTGTATGGAAACTGGTAAGAATTAAAAAAAAGAAGAGACTGGGAAATACTTTGGTTATTTTGTTGTCAAGTATAAAGATAAAAACGGAAACTGGTGAAAATAACTATCAAGAGATAATGCCGAATGTTTTGGTTATTATGTAGTCATGTATAATTCTATTAATCAGTACCGAGCCTGTTAAGATGGATACTTGTGAGAATAAGGGCAACTATTATGATTATTCTGAGGTGATGTAAATAATCAGGATAGAAACTGGTGAAGATAAGACTTATTTCGAATTAAATACCTACATGGAGTTATTATCTTTTCAGACCGACAGGTCTTTCTTTTGAAGAATCAACCCGGACGATACCAAGTTTCAATGAAATTTGCTTCAAGGCATAGAATAATGACCTGTGTAAGGTCATTACTTTTCCTTGACTAAAATGCAAACTATAATTCACTTTAACATTTAATTCGTTTGACAGCTATCGTGTGTTGTTGATTAAGGCAAAAACAACCATGTCCACCGTTTATTAGACTGAATTACAAAAAAAATCGTCGTGGGCGCACATTTTAACTTTCGAAACAAATAATGTGAAGTTTTGTTAATTTATAGCTACAATAAAGGAACATTATTTGAGACGAATTTAATCATGCATAACTGTTCATAACACTTTTGAAACAAGCAAGATTTAACATATTCGTATGTAGCAGTTTGAAAATCTTATTGATACACACTGTATTGGATTTCGTGCTCTATTCGTGTCAGTTCTTAACTTTTTACATCTATATATACCTTTTACTTTATCAAATGATAAAATGACCAAATATTCTAATTTCTATAGAATAAAGGCCATGTACTTTATGATAGGGTTGGGGGAAGTATAATATTTAATTCTGAAAAAGTTCTCTGTTTAAAAAAAAATATATCGTCATTCAAAAGAGAAGAAAACAAATTATTCTGAACAGCTCGTTAAAAAGTTTTAAAAATAATATGCTTTTCCGCGATTAAAATGTCATGAAAAAACCCCCATTGCATCCTCTTTCATAAACAAAGTTGATACATTAAGTTACTTACAAAGTGACTTGTATTTTTCATACACCGTAATAATTCATTAGTGTCTTGATTCATGCAGCTACAGTGATTCATTATTCATTAGTGATTTTTATTTCACATTACAAATGAGCCATAGAATATCCCACTTTAGTGTGGTCGGTAAAAAAAGATGCTAATCCTGCAAATATTTGCAGAAAATAATATTTTTGACGGTATATAGTCAGATAATGCATATTTTAAGATTTGTCTTGTCGTATAACACACTTCGGGGTGTCAGGATTGCCCAAAGAAAGACCTCCCTACAGTCAGTCTTTCATTTGATCAATCCTGACATACCTCGGTGTGTTAAACGATAAGAAAAACCTAAAAATATGCATTATCTATAACAGAATCGAAAAACTCTTGCGTAAATACAAAGGTATATTACGAACATCAGTGATAATATACATAAGATGTAAAATCTCTACGGGCAATTATGAAAGAAACCCATGCCGCAAAAAGACCTACAAACAACGATTGAAGAAAATAATTAATGCAAAACAGACTACCAACAAAGATACAAGGAAAAATATATTTTTTTAATTTGCATACAAGAAACGATGGAGGGAAAGTCAGATATCAAATTAATCAGGATAATCAGAACAAAAATAAATATAGAAAATTAAGAACATACAAACCAGGACATAAAACGAATGGCAAACGTATAAACATCATCTTCACTAGAATTTGATTTACTGTAAATTGTGACTAGCAATGAGTCGATATCACTACTGATGTAAGGCATCAACAACTCAGTAGTCAGTCCTTTGGTACTGCCAGGATTCATACCATATTATTTTTGTAAATTCCCCGTTATTAAACAAAAAAATTGCTACGAAAGTAAGGATCCAACTCACACACACAATGTTGACCTATGATGAATTTTGCTATTTTTGGTCATAAAACTCCTATCGTGTGTACGTAATGATACATCCATAGTTTTCAAATGTTCCGGGTTGAGCGATCCGTATGAAGGTAAATCGAGAGAAACGCTTATAACGAACGAAATGTTTAAAGTGTTATTTTCGTTTAGTATAAAAAGGATGATGTGGTATGAATGCAAATGCAACTACTTTTAAACAAAGTCCACAAATATGTGGATTTAAGCTATAGAAACAGCAAGGCCTTCAACAATGAGAAAACCGATACTGTTAAGTCGAATATAAAAGATACCTACTTGACAGAATGTGGAACAATTCAAACAAAACAAAAAAAGATATAAAGACAACTGGCAACAACTACCACCAAACCATAGGCACCCGACCAACTGGGACAGGCACTTCAAAACGAAATGACGGGGACAAGCATGCCTGCAAGCACCAAACCCTCCCTATTTCGGGTAATTTGGCGCAACTGTACAATACAAGAACAAACTGTAAATATCAGACGGAAACGGTTTGACTCATTAGATCGACACAAAGCACAGTAAACATATAACATACAGATATAAGACACAAAGAATCGATCGAAGAGTGCTTGCAGCTACTAATAAACTCATCAAAGATACCAGGATTAAATTGTGTACGCCAAAAGGTAGTTCAAAGTCAATAACAACTAAAATATAAGTCCTGCTGTCTCAGACTAAAGTATAAATCAGTACAGTTCCGACGCATTTTGTGTAACGACGTCATAAACAGTCACAGAAAGACGCAGCCTTGTACAACTCGAAAGATAAGTACAGAATATCGACAGAACGTAGGACCAGAAGCTTTTGTAAATAAAATGCAACGCATATTTAGTTATTATTTAAATCCTGATACTACGGTGTTACAATGATAAACTTTCAGAGCAAGTTAAATCCTAATACTACGGTGTTACAATGATATACTTTCGGAGCAAGTTAAATCCTGATACTACGGTGTTACAATGGTATAATTTCAGAGCAAGTTAAATCCTGATACTACGGTGTTACAATGATATAATTTCAGAGCAAGTTAAATCCTGATACTACGGCGTTACAATGATATACTTTCAGAGCAAGTTAAATCCTGATACTACGATGTTACAATGATATACTTTCAGAGCAAGTTAAATCAACGTGTTAATACGTTTTCATGGATCGATTGCTATATAGAAAATATTACCGTAAAATTAAGGATGTGGTATTCTGTTTTGTATAACCATTATACAGTAACAGTAAAACTACAAAACCAAATCTTTGTATCTATGACAGAATCCAGTCAAAGTTTTAGGTAATTTATAGTAACGAAATATAACTAACTGAATTACTTACCAATTCTACATGAATTCCATTAATTGATACTTAAACGTCACTTAAAACACCGGGATGGCGAACGAGTTGGTAAATAAAAACACCGTGAAAAGAGGTTAAAGGAACATCACCATCCAAAAAGGACAATTAACAATAGGGAACAAAAAACCATCTCTTTTGTCGTAAAGTTTTGTTATTCCGCATGAAACCGAAATACCTAAATGTAGAATGGAACAATTATTTATGTAGTTTTGATTTGGTAATATTGGATATATTTTCATTGCCTTCATTTGAAAACAAAAGTAAGGAGATATTTCTTTATATATATAATAAGTAATTCAGGTAACAAAATCCCTGACTTGATGTTCGTTTAGCTTACACAGATAACGTTTACTTCACGTGTAAATAAACACACAGGCAAGCAAACGGTTTTCGAAATATACTAACCTTAAGAAGGAGCCAAAGAAACATAATCATCCAAAAAAGGAAAATTGACAATAAGGAGCGAAAAATCGCCTCTTTTGTAATACATCTTAGTATAGAGTTTCCCGTCTGAAACTTAAATATCTAAAAATTATATATATTATTGCAGTGTATATAGTATTGATTTGAGGTAAGTGCATTCGAATATATGTCCACAGAACAGTTAGAAAATATTTGATAAATCAAAGCATAATTATCATTAAGGAAGCGGTAAGTGTTATTAAATATTCTATTAAATGGAACTCATACTCACAATGACCGTAGTTTCTGAAACGTACTAGGATGTCGTGAAGGAAGGAGAAAATTAAGTTTTATTCATCTGGTTATACCACTATCACATTGTTGGACACTGTTCCGATCGGTATGAACACAATAAGCTTTCCGATTACTCGGAGTTTAATTCCAATCCTTTCCTAACGTTTTGTTGGTTCACTGTGTTTGAATAAATATACTTCCTACTTATAACTGCTACATAATTGTAACCGTTAAAGAGCAGACAAGATTTTTGATATTACATTGTCAGAAACAAAGCTTGGATGATTTTAGTAAAACCAATCGGAGATTTCCGTACATTTAATTCATAGCTAATTTATTACAATAATTATGATAACATATAAATCAATGATCAAAATATTTATGATTTACAAGTAGTAACTTTATATCATTACAAATAACATTCATAACAAATTTGTAACATTTGAAGAATGCCAAAATACATGAAAATATTAAACAAAGACATTCACCATTTAAATTAGTATTGTGTTTATCTTACATGTTTCATGGCATAATTTTGTAAATATCGTCAGTGTATAATTTTGAGCTTACATGTTTCATGACATAATTTTGTAAATATCTTTAGGGTATTAGTTGGAGCTCCGAAGGATACATTTACACACAGTCATGAGATAAAAACTCCAGGAAACGTATACAAATGTAAGGTGAATCTTACCACACAAGAAAAATGTACGAAATTAATGATCAGGACTATAGGTAATCAATGTCTTTAAGAGATAATAAGTGAGTCAAATAAAAAATGACAAAAAGTACAAAAAACAAACAAACAACATGCCATAACACATTACACATGAAACCAGAGAAAAAAATAACACCACCCAAAAAACAGGGGGTGTATGAGATGTTCCGTACCAGTACGCAGTTTTTGTTTCAAAAATAGCATGGATTGTGTTTGTCTTGCAAGTCAATTTTGATTATGGCACTACTGGAATGATGCTACAGGAAAATATGTATATCTCTGTTGTCATTTCGTGTATCTCTTGCTTTAATGTGTGAAAGTAAAAATATGTAACAGTCTTAAAGTACTCTCAGGTTGGTATTTTGTGTCTTTAGTTTTTAGACTTTTTGTTATTTGTTTTTGTACTTTGTATCTACTAGTATCTCAAAGGTCAAGACATTTTCAAAAGATTTAAACAGTGTATATTATGTTGTGCTATCCCAGATTAGGAGAGGGTTGGGCGCCCTCAAAGTTGTTCTACTGTCATACAAGTGAGAGGTATAGCTAGCAATAAAACCATGTTTAATTCTCCATTTGCTACACAAGGAAATGCCTGTACCAAGTCAGGAATATGACAGTTGTTTTCCATTCTGTTGATGTGTTTGAGCGTTTGATTTTGCCATTTGATAAAGGACTTTCCGTTTTGAATTTTCCCTGGAATTTGGTATTTTTGTTATTCTACTTTTGCCGTCATATTATGTATGTGCCTGTCCCGTAGTCAGTAATCGGTAATTCAGTGATTGTCGTTGGTTGTTCTTCTTTTTTGTTTTTTTTTTTCAATCAGGCGGTAAATTCGGACGTTGGTTTTCTCGTTTGAATTGTTTTAAATGTTGTCATGCAGGAGCCTGTATAACTTGTTATATTGTATGGGTTTTGTTGAATGCCATACTATTGTCTATAGTTGTTAACATATATGTCATTTGATCTCTCGAGGATAGTTGTCTCATAGACAATACATATATGTCATTTGATCTCTCGAGGATAGTTGTCTCATAGACAATACATATATGTCATTTGATCTCTCGAGGATAGTTGTCTCATAGACAATACATATATGTCATTTGATCTCTCGAGGATAGTTGTCTCATAGACAATACATATATGTCATTTGATCTCTCGAGGATAGTTGTCTCATAGACAATACATATATGTCATTTGATCTCTCGAGGATAGTTGTCTCATAGACAATACATATATGTCATTTGATCTCTCGAGGATAGTTGTCTCATAGACAATACATATATGTCATTTGATCTCTCGAGGACAGTTGTCTCATAGACAATACATATATGTCATTTGATCTCTCGAGGATAGTTGTCTCATAGACAATACATATATGTCATTTGATCTCTCGAGGATAGTTGTCTCACAGACAATACATATATGTCATTTGATCTCTCGAGGATAGTTGTCTCATAGACAATACATATATGTTATTTGATCTCTCGAGGATAGTTGTCTCATAGACAATCATCCCAAATCTTCCTATGTTTTTGTATCTTAACTGTTTCCATGGTTTTCCTAATTTCAAGTTCATTGGGATAGATGCAATCAATATACCTATCAAATTCTCAACTATTCAGTGAAAGGACATGGAGGTTTAACCCATCATTTGTCTTCCGAAAATGCCTGTACCATGTCAAGAATATGACAGTTTTTTCTTTCCATTCGTTCCATTGGAGGATATAGTCGAGCGTATGGTTTTGTTGGGTTTAAAGGACTTCCACCCGTTTTTAATTTACCTTGGAGTTCGGTAGTTTTGTTAATTCGTTTTTATAATATATAAAGCGAAACTTGAAATTAAAGTTTAATGCTTTTTATTATGATGCAGCTGCATGAATTCTACAGCAGTATAATTACGGATAAAATTGACCAAACAAGTAGCATTGATGGTTTGCATGTGAATGCAGATTGTCTGTTGAAAAAAGGTACTCCAAACTTCCTCCAATCGTAACAAATTTGTTGTCAATATCTTGATGGTGTCAGATTTAAAGATTGTTTTGGTTTAAATCAATATGATTTTGAACAAAGTAACATGTGTTCCTTCCTATTAAAAGATACTTTGAGTTTATTGTACAAAGTAGTGTCTTTAGGATTAGAAAAGGGAATATTTGTGTAAAATAGTCATAGTAAACGTCAATGATAAAACTAAACAATTCAAGTGCATATAAAACATAGGTCTATTAACTATTGTACAGGCTTTCAAACAGCAAGCTCCAAATATTTCTAATGCGGAGAAGTAGTTGATGGGCTCCATTAACAAACAAACATGTGTACATTTATGCCAAATATTTGTCATTTTATTTTTGAAAAATACATTCTGCAAATTTCTCTTCAATTTTAAAGTTTTGAAAAAAAGGGAAATGCAATTTTCAATTTCGACAACTAAACTGAAAAAAGTTTGGCGTATATAGGCACGGTCTCAATACAACTTAGTATTCAAAGAAATATGCAAAAGTAAAAAAAAAACAAGTTACAGGATTAAACATATACTGAGATAGCAACTTCCATTTAATAGATGTCTGATGAAAGGCATAATGTGATCGTCACAGGTTTCAACAAGTACTTAACCCTCCTTTTTCTCATTAACTTAGTAAGTCGAAGAAGCAACATTAACTGTTATAAATACATATAACTTATAAAGAAGAGAAGAACACTTACCGTTTTTGTGTGCATAGTAAAAGACCAAATCATAACTTAATTATTATTTTTTTTTTGAACTGAATTGGACCTCTATATATTGCTGATTGAATCATGCCTCTCACTCTTTGTCTAATTTGTTTTCTTTTAATGTCAATCTTAACTTTTACAGGCATTCAAAGGGTCCAATTTAATATCTTAACAGTTTCCATGTTAAGTGTATGTTATAGATGTTTAGTTTTTCGTATATATACTTATATCATATGATAATCTGTTTACTGCTTTTGAATAGATGTTGTATTAACACTTTATCTTCTTTCTGTATATAGAAGATAGGAATGACACACATCGCGAGGAAGATCATCAGTTATTAGGAGCATCTATGGCTGTATTAAATGAAAGTATTGTTGTAAGTTTCAATAAACTTTACTATATCTAGCTGGTTTTTTCTGAAACTAGTTTTCTTTGCTTTCCCTTTTTCGTCTTCATACTCAAGAAGAACCAATTATACACAAACCCAGTTTTAATGCAAAACTGTGCAGAATTAACAACAACAATTATAATGGAAGGAATTACAAAAATACACAATCCTCTTCAGTATAATACCTTATCCATCTAACACAAACGACATAGCCGGAACCAAGAATCCCGTAGAATATCATGAGAAAGTCAATATAAGAGAGGGTTATTTAAAAATCAGTTTAATATCAGGTAAACAAATGGGGACATATTATTAACATAACAATTATTAAAACAGTGCTCCAAGGACAAAATAATATCATACACCTTTGCCACACAAATTTAACAAAACAATAAAAAGCAGTAAATTGTAGAGCAATAGTACCTTTACCACAAAAATAAACTACAAAAAATGGAATGTATTCATTCAGTACCATCACATAGTACAATTTTCTTCTTCAAAAATTCAAAAGATATTTGGTACATGTTATTAGAAAATAAAAACGTGTGCGAAAGTTTGCATCTTACACACTTTTTGACAAGGATGGGCTATCAACGCAACAATTACTTTCTGTAGAGGCAGTCTATATAATGGACATACGCTCTTTAGAAAGGAACAAATAGCTCTGACTTTATGACATGCATTACTTTCTGTAGAGGCAGTCTATATAATTGACATACGCTCTTTAGAAAGAAACCGATAACTATGACATTCATTGCTTGCTGTAGAGGTTGTCTATATAATGGACATACGCTCTTAAGAAAGAAACAAATAACTCTGACATTGACAGCTTTCTGTAGAGGCAGTCTATATAATGAATATACGCTCTTTAGAAAGGAACCAATAGCTCTGACATTGACAGCTTTCTGTAAAGGCAGTTTATATAATTGATATGCGCTCTTTAGAAAGAAACCAATAATTATGACATTCATTGCTTTCTGTAGAGGCAGTCTAGATTATGGACATTAGCTCTTTAGAAAGGAACCAAAAACTATGAAAGTCATTGCTTTCTGTAAAGACAGTCTAGATAATGATTCAAATCTCTTTAGAAAGGAATCAATAATAATGACATTCATTGTTTTCTGTAAAGGCAGTCTTGATAATGGACATACGCTCTATAGAATTCTAGATAATGGTTATAAGCTCTTGAGGAAGGAATCAATAACTATAACATTCATTGCTTTCTGTAAAGGCAGTTTATATAATGGACATACGCTCTTTAGAAAGAAACCAATAACTATGACATTAATTGCTTTCTGTAGAGGCAGTCTAGATAATGAACATAAACTCTTGAGAAAGGAATCAATATCTATTAGAGTATTTGATTTCAGTAAAATCAGTCTAGATAATGGACGTAAACTCTTGAGAAAGGAACAAATATCTTTGACACTGATTGTCTTCGGTTAATACAGTCTCTTTCGATAATAGTTATGATCTACATAAAGGAAACAATAAATGTGATACCGATTGACTAAGATAAAGGAACCAATGACTGTGATACTGATTTACTTAGGTTAAAATATTCTGGGTAATATTTGAAGGAACTCATAACTGTGATATGTACACACATAATATACATATATATGTTGCTTAAACGTCCGTTGGACTCTATTGAAAGGTGTAAGATGATTGCTTCTTAAACGACGATGTTTCATGGTCTTTGATATGTAATTATTTTTAACACTTATCAATATTACCATATCAAGATATCAAGATATGGAATTCATTAAGACATTAGTTTGCAAATAAAATAATACTTTTATATATCTGTTTCATATAGATGTGTGCACCTCTTTGGAAAATTATGAAAGGAAATAGAAGTGAACCTGTCGGTCGTTGTTACAGCGTAGACAAATCACTAGGACATGATTATAGTACAAGCTTTAATTTATCCTATAATGAAAGTGGGAACAGCTATGCGCAAGCAGGTTTTGCAGTATCATCGAAGGCGGTAAACAACATTTTATTTTATAACAATAAAATAATGATATTTTCTTTACTTTACGATAACGTTTATTTGCTTAAGCAATTTTATTTTCTATTAAACATTTGTCTTAGCTACTCTGTAGTTAAAATTGCAAGGATATTATCTTTGCGATCAGAAATAAATATACACTGGTTATGAAAATAGTCAAATTCAAATGATTATTGATATAAATAAAAATGATCTTCAACATATTTTATGACTGCTTTGGTAGTCTCGTGGTAGCGAGTGCAGGAGGTCGTAAGTTTAAACCCGGCTGGTTCAAATCAAAGACTTGAAAATTGGTATCTTCTCCACTGATTAATGATTATGAGTAACGCCTGGTCGGTTCGGAGGGAGTATAATGTCCGGCGCTTAGGTCCAGTAGGGTTGATATCATATTATCGTGTTCCCGTCCTCCCTGAGTATGCAATGATTTTGCCACTGCAAGTTAAACAGACATATATCATGATCCCTATAGTATATATTGTATAGAGCATTGGTGTATTTAAAATTTTATGAAATTAAATCCACGTAAATGTAAATCAAGGATCATGACAAAAACTTTGTTTTATTAGTTTAAATTAGAAGACTATATTTGATGAATAAGTAGATAAAATTCGTGGCGTAATTATAAAGTGATTCTTTACTGCACAAATGTATAAGATGTCATGTGTTATTTCAAGTGAAATATACTTTTTACGAATGATAATCAAGTATCTTCCCTTTGATGGGGGACTTTTCCTTTTGAGTTCGGTATTATGTTGTTATACTTTTTCCTATTCACATACGAAGTATCTATTCTTAACGCATACATTCTAACGTTTACTGGTATCGGATTTTTTCTTTGCGATATGGGCAAACTGTTATGTAGTTTGTAAATTAGATATATTACACAAACTATTCAAGAGATCAATAAGAGCTATTTTAGAAGCAGACACAATGGAAATATCTTCATTACTATTCCCTACGTA
The DNA here is from genome assembly GCA_017311375.1 of Mytilus coruscus. Lineage (NCBI taxonomy): Eukaryota > Metazoa > Mollusca > Bivalvia > Mytilida > Mytilidae > Mytilus > Mytilus coruscus. The sequence goes on along the minus strand of CM029596.1, from coordinate 524,401 downwards.
CCATTGACATTATAACTTTACACTTTCTCTAAATTTTGTAAAGAAAACAGTATTCTAGTGCCCAAATATGTATTTATTTGCCATTTCAAGTAAGAATTAAAGCATTTATTGTAAATAAATCATCATCATCTTCATCATCATCCTTCTCCTCCTCCTCCTCCTCCTCCTTCTCCTCAACAACAACCACAACAACAACAACAAGTATAAAATGTAATTGTAACTTCCAGCAAACTACTATTGGTTATTACTTTGTTAAGTCACATGTTTGTCAGAGAAACAAGAAAATCGAGGGTGACCTACAGCTTTCTTCCATTTCGTTTGATTTGATGGATACTTGTCTCGTTGGAAATAACTCTACATTTCTTTCCTTTTTATTTTACCCGTGCTTGGATCAAGCTAAAGACCCCCTTCACTGGAGTAAGTTACAACGAGACCTTCGATGTAGTTACCAATAACGACAAAATATTATGTCTATAGTTCATATTTTATTATCATTTATCATTCAAATAATAACAATGATAATAAATCCAATTGTAATGATGATCGTGATGATAAAAATAACAAGAATATAACAACAAAAACAATCATACCCATTAGTCATTTGGCTTCTTTTCTTCGTTTCATTAAAAAAAGTTAAATGAGTAGTAAGTGCTACAGCGTTTGCTATTATCATTTTATACCAGTAATTTTGTTAAAACAAATATAGATATTTCTTTATAAATAACAGTTGCAGGACAAACAAAGGCAGACTGTTCTTATGGGTGCACCCGGACTCCATCATTGGAAAGGTAAGTCCTCATTTGAATAAGTTTGTTTCCACGGGGTATGACCGCCGTACAGCCGATTTCAGTGTTTGTTCGTACTGAAGCGATAAACAACATTCAGCTGAGAAGGATCAATAGATCATATTGAAACTATGACTTGGGTTTGTACATATTTTATATAATAAACGCAACGTACACATTGCAAGTAAGTTTAATAATACACCCAATACTTGTAAAGCGTTTTGTCTTCAAATTGACAGAAAAAGCTGCCACAAATGTGATAGTGGTATGGCGTTCTGAATGATGAAATCTTCTACATCCATGGTTGCACGATCCACAGAGAGTCAAATAGTAAACAATCATGGCTCAGATTAAGGCTTCCTCTGAACATTTGAAGGTGCCTACTATTTATAGTATTATATATATTAATAAAAGTATCGTTTCATCTCGACATCTAGTTTTCGGAGTATTAAGAATATCTAGAATGTGATTGATAAATTACGTGCTTTTGATGGTCTATTCAATTCGGTTGACTTTTGAAGTCTCTTCACGTCACTTCCACACAATCTTATCAAACAAAAGTTTTCTTATTTAATTAAATAATCATTTGAAAAATCTCACTGCACATTTATTTGCCGCAACTCGTACACAGTCTTGTTTATCATGAAAAAAGGTAAACATGCTATGGTGTTACATCTTACAAAGTCTATCCAAATTTATTTTTGCAAAGATTTCCGCTCAAGCCGGTGCTAGGGTCGTCTTAAACTTGCAATGAGGTGAGAGTTTTTTTTTTGCTCCATGTTGAAGGCCTCACTGTGACTTTGAGATGAAGAACAGCAATAAAAGCGCTGTTCCTTTGCTTACTGTGTTTTTTTTTTTTTTGCTGTGCATGTACTGATTTTGTGTCATGGATGGATACCCCATATCCTTTGTTTTTCTATTATATTAACGGAGTTTGTTTCTCGTGCTGTGTGGAGGCCGTAGAAAGTTTCCCCGTGCTTGATATGTATGCTCTTCTGTATTTTTAAAGTTATGGTGTATTTATTCTTGAGATAATTTCTCTTATGCGGTCACGTCATTCTCTCAATTTTAGGCCAGTTTGTGTACTAAAATCTTAATAAGAACTATTTTGTTTTAAATATGTACTACTTTCAAATATGTTCTTTTTTGACCAGGCCCGATTAGGTTGTGTTACATCTTACAAAGTATATCCAAATTTATATTTGCAAAGAATTCCGATCAAGCCGGTGCTAGGGGCCGTCTTAAACTTGCAGTGAGGTGAGAGTTTTTTTTGCTCCGTGTTGGTTTCTTTTGCTGTGCATGTACTGATTTTGTGTCATGGATGGATACCCCATATCCTTTGTTTTTCTATTAGATATACCTACTGGAACTATGATGAGGTAATTAATGATGAAAAGGTTCTCCTTAATGTCTTTGTACGTTTCGGCATTACAGTTTATCAACAGGTTGTAAGTATTCCTATAGACACCAATTGTGTCTATATGATAGCAGACTTGTTTCTGTATTATTATAAAGCACAGTGTATGGCCAGAACCAGTAAAAATCTCTCTAGATTACATTTAGTTAATAATTTTAATAAAACCTATCGGTATCCTGATATCATTTTGGCTTTAAACAATCAAGACGTCTCAAATCAAACTGTGGATAATTTACCCAAGAAAACTGAATATAAATAAAATAACTAATGAAAAGCATTTATTGTCATTTACTCGTTTTGGTTGTTTCAATTACTTATGGGAACTCAAGTCAAATATTTACGACAAAAGAGATGTTTGTTCATTCCCTGCTGTAAATTTCAGTTTTAAAACGGCCAAGTTCTTTTGGGCCTTCTTATTTTGTGTATATTTTCCAAATCGTTAGGTATGCCCTTGTCTTTAATGACGTTTTTTCTTTTTATTTCAATTAACATAGTCTATGTATAACTGGCAAATTATTTAGTCAGGAATTTCGTTACCACAATTAACTCTAATCATCTACTTATCTCTTTCTCCGATACAAATTTTGATTTGGAAATTTTGCTGTATATGTAGAATTCTCATTACACACGGGATGTTACATCCTAATGTTTACGGTAATGTTGTTGGAAGAGTCCGTCAATTTTGATACGATTCATGTAAACTCATTGATCCATTTATTCATGGTTTTCAATTTAAAACCAGAATAAGATCTTTGATTTTTGTTTTTATCGGTTTGATTTTGCTTTGTGATAAGTAGCATACTAGTAACTAAATATAAATTGCTATAAGTTATGAAAACTTATGATCCTACATCCCGTAGATACCATGTACTTACATTTTGGCATTGCACATGGTCATGCTTTTCTCAGACTGTTCATGACGTCATTACTAAATTCGTTGGATGTGTCCTGATTGATACTTTAAGCTTGGAGAACATTTTTTCTTTTCTTTATATTTCATGTAGTTGTTTTGTTTTATTCTTCGTTCCAATGTGACAAGTTAAGCCATTTGCAACCTATCTTACAGTTTGTTCATATGTTGTGCTATTACACCACACTTCCAGATTAAGGGATGGTTGAGCTCTTACAAACATTTTTAACTCTGACATTCTTAATGTGTCTGTCTCAAGCCAGGAACCTGTAATTCAATGGTTGTCGTTGGTTGCTTTCTGTCAAATTTATTTTTGATAACTGTTTTGTCATAAATAGGGTACTTTTACGCCAATTGTTATTTGAAGAAATTTAGTTTGATCCCACAGGCAGATGTCTATGATTTTTTTATCTATATACCTTAATATAAGACAGGTGCCAAACTCGCATTTTTGAGAAATGACACTCGGTGGCGAACTTTCGTTATATTTCAAATCAGCGGTTGTCTATCCCACTGAAACTTTTAATGTCGTAAATCTACATTTGAATATATACAAAATGTTGTATGACCCGCTTATTTCTGTTGTCGGAATCGTTTGCACTAGGCCTTCCAAGTAGCTCAGCGTTAATTATTTTGTCTTCTTGCATCGAAATGGCAATGTTAACATCGCAGTGAATCAGTAATTATAAAAGAGGGCAAAAGACATCGCAGTGAATCAGTAATTATAAAAGAGAGGCAAAAGACATCGCAGTGAATCAGTAATTATAAAAGAGAGGCAAAAGACATCGCAGTGAATCAGTAATTATAAAAGAGAGGCAAAAGACATCGCAGTGAATCAGTTATTATAAAAGAGAGGCAAAAGACATCGCAGTGAATCAGTAATTATAAAAGAGAGGCAAAAGACATCGCAGTGAATCAGTAATTATAAAAGAGAGGCAAAAGACATCGCAGTGAATCAGTAATTATAAAAGAGAGGCAAAAGACATCGCAGTGAATCAGTAATTATAAAAGAGAGGCAAAAGACATCGCAGTGAATCAGTAATTATAAAAGAGGGGCAAAAGATATCAAAGTCATATTCAAACTTATAAGTCGAAAACAAACTGACAATGTCGTGGCAAAAAACGAAACACGACGAAAAGACAAACAACATAGAAAACAAAATACTGAGCAATGCGAACCCCACCAGATGGTGATAACCAGTGCTATAAATAGTTTTTCCCAAAAATCTGTTATTTTTTCTCTGAATAGAAATTATCACTCATATAGTAGATTTGTGAAAGACACTGTGATAAAAAAATCTAATAAGCGGTTTTTTTTCAGATAGCTACATGAAATGTGTTAGGAGGTTTTATTTTTAAACTCAATTTTTTTTCCATTCTATCAAAGTCATTCAGACTATCTCTGCATCTTTACAAATTAGATTTAGAAACCTTTAGAGATTTTATAAGGCAGAAAACTCTGAAAGTTGAAACATTTGTTTAGCTAGAAGATTGACCAATTCGAAACCGAAATGAATATTTACACCGAATTCAACATTGCCATTTAGCTGTGACTGTGTTTGTGTTTGACCCTGTATTTATCAACCTCACATCGATACGCAAACATTATCGGTCTCGCATCGACTAAGGAGTTTTTTTGTCCCTTTGAAATCTATCGACCCATTTTCTCTCGGTAAAACGATGGTGCCACGTGCAAATACGTTGAAAGTGTTTCATGCCGTATACCCAATATTTTATCGACACTTTGCAAAATTTTGACTAGGGGAATAAAAACAATAAAAGAAAAGAAAAGCGGAAAAAGATTTTGAGCTTTATTTTTAATATCATATAATGACCCACTCAGCTTGTTGTTGTTTTGTCGCTTTAGAACTCACAAGAAGCTGAAGGGGGGCAATATATGATATTGAAAATAAAGCTTCTTTATGTCCATGTTTATACACAAAAATGTATCGTAAACGTTATATTTGACAAAACCTTTCTAAATTTTGGATCCTCAATGCTCTTCCACTTGCTACTTTATTTGGCCGTGTAAGTTTTTTTTTTTTTTTATTCAAACGTCACTGATGAGTTGTTTGTAGACATAACGCGCGTCTGGCGTACAAAATTTGAAGCCTAACATCTATGATGAGTTTATTTTTAAGTCATCAATGCAAATTATGAAATTCCGTTTTAAAAACTGCTTTTTTTTAAATTTATGTTTTAATAATGCACGTATGTAAAAAACCAAAAAGTTCAAAACTGCAGTAAAATGCTATTAATATGTATCTTCTTATTTTTATATATACAAATAATTACCTTGGTATAAGCATTGGAAGTGTATTTTTTAGCAAATGTATCAAGAGAGGCGAAAGAAACTAAAGGGACATTCATATTCACAAGTCAGAAATAAACTGACAACATCATGACAAAAAAAGAAAAAGACCAAAAGACCAACAACAATATCTAAATATATGCGTATTTCATTGTAATTTTTATTTTTCTAAAGGAAAATAACCACCTTTATTCGTTTACCGGAACGTTCGCTGATTTGTATTTGTACTTAAGTTGCGCTTGTTTGTTCTGATAGATATGGAGGAAATATTGATAAGAACATGTGCTGTCTGTTTTGAAATATATGAAACTATTATTTTTTTTTTAATCTCGCTTATAGTAAATGGTTGCACTAGTGTAGTGTCGCTTCACGTTATGACATCAGCGACAAAACCTTAATGCATCATTTTAAAGTTCTGTTGTGCAATTAAAGGATTATTTCACAAAATATTGATGCATATCGATCCTCCCACTAAGAATTCAAAAATATTTTTAACAAGCTCGTGCCATTAAGATATTTTTTCCTTAATTTGATCTTTAAAGTCATATGAAACGAGTTTCTTGTAATTTTAATGTTATCAAAATTTTTGAACCAATGCAAGCATATCTACTAAACTTGTCATGTATGCACCTTTTTATACGACAAATAATATTTCAATCGGTGATTGTTGATTGCCAGCTAATTAAAGTCATATGAAACGAGTTTCTTGTAATTTAAATGTTATCGAAGTTATTGAACCAATGAATGCATATATACTAACTAAGTCATCTATGCTCGTTTTTTTATATTTATTATATATAAATAACTTTTTTCGACAAATAATATTTCATTGAGTGATCATTGATCGCAAGCTAATTAACTTTCGACTTTGTTGCCGATGTCGTGATCGGATCGTGACATTGATAAACAATCAACACAGAGCACGTGGAAAACATGACAAATAAGTGAACTGAAAGAGCCATGATATTCTTTTTTTATTTTTTCCTTGCGTTCCCATTTGTTAATTAAACTTTTCCTTAACAGTTGGTAAATGATTTGTTGTATTAAATTTGTTCTTTGAGAATCAGTTATTACTATTTACCTTCCAGCGCACGTTTGTTTACATTCTTTCATTACGGTTTCCCCTCGCACTTGCGCTGTGCGGTGGCCGAAATTCTAACGAAAGGTCTCGAAGTTAAGGTCACTGCATACGGAAAAATATCGGCGAATTAGTATACGGAAGACAATAATTCAACAGCAGTGTATTTATGAAGATTTTGATAATATAAAGGATTTTCTTTTACAAGAAAGTTCACGTACACTTGTTTTATAGTAAAACTTAGTCATTCAAGTATATAAAACATATTCAACTATTTTTTTTTAATTTGAAGTTTCATATGACTTTTAACTTCCGAGTTTGTTGCCGAAGTTTACCGGATCGTGACATTGAAAAACAATCAACACAGAGCACGGGGACACGTGACACATACGTTAATTTAATAGAGCAATGATATATTGTTAAATGATTTGTTGTATTAATTTGTTCTTAAAAAATCAGTTATTACTATTTACCTTCAGTGCACGTTTGTTTACATTCTTTCATCACGGTTTTCCCCTCGCACTTGCGCTGTGCGATGGCCGAAGTTCTATTGAGAGTTTTACGTAGTTAAGATCACTGCATACGGGAAAATATCGGAGCTTAGTGTACGGGAAGACACTAATTTAATAACAGTACATTTATGAAGATTTTGATAATATAAAGGATTTTCTTTTACAAGAAAGTTCACGTATACTTGTTTTATAGTAAAACTTAGCCATTCAAGTATATAAAACATATTCAACTATTCTTTTAAATTTGAAGTTTCATATGACTTTAAGTTAAAAAATAATAAAAAACACAAGGCCAATACATCTTTAGATCTTTTGTAACCCTTAAAAATTAAAAGAAAAATCACGTCTAGTAAACAAATGTATGAAACTAACTTATGATAAAGACAATTTGTTTGGAGTCACGAATTCGTGTGCACCCGAAAAGGTGCACTTGACTAGGTCAATATTTTTACTTGTTTTAATTAAATATCCACTTATCCAAACTTGTTTTAGGGGAAACATTGGTAGTTTTACATGAGGTAATTATCTATTAGTCTAGTATCGAATTTCAAATATATATACGAGTACAGTAAAGTTGGTAAGGATGTGGATTTTCCATTATCATTGAAACAACAACAGCGAACATTATCCATAGCAGGCATGTAAATGTGTAAATAATGCATGGCAAGTTCTGTGTATTTTAAAAAACTAGTGTCTGTTTTTTTGTTTTTGGACCACATTTGTATCTGTATGCATGCGACCTATGATCTACCTCAGTTGGTGATCAATCGCGCATGTGCTTATTATATTTAGTTATTGAAAACATTCCTAGTTGAAAAAGTTTTAAACTAGGGAGGGAACGGAACTAGTAAGACCGATTTCTTGAACTCATTCGGCACGCAAAAAAGTCATTCTATTGCTGATAAAACGATGATTTACGTTATTTTTATCCATGATATGAATTCAAACAGACCTAGAAAATAAATGCATGTTCTCTATCGGTCCTTTTCAATTAATATCAGGGTCATATGCCCATCGGCTATCTTCGAAACTCAAAGTCATGTTGTTTGATAATTACATAATGTTCAGTCCCACAAAACGTACGATATGTTGATTTTTTATAATGATTTATATATAGATAAGTGTTTTCTATGGATCTTTTGTAATTTTCATATGTGTTTAACGTGTACTGTAAAAAGCCGTGTGGTGACCTATGGGTGCTTAAATCTGCTTTATTTGGACAGTTTGATTGTTGCCTCATTGACAACATACCACATCTCCTCATTTTATATTTAGTATGTAAAAGTTCAAATTTGAGAATTTTGAGTTAATTCGGTTGGTATGAATTTGGCAGCTAATGCTGTTCAAGATGTAGATGAAAAATGTCAGCCTTTCTGTCACCATGTTTAGACTTTCTGTTTCTTCTATTAAGAGATAGTTATTTTTGTTTGAAATAAAATGTTTCAAATTTGCTATATATAGATATAAAAATAAGAAGATGTGGTATGATTGCCAATGAGACAACTCTCCACAGGAGATCAAACGACACAGAATTTAACATCTATAGGTCACCGTACGGCCTTCAACAATGAGTTAAACCCATATCGCATAGTCAGCTATAAAATGCCCCGAAATGACAAATGTAAAATAATCAAACGAGAAAACTAACGGCCTGATTTATGTACAAAATAAAGAACGAAAAAATATGATATACAGCAACAAACGACAATAATACAGGCTCCTGACTTGGGACAGGCACATACAGAATGTGGCGGGGTTAAACTAGTTTGAAGGCGCCAACCCTCCCCTTAACCTTGGACACTGGTGTAACAGTACAACATAAGAACAAACTATAAAAATCAGTACAACATAAGAACAAACTATAAAAATAAACAAACTATAAGAACAAACTACAAAAATCAGATGCCTATAATAATCCGTCGTCAGTGCCGCAGGCTGAAATTTCTAGTATCAGTATTAACAGGCTTCCTCATGCCGGATGTGTATCATGCTAATAAGGTGTAATACCACGAAAACATGGTACGTCACATCCAGATTCATATGAAAAAGGGTCGAAAAAAGTATTCCCTCTACATGACGGTTGTGGAGCACGGATCTGCTTACCCTTTCGGAGCACCTGAGATCACCCCCAGTTTTTGGTGGGGTTCGTGTTGCTCAGTCTTTAGTTTTCTATGTTGTGTTTTGTGTACTATTGTTTGTCTGTTGATCTTTTTCTTTTTTAGCCATGGCGTTGTCAGTTTATTTTCGAGTTTAAAAGAGGGACGAAAGATACCAGTCAAACTCATAGATCGAAAACAAACTGACAACGCCATGGCCAAAAATAAAAAGACAAACAGACAAATAATAGTACACAAAACACAACATCGAAAACTAAAGACTGAGCAACACGAACCCCACCAAAAACTGGGGGTGATCTCAGGTGTCCCTTTGGTATCTTTCGCCTCTCTTGTAGGAAATTAACGTTGCATTTCCTTGCAGAAAAGAAAGATGAGTCATAAACATATATCTTGGTTGGTTCAAAGCACCATTCTTTTTTAATTTGGTGTTTCTATAAAATATTTTGGAAACTTGAAGTGACATGGTTTCTAAAGCTTGTAAACAGAAAAATAAGGAGCAAACATTTGATTGGTTAACTTCCAGTGATGGTTATTATCTTATATGCAATGAAATGTTATGTGGAATTTTAACTGTAGTTCTAGACAGGATAAAACTTTACTCTTGCCAAGTATTTCTTTATTTGAAACAAAGATAAATTCTGCACAATTATTTGAAAAATGCCAATTTAACAAAGACCAATAGGGGAAAACAATGGTGGTATTACATTTGTACTCCTCAAGATTAACGTCAATATTTGTTCTATAAGCATTATATGCTTACTGCAACGGCAATTAATCTTTGGAGGAAAATATTTTGACTCTTTATTAATCAACCTCGCTCCGATACGCAGCAACGCCCGGACTGTACGGCGGTTACTGTTTCATTAATTATTGCGAGGTTTATATTGCGACTGAGTGAGCATCGCAATAATAAGAAGTTGCATTCTGATATCTGATACATATATCATAATGCCGATGTTCCTGAAGTCGCAATAATTAATCTCGCATTTTTGTCCATTCTTCAACAAAATCGCAATAATAAATGCACGCCATAATTTCCGAATTTACACTATGCCCCGTGATATATAAAAACAAGCGTACACATACTTAAAAGCCTTGCCTGCTCTAAAATTGATTTTTTTTGTGAAAGCTCATGAAGATCAAATAAAAATCTTAACTTCATTTTTGCGTTCAATTTGTGTGATGAAATCCGTTTTTCTGATGAACACTATCGAGTGTATAGAATGATTGTAAGGTGTACATATACATGTCATCTGGCCTTAATCTCGTTTTCATAGGTCATTGGTCAACACTAAGTGTTTAAATACAAGGTCATCTATATTTTGTGCATAGAATGATTGTAAGGTGTTCATTTCTGTCAGATAGGATATTTTTACAGTATTGTCATTTTGATTTTGGTTATCGTAGAAGGGTTTTCATCGTGATTTTTGTTATCGTTTAAATGTTTTCATCTTGATTTTGGTTATCGTGTAAAAGTGTTTTCACCCTGGATTTATTTTTATCTTTACAGAGTTTTCATGGTTATCGTTTAGTGTTTTTATGGGGATTTTGATTATCGTAGAAGTGTTTTCATCATGATTTTTGTTATCGTTAAATTGTTTTCGTCGTGATTTTGGTTATATTAAAAGTGTTTTCATCGTGGATTTTGGTTATCGTTACAGAGTTTTCATGGGGATTTCGGTTATCGTTTCAGTGTTTTCATGCGGATTTCGGTTATCGTTTCAGTGCTTTTATGGGGATTTCGGTTATCGTTACAGACTTTTCATGTTCTCTCACTAAATAATTCAAAATTTGGTGACTATGTTGAACGCATCTATCCCATCGAGATAAAGGATACAACAGATACAGTTTTCATGGTTATCGTTTAGTGTTTTTATGGGGATTTTGATTATCGTAGAAGTGTTTTCATCATGATTTTTGTTATCGTTAAATTGTTTTCGTCGTGATTTTGGTTATATTAAAAGTGTTTTCATCGTGGATTTTGGTTATCGTTACAGAGTTTTCATGGGGATTTCGGTTATCGTTTCAGTGTTTTCATGCGGATTTCGGTTATCGTTTCAGTGCTTTTATGGGGATTTCGGTTATCGTTACAGACTTTTCATGTTCTCTCACTAAATAATTCAAAATTTGGTGACTATGTTGAACGCATCTATCCCATCGAGATAAAGGATACAACAGATACAGTTAAGTCTGCCTCATATCTTGACTTACATCTAGAAATTGACAATGAGGGTCGGTTGAAAACAAAACTTTACGACAAAAGAGATGATTTCAGCTTCCCAAGTTTGAACTTTCCATTTCTATGTAGCAACATTCCAGCAGCGCCTGCATACGGAGTATATATCTCCCAGTTGATACGATATTCCAGGGCTTGTATTTCCTATCATGATTTCCTTGATGGAGGGTTGCTGCTCACAAGGAAGCTATTAAACCAAGAGTTCCAAGTGGTGAAGTTGAAATCATCCCTTCGTAAGTTTTACGGACGCCATCACGAGTTGGTTTACCATTATGGAATATCCGTTTCACAGATGATAGCGGATATATTCCTAATGTCGTAACTACAATCCCGTCCCCTTTTCCCGAATGTGACCTACCGATTTAGACTTATTACCGGGTTTGTACTAACATGAAAACACGACGGGTGCCACATGTGGAGCAGGATCTGCTTACCTTCCGGAGCACCCGAGATCACCCCAAGTTTTTGGTGGGGTTCGTGTTACTCAGTCTTTAGTTTTCTATGTTGTGTTTTGTGTACTATTGTTTGTCTGTTTGTCTGTTGGTCTTTTTCTTTTTTAGCCATGGTGGTGTCAGTTTATTTTCGACTTATGAGTTTGAATGTTCCTCTGGTATCTTTCGCCTCTCTTCTTCATGGGGATTTCGGTTATCGTCACAGACTTTTCATGCGGATTTTGGTTATCGTTACAGAGTTTTCATGCGGATTTCGGTCATCGTTTCAGTGTTTTTATGGGGATTTTGAATATTATTACAGATTTTCATCGTGATTTTGAATATAATTACAGAGTTTCATCATGATTTTGTCTATGACAGTACATTTTCATTTAAGGTCATCAACCATCACGTGAACGAATGGAAAAGAATATAGAATCATGACCTGTTAAGATATTCTAAAACGAAAACATAACATACCAAAACACATGTAACGAAAACATACCTTAGAAATATATTATTTATGTTGATCAAGTTAATCATAATGTATACACACCTATTTTTTTTTTTTAAGGTGGTTTTATAAGTCTCAATATGGAAAACATACAGAGGTTTCAGAGGTACTCGCATGTGAGCATACATTCCGACATTAAGAAGGCAATAGTGAATAACACATTAATGGGTAAGTTTGTATTTGCTTGTATGTTTATATAAAAAAAACTATAGCGCATGCGGAATTATGTCAAGACCATTATTACATGATATATGCAAGACAACACATATGATGACACCGTCTACCTGCTCCCTATATTTTGCATGTTAATTGAAGTATACATTTTTCACAACAGTCCATCTTTACCATTTATTTGCATGCTGCCGTATACTTTTGTCACAAAGGTCTACCTTTTCCCTTTATTTTCAAACTGCAGTAGATATTTATCACAAAGGTCTACATAAACACTTTTTTGCATGCTGCAGTATACTTTTGTCACAGAGGTCTATCTTTTCCCTTTTTTGCAAACTGCAGTATACATTTATCCCAAAGATCTACATATACCCTGTACCTGAATGCTGCAGTATATATTTATCCTAAAGGACTACAATAATACTTTATTTGCATGCTGCCGTATACTTTTGTCACAAAGGTCAAAGATTCCCATTTATTTACAAACTGCAGTATTCATTTATCACAAAGCTCTACATATAACATTTACTAAAATGTTGTAGTATACATTTATCCCAAAGGATTTCAATAACACTTTATATACATGCTGCAGTATACATTTCTCACAATGATCTATCTATTTCCTTTATATACATGCTGCAGTATATATTTATCACAATGATCTATATATTTCCTTTATATACATGCTGCAGTATACATTTATCACAATAGTCTATTTATTTCTTTTATATACATGCTGCAGTATACATTTATCACAATGGTCTATCTATACCCTATATATACATGCTGCAGTATACATTTATCACAATGGTCTATCTATTTCCTTTATATACATGCTTCAGTATACATTTATCACAAAGGTCTACTTTTACCCTATATATACATGCTTCAGTATACATTTATCACAATGGTCTATCTATTTCCTTCATATACATGCTGCAGTATACATTTATCACAATGGTCTACACATACCCTATATATACATGCTTCAGTATACATTCATCACATAGGTCTACTTATACCCTATATTTACATGCTTCAGTATACATTTATCACAATGGTCTATCTATTCCCTTTATATACATGCTTCAGTATACATTTATCACAAAGGTCTACTTATACCCTATATATACATGCTGCAGTATACATTTATCACATTGATCTATCTATTTCCTTTATATACATGCCTCAGTATACATTTATCACAATGATCTATCTATTTCCTTTATATACATTCTGCAGTATACATTTATCGCAATGGTCTATCTATTTCCTTTATACACATGCTGCAGTATACATTTATCACAATAGTCTATTTATTTCTTTCATATACATGCTGCAGTATACATTTATCACAATGGTCTATCTATTTCCTTTATATACATGCTGCAGTATACATTTATCACAATGGTCTATCTATTTCCTTTATATACATGCTTCAGTATACATTTATCACATAGGTCTACTTATACCCTATATATACATGCTGGAGTATACATTTATCACATAGGTCTACTTATACCCTATATCTACATGCTGCAGTATACATTTATCCCACAGGTCTACTTATACCCTATATATACATGCTGCAGTATACATTCATCACAATGGTCTATCTATAACCTATATATACATGCTGCAGTATACATTTATCACATAGGTCTACTTATACGCTATATATACCTGCTGCAGTATACATTTATCACAATGGTCTACACATACCCTATATATACATGATGCAGTATACATTTATCACATAAGTCTGCTTATACCCTATATACATATGCTGCAGTATACATTTATCACAAAGGTCTACTTATACCTTATATATATACATGCTGCAGTATACATTTATCACAATGGTCTATCTTTACCTTATATACATGCATCAGTATACATTTATCACAATGGTATATCTATTTCCTTTATATACATGATTCAGTATATATTTATCACAATGGTCTATCTATTTCCTTTATATACATTCTGCAGTATACATTTATCGCAATGGTCTATCTATTTCCTTTATATACATGCTGCAGTATACATTTATCACAATAGTCTATTCATTTCTTTTATATACATGCTGCAGTATACATTTATCACAATGGTCTATCTATTTCCTTAATATACATTCTGCAGTATACATTTATCACAATGGTCTATCTTTACCCATTATATACATGCTGCAGTATACATTTATCACAACGGTATATCTATTTCCTTTATATACACGATTCAGTATATATTTATCACAATGGTCTATCTATTTCCTTTATATACCTGGTGCAGTATATATTTATTGCATTGGTCTATCTATTTCCTTTTTATACATGTTTCAGTATACATTTATCACAATGATTTATCAATTTCCTTTATATACATGCTGCAGTATATATTTATCACAACGGTCTATCTATTTCCTTTATATACATACTTCAGTATACATTTATCACAATGGTCTATCTATACCCGATATATACATGCTTTAGTATACACATATGATAAAGATCTGCTTATACCCTTAAATACATTCTGCAGTAAACATTTGTCACAGAGGTTCATTTACCCTTATATACATGCTGATGTGGTTCATAAGTGTTTCTCGTTTCTCGTTTTTTATATAGATTAGACCGTTGGTTTTCCCTTTTGAATGGTTTTACACTAGTAATTTTTGGGGCCCTTTATAGCTTGCTGTTCGGTGTGAGTCAAGGCTCCGTGTTGAAGACCGTACTTTGACCTATAATGGTTTACTTTTATAAATTTTGACTTGGATGGAGAGTTGTCTCATTGGCACTCATACCACATCTTCTTATATCTATTCAGTATACACATATGATAAAGGTCTGCTTATACCCTTATCTACATTCTGCAGTAAACATTTGTCACAGAGGTACATTTACCCTTATATAGATGCTTCAGTATACACATATGATAAAGATCTGCTGATACCCTGATGAACATTCTGCAGTTAACATTTGTCACAGAGGTACATTCACCCTTATGTGCATGCTACATTTTACATTTAGACAATATACGTATAGTGTCTTGAAATGTGTAATTTATGAAACTGAGAAACAGGGTGAGATGCGAGGTTTACCGATGATTTCCCCGGTGTCGTGCCGAATAATGATTAATTTCACATTTCAAGAAACTCCAGACTATCTTCATAAAATTTTAATTTACCAACATTTAGAAAAACACAAACACAATATTAAATTTTTAAATTCCAACCACTGCAAACCGTCCAGAAACAACCAGGACAATCATATAAACAGTTTGAAGATTCCCGTAAACTTTGCGAACTCTTTTGAATTAAACGACTACAGACATCGTATCCCCTAGGTCTAAATGACAATATCATGGGCCAAGGGAACATATCTAAAACTTCCTCTATTGATATCATGACTATTGTTGATAAAAGACAACGCAGTCATAGGTCTCATGGGAAACGCATTAACCGCAATCAACGAAATAAACATCGTTCTAATTTTACACTTGAGGATTTTTTATCTATATTTATAAAGAATGGTAGATATCAATTATTATGTAAACTGGGTCAAATAGCAATTAGTAAATTACATTATATTTATAACGAGTGTGATGCAGTATCGTTTTTCAGTCCAAAATATGAGTGTACACGAATTATTACAGCCTTTTGTCACCATAGACTGTTCCCTCATATTGACAAACCTGAAGATCATAAAAAAGTTTTTCATAAAAATAAAGTACATTAATAGAGGTATTGATTTTATTAATTTGTCTAGTATTTTTCATGACTCTATCGTTCAAAACTTTAGACCTCCATATTTTGATAACATAGAGCCTCCTATAATTTCTTATTCGTATAAAAAACCAAGTAGAAGTTTTATTTTTAATTATACGTCAGTTACATCAGACGTCAGTATAGAAAATAATGCTCCTTCGACATGAGACTTTGAAACATAAAAGTTTAGATATGATCCCTATGGCCATGTAATTACAGGGGACCTCGTCCAAGACCTAGAGGTTATAAAATTTCTGAAAGAAAGAACCAAAATATCGTCTACCGTCGAAGGAAAATTGGGAAGAGTGTCGTCAGGTTATTAAAGATGCTCTTTCATCCTATTTGAATAAATGTCTGAATATAGTTGATATTCGCATATCAAATTTCGAAAATAATTTAGAAATAAATAATAGAATAAGTAATACGCCCATTTCTAGGATTAAAACAAGTACTCTCAAAGCGTTTTGTGTTCGTACCGGCCGACAAAGCAGCCAACAATGTGGTGGTGGTATGACGTAAATACTACACGGAAGTCCTTAAAAATGAAATTATACATTCAACTACATTCAAAGCCGTACGCTCCACATAGATTCATATAGTAAATTATCATGGCACAACCACAGCTTAGCTTCAGGCCTCTTTTGAACATTTGAAGGTCTCCACTATGTTTTGGTTACCTAAACTACACAAAAAAAACCGTTAAATATAGTTTCATCTCGGCCTCTAGTAAGTGTTCTACTACTAGAATTTCATTGCTTTTAACGAGTTCCTTAACTACTATATAGGAACTGATCATTAATTTTTGAAATAAAACATATGAAAATACTGGAATTAACCATTTTTGGAGTTTAAAAAAATCTTTGGATGTTTTATATAAATTACGTGCTTTTGATGGTCCTTTTGATTCGGTTGACATTTTCGACTTTTCACACAATCTTGTCAAACAAAACATAGTGGGGACCTTCAAATGTTCAAAAGAGGCCTGAAGCTGAGCTGTGGTTGTGACATGATAATTTACTATATGAATCTATGTGGAGCGTACGATTTGAATGTAGTTGAATGTATAATTTCATTTTTAAGAACTTCCGTGTAGTATTTACGTCATACCACCGCCACATTGTTGGCTGCTTTGTCGGCCGGTACGAACACAAAACGCTTTGAGAGTACTTGTTTTAATCCTAGAAATGGGCGTATTACTAATATCATTTTTCATTCTGAAAACCTGGTTACTAATGCAAGATCATATAATGATTTTTTTTTTGCAGTGTTTTTTGTTTTGATGCTTATCAAGAAAGCTTTGTACACCAGTTTCATCTAGATGTAAAAATTCTTGGTCAAACTGTTTATCTTCAACAACTTCAATGTTTTCATGTGTTGTGTTAGGAACAGTTGAACAGTTGCGATACCTACATGTATTTGCAGTGTCAATCGTGTCCATCTACATAAAAAGATTATCGATGGTTTTTCAAACATCAGGGTGTTTCTCAGTTACAATCTTATCGAATGGCGAGAGCCCTGATATGAGACGTAGCCGAGAAACATTCTCGAGTTTAAAATACCATTGGTAATATCTGCTTATGGCTGTTTTCTAGGCAACGGTAATTACAAAAGCTCATGCCATCATACATTCTCTTTCTACACGACTGAAAAAGTCCCATATCACTTGGTCTTACATGATCTTGCCTTATATTACAGTTATTTCATTATACTACTGTTGCCTTTATTTGTGACTTTGATCCATTCATGTGACGCGCAGTTTATATTTCATTTGTGGTGTCCTGGGGTGCTGTCGTAAATTCATGGGAGGTGTCCTTTTTATTCTGCGGTTTACATGTTGTAATGTACTATTATATTATTTATTTATGTATTTCTCTGTGCTGAGTGTTCTTGCGTTTGTTTGTACTATATTCCTGTCACGTAGTGTTGTCATTTTAGCTGTATGTTTAACATTGCCATGTAAGCGGGAGGTTTGGCTAGCCATAAAACCAGGTTCAACCCACCATTTTTTTCTTAAAATGTCCTGTACCCAGTCAGGAATATGGCAGTTGTTATCACACAGTCCGTTTCTATGTATGTTGGCGTTTGCTTTTGTTGTAATTCAGTGTTTCTGTTGTTCCGTTGTTTTCCTCTTATAGTTGATGTGTTTCCCTCGGTTTTAGTTTGTTACCCGCATTTGTTTTTGCTTAATTGAATTATGACTATTGAACAGCGGTATACTACTGTTGCCTTTATCTATTTATATTCTAAACCACATTTGCAAATATTTGATATCATTCCTTAACATAATCCCAATTCAAAGCTTTGACTTTCGGCCTCTTTTACTTTTCTACTTTTAAACTATATAATATCATGATTTTAAGAAACGGTAAAATAACAAAAAGCCTCTCCACACTTTGAATATCCACATGATTAAAAAACCGCGTTCGTAATATAAATTCCACTGCCGCTAATCGAAATTTACCTTCAACATTTAGCACATTTAACAATTGTGTTAAAGGAGGCAATGCCTTGCAGCTAGATTGTTCAACAAAAACGCACATGAATATCCACAAATATTCCCGTGCAATGCCAGAAAATGACAAACCTGCTCCAGATTATCTTATAATACTGTTCGGTCATCATCAGTGAACAGAAGAACTTTTTGGCTTTCCTTTTCATCTGACATTACTTTAAAAACCCAAAGCCTCATATATCTTGTAACATGAACAAAACCGAAATGTAGTATTCAATATGTAGGGCAAAGTGGACGTGACATTTTCAAACCAACACAAGAACATCTATACCGCTTCCGCAGACATAAGAAATTCAAAATTTTATTTTACCAACATTTGAAAAAACACAAACACTTTGAAGATTCCCGTAAACTTTGCGAACTTTCTTAGATTAAACGACTACAGACAGCTTATCCCCTAGGTCTAAATGACTTGCATTTATACATGTTTGTATTAAAGTATGTAATTAACTAACAATTATAAAGTAAAACTTATCTTTAAGACACCCTGCTCTTAAAGATATTAATATATCAAGGTACCTTGTTTGTGAAAGCTGTAGCAATAAGGTAATTGTAACAGCTTTAGACCAATAAATCAATTATCATAGTAAAAAAAAAAAAAAAACAATTGTAGACATCAATTATTTTGCAAAGTGGACCAAATACCAATTAGTAAATTACATAATATTTATAACGAGTGTGCCACAGTATCGTTTTTCAGTCCAAAATATGAGTGTACACGTATTATTGCAGCCTTTTGTCACCATAGACTGTTCCCTCACATTGACAAACCTGAAGATCATAATAAGTATTTCATAAAAATAAAATGCATTAATAGAGGTATTGATTTTCATTAATTTGTCTAGTATTTTTCATGACTCTACCGTTCAAAACTTCATACTTTCATATTTTGATAACATAGAGCCACCTTTAATTTCTTATTCGTATAAAAACCCAGTAGAAGTTTTATTTTTAATTATAAGTCAGTTACATCAGACGTCAGTTTAGAAAATAATGCTCCTTCGACATGAGACTTTGAAACATCAAAGTTTAGATATGATCCCTATGGACATGTAATTACAGGGGGCCTCCACATTGTTCCAGACCGAGAGGTTATAAACTTTCTGAAAAAAAGGACCAAAATATCGTCCATCGTCGAAAGTAAATTGGGAAGAGTGTCGTCAGGTTATTAAAGGTGCTCTTTCATCCTATTGTAAAAAATGATGTAAACGGGAGAAATCTGACAAAAAGTCACTTGATTCCTATTTGATATACCTACTGAAGGTGTGATGAGTTGATTAAAGCCATAAATATTCTTGACTCAATTAGAATGAAGACAAAAAAAAAACAAAAAAAACGAGGCTAAATTGTTATTTATTAAAAAGTAAAGAAAAAACATATATATCTTACAGGATATTCAATAACAACTGGAAAGCTGGCACAAAAACATGACTGTTCGAAACCAGTGGTATTAGGAGCACCGCACTTCAAAACAGCAGAAGGTATTACAGGCTCTGTAAGTAAATTCTATTAGTGGTATTATAACAGAAGGTTATATAGGCTCTGTAAGTAAATTCTATTAGTGGTATTATAACAGAAGGTAGTAAAGGCTCTGTAAGCAAATTCTATTAGTGGTATTATAACAGAAGGTAGTATAGGCTCTGTAAGTAAATTCTATTAGTGGTATTATAACAGAAGGTATAACAGGCTCTGTAAGTAAATTCTATTAGTGGTATTATAACAGAAGGTATTACAGGCTCTGTAAGTAAATTTTATTAGTGGTATTATAACAGAAGGCATTATAGGCTCTGTAATTAAATTCTATTAGTGGTATTATAACAGAAGGTATTATAGGCTCTGTAAGTAAATTTTCTATTAATGCTATTGGGAGCACCGTACTTCAATACAACAGAAGGTATTATAGGGTCTGTAAGTAAATTCTATTAATGTTATTGGGAGCACCGTATTTCAATACAACAGAAGGTATTATAGGGTCTGTAAGTAAATTCTATTAATGTTATTGGGAGCACCGTCCTTCAATACAACAGAATGTATTATAGGGTCTGTAAGTAAATTCTATTAATGTTATTGGGAGCACCGTACTTCAATACAACAGAAGGTATTATAGGGTCTGTAAGTAAATTCTATTAATGTTATTGGGAGCACCGTCCTTCAATACAAAAGAAGGTATTATAGGGTCTGTAAGTAAATTCTATTAATGGTATTGGGAGCACCGTACTTCAATACAACAGAAGGTGTTATAGGGTCTATAAGTAAATTTCTCTTAATGTTATAGGGAGCACCGTACTACAATACAACAGAAGGTATTATAGGCTCTGTAAGTAAATTCTATTAATGTTAGTGGGAGCACCGTACTTCAATACAACAGAAGGTATTATAGGCTCTGTAAATAGATTATATCAATGTGATTGGGAGCACCGTATTTCAATACAACAGAAGGTATTATAGGGTCTGTAAGTAAAATCTATTAATTTTATATGGAGCACCGTACTTCAATACAACAGAAGGTATTATAGGGTCTGTAAGTAAATTCTATCAATGTTATTGGGAGCACCGTATTTCAATACAAAAGAAGGTATTATAGGGTCTGTAAGTAAATTCTATTAATGTTATTGGTAGCACCGTACTTCAATACAACAGAAGGTGTTATAGGCTCTGTAAGTAAATTCTATTAATGTTATTGGGAGCACCGTACTTCAATACAAAAGAAGATATTATAAGGTGTGTAAGTAAATTCTAATAATTGTATATGGAGTACCGTACTTCAATACAATAGAAGGTATATTATAAGCTCTGTAAGTAAATTCTATTAATGTTATTGGGTGCACCGTACTTCAATACAAAAGAAGATATTATAAGGTGTGTAAGTAAATTCTAATAATTGTATATGGAGTACCGTACTTCAATACAACAGAAGGTATTATAGGCTCTGTAAGTAAATTCTATTAATGTTATTGGGAGCACCGTACTTCAATACAACAGAAGGTATTATAGGCTCTGTAAGTAAATTCTATTAATGTTATTGGGAAGCACCGTACTTCAATACAACAGAAGGTATTATAGGGTCTGTAAGTAAATTCTATCAATGTTATGTTTTCAATACAAAAGAAGGTATGGGTCTGTAAGTAAATTCACACCGTACTTCAATACAACAGAAGGTGTTATAGGCTCTGTAAGTAAATTCTATTAATGTTATTGGGAGCACCGTACTTCAATACAAAAGAAGATATTATCAGTATAAATTCTAATAATTGTATATGGTACCGTACTTCAATACAATAGAAGGTATATTATAAGCTAAATTCTATTAATGTTATTGGGTGCACCGTACTAATACAAAAGAAGATATATAAGGTGGGTAAATTCTAATAATTGTATATGGAGTACACTCGAAGGTATTATAGGCTCTGTAAGTAAATTCTATTAATGTTACACCGTACAATACAACAGAAGGTATAATTATAGGCTCTGTCTATTAATGTTATTGAGCACCGTACTTCAATACAACAGAAGGTATTATAGGGTCTGTATAAATTCTATTGATGTTATTGGGATTGAAGGTATTATAGGGTCTGTAAGTAAATTCTCTTAATGTTATTGGGAGCACCGTACTTCAATACAACAGAAGGTATTATAGGGTCTGTAAGTAAATTCTATTAATGTTATTGGGAGCACCGTTGTTCAATACAACAGAAGGTATTATAGGGTCTGTAAGTAAATTCTATTAATGTTATTGGGAGCACCGTTCTTAAAAAAAAAGGAGAAGGTGTTATAGGCTCTGTTGGTAAATTCTAGTAATGTTAACAGAAACACCGCGTTTCAAATTACCAGAAAGTGTCATAGGCTCTGTAAGTAAATTCCAGTAGAAGTATTGGAAGCAACGTACGTTAAAACAGCAGAAGATATTATAGGCTATGTAAGTAAATTCCAGTTATGATATTAGGAGCAACGAACAGCAGAAGGTGTTATAGGCTTTGTAAGTAAACTGTAGTAATGGTATTGGAAGCACCGTACTTCGAAACAGCATAAGGTATTATAGACTTTGTAAGTAAATTCCAGTAGATGGGTAAACAAAGACAAAGACAACGTTCTATCAGTAAAATGTGACAGAGGAAAATATAGGTCTACCATGTTAAATTATAAAGAAACGAAGGTTTCAACTCCCTCAGGCAAAGTTGACCTAAGATGAATTTGGCTATTTTTTAGGTACTTTTTGATCATATTGCTATGCAACTGTTTCGGTTCTTATACATCCTCGGCTTTCAAATATTCGGCTTTGAGCGTTCCGGATGAAGGTAAATCCAGAAAAGCGCTTCGGATGTATGAAAGTAATAACGTGTTGTTGTCACTTTTTACAGCACTGGGTCGATACCTCTGCTGGTGGACTATCAGTCCCGAGGGTATCATCAGCTCAGAAGTCAGTACTTCGGTGCTGACATGATTTATAGCAAACCTTTCTAAAATTGTCCGTTTATAAATTTTGAAATTATAAAAAAAACTAAGGTTTCAACTCCCTCAGGCAAAGTTGACCTGAGATGAATTTGGCTATTTTTTTAGGTACTTTTTGGTCATATTGCTCTGCAACTGTTTCGGTTCTTATACATCCTCGGCTTTCAAATATTCGGCTTTGAGCGTTCCTGTTGAAGGTAAATAAAAAAAAAACGCTTCGGACGCACGAATTTAATAACGTGTTGTTGTCATTTTTTTTAAAGATCTTAACCTCAAAGTAAAAATAAACTTTATATTAGAAAAAAAGGGAAAGATACCAAGGTGACAAGCAAAAAATCATAAATCAAGGAGAAAAAAACGATAATATGATAAAAAGAAAAACGACGAAAATCAAACAGCATTCTAAAATCCAATACAGATAAAACTAAATAGTTAGCAGCACGAACCCCATCAAAACCGAGGGTGAACTCAAGCGCTCCGGAGAAGTAAGCAGATATGGATGGTACGAACCCAAACAAATACCGTGGTTGATATCAGGTGCTATGAAAGGTAAGCAGATACGGATGGCACGAACCAAAACAAATACCGTGGTTGATATCAGTTGATATGAAGGGTAAGCAGATACGGATGGCACGAACCCAAACAAATACCGTGGTTGATATCAGGTGCTATGAAGGGTAAGCAGATACGGACGGCACGAACCCAAACAAATACCGTGGTTGATATCAGGTGCTATGAAGGGTAAGCAGATACGGACGGCACGAACCCAAACAAATACCGTGGTTGATATCAGGTGCTATGGAGAGTAAGCAGATACGGACGGCACGAACCCAAACAAATACCGTGGTTGATATCAGGTGCTATGGAGAGTAAGCAGATACGGATGGCACGAACCAAAACAAATACCGTGGTTGAATCAAGTGCTATGAAGGGTAAGCAGATACGGACGGCACGAACCCAAACAAATACTGTGGTTGATTTCAGGTGCTATGAGGGTAAGCAGATACAATACTGTGGTTGATATCAGGTGCTATGTAGGGTAACTAAATAATGATGACACCCGTCGTGTTAGCTCATGGAAAGTACAAATTCAGTTATACGTCGAATTCGTTGATGTCATGATGGAGGAAAAAGGACGGGATCGTTGCTCCGACAATTGACCATATACCAGTTAATCAAAACGATTAATCTAATAACGGTAGCCTTCCAAAACAAATACCGTGGTTGATATCAGTTGATATGAAGGTAGCAGATACGGATGGCACGAACCAAAACAAATACCGTGGTTGATATCAGTTGATATGAAGGGTAAGCAGATACGGATGGCACGAACCCAAACAAATACCGTGGTTGATATCAGGTGCTATGAAGGGTAAGCAGATACGGACGGCACGAACCCAAACAAATACCGTGGTTGATATCAGGTGGTAAGCAGATACGGACGGCACGAACCCAAACAAATACCGTGGTTGATATCAGGTGCTATGGAGGGTAAGCAGATACGGACGGCACGAACCCAAACAAATACCGTGGTTGATATCAGGTGCTATGGAGAGTACCGTGGTTGATATCAGGTGCTATGATACAGATACGGACGGCACGAACCCAAACAAATACCGTGGTTGATATCAGGTGCTATGGAGAGTAAGCAGATACGGATGGCACGAACCAAAACAAATACCGTGGTTGAATCAAGTGCTATGAAGGGTAAGCAGATACGGACGGCACGAACCCAAACAAATACTGTGGTTGATTTCAGGTGCTATGAGGGGTAAGCAGATACGGACGGCACGAACCAAAACAAATACTGTGGTTGATATCAGGTGCTATGAAGGGTAACCAAATACTGATGACAACCGTCGTGTTAGCTCATGGAAAGTACAAATTCGGTTATACGTCGAATTCGTTGATGACATGATGGAGGAAAAAGGACGAGATCGTGGCTCCTACAATTGACCATATACCAGTTAATCAAAACGATTAATCTAATAACGGTAGCCTTTGTATTCGTAAGAATGCTTTTCAATGTTATGATAGGACTCATTGGTTCAATATTTCATTTTGCTGATAATTATATAGAAAACATCTTTTAAGCTCCTGTAGAAAATAGTGTATGTCTTCAACTCTGTATTTTATATGGCATTCCAAAGAGAAGCGAAAGATACCAAAGGGACATTCAATTTCATAAGTCGAAAATAAACAGACAACGCCATGGCAAAAAAAAGAAAAGACAAACAGACAAACAGCAGTACACAAAACACAATATAGAAAACCAAAGACTGAGCAACACGAACCCAATCAAAAACTGGGAGTGATCTCAGTTGCTCCAGAAGGGTAAGCAGATCCTGCACCACATTTGGCACCCGTCGTCCAACTGTTTTGATTCCAGTGTTTCTGAAGAGTCTTCTGTAGAGGAAACGTGCTTCTAACGTACATAATTATAAGCCTGGTATCGTTGATGAGTTTTTTTTATTGACAATGGTTGAAATCAGATTTTTTCTATGAAATTTGCGGAAATTGCTATTTTGTTGGTCATAATTTGTATTTGTCATTATTAGGCATTGGTCGTTTTTCTACAGACAAGTAATGATCTTGTTGGTATTATTATTTATTATTCAATGACTTAAAATACATTATAAATTGTTCATTTAATATAATCCCATGTGTCTTGGAACTGTCCAGTACATAATTAAACTCATCATAGATACCAGGATTAAAATTTGTACGCCAGACGCGTGTTTCGTCTACAAAAGACTCATCAGTGACGCTCGAATCAAAGAAGTTAAAAAGTCCAAGTTAATACAAAGTTGAAGAGCATTGAGGACCCAAAATTTTGAAAGGTTTTGTCAAATACAGAAAAACCGGTTAATACAGAATTTTTATTGGTCTTAATACAGGATTTTAACTTCCGGGTTTGGACCAAAAACGTGTCGGAAAATTGATGTCTGTATATAACGCGAAATATAAGATTTCAACAAGTTTGATGTTAAAGTTGCTGTTATTTTTCATAGGTTATGCTATTTTTTCTTTGAGTATATACAATTATGGACATTAGAAAGGGTGAATATTCAAAATTGTCAACCGTAAAAGATTCTCTCAAGGCGCAGTCCGAAGTGAAAGAATTTGTATGGTTGACAATCTTGAATTGGATATGAACCGCTTCGAAGCGGCCACGCTTGTTTTATTATACGGAACTAACAATAGAATGGCCTTTCGCAAACCATTGAAAACATATGTTAAAAAAGTTCTTGCACATGTATTACTGTAGCAATACTTACGTCAAAGACTTATTGTGTGTCTTAAAATACCTAATATGTACAACAAAGGAAGACTCTAATCTGGCCGTTGCCATTTTGTTTACAAGCGTCAGTGACGTCATTT
The DNA here is from genome assembly GCA_017311375.1 of Mytilus coruscus. NCBI lineage: Eukaryota > Metazoa > Mollusca > Bivalvia > Mytilida > Mytilidae > Mytilus > Mytilus coruscus. Next base: position 497,811 of record CM029596.1, on the reverse strand, counting down.
TGATTGTAGATAACTCATATAAAAATTGAGAGGCCCAAAGGGTTATTTACCGGTGAATAAAAGGATAATTCATCGCACATTATTAATTTTTAGGGTAATTCGACATTCCCTTAAATGTTGATTAAACCAATTAGTTCATATTGATCCTGTTTGAGTCTTCCTATAGTTGTATATGTCCACGGTCAGCTTTTGAAGTTATGGTTAATAAAGGTGTCATAAAAAGATGTTTTCATATAAATCCTGTATTATGTTCTCCCACAATAGTATTGGGTCTTGATCAGCTGTATTTGCCCTCGTCTATGCCTCAATACAGCTAACCTCGACCATACTTGAACATAATACAAGATTAATCTGAAAACACCCTTTAATATCACTATAGTATTGGCCGTTTTCTTTTGGTATTTTTATGTATTGTTCGTATGTCTACAGACCAATAATAAATTTATAGGTATGATTTGGTATTGCTCGGGAGTGTACAGACAAATTCTAAGTTTGTTGGTTTTATTAGGTACTGGTCGTATGTGTACAGATCGATAATAAGTTTTTTGGTTTTATTAGGTATTGATCGTATATCTATGTTCCAGACCATATGAGTACTAGTATTTGGACCGTACGCGTACGGTAGATTCCTACAGAAATAACTCAATTAAATAAGGGAAAGAAAAGAAAATCATAAATTATACAAAGAAAGTAACATAATCTTATTAAGGTTCATCATAACAAATGGACAAAAATGGCTGTATTTACACCTAAAAAACTACTCTGTGTACAGACTTACCTGTACAGTTTTGAAAGTTTTAAGGCCTGGCATCCACTAGATATATAAATGTTAAATTCATTTTTTGTTTCAGAAAGATAAAATCTTTTTTTGATTTTTATGGCCATTTTTTTTTTCCTTTCTGCAGAAGGTGTAAAAATAAACTAAGTTGGGATAAAACTTTGAGATGCTCCCTCTCAGGTAAAAACTGTATTGTATTGTATTGATTGTCCTTGATCGACACGGACAAAAGACAGACAATAGGTATCTACACAACTATACGTGAGTTAAAGGGTTTAACTGAGTGGACAGTATCAAAGCAATTCAGGTGTTTGTTTATTTTTACACCTTCTGCAGAAAGGAAAAAAAAAATGCCCATCAAAATCCAAAAGTGATTATATCTTTCTGAAACAAAAAATGCATTTAACATTTATATATCTAGTGGATGCCAGGCCTTAAAACTTTCAAAACTGGACAGGTAAGTCTGTACACAGAGTAGTTTTTGAGGTGTAAATACAGCCATTTTTGTCCATTTGTTATGATGAACCTTAATAAGATTATGTTACTTTCTTTGTATAATTTATGATTTTCTTTCTTTCCCTTATTTAATTGAGTTATTTCTGTAGGAATCTAGAAGGAAATGATTCAGATAGACAATTAGATAAATATTTAATTTCCATTGATTGAATGTTCACTTATTCACTTTATTCATCTTATTTTAATAATATTAAGTTGTAAAACTCAATAAAAGATTTTGATAAATGTTTGTCTAAAATTAACTCGTATGGTCCAAATACATGTATGGTCCAGCTCGTACTAGAGCTTTCTTACAAATTGACGAAAGGTACGTATGATTGACGAATCATACATAAGACCCATTTGAGGGATCCTTTATTTTGACTTTTGACGACGATGAAAGTTTTGAACGACCTTGACTGGCTAAACAGCCCTTGAACAGTCGGCCTGGCTTGCGCCTTGCATTTAAATGTTTATCATTAAATAATGATTGACTTTTGAAAGCTTATGACAATATTTTTACACGTGTGTAATCTCAAAATAGCCATTGGCTCCGGGCATTGGCTATAAAATGCGTTGCTTCCCATGTATTTCTTTCAATGACAATTACACTGCATGCAACGATACATGTGAAATGTTAATTTTATGTGATATGATAGGTTTTAATGCGCAAACGAGGATAAAATAAAATGCTAACTAGGAAAGGGGAGGTGGGGAAATTGAATTCATAACATAGCCCCTCCAAGTACTTCTTTCCAGTTAAAAATATACCAAGAAAATAGTATTTATTAAAGTATTTTTGCTCCCAACATCCCGAAAAAAATTGTAGATCTTATTTTGTCCTAAGTCAGGAATCTGATGTACAGTAGTTGTCGTCTGTTTATGTAGTTCATACGTGTTTCTCGTTTCTCGTTTGTATATAGATTAGACCGTTGGTTTTCCATTAGTAATTTTGGGTCCTTTATAGCTTGTTGTTCGGTGGGAGCCAAGGCTCCGTATTGAAGGCCGTACCTTGACCTATAAAAGTTTACTTTTATATTGTTATTTGGATGGATAGTTGTTTCATTGGTACTCATACCACATTTTCCTATATCTAACTAATGTATCCACATTGCAGACACATTTCAAGTATCTTATTTTGATCTCCTCCCCAGTCATTTCTGTTCAACACTTAGCCAGAGAGAGACCGTTAAAATTTCTGAAACACTTTTTTCTCAGTATAACTGGGTGCTTGTTCGCCTTTTGTTTTTGACCATTTGAAACTTTCTATATACATGTAGTATGGCACATATATAAAATAGTACGTTAATATTAAAGAGATTACAGCAATTATATTTTCGTTGATCTTCATTTCCATATCTTTGTTTGTTGGCTATTTGTCTCCTGGACATTTATCTTATATCTAACTACTTGTTTTAAAAAAATTGCGTGTGTGTGTGTGTGTGTGAACGATACTGGGTGAAATATATCAAAGGGACATTTAAACTCACAAGTCGAAAACAAATTGACAAACACCCATGGAAAAAAACCAAAAGACAAAAAAACAGGTAAGAAAACACAAGCTAAAAACAGAGCAATACGAACCCAAACGATAACTGGGGGTGATCGACGGTACTCCAGAGGGTAAGCAGATGATGCTTCACATGTGGCACCAGCGTCCTTGCTTGTGTTCAAACCAGGAAAATCATGTATAAACAAATCCACCACTGATCGATCAACAATAATTAGCAATTTAAAACCAATTAGTCACGTTTAAAAGAATGAGAACAAATTAGTTATGGCATTAACTGACGAATTAGATATAACTGTCAGTAAAGACAAACCGTGCAAAAAATTTGGAGAATAGTTAGGAAACAGTATAATTTCATACTTATTTTGTTTTTGTCTCACTTTTTGAATTAACCTCAGTTCGGTCTTTTGTTTAATCAATGAAAAAAAATAACAAAATATTTTTTTTTTCCATGACTTTTTCTTATAAAAATGGGAAACTTGCATATTATTGCTAAAAAGAAACCGATAACCACATGACCTCAAACTGAAATTGTCGTTCACAAACGGATAATAATATTTTAATCAAACTTTTATTGCTAACTGTATTTTAATTGTTCATAAATTTGTCCATACATTGTAGCATCTTCGTTTCAAGTTCTCGCCCTCTTTCTAAGCCCGATAAATATTGTTCATACGAATCTCTTGCTAGTTCGCTGACCGATTTTCTTTTTTCTTTGGGGCTCTTCCTCGTCTTTCTGTTCCCCAGCTACATTGTCCTCTGCTGGTACATTGGCTACTGCTGGTACATTTGCCACTGCTGGTACATTTGCCACTGCTGGTACATTTACCACTGCTGGTACATTTGCCGCTGCTGGTACATTTGCCACTGCTGGTATATTTACCACTGCTGGTACATTTACCACTGCTGGTACATTTGCCGCTGCTGGTACATTTGCCACTGCTGGTATATTTACCACTGTTGGTACATTGCCGCTGCTGGTACATTAACTTCTCCTAGTACAGTGTCGTGTGCTGGTATATTGTTCTCTGGTGCGACATTGTCAACGCGGATGACATCATTGTCATGTGCGTCTGCCTCATCAGCGTGCAAGTCTGGCAAATCTTGATATTCGACATCCACAATCTGATGCCGGACATCAACTGCTGGAGGTATAACTGTCTTTAACTGGAATATAAATTAGCACACACATATAGTTAAAACATCTTTCTCACTATTATTTGTTATACACAAGCATGTTTTTCGACTCATAATTATTACAGCCTAATAACGGTAAAGTTTTCCGTTATTTCACATTTTGCGTGTACAGAGCACCTTAAGCATTATGTATCCTTAATATTTTAAATGCATACCATATGAACATTTTACAAATCTACAGCCTTACCGCATGATCTCTTATATTGTTATTTCTATACTTAATATTTAAAGATTTCTGCATGAATCTAGAGCAATTATTCCCCCCTAAAACAAGTTTTAAAATAAAACATTGCAAGGTGCACTGAATTTTTGTAAACAACAAAAAAAACCTAGCACAACATAAACTACTGAGTAATCTAGGATTTATTTACATTCTATATAATCAAGTATATGGATTTATTTGTAAAATCTTTGCTTAATTTTCAATATAATTCATATTTACTATTTCCAATCAGTACGTCTCTTTTTTCTGTTTTTTTTTCTCGGTTTTTTTTTTTGGAAAGGGGGTGCTGTTTAGACATTGAAACACTTTGGAAAATGCTTATTTTGTTCATTCACATTAAAAATGTTTGCAATTATATTAGCTTAAACAAATTTCTCTTTTAATTTTTGTCTTGATTTTCACATAAAACGTAAATGACACTAAAATATAATCAAATGCAAAACAAAAAAGGTGACCAGACCTTAAAGTATTATCACAAGGGATCAGGTTGCCGAAACATAAACAGATAGTTCTTTCTGGGTGGCCTTTGTGACACATTTAGATAACAACACACAAGTCCAAGGACAAATCAAATGTGCAGATAACAAAATTTTGTCGTAGAATTACATGGAAAGAGTTTTTGTATGTATGTAAAATCTTTTAAATTTGATTGATAAAGCGATTTATATTGTTTCACTTAATAAATTAAATTACCGGCTGTTTCTTTTCTAAGGGGTGCCCTTTCTGCTGGTATCTGGTATTGTTTTGTTTGATTTCCTGTATCAATGTGGCTATTTCGTCGTTGGCTGGCACATAACTGTCCCTTGAAACCTTCTTTATTTGGTCGCTTATGCGTCTTTTCAGCTTTTCCATTTTCCGTCCTTGTAAAGTCAGCGGCTGCCATGGGTAAATTAGCGCTGTTCTTTACGTCTGCTAACACGGATCCCCAGTTGTTACCAAATTGTCTATAACCTTTAACTATTGCTGTCAACTCAATCTGAGAAATGTCTATATGTGTACGCCCTGCCATTAGTTGTAATTGAATGCTATATGATACATGTATGTGCTGACCAATCGAACACAACGTTTGCACGAAATCGTGCGCGAAACCAACATTTGATATACATATAGGTAAAAAGGTCTGTCTGATTGATAAACTTATAAGTTACATAAGCAAATACAATGAATGAACAACAACGCAGAAGTTTTATGGTAATTTTGATGACTTATATGAGATATAAATCGCTTACCGCATGTCCACCTCCACTGTTCAACGCTAATGATGATATGTACTTTCTTATTTTGTTACAAAACTTTAGGCAGTATTTGATTTCTAGAAGAAGACCACCGATTCTCTATAATTTCAGTATTAGAAGTAGAATTTTAGATAACGCTGATGGAGACGAATTTATCGTAAATGATGTTTACGCTGTTGTTATTCAGCGACCGTATGAATTTTGGATACTTACCGGAGAATCGACCACTTCTTTTCAGAACATCGTCATCGACGTTTCTCAAAACCTCAACTTGCATGGAAAAGAAATTACTTCAGTTCAAAATCGAATTTTATTGACACTTATTTGGTTGAGACAATACCCCACGTATACTCTTCTGTCTTTGAGTTTTGGTATCAGTATTGCAACTGTTGGCCTAATTATTAAAAAAATGTGGATTATTTTGTGGGAGATATGTGCCCCCAACGTTCGGTGGCCAACTAGACAGGAATGGCTAAACCGCAGAGGAAAATGGCCAGAGATGCCCAATGTGGTTGGCATGATTGATGGAACATCGCACGAGATCCTGATTCCCTCAACAGAACCGCAGCAGGATTTCTATAGTGGCCACAGAAAATACCACTGTATCCATACTCAGGTATGCTTGCATTACAGAAAAATCCTCATTGGCAAATCTATTGTATTCAAAAAGACACCATGATTGCGTTTTAGACGTTGATGGGGTTATCATTTCCACCATACTATAAAAGCAAGAAGATGTGGGATAGATTGCCAATGAGACAACTCTCCACCTATGACAAAATGACCACTGGCGCTTGGGTATATGATACAGATAATAAAATGTTGATTAAAATATACAATTTTCTATATTTATAATACATATCTATCACTGTTGTGCATGTCTCACCTAGTTTCGAGTGATTTAAACGACCCAGAGAAAATACCCAATTTTACTATCCATACTAAGAATCAAAGCGCCTGTGGAAATGCAGGGCGGATACAGCCATTTTATAAAGGGAGGGGTTCCAGCTATATGCTCCCATTCAAAGGAATTGATCGGCCAAAAGGGGTTCCAACCCCGAACCCCCAAGGATCCGCCAATGAAATGATATATTGCCATATGTTACACAATAAATAAAAGATGACAGAATTAATATCGAAATAAATTCAATAATTGTTTTCATCACTTACCATTGATCATTCAGGTTGTAATTTGTGCGACAACGAATACTGTATATATCACTATTTCAGTAATCGAGCAGACCGTTAACCGTCAAATGCGTTCAAGCGGAAAGGAATGTCAGATCAATCAATTACAAGGTTAAGGTCATCTTCAATGTTGAATGAATAATCTTTAATGTATAACGTTTAAATAACAATAAACATGCCATACAATAGGATTTTTCTCCATTTTGACGAATAAATTAAAACTACATCCATTTATTATGTTTGCAGGTTATCTGTGACAACGACAAAACATCTGTTATATCCACTCAGGGTTTCTCGGACATGACAATGATGCTAACGCATATCATCGTATAATAGACAGTATGAGTATACTCATACGTTCCGACCGTATGCGTTTAGTCGGACCGTACGAGTATACGCATATGGTCCGGACCGTACGCGTACGGTCCAAATACTCATATGGTCTGGAACATCTACACACCAATGATTAGTTTGTTGGTATTATTAGGTATTGATCGTTTGTCTACAGATAGAGAATAAGCTTGTTGGTATTATAATATATTGGTCATATTTCTACAGACAAATGATTATTTTGTTGGTATTATTAGGTATTGATCGTATGTCTACAGACAAATATTAAGTTTGTTGGTTTTATTAGGTATTGGTCGTATGTCTACAGATAAATAATTAGTTTATTGGTATTATTAGGTATTGGTCGTATGTCTACAGATAAATGATTAGTTTGTTGGTATTATTAGGTATTGATCGTATGTCTACAGACAAATATTAAGTTTGTTGGTTTTATTAAGTATTGGTCGTATGTTTACAGATAAATGATTAGTTTGTTGGTATTATTAGGTATTGGTCGTATGTCTACAGATAAATGATTAGTTTGTTGGTATTATTAGGTATTGATTGTTTGTCTGCAGACGAATATTAAGTTTGTTGGTATTATTAGGTATTGGTCGTATGTTTACAGATAAATGATTAGTTTGTTGGTATTATTAGGTAATGCTCGTATGTCTGCAGACGAATATTAAGTTTGTTCGTTTTATTAGGTATTGATCGTATATCTACACACAAATGATTAGTTTGTTGGTTTTTGTCTCGCTTGACGGAATCAAAAGCGAGACATAGGTATGCTGTTTCCGGCAGCGGCGGCGACGGCGGCGGCGGCGTCAACAATGTATAAGTTTGTGATTAGCTCTACTTTATGGTGAACCACCGGTGGTAAGTTCAAGATATTTGATATGCAGTTGTATTAGTATTGGCACATCTCATTAACATGGAGATTATTTGGCCCCGCCCCCTCAGTTATGGTCTATTGACTTTGAAATTTTGCTTAGATTTCGTGTATCAGTTTGTGATTAGGTCAGTTTATGGGGAACCACTAGTGGTAAGTTAATGATAATTGGTATGCAGTTGTATAAGCATTGGCATATATCATTTCCATGGCGATTATTTGGCCCCGCCCCCTCAGTCATGGTCTATTGACTTTGAAACTTTTGCTTAGTTTTCATGTATTAGTTTGTGATTAGGTCAGTTTATGGGGAACCACTAGTGGTAAGTTAATGATAATTGGTATGCAGTTGTATAAGCATTGGCATATCTCATTTCCATGGCGATTATTTGGCCCCGCCTCCTCAGTCATGGTCTATCGAATTTGAAACTTTGCTTAGTTTTCATGTATTAGTTTGTGATTAGGTCAGTTTATGGGGAACCACTAGTGGTAGGTCAATAATATTTGATATGCAGTTGTATAAGCATTGGCATATCTCATTTCCATGGAGATTATTTGGCCCCGCCTCCTCATTCCTGTTCTATTGACTTTGAAACTTTTGCTTAGTTTTCATGTATTAGTTTGTGATTAGGTCAGTATAAGGGGAACTGTTAGTGGTTGGTCAATGATAATTGGTATGCAGTTGTATAAGCATTGGCATATCTCATTTCGATGGATAATAATTGGTCCTTACCCCTCATTCATGATCTATTGACTTTGAAACTTTTGCTTAGTTTACATGTATTAGTTTGTGATAAGGTCAGTTTAAGATGAACCACTTATGTTAAGTCAATGATATTCGGTATGCAAATGTAATTGGCATTTGCAAGTTTCATTTCCATGGAAATTATATAATCCTACCCCTTAATTATGGTTCATTGACTTTGAAACTTTTACATAGTTTACAAGTTAATGTTTGTGTTTAGGTTTGTTTAAAGGGAACGACTTTTGAAAAGTCAATCATTATGGTATTTGGTTTGCAGTTGTATTAGCATTGGCACATCTCATTTCCATGGAGATTGTTAAGCCCTGTATCTTCAGTCATGGTTCATTGACTTTGAATATTTGCATAAATTACATGTTAAAGTATTGCTATTTTAATTTCAACATTTGCATTATCAAAATAACAAATAGGCGAGACATATCTCTGTGTTAACAGTTTATATTAGGTATTGATCGTATTTCTACAGACAAATGATTAGTTTGTTGGTATTATTAGGTAATAGTCGTATGTCTGCAGACGAATATTAAGTTTATTGGTTTTATTAGGTATTGATAGTATTTCTACAGACAAATGATTAGTTTGTTGGTATTATTAGGTAATGGTCGTATGTCTGCAGACGAATATTAAGTTTGTTGGTTTTATTAGGTATTGGTCGTATGTCTACAGATAAATGATTAGTTTGTTGGTATTATTAGGTAATGGTCGTATGTCTACAGACAAAAATTAAGTTTGTTGGTTTTATTAGGTATTGGTCGTATGTCTTCAGACAAAAATTAAGTTTGTTGGTTTTATTAGGTATTGATCGTATGTTTTCAGACAAATGATTAGTTTGTTGGTATTATTAGGTATTGATCGTACGTCTGCAGACGAATGAAGTTTATTGGTATTATAAGGAAGTGGACGTATGTCTACATACAGTAATAAGTTTGTTGGTATTATTAGGTAATGGTCGTATGTTTTAGACAAATGATTAGTTTGTTGGTATTATTAGGAATTGATGGTATGCCTACAGACAAATAATAAGTATGTTTGTGTTATTAGGTAATGGTTGTATGTCTACAGAGAAATAATTAGTTTGTTGGTTTTATTAGGTATTGATCGTATGTCTACAGACAAATAATAAGTTAGTTGGTTTTAATAGGTAATGGTTATATGTCTACAGAGAAATAATTAGTTTGTTGTTTTTATTAGGTATTGATCGTATGTCTACAGACACACATTTAGTTTGTTGGTTTTATTAGGTATTGATCGTATGTCTACAGATAAATAATTAGTTTTTTGGTTTTATTAGGTAATGGTCGTATGTCTACAGATAAACAGGGCGAATCCAGCCATTTTTAAAAGGGGGTTCCCAACCCAGTATAAAGGGGGGGGGTTCTAACTATATGTCCCCATTCAAATGCATTGATCGTCAAGAAAAAAGGGGGGGTGTTCCAACCCCCGGAACCCCCCTCTGGATCCGCCACTGGATAAATAATAAGTTTGTTGGTTTTTTTAGGTAATGGTCGTATGTCTACAGATAAATAATTAGTTTGTTGGTTTTATTAGGTAATGGTCGTATGTCTACAGATAAATTATTAGTTTGTTGGTTTTATTAGGTAATGGTCGTATGTCTACAGATAAATAATTAGTTTGTTGTTTTTTTTAGGTAATGGTCGTATGTCTACAGATAAATTATTAGTTTGTTGTTTTTATTTTTAGGTAATGGTCGTATGTCTACAGATAAATAATTAGTTTGTTGGTTTTATTAGGTAATGGTCGTATGTCTACAGACAAAAATTAAGTTTGTTGGTATTATTAGGTAATGGTCGTATGTCTGCAGACGAATATTAAGTTTGTTGGTTTTATTAGTTATTGATCGTATTTCTACGGACAAGTGATTAGTTTCTTGGTATTATTAGGTAATGGTCGTATGTCTGCAGACGAATATTAAGTTTGTTGGTTTTATTAGGTATTGGTCGTATGTCTACAGATAAATGATTAGTTTGTTGGTATTATAAAGTAATGGTCGTATGTCTACAGCCAAAAATTAAGTTTGTTGGTTTTATTAGGTATTGATCGTATGTCTTCAGACAAAAATTAAAGTTTGTTGGTTTTATTAGGTTATTGGTCGTATGTCTACAGATAAATGATTAGTTTTTTGATTTTATTAGGTATTGGTTGTATGTCTAACGACAAATAAGAGTATGACGGTAAAGAAACAAGTTTCAGGTAAAATGGTATGTATTGTAGTTCCTAAAACTATCCTTAAACAAATGCATGCCAAGTCCTGCTTTACTTCTAGGACTTATACTTTTTTATGTCAGCAATAAGTTTGTATTTATAAATTGTCAAGATTAACCTTGCTAAATAATGTTTGACTGGTTTTATGAGATATTAAGAAAGTTTAGAATAGCTTCAACTACATAGCAAGTCACCAATACCAAATAAACCACAAAAAAAGAATAGTATTTTTTGGCATTATTCGGCTGTCAACAAGCCACAGCTACAATTCGATCTGTTTATGTACAGAAAAAGTCGCGAAAAATTGATTAGATGAAACACAATAGTTGACCGATTGATATCAAAATCTCATACATTCACAACATACAAATCAAGTTAGAAAAGCAAAATATGAAGGAATCAAACACGAACGAGACCATGTGCGCCGACAAAAAGAAGGCATCTCCTGCTATGCAATCATCACTTTCAATTATGTATTAATTTGTTTGCTAAACTGATACTCTTAAATCAGTTATATACCAACATTTTGTGCACGTTTTACACATCTTAATATTCGAATAAGCGCCACAGGTGTTGTTTGGCTCATGCAAGTTGGCAGTTCAATAAATGTTAACTCTTTTTACAAACACGATCAAATTTTGTCCTTCAATTAAAATTTGAACAGTGAAAAGTATCGTTCAATTAGTAGAACTCGATGCGCCTCTTAAAACTCCGAAGATTCTAATTCCCTTTAATAATGATGACATGTCTTGTTGATGCAGCATGGAAGTGGATTTGGGACTGCTCTTGTCTTTGAAGACATTAATGGTGATGGTTTAGATGACCTGATTGTAGGAGCTCCCTTCAATCGTATTGACTCTGGCGAAGTATGTGTTTATTATGGAACCGATACCGTAAGTAATTTAAACTGTTATATATCGAAAACTGTAGTATCTATCAACATTATCAACATATAGGTACAACAGCAACGAGTGTCAACCTAGTCATGATTCCCCACTGTGTCAACCTAGTCACGATTTCCCACTGTGTCAACCTAGTCACGATTTCCCACGGTGTCAACGTAGTCATGGTTTCCCACTGTGTCAACCTAGTCATGATCCCCCACTGTGTCAACCTGGTCACGATTTCCCACGGTGTCAACCTAGTCAACCTAGTCATGATCCCCGACTGTGTCAACCTTGTCATGATATCCCACTGTGTCAACCTAGTCATGATTTCCCACTGTGTCAACCTAGTCATGATTTCCTACTGTGTCAACCTAGTCATGATTTCCCACTGTATCTTGTAGTAATTTGTTTTTATATTTTTGGTAACTAAACTTTATCATCTGTATATTTATACTGCAACCGATGGTAAGCCGAAACAATTCCAAACCTTAACATAGAAATAGGAAAGCATGTTTTTATGTCGGTCAACGTTTATGTTGTATAAGTGTTAAATTAAAAGGCTTGTGTGTGTCCTTGCCTCCCTTACCTTTATTGAGAAGAGTGTGATATACCAAAAACTCAGTGTAGAATCTGACATTTCAGTGATTTTAGACAGATGTTTAACACCGTGTTAAAATATTTATTTGTATAACATCTTCATCCATGTTGTTATAAGTTTAGTTAGATCGTAACACATTTTAATAAGTAACACATTAGTGTGATCTTAAAACCGACAATACCCCACTTCTTTATGTGTACTCTATTCCTCCTTTAAAATTTTGCCGATTTCGTTTGGGATCATATATTTGAATGTTCTAGCCACACGCATTGTGGTTCTTTTACTTTATTTGCTTTGACAATTTTGAACAAAAGATTAGATACACAATTGTAATGAATTCACCATTGCTATCAAACTCAATACAGGCCAGTATACCAAAACAAGTGGCATACGTCACAAAAAAACAAAACAAACACAGAAGCGAAGGATACCAAATACTTGTGCTCAGAATGTTGAACACTATTTTTATTCTTGAGTATTACCTTTCAGATAGCTTTCATATTACTGAATTTGAAGGGAAAGGTCCTGTTGTATCATTTTTGAAAATAATAGCTCTATTTACTTTTGTCGACATTGTTGTGCAAGTTCAGATTAACATCAGACAATGTTCACCTCTATAACTCGTTGAAAGCTCATCTGAAATAACTCAAACCGACAAAATTCACCTTAACACTCCTTCAGACAAAGTACATACAGTTAAGCTTATCAACTCCATCAGACAGCGTTTAGCTTAACAACTCCATTAGACAAAGTTCCCTTAACAACTATAAGATAAAGTCCACCTGAACAACTCCACCAGACATGGCTCACCTTAATAACTCCACCAGACAAAGTTCCCCTTAACAACTGCAGCAGACAAAATTCACCTACACAACTCAATCCGCCACAGTTTACCTTAATAACTCCTCCAGACAAAGTTCTCCTAAACAACTCCAGCAGACAACGTTCCACTTAACAACTCCATCAGACAAATTTCACCTACACAACTCCATCCACAACAGTTTACTTTAATAACTCCACCAGTCAATGGTCACAATAAGAACTCCACCAGACAATGGTCACCATAAGAACTCCACCAGACAATAGTCACCATACGAACTCCACCAGACTATGGTCACTATAAGAACTCCACCAGACAATGGTCACCATAAGAACTCCATCAGACAATGGTCACCATACGAACTCCACCAGACAATGGTCACCATACGAACTCCACCAGACAATGGTCACCATAAGAAGTCCACCAGACAATGGTCACCATAAGAACTCCACCAGAATAGTTCACCTTAGCAACTGCATCACACAAATGTCGACATAACCTAGACAAATTACACTTTAAAGAATACATCAAACAAAGATCACCTTAAATTGCTTGGGCTGCTCTGTTGTGTGCTTTAGGTTTTTTACGCCCCAAAAATATATATTTTCTCGCCGTACCCGAAGATTATGAAAGAAACATTTGCCGTGCGCGCTGATAACGATATTAGGCGTTTTTATCTTTGGTGCCCAGGGTACTATTCCTGTGGGCGGCTTCAGTCTAGTGTCCTTCCTTCAGTTCTTTAATAATGACATGATGCATAGAATGTTGTTTGATAATTTTCTGTTCATTAGTCATTCAACTCTAGTTTAACTGCGGTTGCAGCTTCCTAAGGCAAAGTAGATATTTTTAAAGTCTTCTGATCTCTGTTAAGATCCTTTTGTATTTGCTTTGCTTTTTAGTTATTATATTTTTTACTACTCTGAAACGTTAAATATTTTTCTTCCCCAATGTTTTGCCCTTAAAACTATCGAATGCTATTCAAGAAACAAAATTCACTAACAGTATCACATATCTTTTTTTACTCTGGATCCAGACTTTAATGAAGGGCCATGTCTTACCGAACCCAAGAACATGTTCTATGAAAACCGGTACCGATGATTCAAGCAAATTTGTTTGAAAATCTCTATGGAGAGATTCATTTCAATATATCAAATTGAGCCAAGAAAAAAGTTTTAAAACGGAAAACACTATACAAGATACCAAACGAACAATCAAATGTCATAAGGCACGAACATTTGAATACCTAAGGGGGGATTTGAAAAATATCCTGGCTTGTAAGAGCTGCAAATAAATAATTTTACCCAAGATAGGATAAAAATGAATATTCTGCTAGACAAAATGTACATAATAATTGTGTACAGAAGTGAAAATCAATTTTCACGCGGCGACAAAATTTAGCAACCGTAGTAACAGATGCAAATCAATACTTAATTACAAAAATTCGGGGAAAAGTAGACGGAATTGAGGCTTGGACAATTGGAATTTACCTATCGTCATATGTGACACAGATATCCAATAACTGTCAATCAACTCAGGATGTTTCATAAATTTTCCAAATGGATTACTTCATTTTACCACACAAATCGTCTGGTAGTCAAAACTGAAATCACTACAAAAGAGGGGCGAAAGATACCAGAGGGACAGTCAAACTCATAGATCGAAAATAAACTGACAACGCCATGGCTAAAAAAGAAAAAGACAAACAGACAAATATAAGTACATAAAACACAACATAGAAAACTAAAGACTAAGCAACACGAACCCCACCAAAAACTGGGGGTGATCTCAGGTGCTCCGGAAGGGTATGCAGATCCTGCTCCACATGTGGCACCCGTCGTGTTGCTCATGTTATTACAAACCCGGTAAATAGTCTAATTTGGTAGGTCACATTCGTGAAAAGAGAACAGGTTTGTATTTACGACATAAGAAACATATACGATATCATCTGTGAAACGGTTATTCCATAACGGTCAACCAACTCGTGATGGCGTCCGTAAAATTTACGAAGGGATGATTTCAACTTCACCACTTGGAACTCTTGGTTTAATAGCTGTCTTGTGAGCAGCAACCCTCTATCAAGGAAATCATGATAGGAAATACAAGCCCTGGATTATCGTATCAATTGGGAGATATATACTCCGTATGCAGGCGCTGCTGGAATGTTGCTACATAGAAATGGAAAGTTCACAATTGGGAAGCTGAAATCATCTTTTCTGTCGTAAAGTTTTGTTTTCAACCGACCCTCATTGTCAATTTCTAAATGTAAGTCAAGATATGATGCAGACTTAACTGTATCTGTTGTATCCTTTATCTCTAGTTCGATAGGATAGATACGTTCAACATATTCACCAAATTTTGAATTATTTATTGAGAGGACATCATCTATATAGCGGAACGTAAAGTTAAAGGATATTGCTAACTTCTTATCTTTCTTCCTAAGAAGTTCCTTTATGAAGTCAGCCTCATAATAATACAGGAACAAGTCGGCAAGAAGAGGGGCACAATTAGTTCCCATGGGAATGCCGACAGTTTGTTGAAAAACACGTCCTCCAAACGTAACAAATATGTTGTCAATTAAGAAATCAATCAACATACACGTGCTTTCTATCAGAACTCGTGTTTTTATCGGTGAAAAATTCTGTCATTCCCTGTACCGAATAATATAACCGGTACCAATTTTACTGCACAAGATGCACATTTCGTCAATTAATGTCTCTTCGGTGATGCTCGAGGTGAAAATATTTTAAAATCCAAATCTAGTACAAACGTTGCAGACGTTGAAACTGCAAGCGCTTGTGTGAAAAGAAACAGCAATTCAACACCGGAAACCCCTATACCGTTTGTAACAGACTTGATCTCAATGGCTAGCATCCTTCACATACAGTTAAATATTACTATATTAATGTATTAATTCAAATTATGTTAATATATTGTTTAATTCAAATCATGTTAATATGAACAATTTAAACTGAAAGCAATATTGTTATCACAATCACAGGATGATGTGTTAGTGAAAAGCCAACAAGAACTGACAATGTCCATTCCAGGGAGGTTTGGTTCTGCAATACAGTGCGTAGGAGACCTAAACAAGGATGGTTACAAAGGTAAAAACAATCGCTCTCACTTAACTTCAATAGAAATGATTGACATATAAAAGAAAATAAGGCACTCGTCAAGAAAGTCTGTTTTTTTTTCACTTTCCAGCCAATCAATAAACGAAAATCAAAGATTATATTAAATTGAATATAAAAGAGAGGCGAAAGATATCATATGGATATGTAAACTGAAATATCGAAAACGAACTGACAATGCCATGGGGACAAATCATCAAAAGACAAAAAAAAACCTATCAAAACGAACAACATATACAACTAAATACTGACCAACACAAACAGTACCAATAACTAAGGGAATAACAGCTACCCTGAAAGGTACACAGATCCTGCTCCACATATGACACTCGTCGTTAATATAAGTTATGTTTAAGTCCAAAATTACCTTACAGAAAATGAGCAAAACAAAAGTACAATTCTGACCCTAGGTATCTTCTGTGATGTTTAAAACACGATAATTACTCGAACAACTTCTGTGGTGACGTTTTCATTTCCAATAAATATAGTGTACGTCATTTACTCCAACATCTCTGTAATGTTAACATCAACAAGTAAAATACAATGTATCTCAATTACTTGAACATCACCTGTGATGTTTACATCCACAAGAAATACTATGTACGTCAATAACTTTAACATCTTTTTATCAGTTTACATCTCCAAGAAATATTATGTACGTCAATAACTTCAGTGGCGGATCCAGAAATTTTCATAAGTGGGGACCCACTGACTGCCTAAGAGGGGGCCCGCTCCAGTCATGCTTCAGTGATTCCCAATATAATCAACCAATTTTTACCACAAAAGGGGGGCCCGGGCCCCCTGAAAAACCCTCTAAATCCGCATCTGAACTTGAAATATTAAGTAACATTTACATCTCCAAGTAATATAATGTGCATCAATAACTTGAACATCTCTTGTGCTGTTAACATCTCCAAGAAATATAATGTATGTCAATAGGGTGACCATCTCCTGTCATGTTACTGTAACGTGTAACCAGGCATTTATGTCTCAAACGATTCGTTCCAGTAAATACGTGGATTCAAGCTGTCCATAAATAATACGGCAATACTATTAACTATCTATGTTATACATAATAAACTAAAATATACACACGGGCTCTTTGCCGATATAAAGTAACGACTAACAATTATATATATAGATTTTTGTTCGAGCATATTGTTTTTCTTAAATTGTTTAACATTTCATACCGATATAACATGTTACTTTTATTATTCTTCCCTCAGTTTATTTATTTTGAATTTACATTGTATCATATGTCAAATTTATTTGTTCAGTGTATGTTCAATGGTGTTAATATGTCCTTTGATTGAGTTAAGCTATTTCAGTTGATATTTTATAGTGTGTTTTCTATGTTGTGATGTTACACTATTGTTTCAGAAAAGGGTGAAGGTTTGGTACCATTAAAACGTTTAAACCCGCTGCATTTGTTTGCACCTGTCCTAAGTCAGGAATCTGATGTTCAGTAGTTGTCGTTTGTTGATGTGGTTCATAAGTGTTTCTCGTTTCTCGTTTTATATAGATTAGACCGTTGGTTTTCCCGTTTGAATGGTTTTACACTAGTAATTTTGGGGCCCTTTATAGCTTACTGTTCGGTGTGAGCCTAGGCTCCGTGTTGAAGACCGTACTTTGACCAATAATGGTTTACATTTATAAATTTTGACTTGGATGGAGAGTTGTCTCATTGGCACTCATACCACATCTTCTTATATCTATCTACCACTGCATCGAGGTGATACGATATTTATCCATTCGAGACAGTTAAATTTTCAAATTTAAAACGCGAGGCTTGCCCGAGCGTTTTAAATATTTAAAATTTAACTGTCGAGAGTGATAAATATCGTATTACACGAGATTTGGTGGTGGAATCTGTTTCTCTAATGATTTTCAAACAATATGCAGGCAAAATTATTCCTTCTTTTCGAATGATCTGCAAAAACGTGTTCTTTCTATGTGACGTCATCAGGCATGGTCGCCTTTTTCATGCCGTCACAATAAGAAATTCAGAAGAAAGTAAGAAAATTCGACGTCATAATCGGATTTTAACCAATGATGTACTGAGATCAAACGAACCACATGTTGATTAAATATTTTTATACAATGGGTGCAGAAAGGATAAATTCACGAAGAATTAGAGAAATATATATATATATACAATCTTACAGCCTGTCCTCCAGATGGGACGGTCTGTCACTACAAGACAGTGTGGCTGGTACAGTCTGTCAATACCAGACAGTGCTGCTGGTACAGCTGTCCTCCGAGTGGGACAGTCTGTCACTACCAGACAGTGCGGGTTATTGCAGTCCGTCCTCCATATGGGACAATCTGCTCTGCCAACTTCCTATGTTAGACCAACTTGTACCCAGTACAAGTTGTCCCCAGTACAAGTTGTCCTCGACAATATCACTTACATCTATGTAACGTGCCTTACTCTTGTACACTGGTCTTCTTAATAAGAATATCGACAGAACACGAAATGTATTCCTCATTCACTTATATACTCCAGGGAGAATATATTATTTACTGGATAGGGGTGTTCTCTAAATATTCCCGATACTGAACACAAGAACCCCTCTCAAACACCCCCATACCCTTTGACCTAACCACTGATTTTCCCGCCAAACGTCTAAATCCACACAACACTTCCTTCTGCGTGAATTATGCATATATACAACAAGATTCTTCTTGTTTGTTACCTTAACAACCAATAAACATTACATTACATCTCTAAGTAATATTATGTATGCCAATACCATCTCCGGTCCTGTTTACATCTCCAAGAAAATTAATGTATGTCAATAGCTTGAATATCTCTTGTGCTGTTTACATCTCTAGATAATATAATAGATATAGGAAGATGTGGTGTCAATAGCTCTAACATCTCTTGTGCTGTTTACATCTCCAAGAATTATAATGTATGTTAATAGGGTGACCATCTCCTGTCATGTTAACATATCTAAATATTATATAATATACGTCAATAGCTTGAACATCTCCTGTTACTCCATAAAGGGTTGTTTTTTTTTTTTAAAAACTATTTTCAATACAAATACTAAATAATACTAAACATTGTCTATTTAAGGAATAGATAACCTTAGCTGTTTTTGGCAAAATTTTTCGGAATTTTTTACCCTTAATGCTTTTCAACTTCATACTTAATTTGATCTTTTTACTTCTTTTTATTGAGCGTTACTGCTGAGTCTTTTGTAAAATAAACGGACCTTTGGCGTAAATCATTTAATAAGCGTGCTATTATCTTTGATAAAAGAGGGACGAAAGATACCAGAGGGACAGTCAAACTCATAGATCGAAAACAAACTGACAACCCCATGGCCAAAAATAAAAGACAAACAGACAAATAATAGTACAGATGACAAAACATAGAAAACTAAAGACTAAGCAACACGAACCCCACCAAAACTGCGAGTGATCTCAGATGCTCCGGAAGGGTAAGCAGATCCTGCTCCACATGTGGCACCCGTCGTGTTGCTTATGTTATTACAAATCCGGTAAATAGTCTAATTCGGTAAGTCACATTCGTGAAAAGGAAGTGATAAGTGATAAGTGTATGCCGGTTATATTAAATACTTGTTATAGATTAACATCTTCCATAACTCACACACATCGTGGTTATATTTGATACGTCTAATAAATTAGCACGTTCCTGATGTTCACATCTCCTTGTTAGATTGAATACGTTGTCGATAAGATTAAAATTTTCCATAACGTATACCTCTCCTGGTTAGATTTAAAACGTCGTAAAGATTGACAACTACCCTGACGTTAACTTCGTTACTGTCGAATACATATTTAAAAGGTCGATAAAAAGTAAAATAACAGAAATACCGAACTCCAAGATCAACATCTTTCCTCAGGTATATATCTCCTGATTATATTTAATACATGTAATAGCTCAGCATCTTCCCTATACATCTCCTGGTTATATTTAATGCAAAGAAAAGATTAACATCTTTCCGTAGGTATTCATATCCTTTTTTGATTTCATTCGTCGACACGATGAACATCTGCAATGATGTTTACATCACCTGTATAGCTGTAAAACGAAGATACAATTAATATCTTTGCTAACGTGTATACATAAAACTCATATTCAAGTAATATCTTCGCTGACATATACGTCTCCTGGTTATATTTAACGTCCATACAAATAATATCTTCTCTGGCGTATAAATCTTTTGGTTAGATTCAAAACGTCAATAAATTAATAACGGCTCTGGTGTATAGATCTCCTGTGTAGATGTAATATGTCGATACAATTCGTATCTTGTATGTCGTATACGTCTCTTGTGTAGATGTAATATGTCGATACAAGTAGTATCTTTTATGTCGTATACGTCTCCTGTTTAGATGTAATATGTCGATACAATTAGTATCTTGTATGTCGTATACGTCTCCTGTGTAGATGTTATATGTCGATACAATTAGTATCTTGTATGTCGTATACGTCTCCTGTGTAAATGTAATATGTCGATACAATTAGTATCGTCTACGTCTTCTGTGTAGATGTAATATGTCGATACAATTATTATCTTGTGTGTCGTATACGTCTCCTGTTTATATGTAATATGTTCATACAATTAGTATATTCTCTGTCCTATATGTCTCTTGTGTAGATGTAATACGTCTATACACTTAATATCTTCCATAACGTATAGATTTGCCGGTTAGATTTAATACGTCGTTAAGATTGACATCTCCTATTACGTATATTTAATCGCTGACGTAAATATATCTTAGTATACATATATATTATACGTCTGATATATTTGAAATTGTTCCTAACGTATATATCTTCTGGTTAGACTTGTAACGTTGTCATTGGTGAAAACATATCCTTATTAGATTTAACGACGCGTCGTTAACAGTAACATCTTCTATGGCGTATACATCGTCATTGAGGAAAACATATCCTTGTTAGATTTAAAGCGTCGTTAACAGTAACATCTTTTCTGGCGTATACATAGTCATGACGAAAACATATGCGTTTTAGATCTAAATTGTCATTAACAGTAGCATCTGCCCTGACGTAGACATTGTCATTGACGAATACATATCCTTGATAGATTTAAATCATCGTTAACAGTAACATCTTTCCTTACGTTTACATTGTCATTGACGAAAACATATTCTTGTTAGATTCAAAGCGACTTTTACAGTTACATCTTCCCTGGCATATAAATTGTCATTGATGAAAACACATCCTTGTTAGATGTAAAGCATCGATAAGATTTACACCTGTGATGTACTAGTATTAACAAGAAGATAAGCGTTAGACTACTTTATGATGCGTTACTGAATAGTGTTTGTCCTCTTTTGTGTACATGTAGTAGTAATGGTCCTGCTTTACTCAATAACCTATGACAATAAATAATCCCTTGGTGTATTCATATTTTCTAGATATCTCTTATGACCAAAAGATTCTCTAAAGCAACTGTTTAAATGGTAATTTCCTGATATGATTTTTGTAACTTATCAAATCATATGAACAAGAGGTTTGCTATTATTATTTCGTTTTGTAAAAATCACACTTTTTACGGTCCGTGCTAATGATGCAAACATGTTTATATATGTAATATAGTCATATTCTCTTTGATTCA
The DNA here is from genome assembly GCA_017311375.1 of Mytilus coruscus. Lineage (NCBI taxonomy): Eukaryota > Metazoa > Mollusca > Bivalvia > Mytilida > Mytilidae > Mytilus > Mytilus coruscus. The sequence goes on along the minus strand of CM029596.1, from coordinate 475,926 downwards.
GATATTGCAGTCGGAGCCCCATATCAGCGTGATCTTAGAGGTTCAGTTTACATATATCATGGTGGACCTACGAGTCTTACCTTCACACAGGAGATACGATCTGAGGAGGTTGGACGAAATCTGTTATCGTTTGGATGGTTTATTTCTACCCCAGTTGATATTGACCAAAACGGATATACAGGTTATATTTATTTCTACTTAAGAATAAATTAATATTGGAAAAAGGATATACAGGTGATTAATATTTCTTCTTCAGAATAAATTCAAATATCATTATTTTTCTTAAGAATAAATCAGAATTGGAATATGCATATACAGGTAATAATTATTACAGTTAAGAATACATCAGTATAAGGATATTCAGTTATTCAATATTCCACATAAAAATTAATCGTCAATTATATGAATGTTTGGAGTAATAATATTTCTAATAAAAAGAAAACACGATTGTTATAGGGCTAAACAGGGTATCATTATTTCTTCTTATGAATACATCAGGATTGGAATTATTATATACAGGAAATCATTATATCTACTTAAACGAATAAATTAGAATTGGAATAAGGATATACAGAAAATCATTATATCTTACTAAACGAATAAATTAGAATTGGAATACTGATTACAGAAAATTATTATATCTACAAAACGAATAAATTATGATTGGAATAAGTAATAGAGTTAATAATTATACCTACTAAAGAACAAATTAGGATTGAAATGAGTATAAATAGGTATTCAATTTCAGTTTAAAGATTTAGGCATTTAGTTAAAAATAAATCAGGATTTGAATAAAGATATACAGATAGTAGTTATTTTAGTTAAGAAGAATCAGGATTAAAATGAGGGAATAAACAGACAATTATCTTTACTTGGAAATAAAAATTCGTAAGGGTTCCATGGAACCAAGTGTCTCGCCTACTTTTGCTGTTAATTGCAGGCTCAACAAAAATGAAAAAATATCAATAAAGATATTCCTTTAGATACTATCTTTTGATTGTAAGAAGCTTCTGTAAAATTTGGTATAAATCCAGGATAGTTTATGAATCTAATAAATGTTTTAAAACTTTAACTGCAGACTGTATTTAATGTTAACTGGAAGAAAAACTAAGTCCATCTATGAGTTTGACTGTCCCTCTGGTATCTTTCGTCCCTCTTTTATAAGTAAAATACGGATAAACAGGTACAGAATTTTAACAAGATTTCCTTCTAGATACTAGCTTTTGATCATAAACAAGCTTCTGTCCAAGTTTGGTACAAATCCAGGATAGTTTAAGAAAGTTATTAAAATTTTAAAACTTTAACCACAGAGTGAATATATTGTTTCCTGGCAGAAAAACTAAGTCCATTTATAAGTAAAATACGGAAAAAGAAATTTTTTTTAACAAATTTACTTTTGGATACTATCTATGATCATAAACAAGCTTCTGTCCAAGTTTGGTACAAATCCAGGCTAGTTTAAGAAAGTTATTAAAATTTTAAAACTTTAACCACAGAGTGAATGTAATGTTTCCTGGCAGAAAAACTAAGTCCATTTACAAGTAAAATACGGAAAACAGGAATATTATTTTTACAAAATTTACTTCTGGATACTATTCTATGATCATAAACAAGCTTCTGTCCAAGTTTGGTACAAATCCAGGATAGTTTAAGAAAGTTATTAAAATTTTAAAACTTTAACCACAGAGTGAATTTAATGTTTCCTGGCAGAAAAACTAAGTCCATTTACAAGTAAAATACGGAAAACAGGAATATTATTTTACAAAATTTACTTCTGGATACTATTCTATGATCATAAACAAGCTTCTGTCCAAGTTTGGTACAAATCCAGGATAGTTTAAGAAAGTTATTAAAACTTCAAAACTTTAACCACAGAGTGAATATTTGTGGACGACGCCGACGGAATGTAGGATCGCTATGTCTCGCTTTTTCGACTAAAGTCGAAGGCTCGACAAAAAGAATGGGAATAAAGATATTCAGATACTCATTACTTAAGTTCAGAATAAATCAAGATGAAAGTTAAAATATTCAGGTAGTGATTATTTTACTCGAAGATTAATCAGGATTTGAGTAAGGATATTCAGGTAATTTATATTCCTACATATCAATAAATCGAGAATTATAAAGATTTCTACTCAAGAATAAAACAAGATTGGAATAGGGATACACAAGGTATTAGTATTTCTTCTTGAGAATTAATCATGATTGGAAAAGGGAATTCATGTTATCCAATGTCTGCAACAAATAATTCATTATTGGAGTAGCATATCGAGGTAGTCATATTTCTGCTTAAAAATAAGAGATAAGAATCCAGATTTGTCCATATATCTCCTTAGGTCTTAGAGTACTTTAACATCTTTGTACTTGTTTGAGCATTCCAAAAACGGTATCGCACGCACCATATTTATCAAGTGTATTGTTCGCTCTCATAGTCACACCATTATGATTTCTTAAAACCAAAGAGGATAATACTTTATTCCCTCATTTAAATCCTGATTCTTCTTAACTAAAATAATTAATAAAAATCAGATTTGTCCATATATCTCCTTACGTCTAAGAGTAATTTAACATCTTTGTATTTGTTTGAGCATTCCAAAAACCCGCATCGGACGCATCATATTTATCAAGTGTATTGTTCGTTCTCAGAGTCACACCTATATGATTTCTTAAAACCAAAGAGGTATGCTGTAAATTCAGAAATCATTGCGTGCATTTATTATTGCGATTTTTGAGGAATGGACAAAAATGCGAGATTTATTATTGCGATTTTAAGAAAATCTGAATTAAGGTAGCACAATACAAAGATTTTTTCACCCCCAATCAGACAACTTTAAACTGATGTAATTTCTTTCATCCAGCTCTAAAATTCACAATTGAGGAACCAAAAGAAAGAAGAAAGATTAATCTTTCAAATGGTGATAATTTAATTATTACATAATTATTACATAATTCATTATTATGTAATTAGTTGCTAGATTCTGATGTCTACATTTGAATGAAATTAGCTTCTTTGTTATAAGTAAGTAAGTAATCTTTATTTAAAGTCGGGTTTCATATATACATACTAACAAGGAACATGAGCTCTTAAGAGCTCTTTAACCGACTGATATTAATAAACAAAACAAACATGTAACAACATCAGATTCATACACAACACAAACATACAGACAGCACATACATGTATTAATCATGTTAATACATAGATAGCACATGCAAAATAAAAGTCAAGCAAGATCTATATTAAAACAAATGTCAAACATCAGCACATAGCAACACACAATATGTGTATCCAAGTAGCACATGCAAAATTAAACACTATAAAGCACAAGCAAAAGACTGCAAGCAGCCACAGCACAGGCAATGCATAAGCAAAGCAAATAAATAATAAATAAAAATAACTGCAAAAATAAAAAATAAAAACATAAAACAAACAGCAGGCTTCAAGGTCAAGTCATGTGGCAGCAAGGAGTTACATTATTTACAAGAACTGCAGGTACAACTTTCTGCAAAACACCAGGTGGAGATAAAATTGTTGAACTGGCCAAAAGTTGATAAGCTCCTTGCCTCATTTGGCAAGGAGTTTCAGAGTCTTGCTGCCTCATAACTAAAGCTTTTCTTACCATACCTTGTTGATTTTGGCCGTGGTATATCCGCTATGCCTTTGTACCTGAAGTTATATGAATTTTCTTTAATGTTTATTAAATTATGTAGGAATTCTGGACTTGATTTATTAATTATTTCATAAGTATCTAATGCCGTGGTTCTCATTCTTCTGATTTTTAGTGCTGGTAGCTTAGACTGTTCAAGGAGTATATCGTAAGAATTTTTGTAGTCATCATAAATGAATCTGAGTGCTCTTTTTTGTATTTTTTGTATTTTCTTTGTGTTTTGTTTACTGCAGAAGTGCCATGTGAGAGGACAATAGCTGAGGTTTGACAAGATAAATGAGTGGTATATTGTAAGTTTAGAAAGTCTGGTGAGATGATTGCCGATTCTTTTTAGTACGTTTAGTTGTCGTGCGGCTTTTTTACATATATTTGAAATGTGAGTGTTGAAATCCAGTTTAAAGTCTATTGTTACACCTAGAAGTTTCACCTCATCGTCACATTTTATGTTGAATCCATTTAGGTTGAAGACCATATTTTGAGTGTGTGTTTTTTTACCTATGGCAATTGCCTGGAATTTTTCTGGGTTTGCCTGCATTTTGTTGAAAGAGAACCATGATATTAGGGAGTTACTATCTTCCTCTAAAGGTTTTATTACTGATTCAAAAGTAGTACCTGATTTAGAGAGGGTGTTATCAGCATAGTTATATAAATCACGTTTGACAAAAAGAAAGATGTCATTTATGAATACATTAAATAATACAGGGCCTAATATAGATCCCTGAGAAACACCTTTATAGATATCTTGCATTTGACTGATATTCTTGTCCTATTTTTACACACTGTTTTCTTGTCGTCAGATAACTTTTGAGCAATTCAAGAGCAGATGGACTAAGCCTATATTTTTCCAGTTTACAAAGAAGTAGATCATGTGGAAGACAGTCAAAAGCTTTACTGAGATCCATCAATATTGCTGCTAAGTATTTATTATTATCCAGTGCCTTTTTCCAATCTTCCAAAATTTTAAGTAATGTTGACTGACAGCCATAGCCTGATCAAAAAGCCGCAAGGAAATGGTCGAAAATATCATCAAACTATTTAGTAAGTTGATTTTCTATGGCTGTTTCAAAAATTTTAGATATAGCAGGTAAACACTAACTGGTCTATAGCTACCAAAAATTTTGATAGATTCTTGGGCAACAGTTTGACCTCCAAAACCATTTCTCAGATTTTTCCTATTGTATTTCATTCTCTCATAACCCTTCAATTAAGTTTGCAACCTTAATTCATAAGAAATCACTCAATTTAATTGGGTATAAAATTTGTTCTATTGATGTTATTGGAAATCTGAGACATAGTTTTGCAGATAATTGAATAAATAAGGATTTTCCTATTTGGACCTCATTAACTTCAATATCATTCACACATGTACCATGGGGATACTTCAGGATTAGCCTTTAATCATAAATCAATTAGGTTTTGACTAGTAAGAAAGCATTCCATTTCAGCAATTCTAATTATATAAAGAAAATGCACACCCTATGCATTCAAAATCAGATCTGGCGGGAGAAGTTATATCATTATTGACCTTGCTGTAAGTCAGTTGCTACTGATATGGTCAAAACTTCGCCCACCTTGATAAACATCAACCATTAATGATCTCAGAAGTTTAATTACACATTGCATTTGCATTTTTCAATATGGATTTTTATTCAATTAGTACATGAAACAATATATTTTGTTTTTAACATTTCCCCAAAAAGTAAGTTATGGATGTGTACATAAAATCATCAGTTGATCAGTCTAGAAAATTTTTATGGGGATTTCTAGAATTATAATTGTATATAAAGAAAATATGTAGTTTTACACAAAGTAGAATTTTCTTATTGTTGTAGTTTGAAAATAAAATGTTTAATTTGTATTTTCTTCTAAAAGAATTCATATTTACATATTCTCCTCAAGAAAATCTGATATAACCATCAGCAACATTAATTGTTGTACAATTATATTAATTTAATATCTGTTCATTTATATTTGATTGCCTCTATAGCTCCAAATTATTTTTTCTCCTGGCAGCTCCAATATAGCAATGTGTTTTATTTATATTTCATTATCTTCTTTTTCTATAAACCCCGAATTCAACATCTTTTCCATGACTGTTATTTTTATAGCTGGTCAGTGGTCATAAAGCTATCAAATGATTCTATTGATTAACCACAAAGTATTGCCCACATGATCTTATTTGTATCAGTCAGACACGTGCATTTGTTCATAAAAACTAATTATCATCAAAACTCATTAACAGTGTAAGATATGGAAACTTATTTTTCGTCTGTGGTTTTGTAATATTAAGAAGTAACAAAAACAGCTGACAATGAAATTTTGAAAAAAAATTAGTTGCTTTTGTATTGTGCTACCTTATGATATATGTATCCAATTTCAGAATGCGAGTTCTTATTTTTGCAATACTCATCCAGTCGCATTATTCGCATAAATAAAAACCTCGCAATAATTTCTGTATTTACAGGGATACTAATTCAGCGTAGTTCGTAAAATAACATTTAAAAACAAATTGTTTCTATATTTACAATGTGCCTGATTTAAGTTTTATTCTACTGTTAAAGTTTATTCAAATATATAATTACAGATTTTGCAGTTGGTTCATATCTGTCAGATACAGTTTTGATATTGAGAACAAGACCAATAATAGATCTGACGTGTCAAATGAATATTACGCCTTCGTCAATACCATTAAATTCTTCTGGGCTTCACTGCCAAAATGAAAATTTCCATCCATGCGCTCAACTAGACATATGTTTCAACTATACTGGGTTAGGAATTTCAGAGACTATAGGTAAGTATTGAAGTTCAGTGACTTATATTAACTGGGAGGGCTGTATTTGCTTAACATATCTACATTTGCATATTATAAACTATAGATATGGATATTAAAAATAACCAGATTGTTTTTCTTTAAAATAAATACTAGTTAAGTTATCGCGCACAACATATATATACGACGTAGGCCTCCCTAGCTTATATAAGCAGGTTAACGAGCGAACGCTAAGGATTTCTCTACGACGAAGGCCACCCTGATTTATATCAGTAGGTTAACGAGCTTACACAAAGTAATCTGTACAACGTTAGCCGTCCTGATTTATATCAGTAAGCACACATTTAATAATCTGTACATCGTCAGCCGTCCTAATTCATTATCAGCAGGTTAACAAGCACACATTAAGTAATCTGTACAATGTCGGCCGTCCTGATTTATATCAGCAGGTTAGCAAGCACTCATTAAGTAATCTGTACAACATCGGCCGTCCTTATTTATATCAGCAGGTTAAACAGCTTACGGTAAGTAATATGTACAACGTCGACCGTCCTGATTCATATCAGCAGGTTAAACAGCTTTATTTATATCGGCCGGTTAACAAGCTTACGTTAAGTAATCTGTACAACATAGGATGAACAAATTTATAACAGCAGGTTAACGAGCATAGTTTAGTAATTTGTTCGATGTGGGAAAACCTGCTTTATATCAGCAGGTTAACAAGCTTGTGTCAAATAATATGTACAACGTCGGCCGTCCTGACTTCTATCAGCACGTTTACGAGCACACACTAAGTAGTATGTACAACGTTGGCCGTCCTAATTTATATCAGCAGGTTAAACAGCTTACGTTAAATAATCATTCTAATGCAATTCGATTGTAACGATAATTTTCATTGGACGTTGACAAATATTTTGAAGGGGTAAATTCCACGTTCTACCAGTCCGTAACTAAGAAAGCCACTATTTTGAATTCCGATTGTTTTTGGTATGTAATTTGTCACAAAATAAACATGAAAGTCACATTTTGAGTCCCAAAATCTTGTTTTTGTCATCATTGAAACCATTCTGAAACGTACGAAAGGTATAATTACGTCTAGTGTTTATGTTTTACATCGTGAGTATGCATATGACGTCACATTGTTTAGTTGCTAAAGACATTGCGACAGTTTCGCGGACTTTTTCATTTATGCCATTTTACGCCAAAATATTTATCAAATGGTTTTTCTTTTAATATGCTGCATTAGAATGGAGATAACTGTATTGTATTTTAAGCTTGGTCTTCGTAAAACTTGATTTTACTGTCGCAAATATCCGTTTACCTAGCTCCGCTCCGCGTCGCTAGGTAAACTCAATTTTCGACAGTAAAATCTACGTTTTACGAAGGCCAAGCTTAAAATACAATACAGTTACAGTGGAGATCACTTCTAACCTCTCATTAAATCTGTCAGAATCTGTCAGGAGAACTGTTCTAGGACAGTACGTAGAACTGTCAGCCTGACACCTTTTAGTCAGTTCTAGCTAGAACAGTTCTAACCTAGAACTGATTTGATCAGTTCTACCTAGAACTGATTTGGACAGTTCTACCTAGAACTGATCCTGACAGTTCTACCCTAGAACAGTTTTAGACAGTTCTACGGTTAGAATTGATTACAAATTGAAATTCTACGGCTAGAATTGATTTATAAATCATACGGCTAGAATTGATTTATAAATTCTACGGCTAGAATGGATTTATAAATTCTACGGCTAGAATTGATTTATAAGTTTTAAGAACTCTTTGTCTAAATATAAAGGCTTCGGCAAAATAGCGATTAATATTCTATAGAGTTTTGCTATTTTGTTTTTGGTTTTATTTCAGATTTTAATCAAGAGAACATGTTTAACCCGCCATATTCTGCATGTATGTGCCTGTTCCAAGTCAGGAGCCTGTAATTCAGTGATTTTCTTTTGTTGATGTGTTACATACATTATTTGTTTTTCATTCATTTTTGTACATAAATTAGGCCGTTAGTATTAGGGGCATTATTATTTGAATTGTTTTACATTTGTCATTCCGGGAGTCAGGATGGCTCGTTTCACATAACAAAATTATCTGACCTCATTAACCAAATTTAATAACTTGTTTCCCAATCCACTATTACATGTATTATAAATAAATATGTTTTAAATTAAACTTAAACTGACCATATTTGCTCTTCATCATGTAAATCTATATACATTTAGCCGCACACTGCAGTAATCCAGTTATATTTTTAGGTAAGGATGTATTGTACAAACGACAGCAAATATATTGGAAAACAATGACTTCAAAATTTGTTTGCACTCAATTTATAGTACTAGCATGTCCTCTTTTTATTCAAAATATTGAATCGTAAACAAATGCGTTATCTGTTTACGAGTAGTTTTCATACCTCGGACAGACCTGTTTAACACAAATCTTTTGACCGCATCAATCTAAACTGACATTATTTGCTCTTTTTCTGCAAACCTATATAGCTGCACAGTAATTCAGTTATAATTTTAGGTCAAGAGGGACTGTAATATACTACAAGTTACAGCAATATTGGAAAACAATGACCACAAAATTTTGTTCGCATCAATTTATAGTGCCAGCATGTCCTCTTTTATTCAAAATATTGAATCGTAAACAAATATCAGTAGTTTTCATACTTCAGACTGAGTCATGTAATAAAATCTTTGACTGCATCAACCAAAACTGACCACATTTGCTTTTTTTTATGTAAATCTATATAGCTGCACAGTAATTCAGTTAGAATTTTAGGTCAAGAGGGACTGTAGCATACAAATAACTGCAATATTGGAAATCAATGACCACAAATTTTTTTTCGCATCTATTGAGAGTGCTAGCATTTCCTATTTTTATTCAAAATATCGCATCAGAAACAAATATCAGTAGTTTTCATATCTCAGACTGACTCATGTAACAAAATTATTTGTCTGCATCAATCAAAACTGACCATATTTGACAGCATCAACCAAAACTGACCATATTTGACCGCATCAACCAAAACTGACCATATTTGCTCTTTTTATGTAACTCTTATAGTCGATAGTAAATCTGTAATATTTTATGCAAGGATGGATTGTATAATACAAATGATAGAAATATTGGAACACAATGCTACCTAATTTCGTTTGCATCAATTTAGAGTGCCAGCATGTCCTCTTTTATTCAAAATATTGCATCATAAACAAATATCAGTAGTTTTCATACCACAGACTGACTGGTATAACAAAATTATTTGTCCGCATCAACCAAAACTGACCATATTTGCACTTTATTATGTACATGATGTAAATCTTAATAGCCAAAGTAAATCACTTATATTTTTATTTCAGGATGGATTGTTTAATATAAAATAAATGAAAGTAACATTGGAAAACAATGACTACAAAATTATGCTCGCATCAGTTTATAGTGCCAGCATGTCCTCTTTTTATTCAAAATTTTGAATCGTAAACTAATTTCAGTAGTTTTGATATCTCAGACTGACTCATATAACAAAATTATTTGTCCGCATCAACCAAAACTGACCATATTTGACAGCATCAACCAAAACTGACCATATGTGACAGCATCAACCAAAACTGACCATATTTACACTTTATTATGTAAATCTTAATATATATATATAGCCGCATAGTAAATCACTTATAGTTACATATCACGATGGATTGTATAATTCAAATGACAGCAATATTGGAAAAATTTCCACATCAATTTAGAGTACCAGCATGTCCTCTTTTTATTCAAAATATTGAATCGTAAACAAATTTCAGTAGTTTCAATATATCAGACTGATTCGTTTTAACAAAATTATTTGACCACATCAACCAAAACTGAACATATTTACACTTTATCAAATAAATATATATGGCCTCATTGTAAACCAATAATATTTCTATGTCAGGACAGATCGTATGATAAAGATGACACCAACTTTGGAACACAATGTATACCATATCTAAAAATTTTGTCCACATCAATTTAGCGTGCCATTATTTCCTCTCCATAATAATAAACCGTCACTAAAGTGACTTTTTAAGTCGGTAGTTCGTGATGGTTTGTTTTTTAAACAAAACTATTAAAAGGCATCATCCAACACTCACATGACTGATTCATATACTTTATTTTAAAATGAAAAGTACATGTATGAGACGTTCTCTTCTTGGAATAGTATACTGTTAATATAATTTGAAGCAGGCAACGAAAAATTATTGATTTTGTTTGTAGCCTAACGTCCAGGGGCAAATGTTTCATTCATGTTCAGATCGAGTATATTTTTCTGACGTTCCAGACTCCCAGATATCATTTATAATCGTTATGGATAAGTCTGGTGCAAATGTACATAGTTTTTTTACGTTATACAGCACTTTTTTCATTAATATCCCATAATTCATCCACTGTACAATTTTCGTTTGAACATTTGTCAAAACAGAATCTTAAATCATGAATGTAAATCCAAGGCAAACAAGGTAAATTACGATTAAATATATCCATGAATTAAATGCAGAGTTATATTTAGGAAGAGACTGTTAAAACGGGGAACGAAGAAACGTAAACAATGATGTTTATATGCAATCTTATAAAATATTTCTCCGATGAGTTGGATAACCTTTCTATCCACCTCGATATTTGTACATGTAACGTTTGATCAGTAAAAATATAGAAAATCTGCTATTATATAGTAAAGTAATTGGAACTGATTTTTTCTTCTAAATTCTAAAGTGCCTTTACTGCAGTGACGTCATTTAGAACTGTTCTACAGTCCTGACTGATTTAGTCAGTTCTGCTGACAGTTCTACGGTTAGAACTGATTTGGACAGTTCTACCTAGAACAGTTTTAGACAGTTCTACCCTAGAACTGATCCTGACAGTTCTACCTAGAACTGATTTAGTCAGTTCTACCTAGAACTGATTCTGACAGTTATACTTAGAACAGTTCTAGGGTAGAACTGTTCTAGGTAGAACTGTTCTAGGACAGGTTAGAACAGTTCTATGACAGATTATTCTGACAGTTCTAATGAGAGGTTAGAAGTGATCTCCACTGTATCTCCTAAGTACAACGTCGGCTGTTCCTAATTTATATCAGCAGGTTAAACAGCTTACGTTAAGTAATCAGTACAACGTCGGCCGACCTAATTTATATCAGCAGGTTAAACAGCTTACGTTAAGTAATCAGTACAACGTCGGCCGACCTAATTTATATCAGCAGGTTAAACAGCTTACGTTAAGTAATCAGTACAACGTTAGCCGTCCTAATTTATATCAGCAGGTTAAACAGCTTACGTTAATTAATCAGTACAACGTTGGCCGTCCTAATTTATATCAGCAGGTTGAACAGCTTACGTTAAGTAATCAGTACAACCTTGGCCGTCCTAATTTATATCAGCAGGTTAAGGTGGCTCGGCCCTTTAACAGTGCGCAGTTTTAACGCATGTTTCTAACGACGAGCGCCTTGGAAACGATCGCTTTGAGGGGTCTTCTCAAAAGTAGTGTTGACGACATTGAAACGCGGACGTGTCTGAGAGCACCTTCCCGATGTCAACAAACGATGCAAACTGTCTTCAAAAAAGGAAATATGGTCAGAAATACCGAGTGGTTTGTTCATTTTTCACATAAAAAGGACATAAATATACATGATATGAGCATAAGATTAAAAAAAAGAAATTATAAATATAGACATGTACGACGGTATCTGATGCGTTCGCTCCGAAAACTCATTCTCACCCTACACGTTCGATCCTTGGGTCCATTCGCACCCTATTTTCATTTAAATACCGGTTGAATTACAAGATGTCTTTTAGATGTATATATAAAAATATTTTATCAGTGACGCAATGTTTAACCGTAAACAAAGGATAGCGATGTAAACAACTGCATGTCACCGTACGGCTTTAAAAAAACAAGTAAAACCCATATAGTATGCTATATAATAAAGGCATCTCGGGTTCATCTGCACGCTATCCGTTTGGCGTATTTTAAAATTTTGTTACTGCCATAAATCTCTTTTTTACTTGAAATATCTTCATTTCCAGGTATTGGTAGTATTTCATTCCGGAGTATGTGAAATATTTTCTCACTGCAAAATTTTGATAATAGTTTTGAACTATGACAATTTTCAAGCAAAGACTAAATACATGACAGTCACACTTAACATTTTTATTTAAAGATTTATATACTTTATCAATTCATGGGTACAAAAATATCTAACAAATTTTCTCGTATCATAATTCTATGAATTCCGGAACTCCTTTAACATAAGACCTCGGGGAACTCTAGTCCTTTAACATAAGACCTCAGGGTCAATGTTTTCTATTTGTGAACTCTAGTCCTTTAACATAAGACCTCGGGGAACTCTAGTCCTTTAACATAAGACCTCGGGGAACTCTAGTCCGTTAACATAAGACCTCGGGGTCAATGTTTTCTATTTATGATATTTTCCTTTACTCATTTTGCTATTTTTCTATTTTCTGTTTTATCTATCAATATGCCAACCGAGTTCGCATTAAAAAAAAAGAGGAAACATCAGCGTAAAATAGAAATGGCTATTTTACCGGCACCAGCAATAAAGTGAATTTGTTATTTTGTAGGTTCTTTGTAAAGAGTGAAATTTAATATTTTATTTACTTTTGAAAGTACTATGAAAAATTATGTGCACTGTCAACATAAAATAAAATAATTACTGATTTACCAGTAGTTATTAAAATAAGAAAACAGCTAACAATATTTGAGACACATGTAATTGTTTGAGAACGTAACATTTATCAGTCAAAGTATAAATAACTATTAAGAATTTATAACAATAAAAAAACAAAATAAAAATATTGAGCATCCATTTGTTGCAATGAAATCATATCTAAACATGTAGTTGAAATTATTTCTAAAATCAGTCAGTGACAGTCTAATGCTACATATATGCATAAGAATAAAATCTCAGATTTTAACTGAGCGTTATAAAAAAAAAAAAAAAAAAAAAAAAAAAAAAAATCTCATTGCATCACAAATTTGATAAAACATTATACAATATAACAAAGTCAATCACATAGCTTAAAAAATCAAAAATGTTTCAATTAAACTTGCTTTTGGAATAATAGTTATTTATTTGAATTACATATATGTGTAAACAAAATAGTTTTTAACTTGGCTTTCGCTTGTCTAATGCCAGCAAATTAACATATTTTCTATTTTTTCCGGCATGGGCAACAAATTCACTATATTACTGTTGCCGGTAAAATAGCCATTTCTATAGAAATTGAAGGCTTGAATTAAGATATTTTAATCAGAGCAGGCAAAATAGCCACTGCCAATAAGAAAAAAATGATATTTTTTTAACTGGACTTTTAAATTTGAACTTTGGTTGATAGTTGTTTCATTGGCAATGGTTGATAGTTGTTTCATTGGCAATCATACCACATCTCCTTACTTTTATATCGTAGGGTTAACATGGATATAGAAATATGACTTTCCTAATCCGACAGATAACCCCTTGCTTAGACAGGGTGTTCATACAGCTAGATGAGGGGCCTCGGTGGCCGAGTGGTCTAAGTAGTTACTACTGTAATCACTAGCCAGTCAACACTGAGGTTGCGAGTTCGAACCCCGCTCGTGCGGATGCACTCGACTCCAATCTTAATTGACTAGGATTGTCAGTTTTCCTATCGAAGGTCGGTGGTTTTCTCCGGGAACTCCGGCTTCCTCCACCAATAAAAACTGGCCGCCACGAAATAGCCCAAAAGCGGTGCTTAAAAGTGGAGTTAAAAACACATAAAATCAAAATCAAATCATACAACTAGATGTATAAATACACGGCCTCGTAGAGTAAAATTTCGTAAGGGTTCCGCGGAACCCAGTGTCTCGCCTACTTTTGCTGCTAGTCACAGGCTCAACAAAAATTTAGGAAAAAATTATTAAAAATTTTCCTATAGATACTATCTTTTGATTGTAAGAAGCTTCTGTCCAAATTTGGTAAAAATCCAGAATGGTTTATGAATCTAATAAATGTTTTAAAAACTTTAACTACAGACTGTATGTAATGTTAACTGGAAGTCCATTTATAAGTTATATACGGAAAAACAGGAAATACATTTTTACAAAATTTCCTTCTAGATACTAGCTTTTGATCATAATCAAGCTTCTGTCCAAGTTTGGTACAAATCCAGGATAGTTTAAGAAAGTTATTAATTTTTTTAAAACTTTAACCATAGAGTGAATGTAATGTTAACTGGCAGAAAAACTAAATCCATTTACAAGTAAAATACGGATAAATAGGATTTTGTTTTTCACAAAATTTACTTCAGGATACTATCTTATGATCATAAACAAGCTTCTGTCCAAGTTTGGTAGAAATCCAGGATATTTTAAGAAAGTTATTAAAATTTTTAAAACTTTAACCACAGAGTGAATGTAATGTTAACTGGCAGAAAAACTAAGTCCATTTATAAGTAAAATACGGAAAAACAGGGTTTTTTTTACAAAATTTACTTCTGGATACTATCTTATGATCATAAACAAGCTTCTGTCCAAGTTTGTTAGAAATCCAGGATAGTTTAAGAAAGTTATTAAAATTTCAAAAACTTTAACCACAGAGTGAATATTTGTGGACGCCGCCGACAACGACGCTGACGGAATGTAGGATCGCTATGTCTCGCTTTTGCGACAAAAGTCGCATGCTTGACAAAAGGGGAATTTTGCCAATACCCAACATAGATTGTCAATTCATTTTCTAGTGGCAGTCCATATATCTAGCCCTCCTACTTTGCAGAACCTTCATATGGTACTTATCATCCATATGTTCTCATCCGTATTATGCTTGAAATATTTGCCAGTTAACGTTCAGCAAGCACAAATTAAACTGTTATTTTGTGTGCAACTATATACAAAAGAACGTCATTTCTGGTCCTTTTATCATACTAGTAGCTGACTACGCGGTATGGGTTTGGTCATTGCTGAAGGCTGTACGGTGACCTTTAGTTGTTATCTTCTATTTAATTTGGTTTCTGGTGGAGAGTTGCATCATTGCCTATTATACCACATCTTCCAATTTTTTTATCATATTTCATGGTGAAAAGTTTTATTTGAGGTCACCTTAGACCTTGAATATCGCAGTTGTAATATATCTGAAAGACCAACGTTAACTTGATGTACCAAATTTGAAAATGGTGAGTAGAAATATTTGTTGGAATTACAACGATATTGATTTCAAACACGATAGCTGTGAACACAAAATATGGAAATAAGTTTTCTTAAAAACAATGCTTACAAGGAAAAGGTGTGAACTATTAGGACTTGTTCCAATACAAACAAGAAGTATTAGGATAGATCATATATTTTTAGCTCACCTGGCCCAAAAGGGCCAAGTGAGCTTTCTCATCACTTGGCGTCCGTCGTCCGTCGTCGTCCGTCGGCGTCCGTCGTCGTCCGTCGTCGTCGTCTGTTAACTTTTACAAAAATCTTCTCCTCTGAAACTACTGGGTCAAATGTAACCAAACTTGGCCACAATCATCATTGGGGTATCTAGTTTAAAAAATGTGTCCGGTGACCCGGCCAACCAACCAAGATGGCCGCCATGGCTAAAAATAGAACATAGGGTAAATGTAGATTTTGGCTCGTATCTCTGAAACCAAAGCATTTAGAGCAAATCTGACATGGGGTAAAATTGTTTATCAGGATAAGATCTATCTGCCCTGAAATTTTCAGATGAATCGGACAACCCGTTGTTGGGTTGCTGCCCTGAATTGGTAATTTTAAGAAAATTTTGCTGTTTTGGGTTATTATCTTGAATATTATTATAGATAGAGATAAACTGTAAACAGCAATAATGTTCAGCAAAGTAAGATCTACAAATAAGTCACTTGACCAAAATGGTCAGTTGACCCTTAAGGAGTTATTGCCCTTTATAGTCAATTTTAACAATTTTTCGTAAATTTTGTAATCTTTACAAAATCTTCTCCTCTGAAACTACTAAGACAAATTTAACCAAACTTGTCCACAATCATCATTAGAGTAACTAGTTAAAAAATGTGTCCGATGACCCCGCCCGCGAACCAAGATGGCTGACATGGCTAAAAATAGTACATAGGGTAAAATGCAGTTTTGGCTCGTATCTCTGAAACCAAAGCATTTAGAGCAAATCTGACGAGGATAAAATTGTTCATTAGGTCAATGTCTATCTGCCCTGAAATTTTCAGACCAATCAGGCAACACGTTGTTGGGTTGCTGCCCTGAATTGGTAATTTTAAGAAAACTTTGCACCTTTTGGTTATTATCTTGAATATTATTATAGATAGAAATAAACTGTAAACAGCAATAATGTACAGCAAAGTAAGATCTACAAATAAGTCAACATGACCAAAATTGTCAATTGACCCCTTAAGGAGTTATTGCCTTTATAGTCAAGTTTTACAAATTTCATAAATTTTGTAAATTTTGTAAATTTTACAAAATATTTTCCACTGTAACTACTGGGCCAAGTTCATTATAGATAGAGATAATTGTAAGCAGCAAGAATGTTCAGTAAAGTAAGATCTACAAACACATCACCATCACCAAAACACAATTTTGTCATGAATCCATCTGTGTCCTTTGTTTAATATGCACATAGACCAAGGTGAGCGACACAGGCTCTTTAGAGCCTCTAGTTCAAGTTGTTACGACCTATCCCTAGATACATCTGCGTGTATGGCAGTCACACCTTTCAGTACATTTTTTGTGTTAACAAGAGTGCACAAGCTGAAATGTCTCACCTGCTCTACTAATCAATATTGTTGATTGATATTATGTTGATATTCCTAAAGATAAGGTTTTTATACAAGTATCTTTATTTTTATCAATAGTACCGCTTAAGTCGACGCTAGGGGCCGTCTTGACCTTGTTGTAGGGTATGAATGATTTGTTCATTGTTGAAGACCCTACATCAACTGTCAAGATGAAGAACAGGAATAAAAGCCCTGTTCATTGATAATTTTCTATGTTTTCTACATATTGTGTGCGATTTTGTCCCATGTACATTTACTCCATATCCTTTCATTTTCTATCAGAAAAAAATTACTATTATCAATTATCAATAATCATGAAAATGAGGCCAAGGTCAGATAAACCAAGCCAGCCTTACACAGTGGCAGATCCAGAAATTTTCATAAAGGGAGGGGGGCACTGACTGCCTAAGAGGGGCCTGCTCCAGTCCTGCTTCAGTGATTCCCCCCCCCAAAAAAAGCAACCAATTTTTTCCCAGAAAAGGGCCCTCCCCATAAATCCACCTCTGTTACAATCATTTCTTAAACCAAATATTTTGAAACATATAGTGTGAAAGAAACAGACAAAACCATGAAAATGAGGTTAAGTTCAGATAAACCTTGCAAGACAGGCATATTTGTTTTTCATTCATTATTTTGTACATATATCAGGCCGTAGTTTTCTCATTAGAATTGTTTTAAATTTGTCATTTCGAGGCCTTGTATATCCAACTATGCAGTATAGGTTTGACTCATTGTTGAAGGCCATATGGTGACCTATAGTTGTTTATTTCTATGTCATTTGGTCTCTTGTGGAGAGTTGTCTCATTTACAATCATACTACATCTTCTCATTTAATATTTCAATACATTCATTTAATAATCATTCCATACACCAAATCTAGTTGACTTATTGATTACACAATGTAGCATATTAAAGGGGGACTTACCATTGACCAATGAACCATGAAAATGTGGTCAATGACAACTGCCAGATAGACATGTACATGTACTCCTTATATTTGTGAATCATTGCATACATCAAATATAGTCTATCTACTACTTTTAGTATAAGAAAAACAGACAAAAACACAAAAACTTGACATTGACAAATGACCTATTGCTAACAGTATCTGATAAACAACCCTAATCAGGTAACTTTAACCTTGATCACTAATCCGTGAAATGAGGTTGAAATCTTTGTTGCAATCTGTATCAGTTTGAGTGCATATCTAATTTTACAAAACAACATTTATCTAATTTCAGTTATCTTGATCATTGTGATAGGTAATGAGGTTGTCAGTTAGTTAGACACAAGTTTTTCGAGACAATATATAATTCATTTGATTGTTTTGTTTGGTTGCTGTCTCATTGAACAAAAGTATATATTCTATTTCTCCTTTTATCCAGAAGATATAACTTTTGAAATAGAAAATGAAAAGCATATGGATGGACAACAAATGCAAAATGATGTAAAATAATTCAAGTAACCATTTGGGTCAGGGGTTGGTGAGGTAAAAGATGAGGGAAACGCGTGTGCATTTACCACAACTGTCACTTGCTATTATGATTTCCAAAATCTACAAATCTCATTAGCTACATTCTGTATTAAAGACAACTGCATATATTGCAGTTTGCATATCATGAATCATGTTTGCAGCAAAATTCACTCAAGCAGCAAAAATAAATTTAAACAGCTCTATTAAAATTCATTTTTTGAAACATTTTTTCCCCCTCAAACGTCTATAAGATCAAATTTATAAAACATTTATTAACATTGTTATTTTCAATATTCTAGTAATTGCTGACATGTATACATCATGTACATGTATAATCATTAATTGATCAGCTCCATATTTTCATAGTTTTTATATCAATATTCTTCTCTTCAGTGTTTTTTTTTTTATATGACTCAATAATCTATTCATCATTGGGACATACATGTATACATGTAGGTACAGTAGGTCCTTTTGATCTTGGATTTTTATGGCCCCGCAACAAAGTTGTCGGGGCCATATAGTTTTACCCTTGTCCGTCATTCTGTCATTCCGTCATTCCTTCATTCCGTCATTCTGTCATTCCGTCATTTCGTCATTCCGCAACAAACCATTATACGGACTTTTTTTCTAAACGCCTTCAGATATTGGGCTGATTTTTGGTATGTGAGTTAACCATGATGAGTTACAGATCAAGTTTAAGTTTAGTTCCGCTCCACTAATTTTTGCCGAAATTACGGTCTTTGGACTTTGATAAATTGTTGAAAATCACAGTTATACGGACTTTTGTTCTAAAAGCCTTCAGATATTGGGCTCATTTTTGGTATGTGAGTTAACCATGATGAGTTACAGATCAAGTTTAAGTTTCGTTCCGCTCCGCTAATTTTTGTCGAAATTAAGGGCTTTGGACTTTGATAAATTGTTGAAAATCACAGTTATACGGATTTTTTTTTCTAAACGCCTTTAGATATTGGGCTGATTTTTGGTATGTAAGTTAACCATAATGAGTTACAGATCAAGTGTAAGTTTAGTTCCGCTCCACTGATTTTTGCAGAAATTAAGGGCTTTGGACTTTGATAAATTGTTGAAAATCACAGTTATACGGACTTTTTTTCTAAACGCTTTTAGATATTGGGCTGATTTTTGGTATGTAAGTTAACCATGATGAGTTACAGATCAAGTTTAAGTTTAGTTCCTCCGCTAATTTTGCGAAATTAAGGGCTTTGATAAATTGATAAATTGTTGAAAATCACAGTTATATGGATTTTTTTTCTAAACGCCTTTAGATATTGGGCTGATTTTTGGTATGTAAGTTAACCATAATGAGTTACAGATCAAGTGTAAGTTTAGTTCCGCTCCACTGATTTTTGCAGAAATTAAGGGCTTTGGACTTTGATAAATTGTTGAAAATCACAGTTATACAGACTTTTTTCTAAACGCTTTTAGATATTGGGCTGATTTTGGTATGTAAGTTAACCATGATGAGTTACAGATCAAGTTTAAGTTTAGTTCCGCTCCGCTGATTTTGCGGACTTTGATCAATTCTCAAAATCAAAGTTATACGGACTTTTTTCTAAACGCCTTTAGATATTGGGCTGATTTTTGGTATGTGAGTTAACCATGATGAATTACAGATCAAGTTTAAGTTTAGTTCCGCTCTGCTGATTTTTGCGAAATTAAGGGCTTTGGACTTTGATAAATTGTTGAAAATCACAGTTATACGGACATTTTTTAAACGCCTTTAGATATTGGGCTGATTTTGGTATGTAAGTTAACCATGATGAGTTACCGATCAAGATTAAATTTAGTTCCGCTCCGCTGATTTTTGCCGAAATTAAGGGTTTAAAGACTTTGAAAATTGTTGAAAATCACAGTTATACAGACTTTTTTCTATACGCCTTCAGATGTGAGACTACCATGATGAGTTACAGATCAAGTTTTTGTTTCGTTCCGCTATGCTGATTTTCATGTCGTTTCAACACATCTTGTTAGATCTGTAGTACATCCACTTCCTGTTTGCTGATAGTTTGAAATTTAATCACTCATTGATCAAGGAAATTTTTCATCAAACTAGTATTGGTCTTGAGAGCTTGATACTATCCATGCATGTTTGTGTCCACATGTGTTGTTGAAATTGCAGATTTTTCAACTTTTTGAGACGGGGCCATTCGTGTCGTTCCGACACATCTAGCTGTTTATGGTTTTTGCCAGCACTTAGCATATAGTTCCAAATTATAGTTTATCTTGGCTTCTTTAATGGATTTTGAACACATTGCATATAGACACCAAGTTTAGATGATCTTGGGTATCATATGGATTCTGACAGTACTTTGATTATACATGTAGTTCCGAGTATTGTTGATCTAAGCTTCTAATGTTGTTCTTAAGTTTAAGCACTTTACATATATAGTTCCAAATTGCAAGACAAGATGATCCTGACTTCTCATGTAAATTATGTCGGTACTTTGTCAATAGTTTCCAAGTAAAGTTGAACATTCCAGGATCTTTTACAACAAATCACTACTTCCTCTTACATGTACTTGAAGCCTGCAATTAAATGTGAGAGTAATACTGTCAGAAAATCAACCATGACATTTAAATGCATAATGTAGTTCATATTTTAAAACTAGAGGCTCCAAGGAGCCTGTGTCGCTCACCTGATATTTTTGTTCACAATTGATGCATGAAATAATGCAACCTTTATACTTTCGCTTTAGTTTCAGATATATAAAACAAAAACTGCATTTTACCCATATGTTCTATTTTTAGCCATGTCAGCCATGTTGGTTGGCATACAGGATCATCGAACACATTTTTTAAAACTAGATACCCTAATGATGATTATGACCAAGCTATGTTAAATTTGTCTCAGTAGTTTCAGAGGAGAAGATTTTTGTAAAAGAAAAATTTTTTCGAAAAATTGTTTAATATTGACTTTAAAGGGCAATAACTCCTTAAGGGGTCAATTGACAATTTTGGTCATGTTGACTTATATGTAGATCTTACTTTTTCTGAACATTATTGCTGTTGACAGTTTATCGATATCTATGATAATATTCAAGATAATAACCAATAAATTGCTTCGCTGAGGGCAGCTGGATACGACTGCAGAGGTCCAAACCTGAACAGTTGGGGCAAAAATGGACACAATATTCGCGCTTGATACAGGTCTGAATTTTGATTGTAATTCAATATTTGACACATAACAGGTTACTGACACAGAATAACTGTAGTCAAAGAACTTAGAATTGGTTATATGATTTGAATTTTTTATTCAATTTTTTGCTTTTGTGCAATACACTATACTGTTTTTTTTTACCCCCTTTTTAAAAAAAAAATATATTTGAAGAATATTTTGATTTCTGAAATCTTGAGGAGAAAAATTGCCTCCCCACCAATTTTTTACCCCCAATTTTTTTAACCTCCCTTTTTCCAAAAAAATTCTTTCCTTCAAGATATGGTCATAATCTCAATTCAAATTTCCAATGGAGTTTGCAACCATAATAACCCATTTAAATACATCATAAAAATCCTAAAATAGAAAATGACATACATAATCATAGCTAAAATTATTTAACCTTTATCAGCATTTTTAAAATTATTAAAATAGTAACTTCTTAAAATGAATTGACAGCTAATCACCTCAAGACAATATAACATTTCTTTATACATAATTTAAAAGCAGTGTAAGGGAGGTAATCCAAACATAACATTGTACTTTTTCTTAATTGTCCATTAACCAGAAAACCCTTGTTTTCCCCCTATTTTGCCCCTAATTCCTAAACGGTTTGAGCCATAACCCCCCTTTTCCCAAAGCCAATCCTTACCATCCCTTTGTGGTATGGATACTTGTGGTATTATTTCAGAGAGATCCATACACTGTTCCATAAGTTATTGTCATCAAACTAGAAAAATGCTTATTTGGGCCACTTTTTGACCCCTAATTCCTAAACTGTTGGGACCATAACACCCAAAATCAATCCCAACCTTCCTTTTGTGGTTATAAACCTTATGTGTAAATTTCATAGATTTCTATTTACTGATACTAAAGTTATTGTCCGGAAACCAAATGTCTTCGGACGTGATACCAATATACTGCATAATTTCCTTAAAATTACCAACTCAGGGGTAGCAACCTAACAGCGCGTTGTCCGATTCATCTAAAAATTTTTTGGGCAGATAGATCTTAACCTAATGGACATTTTTATCCCATGTTAGATTTGCTCTAAATGTTTAGTTTCATTGATATAAGCCAGTAAATGTATTTTACCCCTATTTTCTTTTTCTAGTCATGTCTGTCATGTTGAAAGGCAGGCAGGGTCATCAGACACTTTTTTTAAACTAGATACCCTTATGATGATTGTGGCCAAGTTTGGTTAGAAATCACTGGGCCAGGTGAGCTAAAAAATGAAGAATTTGTCGCGATCAATAATGAGCAAACAAAATAAAATTACATGCACAGCAAGTATAAATAATGATTTTGTTTTTATATGTTGAATACAGACTTCTCGGGTCAACCAAATTATGTTGAGGTTACTTGTACCCTGTTTGGAATAAGGGATACACAAATTTTGTATTTAAAAATACTAAGCACAATACAATTATAAACTTTTCAACTCAAATGTATGTGTTATTTGGTAAACTAGATAAGCCCTACAATGTATGTTTAAACCTGATACTTGACCTTAAGAAATTTTTTTATACCAAAGAGAGAGAGAGGGGGAGTAATTGTAAACAAATTATGATCAAGACGAATCCATCAATAAAATGTATTGCCTCGTACTGTAGGGGTGTAGGGGTAAAAATTTACAAATTAGGTCATTTACATTCCCAAGAAAACAAATAAAACAATCAAACTCTTGAGGGGGTGAACAGGGGTAAGGGAACATTGGGTATTGGGTCTGTTAGCTTGGTCTCAAGTGAAAATAAAAGTAACTAGTTTGGTAGAAGCTGAGGGTAGAAGTAATATTATGAAGATTATAAATAGAAAAGACCAGATAATTGTTTTTAACAACCTGTGCCCTTTGATCTTGTGTGTGTCACTTTTTTTTTAAACAATAAAATAAACTTAATATCTTTATTTTATCATGTTATAGAACTATACTAACTAAAGCACGACTAAAAAAAGGAAGGATGCAAACAGACCAAAGGTGCGAATGTAAAAGGGGTGAACGTGAATGCGAGCTCACATGATTTTGGGTGAAAGGACCAGAATTCGAAAAGAGGGGGATGAATATTCTGGGAAATATATTTGGCCATTTTTTTGTCTAGGAGCAAGGGGGATGGAAGTGGAAGTAGGAGGGAAATATTTTAGTAAAAGGGAAGGGAAATGGGGGTTGGGGATAGGGAGTTGGATTCATGGACCCCTGTCCGAGGGCAGTTATGGGGTACCCCACAATAGACGTTAACGATAAATATTTTACCCGATTTAATCCAAACGTAGCTACGAAATTAGATTTTACAAATGACGGATTAAAAATCAAGATTCATTTGAGCTTTACGGTAGCGAAAAGGACATTTGTGATGCTTGGCAGTAAAGGGCATTCCTACCCTGTCCACCCCCTCGATATTTTTCCCAACAGGCTATACATGTTCACAACTTGCCATTTAAGGATCAAATAAACACATAAATAAGATACCAGCCATATCGATTATACATAGAACAGAAATTTAGCCATGCAAGGTTTCAGGCGCAGAGATTTTCTACAGTAGCGAGTATTTTGAGACAACCCCCCACTTTGTATTTTTCGTGATACTGATAACATTTGACTGCCTAAAATATTAAAATCTATGTTTTCTGATGTAATGACTCCACCTGCATCGTTGTCTATTCGCCACTTTGTCTGTTATTCATGTTCATGGTCGTAGTCATCAGTGGTGTATGCTGATCAACAATGGCGAACCTGAAATTTCGGTTGTCCGATTAACGCCCCAATTTAGAGGGAAACAACGGGAAGGTCTAAAATGCGGAAACGCGAAAACACGGAAGGGTAAAATTGATATATTATAAGTGATTTCTCTGGAACTGCTTAAGATAAATTAACACTTGAAACGGATTTTGAAAGCTTATATGATATTCTATAAGTTAAAATAAATAAAAAAAAAAATTTTGAACATCATTATTACCAAAAAGTTGACCGGAAGCCTTGTTAAGCGTGACTCTTCCCCAAAATAATAAAAATTTCGCTTTTTAATAACAAACAGTTATATGTTAATCACATTTATATGCAGCTATCGTTCATTGATATAATTGCAAACATTATTTTATTAAAGCCATCAATAAAGAATTTACAACAAAGTAATTATTGGAGTGCATTGAAATCAGACCTCATGGGGTAGAGGGGTTAAACAAAAGTCCGTAACTTTTTCAAAAGCCTGGTGACTCCCATTTTTTTTAACTTAAAATGCTCGAAAAGTTCATAGCTTTGACATATCCGTTTTTAAAAAAAATCTACCGATGGAAATTTTCTTTGCATTTTTTGATTCAGCATAAAAAGATATACAAAATATGTGAAAATAAAAAAAATCTACCGGGGATCCTTATTGGGGTGAGCCACCTATAACAGCTTACGTTAAGTAATCAGTACAACGTCGTCCGTCTTAGTTTATATTAGCAGGTTACCGAGGAAGCACCAAGTAACCTGCCCAACGTCGGCCGTACTCAATTATATCAGTAGGTTGAGGTTGACGAGCTTACGCCTAATATTTTTCAATATAACAATGGTAGCACATATGTATAAAGGTATTGCTTTTGGATACCATACGTCATATTTTGTTAATAGTGAAAAAAAGGTTAAACATGATACACCGAGGAACAAGTGATCAGTATGCTGGAGTTTCTTATTGGCAACATATATGTTGAATTTTGAGGTAGACTTTTTTAACAAATTGTCGGCATTCCTATCACATTCAGATATATTGATGATGTTCTTTCCATCAACAATCCACACTTTTCTGATTGGGTTGTTTTAATATATCCTCCAGAACTAGAAATCAAAGAAACAACAGACACGGCTTCCTCCAACTCATTTTAAGACTTATACCTCGAATTTGACATAAGTGGTCATCTCAGGACCAGAATCTATTACGACCGAGACGGTTTTAATTTTGAAATTATAAATTTCCCCCACCTTAGCAGCAATTTACCAATTTTACCTGCATATGGGATATACATTTCCCTACTCATTCGATATTCAAGAGTTTGCAGCTGCTACTCAGACTTTAGAAAACGTCACAAGTGTCTGAGTAGAAAGTTGATGAACCAGGGTTGTGTCAAAGAACGTCTCGTCCTTTTCCGAAAAGAGTTCATGGGAAGATACCTAGACCTTGTTGATAAATATTCTGTACGAACTTCATGAATAATACGTGATGGTCTTGAAGTATAGAGTCTAGGTATTGACGTTGTTTATTATCTGAATTATGTGTTATAGCGTTCTTTTACTTTGTCTTTGTATATTTTTAACCTTTACTGTTTAGTTCATTTTTTGTAATATCTTTTTAGCGAGGCTCGGTTTTTATACATCCCGCCATTGTGTTATTGTGCTATGGTTATTTTTTGTATTCTTTTCTTTCATTTTTGCTTATGTATGCTTTTGTCTAATAGAGTGTCTTTATGCCATCTTGTTTTTCGTTGCTGATACAGTTGTTTTTATATTGATCTAGATTATAAAACAACGTTGACCGATGTACCCTAATTTTTGACATTTTTACCTATTATGTCTGTTGGTGTTGCTCACACATTGCTGTCACTATAATGAAATTCTATGCAACTGTCATACAAGTGAGAGGTGAACCCAGCTTTTAAACCAGGTTTAATCTACTATTTTATGCATAAGGAAATACCTGTACCAAGTCAGAATAGTTGTTTTCTATTCGTTTGATGTGTTTGACATTTTGATTTTGCCATTTGATTAAAGAATTTTGAACTTTCCTTGGTATTTTACTTTTTTATAATCTGTTTTGGCCGTCCTGTGTTATGACAGTAGGTAAACAAGCTTCGTTAAGTAATCTGTACAACGTCGGCCGTCATGATTTATATCAAAATGTTAACAAGCTTACTCTAAGTAATCTATACAACGGCCATCCTGATTTATATCAGTTGGTTAACAAGCTTACGTTAAGTAATCTATACAACGTCGGCCATCCTGTTTTATAACAGTAGGTTATTAAGCTTACGTTAAGTAATTTGTACGTCGGCCATCCTGATTTATATCAAAAGGTTAACAAGCTTATTTTAAGTATGCTGTACACTATAGGATGACCTGATTTATATCAGTAGGTTAACGAGCATACGTTATGCAATCTGTATGACGTCGGCAGCCTCGTTTTATATCAGCAGGTTTACGAACTTACGTTGAGTATTATGTACAACGTCGGCCGTCCTGACTACTATCAGCAGGTTAAAGAACTTACGTTGCGTATTATGTACAACGTCGGCCGTTCTGACTTATATCAGCAAGTTAACAAGATAACGAGAAATAATCTCTACGACGTATGAAACCCTGTTTTATGTCAGCAGGTTAACAAGCACACACTTAGTACTCTGTACAACGTCGGCCGTCCTGCTTAAAATCAGAAGGTTAACAAGCTAACGAGAAGTTATCTCTACGACGTAGAAAACCCTGTTTTCATGTCAGCAGGTTAACGAGCACACACTAAGTTATCTGTACAACGTCCGGCGTCTGGTTTTATATAAGTGGTTAAAGAGCATACGCTAAGTAATTTGTACAGCGTCAGCTTCACTAATTTATATCAGTAACAACTATACGCTAAGTAATCTCTTTGGCATAGGAAATCCTATTTATATCAGCAAGACTATAGGCTTACGTTAAGTAATCTGTACGACGTCAGCCGTCCTGATTTATATTAGCAGGTTAACAAGCATACGTTAAGTAATCTGTACGACCTAGGAAGTCATGATTTATATCAGCAGTTTAGCGTGCATACGCTCAGTAATCTCTACGACGTCGGAGGTCATGATTTATGTCAGCAGTTTAGCGTGCCTACGCTCAGTAATCTCTACGACGTAGGAGGTCCTGATTTATATCAGCAGTTTGGCGTGCATACGCTCAGTAATCTCTACGATGTAGGAGGTCCTGATTTATATCAGCAGTTTAGCGTGCATACGCTCAGTAATCTCTACGACGTAGGAGGTCCTGATTTATATCAGCAGGTTAACAAGCTTACGTTAAGTAATCTGTACGACCTAGAAAGTCATGATTTATATCAGCATTTTAGCGTGCATACGCTCAGTAATCACTACGACGATAGGAGGTCATGCTTTATAGCAGCAGCTTAACAAGCTTACGTTAAGTAATCTGTACGACCTAGGAGGTCATGATTTATATCAGCAGTTTAGCGTGCATACGCTCAGTAATCTCTACGACGTAGAAGCTCCTGATTTATATCAACAGGTTAACAAGCTTACGTTATAATCTGTACGACCTAGGAGGTCATGGTTTATATGAGTAGTTTGGCGTGCATACGCTCAGTAATCTCTACGACGTAGAAGGTCATGAATTATATCAGCAGTTTAGCGTGCATACGCTCAGTAATCTCTACGAGTAGGAGGTCATGATTTATATCAGCAGTTTAGCGTGCATACGCTCAGTAATCTCTACGATGTAGGAGGTCATGATTTATATCAGCAGTTTGGCGTGCATACGCTCAGTAATCTCTACGACGTCGGAGGTCATGATTTATGTCAGCAGTTTAGCGTGCCTACGCTCAGTAATCTCTACGACGTAGGAGGTCCTGATTTATATCAGCAGTTTAGCGTGCATACGCTCAGTAATCTCTACGACGTAGGAGGTCCTGATTTATATCAGCAGGTTAACAAGCTTACGTTAAGTAATCTGTACGACCTAGAAAGTCATGATTTATATCAGCAGTTTAGCGTGCATACGCTCAGTAATCACTACGACGATAGGAGGTCATGCTTTATAGCAGCAGCTTAACAAGCTTACGTTAAGTAATCTGTACGACCTAGAAAGTCATGATTTATATCAGCAGTTTAGCGTGCATACGCTCAGTAATCTCTACGACGTAGAAGCTCCTGATTTTTATCAACAGGTTAACAAGCTTACGTTAAGTAATCTGTACGACCTAGGAAGTCATGGTTTATATCAGTAGTTTGGCGTGCATACGCTCAGTAATCTCTACGACGTAGAAGGTCATGAATTATATCAGCAGTTTAGCGTGCATACGCTCAGTAATCTCTACGAGTAGGAGGTCATGATTTATATCAGCAGTTTGGCGTGCATACGCTCAGTAATCTCTACGATGTAGGAGGTCATGATTTATATCAGCAGTTTGGCGTGCACACGCTCAGTAATCTCTACGACGTAGGAGGTCCTGATTTATATCAGCAGGTTAACAAGCTTAGTTAAGTAATCTGTACGACCTAGAAAGTCATGATTTATATCAGCATTTTAGCGTGCATACGCTCAGTAATCACTACGACGATAGGAGGTCATGCTTTATAGCAGCAGCTTAACAAGCTTACGTTAAGTAATCTGTACGACCTAGGAGGTCATGATTTATATCAGCAGTTTAGCGTGCATACGCTCAGTAATCTCTACGACGTAGAAGCTCCTGATTTATATCAACAGGTTAACAAGCTTACGTTAAGTAATCTGTACGATCTAGGAGGTCATGGTTTATATGAGTAGTTTGGCGTGCATACGCTCAGTAATCTCTACGACGTAGAAGGTCATGAATTATATCAGCAGTTTAGCGTGCATACGCTCAGTAATCTCTACGAGTAGGAGGTCATGATTTATATCAGCAGTTTAGCGTGCATACGCTCAGTAATCTCTACGATGTAGGAGGTCATGATTTATATCAGCAGTTTGGCGTGCATACGCTCAGTAATCTCTACGACGTAGGAGGTCTTGATTCTTATCAGCAGGTTAACAAGCTTACGTTAAGTAATCTGTACGACCTAGAAAGTCATGATTTATATCAGCAGTTTAGCGTGCATACGCTCAGTAATCACTACGACGATAGGAGGTCATGCTTTATAGCAGCAGCTTAACAAGCTTACGTTAAGTAATCTGTACGACCTAGGAGGTCATGATTTATATCAGCAGTTTAGCGTGCATACGCTCAGTAATCTCTACGACGTAGAAGGTCATGATTTATATCAGCAGTTTGGCGTGCATACGCTCAGTAATCTCTACGAGTAGGAGGTCATGATTTATATCAGCAGTTTAGCGTGCATACGCTCAGTAATCTCTACGACGTAGAAGGTCATGAATTATATCAGCAGTTTAGCGTGCATACGCTCAGTAATCTCTACGATGTAGGAGGTCATGATTTATATCAGCAGTTTGGCGTGCACACGCTCAGTAATCTCTACGACGTAGGAGGTCCTGATTTATATCAGCAGTTTGGCGTGCACACGCTCAGTAATCTCTACGACGTAGGAGGTCCTGATTTATATCAACAGGTTAACAAGCTTAAGTTGAGTAATCTGTACGACGTCGGCCGTCCTGATTTATATCAGAAAAATTAAATTTTCAGAAATCATATACAGCTTCACAATATTTTTAGATGATTACGAAAACAAAAAACTTGAACAGACTATGTACAATTCAATGAATTTTATACCGATATCTAAAATATTAGTACATTTTGTATTAAAATTTCAGCTGGTTGTCAGCTCGTTTACCTCCTGATATAAATCATTTAGTGTTACGTCTTACAGATTGCCTAATGTAAGTTCGTTTACCCTGCCACGTCCGGTCTGTATTTTTGTTTGATGTTTTTCTGCTTTGTATTGATCTGACGAGTTAAGCCTTGGTCAACTGATTTTGATAGTTTGTTCTTATAATGTACTGTTATACCACTGTTCCAGGTTAGGGGAGGATTGAGTGCTCACAAACATGTTTAACCGTCACATTCTTTATGTGCTTGTCCCAAGTCAGGAGCCTGTAGTTCAGTGGTTGTCGTTGGTTCATGTCTGTCATATTGTTTTTCGTAAATTGTTATTTTATAAACTAGGTCGTTAGTTTTCTCAATTGAATTGTTCCATATTTTACATGTCGGGGCCTTTTATAGCCGACTATATGGTATAGGTTTTTCTAATGGTTTTTCTCATTGTTAAAGGTCGCACGGTTGCCTCTAATTGCTTACATCCACTTAATTTGAGCTTTGGTGGATATTTGTCTCATTGGCAATCATACCACATCTCCTTATTTTTATATTGGTGGATAGTTGTCTCCTTGGCAATCATACCACATCTCCTTATTTTATATTAACTGATTGACAGTATCAGGAAATAGTAAATACGTTAATTGATAAGTATGAAAACAAATTTATCAATGAAAATCTTCTTACGCAGTGGGATTTGTTAACTGGTACAAGAGACACTACAATTCTGTACTGTAAATCTAAATCTAAAGAAAGGAAAACAAAATCAAGGTTTTGGAAAACAAAATTAAAACTTCAAAAGAAAGGCTAGACAAATTATCTATTGACACAAATAATAATCTTTCTAACGAAATAAAAGGATTTTAGTAAGACCTGGAGATATATAAATATATATAAGAGCTCCTACCTTGAAACTGAAATTTTAATTACATACAATGAAAATACAAATATAAGTAAACCATTCTTTGACAGCTTCTGAAGGCAAACAGGTAGATGGTAAATTAATGCTAGAAGAGTTAACATCTTTCATCCTAATATGAAATTAAACTAAACACTTGGGAAAGGTGGCTTAGCAGTTGAGTTTTATCGACAATTTTGGCCAAAATTAAAGAACATAGTTTTGAAAATCTCTAACACTTGTTATGATAACGAAACTTTATTTGACACCCAAAAGATTGGGATTATATAGTTAATTTAAAAAAAAAAAATTACCCTTTGTCCCTGGATAATTACTATCCAAGACAGATACCTAAGGGACATTAAAACTCATAAGTCGAAAATAAACTGACAACGACCTGGCAAAAAAAGAAAAAGACTTAAAGACAAATAACAGTATACAAAACACAACAGAGAAAACTAACGACTGAGTAACACGAAACACACCAAAAACACGGGGTGATCTCAGGTGCTCCGGAAGGGTAAGCAGATCCTGCTTCACATGTTGCATCCGTCATGTTGCTCATATAAGTACAAACCCGGTGATAAGTCTAATTCGGTAGGTCTGTGTTTTTGTTTGATATTTTTTTGCTTTGTATCGGTCTGATGATTGAAGCCCTTTTCACTTGGTTTTTATAGTTTGTTCTTATGTTGGGATGTTAGACCACTGTCCCAGATTAAGGGGAGGGTTTAGCGCTCACAAACATGTTTAACCGCCACATTCTTTATGTGCCTGTCCCAAGTCAGGGGCCTGTAGTTCAGTGATTGTCGTTGGTTCATGTCTATCATACTTGTTTTTCGTAAATTGTTATGTTATAAAAGAGGGACGAAAGATACTAGAGGGATGGTCAAACTCATAGATTGAAAACAAACTGACAACGCCAAGGTTAAAAATAAAAAGACAAACAAACAAAGAATAGTACAGAAGACACAACATTGAAAACTAAAGACTAAGCAACACGAACCCGACCAAAAACTGGGGGTGATCTCAGGTGCTCCGGAAGGGTAAGCAGATCCTGTTCCACATGTGGCACCCGTCGTGTTGCTTATGTTATTACAAATCCGGTAAATAGTCTAATTCGGTAGGTCACATTCGTGAAAAGGGAAGGGTATTGTAGTTACGACATAAGGAACATATCCGATATCATCTGTGAAACGGTTATTCCATAACGGTCAACCAACTCGTGATGGCGTCCGTAAAATTTACGAAGGGATGATTTCAACTTCACCATTTGGAACTCTTGTTTTAATAGCTTCCTTATGAGCAGCAACCCTCTATCAAGGAAATCATGATAGGAAATACAAACCCGGGAATATCGTATCAATTGGGAGATATATACTCCGTATGCAGGCGCTGCTGGAATGTTGCTACAAAGAAATGGAAAGTTCACAATTGGGAAGCTGAAATCATCTCTTTTGTCATAAAGTTTTGTTTTCAACCGACCCTCATTGTCAATTTCTAGATGTAAGTTAAGATATGAGGCAGACTTATCTGTATCTATAGTATCCTTTATCTCTAGTTCGATGGGATAGATTCGTTCAACATAGTCACCAAATTTTGTATTATTTAGTGAGAGAACATCATCTATATAGCGGAACGTAAAGTTAAAGGATATTGCTAACTTCTTATCTTTCTTCCTAAGAAGTTCCTGTATGAAGTCAGCCTCATAATAATAAAGAAACAAGTCGGCAAGAAGAGGGGCACAATTGGTTCCCATTGGAATTCCGACAGTCTGTTGAAAAACACGTCCTCCAAACGTAACAAATATGTTGTCAATCAAGAAATCAAGCATCTTGATAATGTCAGTTTCAGAGAATTTTTTGTTTGAATCAGAGTGATTCTTTACAAAGTATGATTTATCCCTCCCCATGACAAGATATAAATTAGGCCGTTAGTTTTCTCAGTTGAATTGTTTCAATTTTTTCATGTCGGGGCCTTTTATAGCTGTTTATACGGTATGGGTTTTTCTCATTGTTGAAGGCCGTATGGTTGCCTATAATTGCTAACATCCACTTTATTTGAACTTTGGTGGATAGTTGTCTCATTGGCAATCATCACCGCATCTCTTTATTTTTATATACTACCATGAGCCGTTCATTAGTATTGACGATAAAACCTTATCAAAACCATGTTGCTGTATCCTTTCTGTAAAAGATAACACAGTGATTAGAATAAACAAATAAAGACACTCCTTTGGGAAATTAGAAATCTCTTATAGGTCAGCAAATGTCAAATATTAGAAAATAGAAATTCTGGTGCAGTTTGAAGATTTTTCAATAATAAACTGAAATGATACAAAAATCGTCATAAGTATGATTAACTTGTGTCGTATCTATTTTACTTAAATTTAGCAAATAAAATATGTCTAAACCTTTGTAGAAAATATGTCTAAACCTTTGTATTCTATCGATAATTATGTCTAAACGTATGTATTCTATACAAATAAAATATGTCTAAACCTTTGTATTCTATCGATAATTATGTCTAAACGTATGTATTCTATACAAATAAAATATGTCTAAACGTATGTATAAACGTATGTCTAAACCTATGTATAAAATATGTCTAAACGTATGTATTCTATCCATAATTAAACAAGTACATGAAATAATAATAATAAAAGAGCATTATGCGCATTGCTTTGTTTCAGCTGTTTCCTATACAATAAACATAGACACGAATAGGACAAAGAGTGTACCCAGTAGAGTTGCAATATTTGCTAACAACACATACCATAAAGATAAATTCAGCCGAAATGATGTGATGATTAGTAAAGGAGGGGAATCATGTTCATCAGTTAACATTGTTGTTCCGGTAATGTATAGTAATGATGTGATGATTAGTAAAGGAGGGGAATCATGTTCATCAGTTAACATTGTTGTTCCGGTAATGTATAGTAATGATGTGATGATTAGTAAAGGAGGGGAATCCTATTCATCGGTTAACATTGTCGTTCCGGTAATGTATAGTAATGATGTGATGATTAGTAAAGGAGGGGAATCATGTTCATCAGTTAACATTGTTGTTCCGGTAATGTATAGTAATGATGTGATGATTAGTAAAGGAGGGGAATCATGTTCATCAGTTAACATTGTTGTTCCGGTAATGTATAGTAATGATGTGATGATTAGTAAAGGAGGGGAATCATGTTCATCGGTTAACATTGTTCATCTAGCAATGTATAGTAATAATGTGATGATATGTAAAGGAGGGGAATCATGTTCATCAGTTAACATTGTTGTTCCGGTAATGTATAGTAATGATGTGATGATTAGTAAAGGAGGGGAATCCTGTTCATCGGTTAACATTGTTGTTCCGGTAATGTATAGTAATGATGTGATGATTAGTAAAGGAGGGGAATCCTGTTCATCGGTTAACATTGTTGTTCCGGTAATGTATAGTAATGATGTGATGATTAGTAAAGGAGGGGAATCCTGTTCATCGGTTAACGTTGTCGTTCTGGTAATGTATAGTAATGATGTGATGATTAGTAAAGAAGGGGAATCATGTTCATCAGTTAACATTGTTGTTCCGGTAATGTATAGTAATGATGTGATGATTAGTAAAGGAGGGGAATCATGTTCATCAGTTAACATTGTTGTCCCGGTAATGTATAGTAATATGTGATGATTAGTAAAGGATGGGAATCATGTTCATCGGTTAACATTGTTGATCTAGCAATGTATAGTAATAATGTGATGATATGTAAAGGAGGGAATCATGTTCATCAGTTAACATTGTTGTTCCGGTAATGTATAGTAATGATGTGATGATTAGTAAAGAAGGGGAATCCTGTTCATCGGTTAACATTGTTGTTCCGGTAATGTATAGTAATGATGTGATGATTAGTAAAGGAGGGAATCCTGTTCAGCGGTTAACATTATTGTTCCGGTAATGTATAGTAATGATGTGATGATAAGTAAAGAAGGGAATCCTATTCATCGATTAACATTGTTGTTCCGGTAATGTATAGTAATGATGTGATGATTAGTAAAGGAGGGGAATCATGTTCATCAGTTTACATTGTTGTTCCGGTAATGTATAGTAATGATGTGATGATTAGTAAAGGAGGGAAATCATGTTCATCGGTTAACATTGTTGTTCCGGTAATGTATAGTAATGATGTGATGATTAGTAAAGAAGGGGAATCATGTTCATCAGTTAACATTGTTGTTCCGGTAATGTATAGTAATGATGTGATGATTAGTAAAGGAGGGGAATCCTGTTCATCGGTTAACATTGTTGTTCCGGTAATGTATAGTAATGATGTGATGATTAGTAAAGGAGGGGAATCCTATTCATCGGTTAACATTGTTGTTCCGGTAATGTATAGTAATGATGTGATGATTAGTAAAGGAGGGGAATCATGTTCATCAGTTTACATTGTTGTTTCGGTAATGTATAGTAATGATGTGATGATTAGTAAAGGAGGTGAATCCTGTTCATTAGTTAACATTGTCGTTCCGGTAATGTATAGTAATGATGTGATGATAAGTAAAGAAGGGGAATCATGTTCATCCATTAGCATTGTTGTTCCGGTAATGTATAGTAATGATGTGATGATTAGTAAAGGAGGGGAATCCTGTTCATTAGTTAACATTGTTGTTCCGGTAATGTATAGTAATGATGTGATGATTAGTAAAGGAGGGGAATCATGTTCATCGGTTAACATTGTTGTTCCGGTAATGTATAGTAATGATGTGATGATAAGTAAAGAAGGGGAATCCTGTACATCGGTTAACATTGTCGTTCCGGTAGTGTATAGTAATGATGTGATGATTAGTAAAGAAGGGGAATCATGTTCATCGGTTAACATTGTTGTTCCGGTAATGTATAGTAATGATGTGATGATTAGTAACGGAGGGGAATCATGTTCATCAGTTAATATTGTCGTTCCGGTAATGTATAGTAATGCTGTGATGATTAGCAAAGAAGGGAAATCCTGTTCATCGGTTAACATTGTCGTTCTGGTAATGTATAGTAATGATGTGATGATTAGTAAAGGAGGGGAATCATGTTCATCAGTTAAAATTGTTGTTCCGGTAATGTATAGTAATGATGTGATGATTAGTAACGGAGGGGAATCATGTTCTTCCGTTACATTGCTGTTGTTTCGGTAATGTATAGTAATGATGTGATGATTAGTAACGGAGGGGAATCATGTTCTTCCGTTACATTGCTGTTGTTTCGGTAATGTATAGTAATGATGTGATGATTAGTAAAGGAGGGGAATCATGTTCATCGGTTAACATTGTTGTTCCGGTCATGTATAGTAATGATGTGATGATTAGTAACGGAGGGGAATCATGTTCATCAGTTTACATTTTTGTTCCGATATAGTAATAAATTAATAGAAATTAAATATAATTCATCTTTAAAAAGTCGAATTTCGATCATTATTTTCCATATCTTTTTAAATTGTTTATTAGTCTGTTTTCTTATGAAAGTAGTAAAAAAAAAAACTCTGACACATATATGTACAAAATAGTCAAATGTCGACAACATACAATGATCCTTATGTAAGTAGAAGGTTTGGTGCTGACTTTATAAAATGATCGTCATTAAGTTGGGATGTTTGCAACCAACTACATAACATTATTCTTATGTAGTTGAGAGATTTGTTCAGGACTACATAAAAATGATCCGCATGGAAGATGGAGGTTTGATAACACATATCGATCCTCATTTTAGTAGGATTTTTGTTGTGAATCACTTAAAATGATCCGTATAAGTTTAAGGGTTGGTGCCGAAAATACTAATCCTCATCTAAGAAGGAGGTTTGGTGCCGACAACACATATTAATATCCTCATCTAAGTGGAAGCTCTGGTGCTGACTACATAAAATGATCCGCATGTAAGTGGGAGGTTTAGCGCTGACAACACGTATTAATCCTTAAATTTGGTCAGCGTTTTGGAGCTGATTACATAATATGATTTGCATGTAAGTAGGAATTTTCGCGCCGATAACACATATTAGTCTTCATATTTAGTCCGAGGCTTGGTGCTAATTACAAAAAAATATGATCCGCATGTAATTGGGAGGTTAAGCGCCGACAACACATATTAATCTTCATTCAAGTCGGAGATTTGGTGCTTTACATAAAATTATCCGCAAGGAAGTGAGTGGTTTAGCGCCGACAACTCATATTAATCCTCATTGTATTGGGAGGTTTGGTGCATAATACATAAATTAATCCGCATATAATTTCGAGGTTTGGTGCCGACAACACATAATAATCCCCATCTTAGGGGGATGTATTGCGCCGACAACACATGATAATCCTCATCTTAGGGGGATGGCGCCGACTACATAAAATGATCCTTTGTAATTGGGAGGTTTTGTGCCGACATCATAAAATGACCCTCAAGTATAGTTTTCAGGTTTGATGCGGACCTCGTAAAATGATCTTCGTTAAGTTGGGAGATTTTTTTGCCGACTACATACAATTATCTCCATGTAGTTGGGAGGTTTGGTACCGACTACATAAAATGATCCTCACATAAGGGGAGGTTTAGTACCGACTACAAAAATTATCCTCAAGTATAGTTTGCAGGGTTGATGCGGACTTCAATTAAATTGGAAGGTTTTGCTGCCGACTACATACAATGATCTTCATTGTAGTTGAGAGGTTTTGAGCCGACTACATAAAATAATCTTCATGTAGTTCGGAGATTTTGGTGCCGACTACATGAAATGCTCCTAAGGTATAGTTTGAAGGTTTGGTGCGGACTTCTTTAATGATCTCCTTTTAGTTGAGAGATTTTGGTGCCGACTACATGAAATGATCCTAAGGTATAGTTTGAAGGTTTGGTGCGGACTTCTTTAATGATCTCCATTTAGTTGGTTGGTTTTAGTGCTAACTACATGAAATGATCCTAAGGTATAGTTTGAAGGTTTGGTGCGGACTTCTTTAATGATCTCAATTTAGTTGGGAGGTTTTGGTGCCGACTACATAAAATGATCTTCATGTAGTTGGGTGGTTTTACTGCTAACTACATGAAATGATCCTAAGGTATAGTTTAAAGGTTTGGTGCGGACTTCTTTAAAGATCTCCATTTAGTTGGGAGATTTTGGTGCCGACTACATGAAATGATCCTAAGGTATAGTTTGAAGGTTTGGTGCGGACTTCTTTAATTATCTCCGTTTAGTTGGGAGATTTTGGTGCCGACTACATGAAATGATCCTAAGGTATTGTTTGAAGGTTTGGTGCGGACTTCTTTAATGATTTCCATTTAGTTGGGAGATTTTGGTGCCGACTACATGAAATGATCCTAAGGTATAGTTTGAAGGTTTGGTGCGGACTTCTTTTATTATTTCCATTTAGTTGGGAGGTTTGGTGCTAACTACATGAAATGATCCTAAGGTATAGTTTGAAGGTTTGGTGCGGACTTCTTTAATGATCTCCATTTAGTTGGGAGGTTTTGGTGCCGACTACATAAAATGATCATCTGTTGTTTGAAGGTTTAGTGCCGATTGCATAAAATTATCCTCTATTGTTTCGAGTAATTAAGAAAAAAATAAAAACGATAAATAAATATAACGGATTTAAGTATGGATGTAAACGTGACTGTTTATAAATACATTCAAAATTATCTGGTATATTGATGAATCCAAAAGAAGATGGTATGTAAATAAAAGTTTCAAAATAATATCTTTTTTTTTCTTTCTTATTAGGTTCATTAGTTTTCCATATTTCCCTGTTAATTACGATTTGTTAAGTGAAATTTTTACTTGTTTGATACTATTCTTCAGATTGTTACTAGGCAGTTTCTAGAAACACTTACAAAAAAGCTATACATGGAAGCGTCATTTAGCCTTAGCGAGAATCAGCCACCTGGAAAACTGAAACCTATCCTGAACAACAAGCCAACAACACAGAAAGTTTCGGTTTGTTATCTTTAGATTATATACTGAACATGTTTGGCATAGATCATGCACTAATGTTCAAGATACACAAGTTTATTTCATAAACTTTATGCGCTTTTCAAAAATTATTTTTTAAAACCAATCATAGTAGTGTAAAAAGGCCGATTCTGGCTCACTTCCATTCCCAAGGGGAAATCTAGCATAAATCCAACTCTAGATTTTTACAATGTAAACGAACCAGCATCCTAATTAATCTTAGGGTAAATACAAATATAGCTTTCGCAAACAATGGTAGAGACACCTTAAAGGGATGTAATCTTAGGGTGAATACAAATATGGCTTTTGTACAAAAGATCGAACAGGAAAACGGCGACTTTATCAGCGAAGACATCTTCCAGGAAAAGGCAAAGGACCAGAGCCTGGAAACTCTGAAATGGAAGGAACTCACAACCGGGGTGATTTTAAAAAATCCTGGAAGTGGTAGAAGTAGATGGGAAGTTTGGGAGGAGTAAGATCCTTACCTTGAAAAACAGATAAGGAGAAACGACAAGGGTGTGGGCCTGCAGTGAACTGAACAGAGAGAAGGAACCCTTGGAAGGAGCCTTCGTGAGAAGTACAGGCTTAAAAGTTAGTAAAAAGAGCAAACAGGAGTACTTTTCTTGCGACCTTGTAAGAAACTAATTAAAAAAAAAAAAAAAAAAAAATGGGGTGGATGGGGTACAAAAAATTTTCCAATCCAACATTTCTGCCGGATCGGAAAGTTTTTTTTTATGTTTGAAATGTCACACATCGTTTTATTACGCTTCACTGCACACATCGTCTCACGATGTGTGCAGTGAAGCGTAACGGAACGATGTGTGACGATTTTACGGCGCATGCGCATTCGATACGCACAAGATTTTAATAATGCCCTTATTGCATAGCCAGTACGTCAATAATCCTTTTTACGCGGGCTCTAAGACGTTATCGCTTTGCAGTGCCTTTGCCTTTGTGACGTTGTCTTGTTTGGAATATACAGCAATGGACGCAGAAGACTGGAAGGTATTTTGTACAATAATGGATGATTTCAGAAACTACTTATGCAACGCTTATCCTAGCGATCAGGAATTGAACGAGTACTGGACAAAACTCGAGCGCTTTGCTGAGCAATCAGCAAAAATATCGAAATGTGAAAAGACAGAAACGAACGAAGCAGGAAGAAAGGGAAATGTTCAAACGAAAATTGATGGAAAGTTACCAAGAACTAGAAGATGATGATTTAACAGAATTACCGTCTGATTTGCGAAATGAAAAGGACTGTATCACTAGAATTAAAAATCTACAGAGGAAAATCGATCATACAAGACGAAATGTACTGGTTTTTACAGCGTGAAAATAGTTTTACAGTGTGAGACTTTTTATAGCGGGAAAGAAGTATAACGACGTGAGACTTTTTATGGCGGGAAAAGAGTATTACAGCGTGAGACTTTTCAAGGCGGAATTACAGCGTGAGATTTTTTATGGCGGGAAAAGAGTATTACGGCGTGAGACTTTTACGGAGGGAAAAGAGTATTCGAGGTGAAGGGTTGATGGTTAAAATTTATGGGTTTAAAGAAGGTTTGGGAGAGTCTAGTATTATGATTTGTGGTCTTCCAAGGGATATTCTCCCATTGGAAAGCCTTTTTTTTTAGGGGGGGGGGGATTAGGAAGCGCACTTCGAAAGCTCCTCACTGAAACTGGATAGGGGTTGTCGCAGCTGATCGTTCTCATCGTAGTAGTTCTTGAGGCAGGTAACGATCTTCCCAAACTCAGCATTATCGATCTGTTCATCGTCAGCCAAAGCAGTACTGATACGTTGTTCGACCAAGGATTTAGTGGACTGTGCCAATCTCAAGAAGTCGCGGTGTTTTTTCTTCTTTTTTATTATACGCCTTGAGATCAGTGTGAATACCATCACGGCAGTGGCACTCAAGCAAGTTAGAGATCCTAGGGGAAGGGAGGCTATAATACCTATACCGGTCAAAGATGAACCCATGGTGCAGCTGGTCAACATCAAACTGCCTACGGAACACACATCCTGTGCTATAGACACTACTTTGTCGAGTCGTTTGTAGATCTTTAAGGTACGTTGATACTTATGAATATCCGCGTTGAGTTGGTCTTCTATACATTCAACTCTGGTCTGCCGGTATCTAGAATCTAAATCATCCATTTATTTATAGTAGCATACCAAGAAGGGGAATATTTTTAAGGGGCTGTTAGCACCCTAGATCAGACCGGCTTCGTCGTGGAATTGCTGACCACGCTTCAAGTAGAGTCCATCACCATAGGTGATCCGCGCGTATGAGGGTATGAGGTAGAGACCGTTGCCACTAGGTTTTCACG
Organism: Mytilus coruscus; assembly: GCA_017311375.1. Classification (NCBI taxonomy): domain Eukaryota; kingdom Metazoa; phylum Mollusca; class Bivalvia; order Mytilida; family Mytilidae; genus Mytilus; species Mytilus coruscus. Next base: position 434,416 of record CM029596.1, on the reverse strand, counting down.
GTACAAACACACCCACCACGTTTCAGGTACAATCCAGACCCTAAGGCCTTGTTGACGGCTACACCACCCAGACCGCTCTAGGCTCCAACACCCAAGGCAGGTAGAATGGTCTTAGCTTCCATGGGAAAGCTTGTAACTGATGCTCTTGAAGAGATACATGATACCATTATGGGCGAGCGACACAAAATCGGCATCGGCATATGCTGTGTCATCATTCTTGAGAAGTCGACCTTCCACCACGAGATAACTCTCGGCGGGGTGTAGGAAGAAATCCTGAGTTTCGATGTTGATTCGGATTTCAACACCGGCATTGTTTAGCTGGGCACCGGCTTGTGGTTCGTATTCTCGAACCTGATATTCCTGGAGACTTTCGTCGAAGGTCAACCCTTCGGTGATTGTAAGGATGTCAGACATAATGTATTTATTTATAGCGTTGGACGAAGTCGTGGATGGTTTTGATACCAGAGTGGGAGATTAGATTGTTCAACCGAACTTGCTCTCGCTTCTTGCGTTGAACACTAGACTGTTGAGGGGTTTTACTGCGTTTTTTGGGGCGGGCCACTTTATCAACCACATGGTCGACGGCTTTCGAGGCCCCCTTTTCAACACCTTTCAAGGCTGCATTGGTGGCAGCACTCACGGCCTTACTTCCTAGGGTTTTGGCGGCAGAGGAAGTAAACATGCGTCCAGCCAAACTGGCGATTGTGTCAAATAGTCCTTTACCACCGTAGTCGTACTTTCGAGCGTAACCTTTCTTGATTTGCAACATTTATTTATAGGATGTCACTATGAAGCGCCGTATATTCCTCGATGCTGATATGTCTACCCTTTTTCATAGCATCGATAATCGACACAATTTCGTTGCGCACACCATTATTTCCTGCTCGGTATGCTGCAGCACACAGTTCCAAGCGATCGAGAAGCTGCTTGAAGTTGGAAGAAAGACACACGGTTTGCAGCCCACTGCCAAACTTATCCTTCTGGTAGATGTGGGACACGATTCCCTTCCACATGTAACTCTTATTCGCCTTCGGGGTTCTTGAGAGGGTGGAATTGCCATGATGCATGGCACCGGAACTTTTTAGGATCTCTGCATAGTCGTCAAGGTCCTCGGGCTCGAACGATTCTGGTTTCTTTTTCACCATGAGTTCCAAGAGGCCAAGGGTTCCTTTGTACCTCACACCATTCACGAAAATATCATCGCCGTCAAACGTAACTGGTGAGCTTCCGATGAAGATACCATCCTTTTCAGAACGCAATCCAAAGGTGTGGTCGGCGGAAGGAGTCATACTGAGCTGCAAATACTGCTGTGCTTGGGGTCCGAGGACGGTGTATGTAGGTGGTGCGATGGGTAGTTGGTCGGCAAACTCGGGCAGTGAAGGAGGGAGGGCTGGCACTGCTGCAGGAAGGTCTGCGATCGTTTTGGTAATTTGTGAAGCTGCTTCTCGCTGAGCCTCAACCACAGGCTTGAACACTTTGGAAAGGTCTGGGCTGAGTCCAATCTTGTTGAGACGATGTTGCATATTACTGGCTTGAATTTTTCGCTTGGTGTCTTGCAACTCCCTGGCGAGCGCCTCACGCTGTTTAGGGTCGGTTATCTTGATAAACGTCATTTATTTATAGGATCGAACGCTGTTGAACGCCCCTAATCGTTGGTGTGAACGCCTCTAAGCGATGAATTGCACATGAAGGTATTACACAGCTGATACGGATCCCTTTTCTTCAAAAGATTCAAGTGTCTGACGCATAGGTCTTTACGCGGTTGGCAGTGGTGTGTGCACTGGTGGCCTCGAATCGTCTTGACAGGGCATTGGGGTTGAGAAAATCGCTCCACCTTACCATACTGGCGGCCAGAGTTCAATGCGTCGAAATCACCTCCACCGCTAAAGATCGAGCGAAGGATCACGCGACCGCATTTCCAACATATTCTCCTCATATCGACTGGATCCCACTCGAACTTACATTTGCAGGGCCACTCGAACTTGCAGGGCTGGGGTTCCTCTGTGTCCAGATATTCTTTATACTCCAGTTCCAGAAAGAAATCTTCGAACTGATCCATTCTTTATCTTATACCTCATAGAAATCTTCTAATTTGCATCGATATTTTCCATTTGCCTTGGATCGATGGTTACAACCCTCTGATTGACCGCAGCAGTAGGAGGTAGTGATTACTCCTCGTGGGGGCGTTGGCATTGTAGGAAATGTCTTCGAGGTTCATTTATTTAAACAAAATAGTGATGATTTTCTGCGTGAAATGTCGTAGGAAGACGGACACAGTTAACCCCAGCGAGGTAATGATCAGCAACGGGTGACGGAGAAAGGTTGTCAACTGCAAGGTGTGCGGTGCCAAGAAGTCTCAGTTTGTTGCTACAACCGGTGCAGGGTTCACGAACAAACTAATCAACCGATTACCCATGGAAATGCATCTACCCGGACACAACTTCACTGGGCCAGGGACTAAACTTAGCAAGCGAATACTCCCCGATGGCACCCCGAAGGCTTGGTCCAAACCCATTAATCGAGTTGACCAGGCTGCATATCAACACGATCTTTGTTATGCCCAGCACAAGGAAACAGTCGCACGCAACTCCATCTGTGACAAAGCTATGCTAGCCTCGCTTAACACCATTCCCAACCCTACCACACGCGAACGCATGGACCGCAGCATCGTCGGACCCATTATCGGTACCAAAGCTCGATTCGGTCTAGGTATTAAAAAGAAAAAAAAAAGTTCGCTTGACCGATGATTTAGCTGAGGAGTTGCACAAACCTGTTCGACGCAAGTTCCAGAAACGCCGTGTGGTAGTGGGTGGTGTGGATGAGACCTGGGCGGCCGACCTTGTTGATATGAGTGCTTTTTCCAAGAACCCAAGGGAAATAAATTAATCTTGAGCATTATCGATGTCTTCTCCAAATATGGCTGGCTGATACCACTCAAGAACAAGAAGGGGGTGACGGTGCGGGATGCCTTCCAAGCGGTGTTCAAATCGCGTGTGCCTAAAAAGCTTTGTACAGACAAAGGCACTGAGTTTTACAACAAGGATGTAAAGCAGCTGCTCCAAAAGCGTGAAATTGAGCTCTACTCCACCGAAAATGAGGAGAAGTCGAGTGTTGTCAAGCGCTGGAATCGCACCATGAAAGAGAAGATGTTCAAATATTTCTCAGCCAACTCTACACGCACCTACATCAATGTTTTGGATGATCTTGTTCACCAGTACAACACCGCCAAACATAGATCCGTTAAAATGACTCCTGTGATTGCAAGCCTCAAGGGACATGAAAACAAGGTGTATTGGAATTTGTATGGAGACCTTCCTCCCATGCAGCAGGCACGGTTTCGTATAGGTGATAAGGTTCGAATCACCAAGAAGAAAGGCACATTTGAGAAGGGTTACACACCCCGGTGGCTCGAAGAGGTGTTCACCGTCTTCCAAGTTTTGGGTACGCAGCCGCCCACCTATCGCCTCGAAGATTTCAACGAGGAAGAAATCCAAGAAACCTTTTACGATCCTGAGCTTCAGAAAACCGATAAAGCCGTTTACCGCATCGAAAAAGTCTTGCGCCGGCGAAACAGAGGTGGAACCAAGGAGCTCTACGTAAAATGGAGGGGTATCCTGCAGAGTTTAACTCTTGAATCAAAGAGTCAAATGTACAATAGTATCAAGCTTTCGAGCTTTCCCATCCTTTTCAATCAGGACGGGAAAGGTTGTTGAGGTTACCCCAAGAGTTCCTTAATCCTATCAATGTGTTTATCCTCTTCAGACACAACATCAAGCTCGCGCTGTGACCTTCCTCCCTTAATCTTCACTTCGAGATCGTTTATCTTACCGGTGAGGCTCATGACGAGTTCCTGCCAGTTCTTTGCGTACCAGCCTTTAGTCACAGGTTCATTGGCCGATTTTGGAGTTGGGAGATTGGTGATTGGGTGTCCCAGCATATCTATTTCACCATTTACCCTTCCCCCGGTCGAAGGCAAGCACTTCACCATATCTTTCTCGTTTCTTCTCCACCTCAAGCTTTTTCGAGATTGCTTCGAGCGCAGCCTCTAGCTCATTGATGTCTTTTATATCATCTTTCAACTGTTGGGTCACCCACCGTTTTGTCACGGCATCCGAGCTGTCCTTGGGATATCCTAGGCTAGTAATGCGATTGTCGTTCATATTCAAATCCTGCAACATTCGCCAAAGGGATGCGTGCTTTCTTGGATGAGATCCAAACTGATCCATTTACATCCTCAAGCGATTTTCCAGTCGCCAACAATTTAAACACGAATAGGTAAAAGTGACCACACACCACCGAGCCTCGCTGCTGTAATTCATCGGTGCGATATCGAATTTCAGGCTTTAAGTAGTTCACCATCTCTGCCGGTGGTGGCAATCCATAAGAGTCAAAGTAATACTTTTCCGGTCCACGTTTATACCAGCAAGTCCAATGCGTTCCAGGACCATCCCAGCTACCGTGATTCAAGATTCCACATTCGATGCGGTAAGGGCTGGGTGGTAGGGTATCTCGCATAAACACCCCCCTAAAACTTGGGATTCCTAGGGCTGTGACAGCTCTCTCCAATTCCTTATTCGACAGAGGCTTGTGGGGAAGAACTAAATTGTGCACCTCGAGGTATTTCATTCTTTTCTGAGTTTTACCCATACTTTATTTTTATTCAGGCGGTGTTGCTCCTCGATTTGATAATGTCCGTGATCAAGGGTGCTAATTCCGTCGGGGAGAATGTGTCGCTTGGTATCTTTAGCCGAGAGAGCGACTTTGTTAATTTCCTGGGTGTAGATCTGATGGCGGTGACTGCGGATGATATTCATTGACTTGTGAATCCCTTGCTGGGTGTTTAGACATCTCTTATACTCATCGAATGTGATGTTGCGTTCAATCACATTTCTTTTGACCCCCTTTGCTCTCTTGGTGGTGCCACCATTATCCATCAAGGTTCCTTCTTCCGGCATCTCGATTCTGACCACCTTCTTCTGACCGCAGTATTCCATATGCTCGTCCAAGATGTCCTGTCTGGAAAAGTGGCACAGACACCTGCGGCAGAAGAAAAGCTCATGACCATGCTCTGTGACTTGCGAGCTCAAGAGTCGTGATATGGTCTTGATCCAGCAGTAGTGCTGTTTGTCGGCGTCGGTCAGGAACAGGAGGTCTACATGTTGCGCGCCGGTGTTCTTCGATATTCTCAGGGGATATAGTTGGAGATCATCCTCTTCATCTTCGCCTTTCTTCACGCCATCGAAGCCCCAAGAATTCAGTTATACTCTTACCAGCACACTCGTCCTTGAACATACCGATCACCTTCTTGTTCACACCGACCTGAATTCCAGAGGGGTGACCGGCCGGGTAGTTTGAGGGGTCAAATTTCTCCTGGATGTGGGGGTGATGTCCTTGTAGAAATCAGCTGTTGTGATCTCATAGGCCAAACTGTCAGTGTCTGTGAATAGTAGGCGCGCGTTGTCACCGTACGTCTTCCGCATGAAGTCGTAGTGGAAGTCGTACATCAGGATCTTTGAGATATCCAGGATGCACGCCCCCAAGTAGATGGGTTGGTCGAACTTGAACTTGGTCCTCTTCATGTGGACGGCTGCCAGGTTCTCGTGAAACACAACCCTTCGATCGAAGTTGGGTTTGGCTACAAGCTTCAGTGCTTGTTTCTCGGTGGTAACCAGTCGGACATCGATCCTCTTGCGGATGTTCTCCATGGTTTTGCCAAACACTGAGTTATTCATCAGCTTGAAGAAATCCTTTTCGGCGTCGTTCTCGGCCACGGCCCTGAGTCTGGTGTTTTTGTCGATGTACGGTTTGAGCCATGCTGATTGTCTGAATCCAATGATGCGATGGACCTTGGTGAGCTTCATCCCCCGCGCCATGTACATCTTGAGGTTTCGATGGTGGAGGGTGTACTTGACGCGCTTGTTCAGATGAGGTGTCAGTTTGTGCACCTTCTCGATCTCCACATTTTCCAGCGCCAGAGGGTAGTCGTTGTGATCATCGTGAAGCTCTTGGGGATACTCTAGGTCACATTCCACCATAGCCCCATGCTCGTGATCGTCTGGGTAGTTTAGGATTTGGTTGATCTCCTCCGGATCATCCATTCAAAATCTCCCGGGGGTAAGGGTTCTGCCATTGCCCAGCCGTACAGGTTGTTGGCGTCCAGGTAGGCCAGGTACTTGATGGGTTGCGCCGCATCGTAGTTGGTCATGTATGGATTGTTGGCCTTTCCATATCGGTGGGAGATCATAGCCACGCCTCCCCTAGTCGAACTCTCAAACATCATCAGCATGTCTGGGTCTGAAAGGAGTTCCAGTCGGACCCTGGTGAATTTTAGCCCCGCGTGGTAAGCAAGTCCTGGTGCTGTGGAGTAGTGTGCGGGATCGAGCTTGTAGTTTACCATACAAATATCCCTAAAATTCTCGAAGACATCCTCCAGTATGGCTACATCACTTTCCAGGTAGAGATTGTGATAGTCCCGCATCGTCTGGCAGCCGAATTCCTTGAACACCTGCTGGGCGTGCTCATAGTCATCGTCGCTGATATCTGTGCCGTTGAGTTTGCTAAAGAACTCCTCCTTGGGTGGTAGTTGTGTTTCCTCCAGCTTGGTAGGTCCATCCATGTAATCGTAGGGGTACACTCCCTTCCTGATCATCAGTTCTGAGCGTTCATCAAACCATTTCTGTGTTGCCTTGAACTTGTCCTTCATAAAATTTCCCGCCAAGGTTTCGAGGGAGTTGGGCTTAACCTGCACGAGTCAATGAACCTCATCTCTAGGGTCTTATCCACCTTCTTTGAGAAGCTGATGTAGTTTCGTCTGTTGGGAAGTTTGAATGCTAGGTTGCACTCACTGTGCGCTGCACCGCGATACTTACCCGTGAGGTGTTCATGATCTCGAATTATCCCCATCCAATGCCTCATCGCAAATGTGACAGTGTGTACTTGCTGTAAAACTCTCCTTGTCGGTGTCGGTCATCACCATCGTAAGCGTTTTGTTATAGATTTACCGATTTCCATGACTTCCTTCTCCATGCATTCGACGAAGTGTTTGACTGAATCTTCCCCACAGTAAATGACTGAATCTTTGTAGTCACCGTGGACGTACTTCACACGGTAGCAAAACCCTGATGGTCGGTGTAGCTGGTACGCCTTCGTGTAGGCTCTCAATGAATTGGGCTGACAGGTGTCCATCTTTTCAGTGAAGCACTCGAAGTCTGCGTAGATGGTGAATGGAACCCTCTTCTGACGTTTATGGTTTTGGAAGCCGACGGAGGTTCCTTCTTCCGGCATCTCGATTCTGACCACCTTTTCCTGACCGCAGTATTCCATATGCTCGTCCAAGATGTCCTGTCTGGAAAAGTGGCACAGACACCTGCGGCAGAAGAAAAGCTCATGACCATGCTCTGTGACTTGCGAGCTCAAGAGTCGTGATATGGTCTTGATCCAGCAGTAGTGCTGTTTATCGGCGTCGGTCAGGAACAGGAGGTCTACATGTTGCGCGCCGGTGTTCTTCGATATTTTCAGGGGATATAGTTGGAGATCATCCTCTTCATCTTCGCCTTTCTTCACGCCATCGAAGCCGAAGACGTTGATGTTGAGGTTTGCATTCCGGGTTTCGAATTTGTCAATCGCCTTGAGGGAAACTGGGAACTGAATGCCGTCAAAGTTGAGCTCATTTTCCCACTTCTTGTATTGGATCACTCGGCCGGCATTCTTATCCACTTCCTCGTGATGCAGGGCTGAAAGAATAGCCCAGCAAAACCATTAATCATCCTTGTTTTGCACATTGATGATTGCTTTCCTCTTGGCAAGCTCCGATGGGAGTGGTATGTAGGAGCTGCCGGCGAGTGGTTTAAATTTGTTCAAGTAGATTTCAAGTTTCTCAATGTGATTAAATACCCACTCGCTACCCTCACGCATGTAGTTCGCCATACTCTCCTTGATCTTTGCCACCATGACCGTAATCTCGAAGTCTATGTCCGTTGATTCGGTGATTGCTACTATCAATGATCTGAAAGTGGGGGTGGCGTATGTGTTCTCTCCAGTCGCGGGGTTCGTTTTGACCAATTCCAGAGTCATCACTAGCTGCACCTTCAACCCCTTCTTTTGGGCGAGGGCATCTTCGATTGTGCTGGTGATGGTGTTGTGACTTACCTGGAAAAACGTCTCCAAATCATGCTACTTGAGTGGTTCAATGGTGACTGTGCCAAATCTACCTTTCAACGCATCACGCCTGTCAACAATTTTAATTTCCTCTTCGATGGGTGCATTTTCAATGTCCTTCTTCACCAGTTCAATCAGGTCAGCTCTCACTAGTCGGGAGTACTTGGTGATACCACGTCTTTTGGCAATGGTCCTCAGCTCCTTCTTGGTAAAAATCTCTTCGCGGGTACATTTATGGGCGGTTTTGTCCTCAATTAACTTCACCAACTTCTCCTTGGAGAGCCTGCTGTACCCTTTCAGACCCTCCTTCTTCGCGGTTTGTCGGAGCTCTTCATGGTCTCTTTCACCACAATCTTCCCTCCGATTGGGGTGTTGTCATCATCCTCCTGCTGGGGTGGTTGTTTGTTGTGTCTCCAGCAGAACCCATCCCTTCCCAGCTTACTCTTACAAAACTGACCCTTCTTCCTCTTTAATGGAGCACCACAAGTCTGAAATTCTGAGGCAATAGCATTCTCAATGTTTTGACGCACCTCTGTACCACAATGTTGACACATTTGAGTCCTTTCGTCCATATCATCCATTTTGGGATTGCTGCAACACTGCTGCTTTTTAGGGGGTTGGAGGGTGTTATTTTCATTCTCCAGTTCATTCTCAAAATACTCCTCGTTATCCTGGAAAAATTTCATTTATTCATCCATGTTATCACTCTTGGATTCCATCTCTTTATTTATTTCAATTTCATCATCTCACTTGTAGCAACACGGTCCTTTGGGGTGTCTCTTCCATTGTTTGTGAAAGCCATATTTGTATTTACCCTAAGACTAATTGAAATGCTGGTCCGTTTACATTGTAAAATCTAGAGTTGGATTTATGCTAGATTTCCCCTTGAAAATGGAAGTGAGCCAGAATCCGTCTGTTTACACTACTAATCTTGGTCATACAAAAGCTGAAAACTTAGTTAAGCATTTGTTCGTGGTAATTTTCAAACCCAAAATAAAAAAAAATGAATTTATAAAAAATGAGACGGCAATTTTGAGTAGTAATAAATGAGGGTTTTGGAGCAACCATCTAACTAACTATCGAGTTATGTAACAAGAGGTTATGAGGCCATAAAAAATACTGACGCAATAACCGGAACTGAGTAGGAGAAAGGAATGGCAGCCAAACCCCCCCCCCCCCCCAAAAAAAAAAAATCCCGAAAAAAAACACATAATACGATAAGGGGATAAACAAAGATGATTCTTTATGTTTTATATCTACAAATTGAACAAATAATTATTTATATTACTTTATTTAACCTTTAATTAATTTAAATGTATCAATTATTTTACGATTACACGTTTTTGACCCTTAAGTGTTATATCTACATATCGAACAGATAATGATTTTTATAACCTTATTTTACCTATGGATATTTTTAAAAGCTATCAATTACGTTACGATAATACTTTTATTACTCGATATGTGTTTAATAGTAACCTATCTATCCAGATAAGGAGTTTATAAATGTATATACTTGTAGAATTAAAAACCAATTGATCAGAGAACAATTGAACGTCTTTCCACATCAATTTTATAAATTATTGATGAGAAACTACTTTCGGTATACTCAAAGTTACTGTTGGCGTCCAAGCATAGGTTTCCTCATACTGATTCAATAAATAAATGTTTCTATATATTTTTGCCTGAAATAAGGGAGATAACTGTCAACTTCCGGTTTAAAAAATGTCACTTCCGGTCTCACATGATAGCGTTATTTACACTGATTCCAAAAATATATGGTTTCTATACACTTAATAAGAAGATATTAGGTACTTCCGGTTTAGTGAAATTCACTTCCGCTCTCAAATGATAGATTTATGTATGCATATTCAAAAAATATATAGTTTCTAGGTACTTTTCCATGAAATAAGTGCAAAAATAGTAACTTCCGGTTTACTCCAGGTCACTTCCGGTTGATATTTTTCAAGGACACATGTCAACCAACAGTTTGCAAAAGACCCTATGGCTTTATCATGTACCAAGTTCAAATTTTAGAATTTGACCTTGACCTAGTTTTCTATTCTTTGGACCAAGGACCTCAAATCAACAGACCATAGGTCTCCATCACTTATGGTTAACCAGTTACAAATGCATATCACTTATTTCAAGAAAAGTGGAAAGACCTAATTATGTAAATTTTACAAATGAAGTATCCATCTCTCCGAGTTAAATCTTGTTTAGACATGTTACTAATTCAAATAGATTAAAAGGAACAAGATATACAAAGAAATACCACGATCGAGATTGAAATGCGAGATATAATGCGTATTGCAGTAATTGCCACTGGCCTTACAACACATGTCATGTAAATGGATAAAACACATAGCAATAGTCATCACTGGACTTACAAAAAATCAACCATCAAGTTCTTCAATAGAATCGACCGTACGCGTGTGCAAAGCATCTGATACTAACATGATTATATATCATCCATATCAATTTTATATCGATCTTTACATCTATAGTACTGAGAGACCTGCTGAGAGTGTAGGTGGTCTCTCTCTTTCTCTCTCTTTCTATTCAGAAATATGATAGGTCTGAATCCAACCGGTGAAAAAACGTGTTCTTCGCGTGCATTTACATGCAAAATATCATCACCGATAGACTGTAGCATTCCCTCTTTATACCCCCGTGTCATATTTGTGAACGTTGAATTGATATCGATTTATTTTTTCGATTTATTTTTTCCCTGATTTTCGTGTCGGTGTTGAAAATGGTTAACAGTATTTTTGTTCGGAGTCAAAAATGAGAACACGCGTTTTATCCTTACGTAAAAATAACATGTAAATCAACGTGAAGCCTTCGTTTTCAGTGGTTTGAATTCAGCTTCCTTTATTAGTATACACGAACGTTTTTGTGAAGAGAAAATGAAACGATGAGTGTTTTTCGGAAGTCTGTTTTGAACTTTTAAAATATTTTTACGTCATTTATTTGAAATAGTGATACTATTAAGACATTAGTGATAACAAATACAAAATTAAGTTCTTACGTTTTATTCATATACAATACAATGTCTTGGTTGAACAATATTGTCTGTTTGATCCATGGAGTATCCGAAGATTTTTGTTTCTGTTTCCTGGAGGACCTGGTCTAGCGTATCCTTATCCAGTCATCTCTTTTTTGTGAATGTCATTATCGATTTTAGGTTGATCTCCTGTATGTGATGAATACTCGTCTCCATGGAAGTTCGTACTTTCTTGATCAAACCATGATATTTTTCATATGGAACGAGTAATATTTTCACATCGCGATGACCGTGAGGGCATTCCGATGTATTGTTGCCACAGAGATTTGACTTTCGTTTTTGAGTGGTAACCGATCGTATAAATACGCGGACATCATCGAGTGCAAAACAGGCATGGGGCGAATTACATTGCAATGTAATGCATTATATTACAATTATTTTGACAAAACCATGCATTAGATTACAATTACAATTACATGCATTTATCAAAGTAATGCATAAAATTACAATTACTTTTGCAAAGTAGTGCATTGAATTACACATTACATTTTGTATTTTTTTTTTTCAAGTAAAAAGAAACTCCAAACATTTTAAAAAACAACATGAAGTCACAAAATATTCTAGCATATGCAGTAACTGTTCCATGTATTGAATTTAAGCTGACATGTAAAAAGTCTATTCAATACGACTATTACATTTTAACATCATGAGGGTTTTGAAAGGTTTCATCCTTCATGCACATTCTATCAGGCCTGAACACTTTCAAATGATAGTTCTGACTACCCGACTGTTTCACATAACCTATCAAAGTTGATTGTTCTTCTATCTTTGGTTTTAATGTTTCAAGGTATACATCTCTGTGTTTTCTTTAAAAAGAAATTACAGAGATGAAGTTTAATGCTTATTTTAACTTAATGTTAACTATACTTTTTTAAATATACATTTGTTTTTTTTTATTTCACTCAAAATATTTACTGAGAATTTCTTTCCTAATTATATAACAAACATAGAGTAAATTTATGACCAAGTGTCAAAATGGTGGAAAGATTTTTTGTAAAACAAACTAATTGTTTTTCTTAAATTGTTTAACATTTCATACCGATATAACATGTTACTTTTATTATTCTTCCCTTAGTTTATTTATTTTGTATTTACATTGTATCATAGGTCAAATTTATTTGTTCAGTGTATGTTCACTGGTGTCAATATGTCCTTTGATTGAGTTAAGCTATTTCAGTTGATATTTTATAGTAAGTCTTTCTATGTTGTGATGTTACACTATTGTTTCAGAAAAAGGGTGAAGGTTTGGTACCATTAAAACGTTTTAACCCGCTGCATTTGTTTGCACCTGTCCTAAGTCAGGAATCTGATGTTCAGTAGTTGTCGTTTGTTGATGTGGTTCATAAGTGTTTCTCGTTTCTCGTTTTTATATAGATTAGACCGTTGGTTTTCCCGTTTGAATGGTTTTACACAAGTATTTTTGGGGCCCTTTATAGCTTACTGTTCGGTGTGAGCCAAGGCTCCGTGTTGAAGACCGTACTTTGATCTATAATGGTTTACTTTTATAAATTTTGACTTGGATGGAGTGTTGTCTCATTGGCACTCATACCACATCTTCTTATATCTAATTTGTGTTTTATGACAATGTTCCATTATCTGATATTTAATCATGACATTAGGTATTCATTGATCTTTTGACAACAATGGAACACTTTAAGGGACGACATCATAAGTTCAATGTAGGATAAAAAACTTAATTTACATAGTTTTTTCACTGACCCCCACCCCCCTTCTTAACTTAATTTAGGAAAAATTGATTGACCAATATGGGCATATGCTCTCAGAGTATACTTTTTGTATCATGACACCTGTTTTTCCTCAACAATGTGTGTTTGTTCTGTATATTGACTTGGATATCACTTTTAAAAAATATTGGAAAAAAGTTATGTGTATTTTTATTATGCATCAAAAAGGGCACTGTTAAATTATATTTTTATAAACACTACAGTCAGCATGGATTCTGCATTTTTCATCTGCCCACTATTGGCATAAGTAAATAGTGGGTTTATGGTTTTGATTGTTTTTGTTTCTTTTCTCAAATGAATGTAAAACAGTTCATTGTTTCATATAACGTATATAGCTTTAAACTAAATAGTGGTCCATTGAAATGTATGGTGATCACAGGGCAGTGCATTTGTGCCAACCGTGGAGAGAGGGAAAAGCACAATCCCAAATGAATATAGTGAATGTGATATGATCTATGTAATTTCTATTCAATGTCTGTTGACCACTGTCATATTTTTCTATTATCTCACAAAATTCTATAAAACTTTCAAATTTTTATTTGAATTTATATTTCAGTTTTCATTTTAATAATTAAATTAAGTAACACAAATTTATTTCAAAGGAAATAATGCCACCATGCCGTGTGTACCTAAACAATCTGTGTTGAAATGTATATGGTTTCATATCATTCAAAATTCACGATCGATAAAGCGTTTGAACGACATAGATACTATGATTAATTTCGCCCCAATACTTTCAGCCAAAAATTTGCTTTCCATTACGATTTGATGGATATCATTTGGTTTAAAAGTCAAAACATATGTTAGGGCCGAACTTGAAAACGTATTTTTCAATCCGAAAATCGATGTCAGATAACAAAACTTGCAGCGATTTTTACCCCCACCCCACCCCAAACTATTTGAATTAAGTTTTTTATCCGACATCGATCTTTTGATCCCTTACAGTGATGCTTTTCAACGACTGGTCTTGACTCTGTCTGAATCACTGGCGTCCTATCTATCTCAATTATATATTGATCTTACAAAATGCCAGGTTATTTGGTAGTTTAGTTTATTGCTGTCAAACCTAAGGATTTAATTAATAGGTAAAAAAAAAGCTAAAATTTTCAGTTTGGACTAAATTCAGATAGTCAACTTAAAACATTTGTACAACTTTTTCAAATCAACTTGGATTTTCATAAAACTCTACAGCTATCTCAATTATATAGGAATCTATCTGAATTTTGTCAAAATAGTTCAATATAGACTACCGAAAAACACTCATCGTTTCATTTTCTCTTCACAAAAACGTTCGTGTATACAATAAGGGAAGCTGAATTTAAACCACTAAAAACGAAGGCTTCACGTTGATTTAGATGTAAGTTATTTTTACGTAAGGATAAAACGCGTGTTCTCATTTTTGACTCCGAACAAAAATACTGTTAACCATGTTCTACACCGATACGAAATTTGTCAAGGAAAAAAATCGAGAACAATTCAACGTTCACAAATATGACACGGGGGCATAAAGAGGGAATGGTACAGTCTATCGGTGATGATTTTTTGCATGTAAATGCACATGAAGAACTCGTTTTTTCACCGGTTATATTCAGACCTATCATATTTCTTAAAAATTCAAAACAGACTACTGAAAAACACTCATCGTTTCATTTTCTCTTCACAAAAACGTTCGTTGATACAAATAAGGGAAGCTGAATTTAACCCACTAAAAACGAAGGCTTCACGTTGATTTACATGTTATTTTTACGTAAGGGTAAAAGGCGTGTTCTCATTTTTGACTCCGAACAAAAAAACTGTTAACCATTTTCAACACCGATACGAAATTTGTCAGGGAAAAAATAAAACGAAAAAATAAATCGATATCAATTCAACGTTAACAAATATGACACAGGGGCGTAAAGAGGGAATGTTACAGTCAATCGGTGGTGAAATTTTGCATGTAAATGCACGCGAAGAACTCGTTTTTTTTTCACCGGTTAGATTCAGACCTATCACGTATTTGTTAATTTTATCATTCGTATTCTGTTAATATATTGTGTATTATCTTCCTTATCGTATTGTTGATTTTTTACTCGTATCCTTTGATATATTGTTGTTCATTGGAAACTTTTTTTTCCTTTTTTTGGGGCTTATTGCGTGAGCCTTTTTTGTGACCTCATTACCTCTTGTAACATAACTCGATACTTAGATGGTTGCTCCAAAACCGTTATTCATTACTACCATTTTGTGTCTGTTGGTAATTTTCCTATCCTTGATATATTGATATTGCATTAACTCATTCTTTAATTGTAATCATGATTGCAATGAAATTCTGTTCAGATTCACTCCAGGAATAAGAGACAAATATACATGTCTCTGCGGGAATTGTACAAGGTCGCGTCTTCTTGTACTGTGTATGACTTAATAAGATATTAAGTATATCCACCGATATTAAAGATTAGTGTGACATAATTTCATATGTATATGTAAGAGAATGATAATCCCTTTCTTCATGATTAAGTTCGAGCGTTAGCCAGTCCTTATCATGAAGAAAGGGATTATCATTCTTTTACAAACTTAGAACATTGTAAAGTGCTCAAGGCTCAAATGATCTCTTGATTGGTTGTATTTAAGAATTAGTTTCATTGTCAGTGCAATGTTTGTAATTAATGCATGACTTCCTTTTTAGGCATTCTATTTATGGATTAGTTTTAGTGATGTAAGGACATTCTTATAATTTTGGAAAATATAATAGATTGTGTTTTAGACATTAGATGACACAACAGTACAATGAAATGGTAAGAAATGTTTCCTGATTGTGAGTATGAATGTAAATCATGTGATATTTTAGCGAGGAATTATCTTTTTGTTTATTTCCAGTTCAAATCAATAAATTCAAAATCAAACTAAATTTTATTTTACAGCCAATATTTTAGTCCAGTCCTTTACATGAAATACTACTTCATTATGTCAGGGAAATGTTCAAATGCAATTCCTTTAAAAGTTTAAAATATATTCAAAAGTTAAACTAAATTCCTTTTTTTTTTTTTAGGATTTTATCAGAATATTGGAAATTACTATTCTCACCAACCGCGGATCCAATAATCTTGAATTTTTGAAAGAGTATAAGCTTAAGATTTAGGTTTTATTTAATTTTAAAACCTTTTTTTTTTTTTTTCTTTATGCATTGCTTTGATATTGATTTCTGTTTTTTTAGTAATTTGAAGTTATTAATATTCCCATGATAACGTTTACGGTACCAATCTTACTGCACCAGTAAACTTCATCTTATATTGATTTGTTTGTTTGTTTCAAAATTCAACTTTTAGTCAGTTTTAATCACAAATTATTTCAAGCTGATAAATGCGCTTTGGGGCATTTACAACTCATTTATAGAAACTCTTTGTTTTAAACTGTAAGGAGGCCTAAACAATAGGATAATCCCTTACTAAGAATATGATTCGATTCATTCTTCACAATTAAGAAACACCAAATCCTACAATTTCATTGGTCGAGAGCACTTAGCTATATTCTAAATGCAGGTTAGGTACATTGAGCTTGCATTTAGTAAACGTGCGTTCTCTTTGATACAGTATTGATTTCCTCGGGCTGTGTGCACGATTATTGAATAGATTCTTTTTAAACACTTGTATAATTATATAAATAGTAATAGTCGTTTGTCAAAGTTTCAATCTAGATTCCAGCTGGGAGACTTTATTGTTAACCAGCTAATTGAAATATATCATAAAATTAACAGTGATATGGATAATGGGAAGGATATAAGGTTTGCATTTTGTGATGTAACTATAGTTTTTGATACAGTTTGGCATAAAGAACTTTTATTTAAACTTAAACAGTCTGGCTTAAATGATCAGCTTTTATCTTAGATAGAAAGTTTTCTTTCAAAACGTCAACAAAAAGTGGAGCAGAAAAAATATACATGCAGGTGTTCATCAGGGATCAGTTTTGGGATCCTTTCTGTTTCTCATATATATATATATATAAATGATTTAGTAAATAACATTGAAAATGACATTGAAAATGACATAAGACTTTTTGCAGATGACATTTCTTTATTTATTATAGTATATGATGATCATGTTGTAGGAACTGCTTCTTTGACCGATTACTTACTTGTTCAATTTAACTCCAAGAAAACAAATCAATATTGTATTTACTAGAAGGGAAACAGAGCATTCACTTGTATTTTTTTCTTGCATAAATGGTGAAGAGGTCGAGGAAATAAATAATCACTGGCATTTTGGGATTATATTTCAGTCATCAGCTGCATGAACAAACATATTGATGATATTTATATGAATAAAAGAGCATGCTCTCGATTATCTGTACTTAATTAACTTGATTACATGTAGTTAAACATTTATTAGACAGGAATTCGCTTGTACGTATTTACTATGCTTTTACTAGACCAATATTATAGTATGGTAATGTTGTTTGGGGCAACTGCTTTCAGCATGATTCTGAGCTTATTGAAAATATTCAATTAGAAGCTGCTAGAATTATTACGTAACTACGGCGTAATTCCTCAAGACATATACTTTACATTGCATAAGTATTAGAAACTCTTGAGAAGAGACGAAATAAACTGTTTTAAAATATTAAATGAAATGACTCCTGCATACTTATGTGAATTACTCCAGCAAATTATATATTTGACTGATGAAATATTCAAAACATGTCTGCACGGTACCTGGCGAGAATTATCCAAGCTGGTAAGCATGGTACTTGACCAGGATTTCCCCCAAACTATTATAAACGGTACTTGACGATTATTATCCCTTACTTATTTTCATGGTCCTCTGACTAGGATTTTTTTTCAAACTGGTCTAAACGGTACATGAAAAGAATATTAATATCAATGTGTTAACGACGGTTCCTGACGGGGATTATTCCTAAATGGTCTGCATAGTACCTCACGAGGATAATTCCAAAGCAGGTCTGCATGGTAATTGACGAGGATTCTTCCTATCTGCACGGAACCTGACGAGGATTATCCATGCTGGTTTTTACGGTACCTGACGAGAATTATTTCAAGCTGGTTTTCAGGGTACCTGACGAGGATTATTCCAATCTGGTCTGTATGGTAGCTGACAAGTATTCCCATTACTGGTCTGCACGGAACTTGATGAGGCGTATTCTTAACCTGGAATGCATGGCACCTGACGAAGGATTATACCTCACCTTCTACCTGGTACCTATCCAGGATATCCATAAATTGCCTTTACGGTTTATGGCAAATTTGTATTCCTAATATGTCTGTACGGTACCTGACAAGGATTATTTCCTGACTGGTCTGTACGGTACCTGACAAGGATTATTTCCTGACTGGTCTGTACGGTACCTGACAAGGATTATTTCCTGACTGGTCTGTTCGGTACATGACAAGGATTATTCCGTTACTGGTCTGCATGGTACCTAATGGGGATTATTACCTGACTGGTTTCCAGAGTACCTGTCAAAATTGATTCCCTGACTAGTCTGCACGGCACCTGACAAGGATTATCCATACTTGACGAAGATGATCCAAACTGACCAACACAGTACCTGACTAGGATAAGCAACACCCTAGACTAGTACTGCACGTGATTTTCGTGACTGACAACGTTACAACAGAAGATATAAATATCTATGGGGAAAATAGGTGTTTTTACTCATAACTTCGTGGTTTTACGTTGAAGATGTACTTTTTTTTTTTTTTGTAGTTTTATAGACATTTAAAATCGTTGATCGTGTGCTTATCTTAGGTATTAAAGAACCGTTTCAAGCAAAATGCTCTTCGTTAAAGTAAATGTTAAGAACTAAAAAAACTAGAGGCTCTAAAGAGCCTGTTTCACTCACCTAGGTCTATGTACATTTTCAACAAAGGACACTCTCATTGTAGACGAAAATAGAATTCATGACAAAAATCTCTTTTATGTTGATCTTGTATTGCTGATCGTTTTCTCTGTTTAGTTTCTCTCTATCTTCTTTAGTTTTTGCTCAAAACACAAAAGAGGATAACAAAAATCCTCATTTAGGGGCAATCACTCCAATAAAGAGTGGCAGTATACCAACTTTATCGGCAAAATTTGACTTGTTTGTAGATCGTGACTTGCTGATCATTTTTGTCGAGTTTGCGAAATTTATTTCGCGAAAGCGAGACTTCGCGATCCTAGATTCCGTCGTCAACTTTGTCAAACCTACATGGAATTTGATGAAATTTAGACAGAAGCTTGTTTATGACCAAAATACAGTATCCAGAGCATTATTTGAAAATATTTATTTTCATTTTTCCGTATTTTACTAATAAATGAACGTAGTTTTTTTACAGTTAACATTCAGATTTAATCTGAGGTTAAAGGAGAACAGTCATCAATAACTTTGTCAAACCTTCATTGAATTTTAGGAAATTTGGATAGAAGCTTGTTTATGACATAAAGACAGTAACCAGAGCAAAATTTTGAAAATATTTATTTTCAATTTTGCCGCATTTTACTGATAAATGGACTTATATTTTTTACATTTAACAAATCGATACAGTCTGGGGTTAAAGTTTGTTACATATCAATTTCTTTATCAAACCTTCATAGAATTTTATGAAACTTTCGCAGAAGCTTTTTTATGATTAAGAGATAGTGTTTGAAGCAAACTTTTGAAAATATTTTCTTTTTATTTTGAGTATTTTTCTGATAGATGGACTTAGTTTTTTACTTTGATAAATTTGTAAACCTTCATGGATTGTTATGAAACTTCGACATACGCTAATCTTGAAATAGCATCTAAAGAAAAAGTTTGAATTTTCTTTTAAGTTCTGTATTTTTACTGATAAATGGACTCACATTTTAAGTCAACATTACACTTTTACACCGCGGAACCCCTCACGATTTTTTGTTATTTAAAGTTTCTATTTATTTATTATAATTCTTATCATATAAGGCAAAACGTAAAATAACTGGTAAAAATTGACATTTAAGAGCAATAATTCCAAATCAGGAGTCGTCGGACAATTTCCTCCATATTGTCTTAATTTTCTTAATTGTCTTTCTGATCATTTTTGCTTATTTAAGTTTCTATCTATCTATTAATTTTTTTAAGATCTAAGGCAAAAAACGCAAAAAATGGTAAAAAAACGTCATCAAAGGGCAATAACTCTAATAAGGAGTCGACTGACGATTTCGATCATGTTAGACTTATTGTAGATCTTGTCTTGCTGATCATTTTTCAATTTGAATGTTCTCTGAATCTATTATAGTTTTCGAGATAATAGGCAAAAATGAAGAAAAAATGTCATTTAAGGACTCAGTAACTCCTGTAAGAAGTCCCCTAACAGTTTTGACGTAATAAGACAATTGTTAGGGCTCAACATACTGAACATTTCTGCCCCTGTCAGATTTTCTCTATTTATTACGGTTTTTCAAATATTAGACAAAACTTGCATTTTACCCCTATGTTATATGTTAAGCCATGTCGGCCATCTTGGTTGGCAGGCGGGGTCATCGGACACATTTTTAAAACAAGATACCCTATTGATGATTGTGGCCAAGTTTGGTTGAATTTGGTCCAGTAGTGTCAGAGGAGAAAATTTTTGTAAAAGTTAACGGACGACGACGACGGACGACGGACTACAGACAACGGACGCCAAGTGATGAGAAAAGCTCATTTGGCCCTGTGGGCCAGGTGAACTAAAAATGAAACATTGTTCAATATAGTATAAAGCTGTAAATTGTCTGCATATTAATCAAACGAACACATCAAAACTATCAGACCGACCGGAAAAAATGAAAAAGAACATATTAAAACTATCGGATCGACCAAATAGATAAAACAAGTACGCATTTAAACTATAGAATCAACCAGATAAAAAAAAACACATGAAAGTTATTGGACCGACCAGATACACCGAAACAAAAAGTAAAATAACAAAAATACCGAACTCCAAGGACAATTCAAAACACACGAAAACAATCGGATCGACCAAATAAACCAAAAGATCACATGAAAACTTTCAGACCGACCAGATTAAGCAATAAGAAGATAAAGACTATTGGACATGATAATTAAAAATAAATCTTGAGTAGAATAGCTTAATTTTGTAAGCATAGATGAGCAATAATTTGATGAATTACGTATCTTTTATTCTTGTGTTTAACTTAGTACTTAGTTTTTTAGATAATAAAGTATCTATCTTATATCTATTTATCTAACAGGCGATGTTTGAATCCGGTTGTGACGGCACATGCTTTCCAAATTTAAAGCTGACACTTACTTCAAAACCTGAAGTTATCATTTTTGGGAGAACAGTTGAAATAGACATACAATTGAAAGTAACCAACTCAGACGATCAATCTCATGGGACAAGGTTTATTATCTTAACATCAAACAACACGGATTATCTTGGTTTTTATCAACCGCAGAATGAAGGAACCGAGTTAGGAACTTGTATTGATCAAATGAATGCTTCTGTTGTCTACTGTGACCTTAACCAGACTTTCTTTCAACAGCAAGTTGGATTATTTAACCTACGGTATAATGTTTCTAGACACCGATTAACAGATCAAAACATTGATGCATATCATATAACCAGGAGTGTTGTATATACTGTGAATGTATCATCAACCAGTCCTGATCTTGATTGGTCTGACAACAATCGTCAACTAGAAGTGCCAATACAATATGTATCAGAAATTCAACTAACAGGGTGATTATTTCATTATACCTTAGGTAAAAGCGCAGATTGGATTGAACATAGAATGTTCATTACAAAAACATAAGAAAACAAAAAACAAACACATACACGCGCACAAAAATCAACCAACTCCAAACACCATGCATCAAAAATATGTTAACACTTTTTTTTAAATTTTACCAGACATATAGTGATTAAATAGTGAAATATTCGAGTACGTCTTAATCCTACAACATGTTGCTGTGTCTGTCCAAATTCAAGAACATCCTCAGTGGTTGTCTTTACCCTACATTATGTTGTTGTGCTTGGCCAAAATCAAGAACATCAACAGTGGTTGACTTTACCCTATATCATGTTGTTGTGCTTGTCCAAGGTCAAGAACATCATCCGTTGTTGATTTTACCCTACATCATGTTGATGTGCCTGTCGAAAGTCAAGAACATCGTCGGTGGGTGTCTTTACCCTGCAACATGTTGTTTCTGTCTAAAGGCTAGAACGTCGACAGTGTTTGTCTTTACCCTACATCATGTTGATGTGCCTGTCCAAGGTCAAGAACATCGTCAGTATTTGTCCTTACCCTTAAGCATATTGTTTTGCATATCCAAGGTCAAGGACATCATCAGTGGTTTTCTTTACCCTACACCATGTTGCTTTGTCGGTTCGAAGTCAAGAATATTGCCAATGATTTGTCTTTAGCCTAAATCATGGTGATGCGCCTGTCCAAAGTGAATGTTCTTTTCAGTAGTTGTCTTTACACTACAACAAGATCTTATTCTTCTCCAAAGTCAAGAACCATGTAAATGATTGTATTTATCATACACCATCTTTATATTTATGTTTAAAGTATAGAACATCACAAGTACCTTTTTGTTCGTTTTTTAAAGTAAACTTTCATTTTTGAAATTTCAGCTTTGATTTCAAATCCCCGGATGTCTTTGTTAATGAAAGTAATGAACTTATTCAAATGTTATGTACATACCTGGCTATTGGAAGCCTTTTTAACTTATAAGTCGTATGGGTAGTGTTGATACCACATATAAACATGTTAATAATTAAGAAACACGTCAAGTTATGTTTATTTTTATTATCTAGTATTTCAGATCCTGAACAACGAAGACTATCAGCTATCTCCAGCATTGAATTTTTCCACACGTATCACGTGTACAACATGGGTCCAAGCCCAATGTCTATAGCTGTTGTCAGAGTGTGTCTTCCGGTATTATCAACACAAGTTTTGGAAGTTCGGGTATGATATCAGTATTAAGGTGTAAATGCAAATGACATGTTTGTCTTCTTGAAGCATCAACAAATGTTAGGGTATGATATGTATATTAAGGTATAAGTGCAGATGACATGTTTGTCTTCTTGAAGCATCAACAAAGGTTAAGGTATGGTATGGATATTAAGGTATAAGTGAACATGCCATGTTTGTCTGTCGGTAGCATCAACAAAGGTTTGGATATCATATTAATATTAAGGTACAAGTGCACATGACATGTTTGTCTGCCTGTATCATCAACAGAGGTCTGGGTAAAATATTATATCAATATGAAGGTATAAGTGTTCATGTCATGTTTGTCGCCCTGTAGCATCAACAGACGTTCGAATAAGATATCAATATTAAGGTATAAGAGCGCCTGAAATGTTTGTCTGCCTGTAGCATCAACAGAGGCTGAATAGGATATTAATATTAAGGTATAAGAGCGCATGAAATGTTTGTCTGCCTGTAGCATCAACAGAGGTTCCAATAGGATATTAATATTAAGGTATAAGAGCGCATGAAATGTTTGTCTGCCTGTAGCATCAACAGAGGTTCCAATAGGATATTAATATTAAGGTATAAGAGCGCAATAAATGTTTGTCTGCCTGTAGCATCAACAGAGGCTCGAATAGGATATCAATATTAAGGTATAAGAGCGCATGAAATGTTTGTCTGCCTGTAGCATCAACAGAGGTTCCAATAGGATATTAATATTAAGGTATAAGAGCGCATGAAATGTTTGTCTGCCTGTAGCATCAACAAAGGTTCCAATAGGATATCAATATTAAGGTATAAGAGCGCATGAAATGTTTGTCTGCCTGTAGCATCAACAGAGGCTCGAATAGGATATCAATATTAAGGCATAAGAGCGCATGAAATGTTTGTCTGCCTGTAGCATCAACAGAGGTTCGAATAGGATATTAATATTAAGGTATAAGAGCGCATGAAGTGTTTGTCTGCCTGTAGCGTCAACAGGGGTTCGAATAGGATATTAATATTAAGGTATAAGAGCGCATGAAATGTTTGTCTGCCTGTAGCATCAACAGATGCTCGAATAGGATATCAATATTAAGGTATAAGAGCGCATGAAATGTTTGTCTGCCTGTAGCATCAACAGAGGTTCCAATAGGATATCAATATTAAGGTATAAGAGCGCATGAAATGTTTGTCTGCCTGTAGCATCAACAGAGGTTCGAATAGGATATCAATATTAAGGTATAAGAGCGCATGAAATGTTTGTCTGCCTGTAGCATCAACAGAGGTTCCAATAGGATATCAATATTAAGGTATAAGAGCGCATGAAATGTTTGTCTGCCTGTAGCATCAACAGAGGTTCCAATAGGATATCAATATTAAGGTATAAGAGCGCATGAAATGTTTGTCGCCCTGTAGCATCAACAGAGGTTCGAATAGGATATCAATATTAAGGTATAAGAGCGCATGAAATGTTTGTCTGCCTGTAGCATCAACAGAGGTTCCAATAAGATATTAATATTAAGGTATAAGAGCGCATGAAATGTTTGTCTGCCTGTAGCATCAACAGAGGTTCGAATAGGATATCAACATGATCAATAACAAGATTGAAGTGCGCATGACCCATTACGTTTTTCTTCCTGCAGTATCAACAAATATTCGCTTATGTTGATAATGATGGATGGCTGTTCAAAGTGGTTATGATATCAATATATTATTGTAAGGCAAGTGAGAGCTGTTGATTAAAACGGATATAATTTGTTTCCTGCCAAAATGTACTTTACATCATATTGTCCATCTTCGCTGCATATTGTCAAAAATATAATAAACCCCAAAAAGTATGTGTCACGGAGCTTTTTTCAAGATACAGGCTGTGCAGAATTGTCCGATATTGTATATGTGATATCTATGTGGAGTGTTGAATAAGGAACCCTAAATACAGTTGAAACGGACATGGTGTTATTTGATTATCCGGAATTTCACTTTTTACATATAGATTACACAATATGAATAAAACTTAACGATCGAATTTAAAAAAAAGATAAAAAAAAAATACACTATGAGAATAAAGCTCTTATATAATTATATTCCTTCATAAAATAAGATGGTATGAGTAATTGCCCCTATATCAATGAGTTGGGGGAAATAAATGATTCTAACAAGAAGTATTATAATCGTAGCAATAAGATAAAACACGTATTTTTACTTTAAGATTAAAACTTTTATAAATTGATTGCATTATTTCCATATTTCATTGAAAGATCTAGACCGATTGTTTTCTGCTATTTTAAAATCCTTAAATACTTCGGACACGTTTGTGTTTTTCAACAAAATAGCAGCGGACCTTTGTTCCTGTACCTGCGTTGTTAAGTTTGTCAATCTTCCTGGTTCGTTTTTTTTTTTTTTATCCTCTTCCTGTATCATTACTTTTGTCCCTGTACCAGTGTTATTACTTTTGTCTCAGTGTATGTATTGTTACCTTTATCCTTGTACATTTGTTGCTACTGATGTACCTCTACCTGTATTGTTACTTTTTGTGCATATGCCTGTGTTGTCAATTATGTATCAATACCTGTGAGGTTACTTCTGCTCTGTACCCGTGTCGTTCCTATTGTTTCTGTGCCTCTTTTATTATTTTTATGTTTGACTTTTTGTTCCTTTCGTCTCTGTACCTGTTTTGTTGCATTTGTCCTTGTACTTGTGTTGTTACGTTTGTTTGAGGACCTGTGTTGTTATGTTTGTCTCTATATCTGTGTTGTTGTAATACAGGAAAAGGGGGAGAGGTCTCTGCTCTATCGAGTTGTCTCCCTTTTCCCTCCAAAACGTTAATAACTAAACTAAATAACGGGAGACGGACATCTTTTCTCTTTGGGGTCTATTCACGTCTTCAATCATTTGGGGATTTTAACTTCGAACTGGGGAATACTAGCTCACTCCTATCCTATCTAAGTAATTCCTTCTGTAGACGTGTCCATCTTTTCGGACACTTGTTCTTTCGAGGCCTGGCGCTGGTGAATAAAATACAATGATGTTTTAATGATTTATTCCAAACAGCAATCTACATAGAAGTGTGATATGTGATCTGTGATCGAATAATTTAAATAGAAAACTTTATTTTAACTTATTTATGTTAATGAAATCTCTTTTATAAATTTAAGTTGAGTTTTAAATATCAAACTTAAGTTATTAAATCAGAAGATAAATTCTTACTTTTAAATTCAATTGAAAATAGTTTACACTTAACAATTTACATACCTGTTGAATAAGATACGATGATGTTTTAATGATTTATTCCAAACAGCAATCTGCATAGAAGTGTGATATGTGATCTGTGATGTTGGGAGTTTGCAGGCTTCCCTTTTTAAACCCAACATCACGTGCTGATTGGAACTATTTTATTCACATATGAAATTCCAGCGTCAATTTTGAATTTTTATTGGTCAACTTTTCTTTTTTTATGTAAAAGATTTATATGATTGACATATATTTTATTTAGTTATGTAAAAGCAATTAATGGGTTATCAAAATCTTTACTTAATTTACAGGATTATTTTAGTGGACAATTGAAACACTTAAGTATTCTTTTCCTACGGCAAAATACATACATTTTTTATTCTTTTAAAAGATGATTTAACTTGATTTCTCATCGTCACTTTAATAGCTATGATTAAAAGAACTCAAAAAACTAGATTAACTACATTATCAACAAAAAGACAAAACTATTTATAACTTAATCTTACGTCACCTATTTGTCTCAAAACTTTAGAAATGCGATATAATTCAATTTTATTTATTAATTCGTTTATTTATCTAAGTTTACTTTATTTTACTTTTCATTTTCCAACATGCAATTTTCCATCATTATATTGTTACCTTTGCCTCTGTCTCTGTGTTGTTACCTTTGTCTCTGTACCTGTGTTATTACCTTTGTCACTGTCTCTGTGTTGTTACCTTTATCACTGTTCCTGTTTTCTTACCTTTATCTCTGTACCTGTGTTATTACCTTGTCCCTGTCTCTGTGTTGTTACCTTTATCACTCTACCTGTTTTGTTACCTTTATCTCTGTACCTGTGTTGTTTTTTGTCTCTGTCTCTGTGTTGCTTCTTTTGTCTCTGTCCCTGTAGTGTTCCTTTGTCTATGTCTTTGTGTTGCTACCTTTGTCTCTGTCCCCGTGTTGTTCCCTTAGCCACTGTCTCTGTGTTGTTACCATTGTCTCTGTCTGTGTGTTACCTTTGTTTCTTTCTCTATGCTAATACTTTGTCCCTGTCCGTGTGTTGTTACCTTTGTCCGTATAATTTTGTTGTTACCTTTGTCTATGTCTCTCTGTTGCTACCTTTGTCTGTGTCCCGTGTTGTTCCCTTTGTCACTGTGTCTGTGTTGTTACCTTTGTCTCTGTCTCTGATTGTTACCTTTGTCTCTGTCTCTGATTGTTACCTTTGTCTCTTTCTCTATGCTGTTACCTTTGTCCCTGTCCCTTTATAGTTAGCTTTGTCTATCTATATGTGTTGTTACTTTTGTCTCTGTCTCTATGTTGTTACCTTTGTCCCTATATTTGTGTTGTTACCTTTGTCCATATATTTGTGTTGTTACCTCTGTCCCTGTACCCGTGTTGTTACCTTTGTCCCTGTATTTGTGTTAGGGAGCTATCATTTGATTTTTATGTGGGGGCTAGGATGAAATTTTAAAAAAAAAGGCAGGACAGGAGTTTCGAGTAAAAAAAAAAGGCAGGATGAGTAACTAACAAAAAAAAATGCAGGACCGAATAGAGTGTAAAAAAAAAGGCAGGACAGAGATTACAACTAAAAAAAAATGCAGGACAAAATTTTTCATCCTAGCCCCCCCCATAAAAATCAAATGGTAGTTCCCTTATTACCTCTGTCCCTGTATTTGTGTTATTACCTCTGTCCTTGTACCTGTGTTGTTACCTTTGTCCCTGTATTTGTGTTGTTACCTTTGTCCCTGTATTTGTGTTATTATCTCTGTCCCTGTACCTGTGTTGTTACCTTTGTTCCTGTATTTTTGTTGTTACCTTTGTCCCTGTATTTTTGTTGTTACCTTTGTCCCTGTATTTGTGTTGTTACCTTTGTCCCTGTATTTTTGTTGTTACCTTTGTCCCTGTATTTTTGTTGTTACCTTTGTCCCTGTATTTGTGTTGTTACCTTTGTCCTTGTATTTGTGTTGTTACCTCTGTCCATGTACATGTGTTGTTACTGTTGTCCCTGACATCTGTTTTCACTTTTCCCCCTGTAAGTATTGTGCAAGCTTTTGTCCCTATTTCTGTGTATTTTTCTTTTGTCTGGGACTATAATTTCAGTCTTCAAATATGTAAGTTATAGACATTCCATTGCAAATTTTGTTTTCGAATGGGCTTTATCATCCCAAGTCTGATTTGACGTGACAACATGTTTGGTCTTCGACACGGAATAATTCTATTAGAATATGTTTATGAAATGTTGACCTGGCAGAATAAAGAAAAATATTGAAGGCTTGATCAATCTTCAAATTAATCTGTTTTGTTTGAAACGCACTTAAAATAGATATGAAGGAACACTGCCACTTTAGGAAGACCTATTAAGGATTGTTTGATAGAATAAACTTCAGGATTGAATAATTAGCGAAAGATATTGAAAGCTTTTTTTATCTATTTTCTTAGAAAATGCAAAATATCACCCAATAAAAACTTAGCATG
Organism: Mytilus coruscus; assembly: GCA_017311375.1. NCBI lineage: Eukaryota > Metazoa > Mollusca > Bivalvia > Mytilida > Mytilidae > Mytilus > Mytilus coruscus. Next base: position 405,859 of record CM029596.1, on the reverse strand, counting down.
CTTCTCTTTGCGTCATATGATTGCAGTTTGATAAATACACTTTCTATATCTTATTTCATTGGAAGATCTTCTCCATATTTTTAGGTTAAATCTAAAAGCGACAAGACAACATGGAATGTTGATGAAAATGGAAGAAAGATTGATAAGATGCATGAAGGAGAAACTCATATTTCGCAGAAAAAAAAGAAACCAACGTTTGGAGAAATAGTGATTACGATTATTTTATATTAGTTATATTACTCTATAATTGACATTCAACACCTGGTAGTCTGAATTTAACATAATTTGTTGAGAAAAAAAAGAATACAATGCATTAATTTAAAACACATAATCACAATAAGCTCTTGCTTTAAGAAAAAGAGTAAAGGAGCAAAACATGTATTGCTGTTCTTCGTCTCCAAGTCATAACGAGGCCTTCAACATGGAGCAAAACCTCGATATACTGCAAGTTGTAAAAAGGCATCGGATCTCATCATTAAGACTTTTAGCAAACTTTCCACATCTTCTGTTATAAGAATAGTGAAAAATAGTAAAACCGTTGTAATCAACATTCTTGTGTCATTCTATAGTACTTTATTTTTGCGAATCCTGTCTCCTACGTCACTATTGTTAAATTTTTACCACTATCTGGTTTTCTGCTGTCTCCCAAGTGTGTGCATGGGAGCTCTTTCATACGTAACAACTCAATAATTTTGCTACTATCTGGTCCGCTCTTGTCCCACGAGTGTGAGCATTGGTAGATGTATCATACTTTTATATTCAATATTTTTACCACTATCTGGTTAACTGTTGTCCCCCGAGTGAGCACATGTATCATACATTTATATCCAATAGTGTTTACCAATCTCTGTTTCGCTGTTGTCCCCTGAGTGTGACCATGGATACATGTACTAGTATTATACCGTAATTTTACCTTTATCTGGTTCTCTGCTGTCCCCAAAGAGTGAGCATAGTTAGCCGTATCGTACGTTTACTATTCCGTAATTTTACCACTATTTGGTTCGCTCCTGTCCCCAAAGGGTGAGCATAGGTAGCCGTACCATACGTTTACTATTCCGTAATTTTAGCACTATCTGGTTCTCTGCTGTCTCCAAAGAGTGAGCAAAGGTAGCCGTACCGTACGTTTACTATTCCGTAATTTTAGCACTATCTGGTTCGCTCCTAGCCCCAAAGAGTGAGCATAGGTAGCCGTACCATACGTTTACTATTCCGTAATTTTAGCACTATCTGGTTCTCTGCTGTCCCCAAAGAGTAAGCATAGGTAGCCGTACCATACGTTTACTATTCCGTAATTTTAGCACTATCTGGTTTGCTCCTAGCCCCAAAGAGTGAGCAAAGGTAGCCGTACCATACGTTTACTATTCCGTAATTTTAGCACTATCTGGTTCTCTGCTGTCCCCAAAGAGTGAGCATAGGTAGCTGTACCATACGTTTACTATTCCGTAATTTTAGCACTATCTGGTTCGCTCCTGTCCCCAAAGAGTGAGCATAGGTAGCCGTACCATACGTTTACTATTCCGTAATTTTAGCACTATCTGGTTCTCTGCTGTCCCCAAAGAGTGAGCATAGGTAGCTGTACCATACGTTTACTATTCCGTAATTTTAGCACTATCTGGTTCTCTGCTGTCCCCAAAGAGTGAGCATAGGTAGCCGTACCCTACGTTTACTATTCCGTAATTTTAGCACTATCTGGTTCGCTCCTGTCCCCAATGAGTGAGTATAGGTAGCCGTATCATACGTTTACTATTCCGTAATTTTAGCACTATCTGGTTCGCTCCTGTCCCCAATGAGTGAGTATAGGTAGCCGTATCATACGTTTACTATTCCGTAATTTTAGCACTATCTGGTTCTCTGCTGTCTCATGAGTCTGCCAACACGAGCATAGCAAATGACATGATTAATGCTACAATGATCTTCTATAAATTATATTGACTTCAGACTGATTCAGTCGTTTTGTACAGTCCTTTTTTTGGTTCGATTTTCTTTAATGTTTTATATTTGTAGTTTCCTGCTGTTTTGGAGAAGGCCAAATGCAAATATAGCATTTTGAGATATAATTATTTTTAATTTGGTTGTATACACTTAAAAAATAGAAACTTTCAAAAAGGGAGTAGAAAAACATCAAAAAGAAGAAAACCATTACGAACAAAAAGTTATTAGAAGAAAATAACCTTAATTCTGACCGATTACTTTATAAGAAAAAATCAAATTACTTTGCAGTATGCTACATAATATTCTAATATTTTTTCAGTCATGTGATACTGTTGACGAAACCATGAATGTAATTTATGACGTCACAATCAAACAGGTAGACCCTGAAGAAACCATTCAGATTGAATTTAAGGTTATTCTTCAAGAAAGTGATTTAATATTTGATAAGGTAAGTGAAAAGTGGGCTTTTCTGCAATACATCCTTTTACTACCTTTTGAAAACATTTTGCCCGAATAAAGAATTGAGACCTATGGCAAGCCGTTCTCGTCAAAACTATGTTTAAACCATTTTTTCGAAAAAATTACACACTGAGAATTTAAAAATCACACTGAGATTTAAGAACCTTAAATAACACACTGAGAAATTGAAATTACACACTGAGAAATCGAAATTACACACTGAGATTTTATAATTACACACTGAGATTTTAAAATATGAAATACACACACTGAGAATTTAAAATTACACACTGAGAATTTAAAATTACACACTGAGATTTTAAAAGACACACTGAGATGAAATATATTGAAAACACACACTGAGAATTGTTAATTACACAATGAGATTTCAAAATACACACTGAGATTACTATGCAAATTACTAATGAATATTCATGATATGAATAATTCAACAGATTAATATCTTGGTCTCCCGAACTCTTGTCATTATAATGAAATGCGGTTCCTACAACCAACATTCGTAATAAATTTCAAGACTTAACACATTTTTTTGCTAACTCGTGTTCATAAGTTTTTTGCCTATAATTCAGATTATTACTAACAGTATATCGGGATTTTGCTTAAAACTGTTTAATCATGGTCCGTTTTCAAAAGTCTTTCAACTGTTACCCTGATTTCGCAAGGTAATCTTTTATATTTTTGTTACGTATATATGCTTTAATAGGCACTTGGGAAAAAAATTCACTGCATTGTTTGTATTTTTGCAGATTGTTCCAATGTTTTCTTATAATTTTAATAAAGTTTTTCACCATTTGGTTATATTTTGTAATGAGAGTAAGTGGGTATTTTTCTTGTTCTATTGGTCTTTAATAACGTAGTTTTTCTATTAGTTTTATTTTTAATGTTTTTTATAAAACATTTAGCGCCAAATTGAAGGACTAACGAGTTCTGTCCCCTAGTTGTTTTAAGCTTGTAATAGATTCAGATTAATTATGCTAATTAGATATGTGTGCATAAAAAGTGCGCTCAAATCTCAGTGTGTAATCTTAAATTCTCAGTGTGTAATTTCAAATTCTCAGTGTGTGTTTTTCAGTTTATTTCATCTCAGTGTCTTTTTGAAATCTCATTGTGTAATTTTCAATTCTCAGTGTGTAATTTTCAATTCTCAGTGTGTGTTTTTCATTTTTTGTAATCTCAGTGCGTTATTATGAAATCTCAGTGTGTAATTTTTAATTCTCAGTGTGTGTTTTTAGGTTTTTTAATCTCAGTGTGTTTTTTTTTAATTCTCAGTGTGTAAATTTTTCGAAAAATGATTTAAACATAGTTTTGACGAGAACGGCTTGCCATAGAGACCAACTAATTTTCATAGAAATAGGAAATTCATATTTTACAAACGTTTAAATTTAAGTTTTATATGTGTTCTATTTCTTTTTTTATATCGTGCATTATCTTTGCCCCTAATATGGTTTTGCAAAGAATTGTAATTATTTTCGTTATGTGCCCTGTGTTTGTTATATGATTGTTGTTTTACTAACGTCTTAACATTACATTTGTATCATTAAATTTTCGACTGCACCACCGGCGCTTGTGGCATGTATAATAAAATTGAGAATAGAAATGAAGAATGTGTCAAAGAGACAACAACCCGACCAAAGAGCGGAAAACAGGCGAAGGCCACCAATTGGTCTTCAACACAGCGAGAAAATCCCGCCTCTTTTTGTGTTTAAATTGCTTTAATATAAAAATAAGGAGATGAGGTATGATTGCCAATGAGACAACTACCCACCAAAGTTCAAATTAAGTGGATGTAAGAAATAATAGGCAACCGTACGGCCTTCAACAATGAAAAACCATACCGTATAGTCGGCTATAAAAGGCCCCGACATAAAAATTATGAAACAATTCATTTGAGAAAACTAACGGCCTAATTTATAACAAAACAATTTACGAAAAACAAATATAACAGACATGAACCGACGACAATCACTAAACTACAGGCTTCTGACTTGGGAGAGGCACATAAAAACATATTTGTGAGCGCTCAACCCCCCCCCCCCCCTAACCGGGGACAGTGGTGTAACAGCACAACATAAGAACAAACTATAAAAATCAGTTGAAAAAGGCTATAATGGTTTACTTTTATAAATTTTGACTCGGATGGAGAGTTGTCTCATTGGCACTCATACCACATCTTCTTATATCTATTAACTCATCAAATGGATACAAAGCAGAAAAAAATCACACAATAACACGGACCGGACGTGGCAGGGTATTTATCCATCCCTCATCCCTAACAAGAAGGACACTAAGTACAGATCTGATAGTACTCGCAGTTACTGACAGTTAGTTCAAAGCCAATGACTAATGAAAAAAATCATGTATCTAAGACTAAAATATAAATCAGTACATATAACATCCAATGGATTTAGTATAAAGACGTCATTTACGATCATAGAAAAACATCACCTTGTGCAATGCCAAAATAAAGGTATCGACAGATTGTAGTATCGTTAAAGTGCATATGTGTATAACAAAACTATTTGGTATGATTTTAATTTACTGATAACAAAATCAATATTTATACTAATAAAAACAACATTCAAAGATCTAATTACAGTGTTGAATTTGTAACCTTTTAGAATAAGTTTATTTAAAGGATTGATAAGTTTACCCGGATCGTATATAAATTTCCATATATTTATAAAATGTTTCTTTATCATACATTTCGTACTTGTTACTGCGATTTTGAATATTTGATAAAGATGGAAACTCCAGACCCGTATCGCATACTCTGTATCACACCTCCTGTATCACATCTCTTTTGGAACATCTCGTGACTGTTTTCGAAATGTTATTTATCGAGACGTCAAACTGTGAAGAAAAAGATGACATTTTTGACTGATTTTAATAGTTAGCTTGAAAAATAGTTCATGGACTTATCTTTTTCAAAATGGCTTGATAATGTATGAAGATTATCTATACCAATTTTTATGAACAAATCACCGATGATTTTTTGACAGTAAAAATGCCGTTTTTGTTTTTGTTTTCTAAAATCATGAAAATTTGATAAAAATGAATTATTTTTAAAGAATTTGTAACACAAATGTAGAGCATACTTATTTTAAAAAGATATTCCAAATGTTTTTTTCTTAAAATCGGCTCGCTGCGTTGAAGACCCATAAGTGGCCTTGGGCTGATTTTCCATTCTCTTTTCTATTGTGTTTATTTTTTGAAACAAAAAAATTTAGGTATGCCTGTTAAAGGGATGATATTTCGAAGAAACAGAAATTGTGAGAAAATGTCTAAAATTTCGACCCATTTATCTCCAAAAGTAGCGTATGAAGTTTTGTTTTTATTTCAAATTTGAATTGCTGATACATTATAGCTTGTATACAAATTATCGTCCAAAAATCATCCTGGGATCAAAACTGTATCGTATGTCCATAAGTCCCACTCCGCGGACAGTGGAAATGGGAGAAAAAAAAACATGAATATTCTGGTAGAAGACATTTTACTATAAGGGTGTGTAATAAACGATCGTTCTTGTCAAAAGTAAAAAAAATCAATAGTTTCGAGTACTTTTTATTTGCTGTTTTAATATAAAGATAAGCAATCCATGATAATCAATATTGAATGTTTATCAACCTTCAACCAATATATTTGCGGAAGGAGACAACAAATTGGAAAAAAAAAACTATAGTCCTCTGTTTAAATATATGATAAAGTGATTAATACATGTTAAAATCCGTATCACATGCTGTATCACCCTCGACCAATACCAACCCTCGGGCCTTCGGCCCTCTGGCTGATATTGGTTACTCGGGTTGATGCAGCATGTGATACGGATTTTACCATGTATTATTCTCTATTTAACATTTCAACGTATTTTTTCTCTTATCGATACCTTTCTTACAATAATAGTGACAGGATATATTCATCAGGCATGAGTAACGTCAATACTCAAATCATAGCAGTGACTAGGCGCATTCAACTGACATAAGTCAAGTCAATACCAATCATAGCAGTGACTAGGCGCATTCAACTGACATAAGTCAAGTCAATACCAAGCAAAGCAGTGACTAGGCGCATTCAACTGACATAAGTCAAGTCAATACCAATCATAGCAGTGACTAGGCGCATTCAACTGACATAAGTCAAGTCAATACCAAGCAAAGCAGTGACTAGGCGCATTCAACTGACATAAGTCAAGTCAATACCAAGCAAAGCAGTGACTAGGCGCATTTATACTAAATTCATAGCAGTGACTAGGCGCATTCAACTGACATAAGTCAAGTCAATACCAAGCAAAGCAGTGACTAGGCGCATTTATACTAAATTCATAGCAGTGACTAGGCGCATTCAACTGACATAAGTCAAGTCAATACCAAGCAAAGCAGTGACTAGGCGCATTCAACTGACATAAGTCAAGTCAATACCAAGCAAAGCAGTGAATATGCGTATTTATACTAAATTCATAGCAGTGACTAGGCGCATTCAACTGACATAAGTCAAGTCAATACCAAGCAAAGCAGTGACTAGGCGCATTCAACTGACATAAGTCAAGTCAATACCAAGCAAAGCAGTGAATATGCGTATTTATACTAAATTCATAGCAGTGACTAGGCGCATTCAACTGACATAAGTCAAGTCAATACCAAGCAAAGCAGTGACTAGGCGCATTCAACTGACATAAGTCAAGTCAATACCAAGCAAAGCAGTGAATATGCGCATTTATACTGAATTCATAGCAGGGAATAGGCATTTTCATCAGGCATAAGTAACATCAATACTAACACATAGCAGTAAATAGGCGTATTCTTCAAGCATAAGTATCATCAATACTAACACATAGCAGTAAATAGGCGTATTCTTCAAGCATAAGTAACATCAATACTAACACATAGCAGTAAATAGGCGTATTCTTCAAGCATAAGTATCATCAATACTAAAAGCATAGCAGTAAATAGGCGTATTCTTCAGGCATAAGTATCATCAATACTAAAAGCATAGCAGTAAATAGGCGTATTCTTCAAGCATAAGTAACATCAATACTAACACATAGCAGTAAATAGGCGTATTCTTCAAGCATAAGTATCATCAATACTAAAAGCATAGCAGTAAATAGGCGTATTCTTCAAGCATAAGTATCATCAATACTAAAACATAGCAGTAAATAGGCGTATTCTTCAAGCATAAGTATCATCAATACTAAAAGCATAGCAGTAAATAGGCGTATTCTTCAGGCATAAGTATCATCAATACTAACACATAGCAGTGACCAGACGTATAGAATTAACAAGCATAAGTAACGCGGTAGGTATAGTGTCCGGCTGAGATCGTGTTTTTTCAAGTGAATCGGTTCACTTTTGTTCGAGTGAAGATCAGGTTTTTTCGAGTGACATTACATGCGATCAGATCGATTTACTGCTATTTCGTAAGTATAATAGTTTTATTCATGGCTGTTTGTCTTAATCTGATTACTATAGGGGAACAAGATACGCACAATTTCCTTGAATTTCTTTTAAAATTCAGCGTTTTACATTGTCTGGTTTTTTTTCGAGAGCAACATTCAAAACGTCCAGGTTTTTTAACAAGCGGTCTGGGTTTTTCATCCTGAACGCTCAAAGCCGAAATTGTGACAGCCAGAGATTATAAGATACGAAACAGTTGAAGAGCTCTGTTACCAAAAGGCACATAAAAAAGAGTCTCCATCTAAGGTTCAATTTTGCAATTTGTTTGCAATTTATAAACAGACAAATTAAGATGATTAATTGTTTGTTGCTTAACTTCCAGTGGCAAACATTTCATGCATGTTCAGGACGAGAACATATTAACAATAAATACAATAGGTAAGTCTTGTAGAAGTAGCCTTTTGGGATGAATGTCAGGAAATTTAGACTGCCACTGGAAACTGAGTGTATATTGGATAGGGACAGAAATTTTGCCTTGCAATAGGCCATCTTCGGACCCCTGAAAGAGTTGTTGCAAGGCTTGTTAACTTGCAGAGAGCATGGGACGCTCTCTACACGCCCATTCAGACCAGACGTGACTGTGTCTTGTACATCCAGGACAGCCCACTTTGGCAAGGGTTTTAATGCCGGTCGGAAGAGTACTTTAGTGACCATATTTCTATTCCCCAGTTCCCATTGGAGGTAAACAATTTAAGAAAGCTTTGTTATAAATCATGTCAGTACTGACTCTAGAGCAGATGATTAACCTCGGGGAGTTATCCAATGTATTTAATAAACAATGAAATAAATAATCTATATGAAAAATCACGCGAAGTTCGCGAATTGTTTTGGATAAAAAGACTTCAAACAGCTTATCCTCTCGGTCTCAATGACAAAATATTAGGGCAAGGAACATATCTAAAACTTCTATCGATGTCATTAATATTGTTGATAAATGACTTAGAAATAATAGGTCTCATGGTAAACGCAAAACCGTAATCAACGTATTAAACATCGTATAAGTTATACACTTGCTGATCTGTTATCTATAATAAAGAATAATGGTAGACATCAAGTATTATGCAAACTGGGTCAGATACCTATAAGTAAATTATATGCTATTTTTCTGGAGTGTGATAAAATTTCTTTTTAGCCCGTTTTATGAATACACCCGTATTATTACAGCCTTTTGTCATCACAGGCTATTTCCTAGTATTGATAAACCTGAAAATCATAAACGACATTTTCTTAAATTAAAATATATAAATAGAGGTATTGATTTTATTAATTTGTCTAGCATATTCAATGACTCTTCCGTATATAACTTAATACCTCCATATTTTGATAATATAGAACAACCCATTATTTCGTATTCTTATAAAAACCGAGCAGAAATTTGATTTTTAATTATACGTCAATTACATCAGACGTCAATATAGAAAATAATGTTCCTTCCACTTGAGACTGCGAAACATCTAGTTTTATATATGTTCCCTATGGTCATGTTATTACAGGAGACCTCAACATCGTCGAAGACCGTGAGGTCATAACTTTTCTAAAGAAAGGACCGAAATACCGTCCTCCATCTATAATAGATTGGAAACAGTGTCGTCAGGTCATTAAAGACGCTCTGTCTGCCTACTGTAAAATTGGTGCAAACGTGAAAATCGGATAAAAATCTTTAGACAGTTATTTGAATAAAATTATGAATACTGTTAATATTCGAATATCTCATTTAGAAAACAATTCTGAAATTAATAATAGGATCCATGATATTCCCATTTCAAGAATAAAAATAAACTCAAGGTACTCATGGAGCGGTTTGTGTTCGTACCGGCAGACAAGGCAGCCAATAATGTAGTGGTGGTGTGACGCATATACTACACGGAAGTTCTTCAAAACGAAATTATCAATTCCTCTACATTCAGGTCCGTTCGCACCACAGAGAGTCAAATCGTTAACAAGCATACCACTGCCACTACCCAACTTAAAGCATCTTCCGAACATTTGAAAGTCCCTACCATGTACTGGTTACCGAAATTACACAAAAACATTTAAATTCCGTTTCATCTCCGCATCGAGTATGTGTTCTACTACTAATCTATCAGTTCTTCTAACTACCTCCCTTACTACTATCAAAGAACTGGTTATTAACTTTTGTAATAAAGCTTATGAAAATAATGGTATTAATTATTTTGGAGTGTTAAAAATTCTTTAGAGGTTTTAGATAAAATACATGCTTTTGATGGTCCTTATAATTCTGTTGACAGTTATGATTTTTCTACTCTGTACACTACACTTCCACACAATCTTATAAAGAAAAGTTTTTGTATTTGATAAAATGGTCTTTCGAAAAATCTCATTGTAATTTTATTTGCTGTAACTCGTTTAAAGCCTTTTTCTGTAACGAAAAGGAAAGTATGCTAGATACACTTACTGGAAATGTGAGGATATGATTGAAGCTTTAAATTTTCTGCTAGATAACATTTATGTACGTTTCGGCGATAAAGTGTATCGTCAGGTAGTAGGTATTCCTATGGGCACTAACTGTGCCCTTTAATAGCAGATTTATTTCTATATTGCTATGAATCTCAGTTTATGACCAAACTCAGTAAAGACCCATCATTGTTATATTTAGTTGATACATTCAACAATACCTACCGTTATCTGGATGATATTTTTCGTTAAATAATCCAGAGTTCTCTAAATATACTTCCGAAATTTACCCAAAAGAACTTACTTTAACTAAATCTAACATAAACAGCAGCAGTTGCCCTCTTCTAGATTTAGACATTTCAATTTCTAACGGAAACTACATACTAAAATTTACGACAAAAGAGACGATTTTCATTTCCTATTGTTAATTTTCCATTTTAGACGGCGATGTGCCTTTGGCTCCATCATACGGTGTTTATATATCCCAACTCGTTCGGTATGCCCGTGTGTGTTCTGATGTCATAGATTTTAACGAACGTAATCAATGCATCACTGGGAAATTATTGTGTCAGGGATTTCGATACCATAAATTACTTAAAACTTTTACTAAATTCTTTCATAGATACAAAGATTTGATTAGTAAATTTGGCTGTACCTGTAGAAAACTTATTAAAATGGTATTTCACATCCTAAATTTTACGGTAATATTGTACTTAAAGCGAGGAAATCACTATGTGATCCGTGTAAACTCATCGAACCTTTAAACAAACTTATAAGTAAGGGTTATCGTACCAATATTGTAATTAGATCTCTGAATATAGTTTACATTGGCACTAATATCGATTTTGTCATTAGCAAATTAAAACATAACTAAGTTGTATCTTCTTTTGAGGCGGGATGTTTAGAGACACACACGTTAATTTTATCTCTTAAGTAGCTCCTCACTATCCTACTACCTGTCGATACATTTATTTTTGGCATTGCACAAGTCATGTCTTCTCTGACTGTTCATGACATTAAAATACTAAATCCCTGGGATGTGTTTTAGTTGATTTTAGTCTCTGATGCATGATTTTTATCATTAATTGTTTTGGCTTTTAACTAGCTGTCAGTAACTGCGAGTACTCTCAAATCGTACTTTCTTGTTAATTCGACCTGTTGATACTATTTTTAATACTTTTTTGTTATTTTATATTAATATGGATCTTGTCTGTATACCAGCTTTGATTATTTGGAATATCTACTAATTTTCACTTCTTCGTACTACATTTGTATTAACATCAAGATTATTCTCCTTTAATCTGTACAGGAAGTTTTATTGTTGATATTTACCCTTATGTATCTAGTGTTAAATTAGGTATTTATATGACAGACCTTTCTTGGTATTCCTAATTATTGGAAGATTTTATATAGACAGAAAAAGTATACCTAAAACGACAAAGTTATTTTCATTTACCTGTATATATTATGAAAACCGTTTTTTTCAAAAGTGATTATTTTCTAAGGGTTTAATATTTCGCGGTAGTGTTTTGCCATGGCTTTATTTGGACTTGTTTGTTTGCTTTTTGGCCTTGAATGTTTGTCCCTAATATTTTATTAACTATGTATTTACTTTCAGGTATCACGGATCGAATTTATTCTTTCATAGTGTGTTAATTTACGTTTTGATTGAATTAAGCCTTCCAATTGATGTTTTATCGTGTGTTTTCTATGTTGTGATGTTATACTATTGTTTCAGAAAAAGGAGAAGGTTTGGTACCATTAAAACGTTTAATCCCGCTGCAAATGTTTGCACCTGTCCTAAGTCAGGAATCTGATGTACAGTAGTTGTCGTTTGTTTATGTAATTTATACGTGTTTCTCGTTTCTCGTTTTTTATATATACTAGACCGTTGGTTTTACCGTTTGAATAGTTTTACACTAGTACTTTTGGGGCCCTTTATAGCTTGTTGTTCGGTGTGAGCCAAGGCTCCGTGTTGAAGGCCGTACATTGACCTATAATGGTTTACTTTTATAAATTGTTATTTGGATGGAGAGTTGTCTCATTGGCACTCACACCACATCTTCCTATATCTATATAAGCTTTAATACGCTCCTTTTGGAATAAAATAAAATAAAAATGAAATGTGTGTTTAATATGCGTATACCTCACAAAGATACTATGTCAATTTTCATTCTTTTCATTTCTGATTGAAAGAAAGCTATGACGGTGCTTTATTTCTGTGTGACCAAGCATAACATGCGCTTGATCATACTCCTCTTCACAGTAGGAGCATTTAAACATTGTTCTTGTTTTCCATTTCTAGAACAATAAAACATATTACCATCAAGACACATTTTGGATGTACAAATTGAATTTTCTGTTAAAAAATACACATTTACCCGCTTTACACATTATGTGTACATCCGTCTCAATCCAACATGACGGTGCTCACATAAAGATTGTTCACATCACGTAAATTTACTGTATGGAATCGACATCGGTATTCGTATGTGTGAATCTATTCAACATGGGCACACGGGTGTGTACATGCTGGGTCGATCCAAACATACGTAAACCTCTGATTACAGTGGACGTGCATGATGTGAACAGTCTTTACTTGGGTGCTGACATATTTGATATTTCCAAATATAAGTATTCTTGCGTCCATGTAATTTATAAGAATTGGAGAACAACAATACTAATATGATATTATCATGATTATTACGTGAGTATTTCTGTATTGGCCTTGTTATTGGTCCGAGGCTTGCTGTGATGGCCTGAGGCGAAGCAAATAACAGGGTCAATACAGAAATAATCACGTACTGATATCTGTATTAATTAACTACAGTTTGTGTTTTATTTTATTTCACAATGGTATAGCATTTTTTACCTTGAAATGAAACTACCCAAATCTGAGTTTCCTTTTATAAGCTGCATAGTCAAATGATCTGATGCTGTTTCGAGGTGTCTTCTACATTTGTGATGAATTGTTCAGTCACTATAAAGTTTTACAATACATATTTAGACGCAGCACATTAATAGTAATTGGAAAGATACTGCCATTGCACGAGAAATGCCGAAACAAAAGGATTAAATAAAACTAGAAGTTGAAAATTAAAGCTAAAGAGACAACTATCTATAGACCAACTGACCAAAGAACAAAGACTTAAACAATTACAGGACACCCTTCAACAATTCAAATGCCTGGTTCGTTGCCCGAACCTGAAATAATTAAATTATCTGATAACAAAAAGCTTTTTTCAATGAATGTGACCGCCTTCGGCTTGAAATATGTGCTCCCCTGAACATTTCGTCATGTTTATGGTTTGTAAATAAAACAAAGTCTTTCAAACGACAGTTTACATCTGTGTTGGTGTTCGTCCTGACTTTCGATCTACAATCCAGAGACGTTCCGAAATCTTGTATTGGCTGGATTAGAACTCGGCCAATACGAAAAAAAAATCATTATATGCCGAGTTATTCTGTATTGGCCTAGTTGACAATTTTGTATAGCACAGGCAGTTTTCTTCATATTAAGTCCAGTAACAGGGTAGTTAATTAATAAATGTATATACAAATGCACGATAATGAAAAGTACGTGTTAATACAGCATTATCAAACTTGATTAACATTTGTTTCTTGTTTTGAAGATTTCTTTATTTGAATCTTTTCATTGTTTTAAACGGAAAAGCATGGACATATTACTTTTTTAACCATAGAATTTTTTTCCTTTTTCATACGGACGCACTCGAAAAAAACACGGACTGCCCACGAAAAAACACGGACATAGAAAAATGAATTTACTCTCCAAAATGTTCATATCAATGCAATGACAAGAATTTTGGTAAAATGTCTGTATACCTAAGTATATATAGATTCCATGTATGCATTTCCTTTGACATTTGCATTGGTATGTGTATAGAAATGGCTTTAATCTATATTTTGGAATAAAGCATTGTAAGGCTAAAATAAAAGTTTCTAAAACAACATAATGTAGGATTGATAATATATTTTTCACAAATACTTATTAACCTTGTATGATCTTGTATATTAGGTTCATGTGTCTTTTTTTTTTACGTCTTACCAGAATGGATGTCTGTTTGTTTACATTTTTGATCATGTTCACTTGAAAAACGTGGTCGCACTCGAAAAACCCGATCAAATCACTCGAAAACACACGGTCCCAACCGGACACTATACTTACTGTGAGTAACGCCAATAATAAAAAGCATAGCAGTGAATATGCGTATATTCATGAGGCACCACAAACGTCAATACAAAAAGCATAGCAGTGACTAGGCGTATTCAACATGCATCAGAAACGTCAATACAAAAAGGGTTACAGTGACAAGGCGTATCAAAATGCATCAGACACGTCAATACTAAAAGCATAGTAGTGAATGTGCATATTCATCAGGCATCAGTAACGTCTATACTAAAAGCATAGTAGTGAATATGCATATTCATCAGGCATCAGTAACGTCAATACTAAAAGCATAGTAATGAATATGCATATTTATCAGGCATCAGCAACGTCAATACTAAAAGAATAGTAATGAATATGCATATTTATCAGGCATCAGCAACGTCAATACTAAAAGAATAGCAATGACTAGGCATTAAGCCCTTTTCTACTGATTTTTATAGTGTTCATATGTTGTACTGTTATACCATTGTTCCAGGTTAGGGGAAGGGTTGGGCACCCGCTATCATGTTAAACACCACCACATCTTCTGTATGTGCCTGTCCAAAGTCAGGATCCTGTAATGCAGTGGTTGTCGTTTGTTGCTGTATATCATATTTGTAATTCGTTCATTGATTTTTAAATAAATCGGGTCGTTGGTTTTCTCGTTTGAATGGTTTTACATTTGTCATTTTGGGGCATTTTATAGCTAACTATGCGGTATGGGTTTCGCTCACTGATGAAACCATACGGTGAACTATAGTTGTTAACTTCTATGTCATTCGGTCTCTGGTGGAGAGATGTCTCATTAGCAATTATACCACATCTTCTTATTTTTATATATTCATCAGGCATCAGGAATGTCAATACAAAAAAGCATAGCAGTGACTATGCATATTCAACAGGCATCAGTTACGTCGATAATAAAACTTTTTAAACATAGCAGTGAATAGTCATATTTATTGGGCCTCAGAAACGACAATACAAGAAGTATAGCAGTGAATATGCATATTCATCAGGCATCAGTAACGTCATTACAAAAAGCATAGCAGTGAATAGGCATATTTATAAGGCATCAGAAAAGTCTATACAAAAAGCATAGCAGTGACTAGTCATAATTGTCAGGCATCAGAAACTTCAATACATAAAACGTAGCAGTGACTAGGCGTATTCAACAGGCATAAGTAACGTTATTACTAAAAAGCCTAGGAGTGAATAGGCGTATTCATCAGTCATAAGTAACGCCATTACAAAAAAGCCTATGAATGCATAGGTGTATTCATCAGGCATAAGTAACGCCATTACTAAAAAGCCTAGGAATGCATAGGCGTATTTATCAGGCATAAGTTACGCCATTACTAAGAAGCATAGGAGTGAATAGGCGTATTCATCAGGCATAAGTAACGTCATTACTCAAAAGCATAGGAGTGATAGGAGTATTCATCAGGCATCAGTCACGTTAATACTAAAAACAAAGCAGTGACTAGGCATTTCGAAGTCGATTGTCCTTCTTTACTCCGCAGGCTCGTGATTAAACTTTGTTTCACTCTTTTCTGTCTGTTTGTAAAGTCTAAATAAACGTACTCGTTTTTATATAGATTAGACCGTTGGTTTTCCCGTTTTAATGGTTTTACACTAGTAATTTTTGGGGCCCTTTATAGCTTACTGTTCGGTGTGAGCCTAGGCTCCGTGTTGAAGATCGTACTTTGACCTATAATGGTTTACATTTATAAATTTTGACTTGGATGGAGAGTTGTCTCATTGGCACTCATACCACATCTTCTTATATCTATTAGAATACTAGTACTGTAATTGTCCAATTGGTATTTTCTGTTTCTGTTTGTAAAGACTAAATAAACGTACTTAGAACACTGTAATTAAACTGCTATTGTTGTTTTATTATATTTTGCTTTTGGTTTGCCTGTGGGATACACCTGGTCACTTTTTGTTTTAGTATTAGCCACTATGTTTCATCGCCTCAGGAAATTAGGTACTATCGAAGCGGTGATAAAGGACAAAAAATAAACAAGTTAAGATCTTCTTTCATTTAAACCATTTCAATCAATTTGATGAGGTTAACGCTTGTGAAATATTTTTCTTAATGTATGCTGCTTTATGTTTTTATGCAAATAAGTACCAAACAAAGACAATATTTAGTGTATAACATGTGCACCTAGTACCTAAAAATTTCGTGATCGGTCGTCTTTCGTCGCCTTGTCATTTTTACCCATACACAGCATGCCATAGAGTGTCTAATTGCTGTTAACCTAACTTTGATACCTATGCATTTCTTTTAATAACATACATTTTTTGTAACATTTTTTATAGTACTTGGAAACAAAATTTGTTTTCACTTTAACCCATTCAATATAAAATGATGAGTTGTAGAATTTTTTGAAAGTTTTATTGCAGATTTCAAATATTTATCATTCACTATTTAAAACAAAATAAAATAAATTGTACCATGCTCATTAAAAGAGAGGCGAAAGATACCACAGGGACATTCAAACTCATAAGTCAAAAATAAACTGACAACGACACGGCTAAAAAAGAAAAAGACCAACAGACAAACAATAGTACACAAAAAACAACATAGAAAACTAAAGACTGAGCAACACGAACCCCACCAAAAACTGGGGGTGATCTCAGGTGCTACGGAAGGGTAAGCAGATCCTGCTCCACATTAAATCTACTCTAGCTATCTGAAGATATATTCTGACTAATGAATTCGGACATACCGTGAAATTGACGTTATTTTTCGTATACTACTAATTGGAATGATTTAAATGGAAGAAGATCTAAACTTGTTTATTTTTTGTCCTTTCTCACCGCTTCGATAGTATCCAATTTCCGGTTGCGATGAAACACAGTCGCTAATGCTAAAACAAATAAGTGATTAGGCGTATCCCACAGGCAAACGGAACGCACGATATAATTAAACAACAATATCAGTTTAATAACAGTGTTATTAAAACGTTTATTTAGCCTTTACAAACAGACAGAAAATACCAATTGGACAAATACAGTGTTATGAGTACGTTTAGTTAGCCTTTACAAACAGTCAGAAAATACCAATTGGACAAATACAGTGTTATGAGTACGTTAAGTTAGCCTTTACAAACAGACAGAAAATACCAATTGGACAAATACAGTGTTATAAGTACGTTAAGTTAGCCTTTACAAACAGTCAGAAAATACCAATTGAACAAATACAGTGTTATGAGTACGTTAAGTTAGCCTTTACAAACAGTCAGAAAATACCAATTGGACAAATACAGTGTTATGAGTACGTTAAGTTAGCCTTTACAAACAGACAGAAAATACCAATTGGACAAATACAGTGTTATGAGTACGTTAAGTTAGCCTTTACAAACAGACAGAAAATACCAATTGGACAAATACAGTGTTATGAGTACGTTAAGTTAGCCTTTACAAACAGACAGAAAATACCAATTGGACAAATACAGTGTTATGAGTACGTTAAGTTAGCCTTTACAAACAGACAGAAAATACCAATTGGACAAATACAGTGTTATGAGTACGTTAAGTTAGCCTTTACAAACAGACAGAAAATACCAATTGGACAAATACAGTGTTATGAGTACGTTAAGTTAGCCTTTACAAACAGACAGAAAATACCAATTGGACAAATACAGTGTTATGAGTACGTTAAGTTAGCCTTTACAAACAGACAGAAAATATCAATTGGACAAATACAGTGTTCTGAGTACGTTTATTTAGCCTTTACCAACAGACAGAAAATACCAATTGGACAAATACAGTGTTCTAAGTACGTTTATTTAGCCTTGCCAACAGACACAAAATACCAATTGGACAAATACAGTGTTCTGAGTACGTTTATTTAGCCTTTACAAACAGACAGAAAATACCAATTGGACAAATACAGTGTTATGAGTACGTTAAGTTAGCCTTTACAAACAGACAGAAAATACCAATTGGACAAATACAGTGTTCTGAGTACGTTTATTTAGCCTTTACCAACAGACAGAAAATACCAATTGGACAAATACAGTGTCTTAATATAAGAATAAGAAGATGTGGTATGATAGCAAATGAGACAATTCTCCACCAGCGACCAAACCCCACCAAATGAACGCAGGAATACAAGATTAAAAATTATATACAGGAAATACCAGAAGTTACACTATATATTCAAAAATGGTAAGCATATCCAAGCTTCATATTAATTTCATGACAAACAATGTACTGAGAAAAAGGGCAAATAAGACAATTCCCCACCAGAGACCAAACCCCACCAAATGAACGCAAATACACAAGAATAAAAATTATATACAGGAAATACCAGAAGTAACACTATATATTCAAAAATGGTAAGAATATCCGAGCTTCATATTAATTTCATGATAAACAATGTACTGAGGGAATGTGTTATTTCAGGTTTCCGCTATTCTATTCAAATCAACTGGAGAAGTCATAACAACAAGTAGGAGAGACTATACAATCAAATCCTTGAATGCAACATTTCAGGTACTGACTACTACACAATTAAATCCTTGAATGCAACATTTCAGGAACTGACTACTATACAATTCAATCCTTGAATGCAACATTCCAGGTACTGACTACGTACTATACAATTCAATCCTTGAATACAACATTTCAGGTACTAACTACTATACAATTAAATCCTTGAATGCAACATCTCAGGCACTGACTACTATACAATTCAATCCTTGAATGAAACATTTCAGGCACTGACTACTATACAATTCTATCAATGACTGCAACATTTCAGGTACTAACTACTATACAATTCAATCCTTGAATGCAACATTTCAGGTACTAACTACTGTACAATTCAATCCTTGAATGCAACATTTCAGTTACAAACTACACTACAATTCAATACTTGAATGCAACATTTCAGGTACTAACTACTATACAATTCAATCCTTGAATGCAACATTTCAGGTACTAACTACTGTACAATTCAATCCTTGAATGCATTATTTCAGGTACTAACTACTCTACAATTCAATCCTTGAATGCAACATTTCAGGTACTAACCACTATACAATTCAATCCTTAAATATTACATTTAGGTACTAACTACTATACAATTCTATCCTTGAATGCAACATTTCATGTACTAACTACTGTACAATTCAATCCTTGAATGCAACATTTCAGTTACAAACTACACTACAATTCAATACTTGAATGCAACATTTCAGGTACTAACTACTATACAATTTAATCCTTGAATGCAACATTTCAGGTACTAACTACTATACAATTCAATCCTTGAATGCAACATCTCAGGCACTGCCTACTATACAATTCAATTCTTGAATGCAACATTTCAGGTACTAACTACTATACAATTAAATCCTTGAATGCAAAATCTCAGGCACTGACTACTATACAATTCAATTCTTGAATGCAACATTTCAGGTACTAACTACTATACAATTCAATCCTTGAATGCACAATTTCAGGTACTAACTACTTTACAATTCAATCCTTGAATGCACAATTTCAGGAACTGACTACTATACAATTCTATCCTTGAATGCAACATCTCATGCACTAATTACTATTCAATTCTATCCTTGAATGCAACATTTCAGGTACTAACTACTATACAATTCTTTCCTTGAATGCAATATTTCAGGTACTGACTTCTATACAATTCAATCCTTGAATGCAACATTTCAGGCACTGACTACTATGCAATTCTTTCCTTGAATGCAATATTTCAGGTACTGACTTCTATACAATTCAATCCTTGAATGCAACATTTCAGGTACTAACTACTATACAATTCTATCCTTGAATGCAGCATTTCAGGTACTGACTACTATACAATTCAATCCTTGAATGCAATATTTCAGGTACTAACTACTATACAATTCTATCCTTGAATGCAGCATTTCAGGTACTGACTACTATACAATTCTATCCTTGAATACAACATTTCAGGTACTGATTACTATACAATTCTATCCTTGAATGCAACTTTTCAGGTACTGTCTACTATACAATTCTATCCTTGAATGCAACATTTCAGGTACTGACTACTATACAATTCTATCCTTGAATGCAACATTTCAGGTACTGACTACTATACAATTCTATCCTACACTTAGTACCTTACAATTTCATCCATGAATGCAACACTTAGTACCGTACAATTCCATCCTTGAATGCAACACTTAGTACCTTACAATTTCATCCTTGAATGCAACACTTAGTACCTTACAATTCCATCCCTGAATGCAAAACTAAGTACCTTACAATTTTATCCATGAATGCAACACTTAGTACCTTACAATTCCATCCTTGAATGCAACACTTAGTACCTTACAATTCCATCCTTGAATGCAACACTTAGAACCTTACGATTCCATTCTTTAATGCAACACTTAGAACCTTTCAATTGCATCCATGAATGCAACAATTTTATACATGTTTCTCAGGCCCTAACGCACTAATGTTTTTTTTGTTATGCATTAAAATATGAGTAACGGTTCTGTTGGTTTTATTTTTCAATTTCAACTTTAATTAAGGGAAATCGACATAGTGTTTACGTAGGAGATAAATTGTATATCTCTGAGTCTGTGTTAAGTATAGGGGTAAATTCAGTATAACTAGATGTGTCGGAACGACATGAATGGCCCCGTTTGCTTGAAGCCATTTTTAGGAGTGGAAATTTCAAAGTCCACAGTCTGTAATTTCGGCAAAAATCAGCGTAGCGGAACCAAACATAAAGTCGATCTGTAACTCATCATAGTAGACTCATATATTAAAAACCGGCTCAATATGTGAAGCGTTTATATAAAAAGTTCGTGTAAATGTTATTTTCATGAAAATTTCAATATCCAAAGCCCATAATTTCGGCAAAAATCAGTGAAGCGGAGCAGAACCAAACGTCAGTGGAGCACAGGACTTCAGTGTTATCCAGAAAGCTCTCCCGCAATTGGGCGGTCATTAATGACGTTTATCTATTTACTGAATTTACCCCTATAGATATATCGAAAATTTCATAACTCTGTTATTTGATGCAAAATAAACATATCATATAAGAATTAACAATATACTTTATAAAACCATATATTATACAAAACCATTTACTGTACAAAACCATATATTATACAAAACCATTTACTGTACAAAACCATATATTATACAAAACCATTTACTGTACAAAACAAAATATTATACATGTAAAAAACATATACTACAGAACCATATACTATACAAAACCATAAAATATATAAAACCATATACTACAAAAACCAGATACTATACAAAACTATATACTATACAAAACCATTTTCTATACAAATCCAATACCTATTCTTAACCATATACTATACAAAACATATATTATATATAACCATATACTTCACAAAATAATATACCATACAAACCACATAATACAAAACCATATACTATATAAACCATATAAAACAAAACCATATATTATACAAACAACATAATACAAAACTATATACTACACGAAACCATATACTATACAAAACCATATACTATACAAAACCATATATTACAAAACCATATATTATACAAACCACATAAAACAAAACCATATATTATACAAACCACATAATACAAAACCATATATTATACAAACCACATAATACAAAACCATATATTATACAAACCACATAAAACAAAACCATATATTATACAAACCATATAATACAAAACCATATATTATACAAACCACATAATACAAAACCATATATTATACAAACCACATAAAACAAAACCATATAATACAAAACCATATACTACACGAAACCATATACTATACAAACCATATAATACAAAACCATATATTATACAAACCACATAAAACAAAACCATATACTATACAAACCACATAAAACAAAAGCATATATTATACAAACCACATAATACAAAACCATATACTATACAAACCACATAATACAAAACCATATATTATACAAACCATAAAACAAAACCATATACTACACGAAACCATATACTACACGAAACCATATACTACACGAAATCATATACTACACGAAACCATATACTATACAAAACATATAATACAAAACCACATATTATACAAACCACATAATACAAAACCATATATTATACAAAACCAAATATTATACAAAACCATACTGTACAAAACCACATACTACACAAAACGACACACTATACACAACCACATTCTATACAAAACCATATACTACACAAAACCATATGCTATACAAAACCATATACCATACAAAATGACACTATGCAAAACCATATACTATACACAACCACACAATCAACAAAATCATATACTATATAATACCATATACCATAAAAATCATATACAATACTTAACCATATGATATACAAAACCATATGCTATACGAAACCATATACTACACGAAACCATATACTATACAAAACCATATAATACAAAACCATATACTGTACAAAACCACACAATACAATACCATAAGCTATACAAAACAATATACTATACAACACCATATACTATACAACACCTTATACTATACAACACCATATACTATACAACACTATATACTATACAACACCATATACTATACAACACCATATAACATACAAAACCACACTATGCTAAACCATATACTATACAACACCATATAACATACAAAACCACACTATGCTAAACCATATACTATACAAAACCATATAATATACAAAACCACACTATGCTCAACCATATACTATACAAAACCATATAACATACAAAACCACACTATGCTAAACCATATACTATACAAAACCATATAATATACAAAACCACACTATGCTCAACCATATACTATACAAAACCATATAACATACAAAACCACACTATGCTAAACCATATACTATATAAAACCATACAATATACAGAATCATATACTTGAAAAAAAACTTAATACTACACAAATTATAGCCTGTAGCCTGTAAAACAAAGTGCCAGCAGGTAATAAAAAAAGAAAAGAAACAGAAAACTATAAGACAACAGTTATAGTGTGTGACTGAAAAACGAAGGAATGAAAAGATATCAAGAAGGAATCAAAAACCAGAATGAATGATTATTAAAAAAAAAAAAGACAACGCCATGGCCAAAACAAAGTCAACGAAATAAGAATCAAAAGTCCTAAATCACTTAATCGTAAACTAAAGATTGTACAACAAGTTTTAACACAAAAATCTGGTACTTGCGATGAATTGTGTTTGATAGTGTAATTCCTGCATTTAAAAATTTTTAGGTGACGTCTGAGATTTTTCCAAAGGATTTTGCTGCGGAAACTGGCAGAATATCACTTTGGATAATTATTGGTGGATGTTTCGGAGGTTTGGCATTACTTGTAATACTTGGTGTAGTTTTATGGAAGGTATGAAAAATATACATGCACACGTACGTAGAATAACCAAAATCGAAGTTTCAAATCGGAATGATCTGTACATAAAATAGAAATATTAATGTACAAATAAAAAGATGTAGTATGATTGTCAATGAGACATATTTCCACCGGAGACCGAACGACTTAGAATTTAACTATGGGTCACCGTACGACCTTCAACAATGAGCAAAACCCGTACCATATGACAAGCTACCCTATAGGTTGACAAATGTAAACAATTCAAATGAGAAATCGAAAGGCCTGATCTATGTAAAAATAAAAATAAACGAAAAACAAACAAAAAAAGGAAAATATGATATATACAGCAACAAACAATAACCACTGAATTACAAGCTCCTGACTTGTGACAGTCACATACAGAATGTGGCGGGGTTAAACATGTCAACAGGGCACCGAACCCTCCCCTAACATTGGACAGTGGTGTAACAGCACACCATAAGAACAAGTTATAAGTATCAGTTGAAAAAGGCTTGGTTCAATAGATAGACACACAAAATAAAACTAATAAAAAGACTTATAACACTTAGCACCAACGTGAGAGTACTCGCAGTCAATCTAGTTGTCAAGTTGGATTTTTATGGGTTGGAGGGGTCGTGTTACTCAGTCATTAGTCTTTGTTTTGTATCAATCTGATGATTTAAGCCCTTTTTAACTGATTTTTATAGTTTGTTCATTTGTCGTACTGTTACACCACTGTCCCAGGCTAACATGTTTAACCCCACCACATTCTGGATGTGCCTGTCCCAAGTCAGGAACCTTCAATTTAGTGGTTGTCGTTCATTGCTGTATATCATATTTGTTTTTCGTTCATTATTTTGTACATAAATCAGGCCGTTAGTTTTCTCGTTTGAATGGTTTTACATTTGTCATTTCGGGGTCTTTTATAGCTGACTATGCGGTTTGGGCTCTGCTCATTGTTGAAGGCCGTACAGTGACCTATAGTTGTTAATTTCTGTGTCATTTGGTCCCTTGTGAAGAGTTGTCTCATTAGCAATCATACCACATCTTTTTAATTTTATAATTGTATGCAGTGTTTTGTGGACTGTTGTTTGTTTGTTTATCGCTTTTCGCTTTTTGCAATGATTGCATTGGTCTTTTGTTTGTACACTTCTACAAATGCACTACAAAGTATGTTATAGTTAGTTTAGTGTGGCGTCCATTTCGCTTAACTAATATACATTATTGTTTAGAGCCAGCTGAAGCCAGCCTCCGGATGACCTTGTGCTGTTTTCTACTCTTTGTTCGGACTATTGTCTATTTGACTCATTTCCCGTTTCCATTCTCTATTCTGTACAATATACTAGAATTGTATTCCAATAATGATAAATCTACGTGTGTTAAACAGACACAAACATTTAATTAAACTTGCATCCTACACATTATTTATACACTTAGAACAGATGTGCATAGTCATTAATAATAGTAGGAAATCGTAAAAAATAATAGAAATTCGTAAGACAGTCTTTAAAAGGGTATTTGTCAGCAAAACAACGAACATAAACCTGATCATAACAATACGGCAATATCACTGTATCCATGATATGATTAATCCTTGATATCCACAAAATCCGTGTCTACGAGTAAGCCGAGATTCTGATACGAGTTTGAGGAATGTAAGGAATGGTTAATGCCCTCTAAAAGCTGTGTCTACGGTTAGTTTCTTATTTTCATATCAATATTCAAAATGTCACAAGATAAAAGAAAAATGAAAATGACACTGTATAAATTGTATGCGTCCGAAGCACTTTATGAATTTACCTTCATCAAGAACGTTCAAAACAAACATTTGAAAGCAAGGCAGTATAAGTACCGAAAAATGCGAAGAGCTAAACGACCAAAATTTGACCTAAAAATTGTAGCCAAATCCATCAAAAGTCCATTTTTTAATGCGAATGAAGAAAAAAAATGCCGACTTTTATTATTTGTTATTATGTTGTGCTGTTAAACCACTGTCCATGTGAGGGGGGTCGAGGATTGGGTCATCCGCAAACATGTTTAACCCCGCCACATTCTGTATGTGCCTGTCCTGCAATTTCTAGCATTAATGGCTACTTTGTCTTAAATTCAAATAAAATGGCAGTCATTTTATGTCAAAACTATACCTTATCCAGACGTGTGCTGAAAAAATTAATATACCTTTAATTGCATATTAGAGCGCGCTGGCTCCCGGAAGTTTGGTAGTACAAAACAGGTACTTCTGATCTGAACAACAGAGCAAAAGTGCCGTCCTATTATAATTTCATATATTTTTTAAACTATTCAAATAAACTTTCAACAATGGTTCTACAGTGATCCCAAGTCCTTAAGCTTTCATTGGATACCAAAAATTAACAAAATATTTTACTTATTGACAAAGTTACAGCTTTGCGTAGGAACTATATTGTTTAATTAATTTACTGACGGACTTTAAAAACGTAATACTAGATTATTGTTTTTCATTCTCATCTTTTAATATGCAATTTTTGTAAAACTAATGTATGAACATCAATTTCATTCATTACTTCATTGCCTAAAAAAAGTTTGCAGTTCGAAAGTTGAATTGATTACGTCATGGTTAATGCTCAAATCATGTGGTAAGCATTAAAACCCTGGTTTCCCCTTATTCATGGATGTGTCACCGTCGAAGGCAATGACTGCTTGTAACCAACGCCTGAATGCTTGACAGAAAGGTCAATAGTTCTATTGGGCATGTTTTGAGTTCTATTTTGAACCTTCTGATTTGTCCTCTGTCCCACCCATTACTGTGTGTTTTGGCAATTATGCGGTTTAAACTTTAGAGCTTTAAATCTTCTTCTGCAGTCGATATTTTGGCATTTCAGTATATGGGAACCATTTATTGCGTGAATCATTCAACGACTTGATTAGCAGTTGACGTTACGACCGTAAACATGCCTATCAAAGGACGCTGCGTAATCAAATCTTATTGACGTGGCGTTGTCACTACATATTGATCTGGTCATGGGTGGTCATCTGCCCGTACCATTGTTGTAAGGACAGTAAGAGGAGTTTCTGACGTGAAATTGTCTAGCAACAGCACGGTCGCGTATTCCTGCCTGCAATATATAGCTTAATTCAGATTTTTATTGCTCAGTCTCGACAATATTGAAATGCAAAATGTTTTTACTGATTCAAGTGTGGGTATGGATTGAAAAAAAATGTTTAAGGATGTACTTAAGTCAGGTTTAGGAATTTTTGTCAGATGTTCGGACTCCTTTTTTTTCTACGATACAGGGTAAAATATTTTGCCCCATAACACCCATTAAGCAGATTTTAGATTTCTTTCGATTTGAGACCCAAATAATACCAATGCAAATATAAGGTAAAAGTCCGAGTCAGCCTTTTCCCGCCATTTAAAAAAAATATATCTCGAAAAGGAGCTCCTTAACCTATCAATATTTTTAGCTTATTTTGTTCTTAAACTAATGCTCTTCTGATTTATAGTACAAATTTTAAATTCTAGATTTTTTTAATTTCACCTAAGTACATCCTTAACTAAGAAAAAAATCTCAAAAAAATCATTTATGGTTTTCAAATTTCGCCTTAAGAAATTCGTGCGACTTCAATAATCCGGTATGTTCAATAACCTCAGGTTATTCAGCTATTGATTTTTTTCTAAACAGAAAGAAGTAAGATAATCATGAATAGTAGTTATATGAGGATCAATCATGATTTGGTGGAAAAAATCACCAAAAGGTGTGTTGCGTTTTTAAAGTCCGTCAGTATATGTACTACTTTCATGTATGTTCTTTCCGCCCGAGCCCGAATTAGTGGTTCTATACCTTTAGGGGTCATTTAGTCTCTGGTGGAGAGTTGTCTCATTGGAAATCATACCACGCCTTCTTAATTTTTTGATGATTGTCTTCATTTATAACTGAAAACTATATTATCTCAAATATCAACATAAAAAAACGTTACAGGTTCAAGAACTATATTTTTCCTTGAGCCTATCGCAATTAAACTGCATTGAAAGTGCTATGCAAGGATCGTAGACACATTCAGTCATAGTATACTAAGCTAAACCTGCTATTGATATCAACCCTGATTTACTTATTGTTACGTATGTGACCGGATCAGTGGTGAAGTTTATTCCAGGAACATGTTTGTACGGAAATCCGTATCATACTTTTTGGTAAATAATATGACAGAAAAAAGCGGTGAATTGTGAGGCAGATAACCGAAAATAAGGTTTAATGTATTTGTTTTTACTAGGTTGGATTTTTCCAAAGGAAAAAGAAAGACGACATGAACAAATGGAAAAGACAGTCTGGGTATTATGCCTCCAGGAATAGTCAATATGTTGATCATGTTCCGAGACAATCAAACATGGTTAACTCTGTCCACTGGTAAAGTTGGGTCAATCAAACAATACATAACTGTGTCCACTCACTGGTCAAGCCATCTAAAAATTAGTATTCGTGATATTGCAAACTTAAGTAATTCAGTTCAGTTGTAATTTCTCAATGCTCTTATTATTTATAATTAAGCTTTTTTCTAAGAGGCGTACGTAAGTCTTGTTTCATTAATGTATTAAAACGTGGCATATTAACATGTGAAGACTCCGTTTATTATGTTGGTACATATTCAGTCTGGTTATTGTGTATCTAGAACATTAAAATAGTTCTACTGTTGTAAAGAATTGGTAAACATTGTAAATAATACTATATTGTAAAATTTGGGTAGACATATTATTTTTAACCGGTTGAGATATAAAAAAAAAGCCACAAAAACTTTTTAAAAAACGGGAATAGTTCTTCCTACGACAAGATATCAAAAGAAAAGTTAAGGTAGGCTATGTCCCAAATTCTCTCTCCAATAATAATTCAATTCAAACTATTCAATTGTATCCCTAAAGATGGCAAGTTCCAACAAACCCTAGAACGAACTTTTCCTCACATTGATGCATATAAAGGGTACAAAACAAGATCCAACTAATTTCAGATGCATTTCAGTTTTGTCAACACTCGGATATTTTTTTTACAGAGTAATTCATACTCGTCTTTTTAAATTCGTAAATGAAAAATGTCTCTTCCATGAAAATTAAATTGGTTTAACCCAAGGTTGACAATGTATGTTTACTTGTTTTTGTTTAAATGTCTTTTTGATCGAGTTAAGCCATTTCAATTGGTATTTTATAGTGTGTCTTTTTATGTTGTAATGTTACCCTACTAGCTCGGGTTAGGGTGAAGGTTGGCTCCTGTTAAAACGTTTAAACCCGCTGCATTTGTATGCACCTGTCCTAAGTCAGGAGCCTGTTGTTCAGTGGTTGTCGTTTGTTGGTGTGATTCATAGGTGTTTCTCGTTTCTCGTTTTTGTCGAGCTTGCGAAATTTATTGGACATCAATAACTTCAACATTTAAGTTCAGTCTGTGGTTAAAGTTTTTTTGGACATCAATAACTTTGTCAAACATGCATGGAATTTTATGAAATTTGGACAGAAGCTTGTTTATGAACAAACAACAGTATCCAGGGTAAAATTTTGAAAAAATTTCTTTCATTTTCCCGTATTTTACTAATAAATGGACTTAATTGTTTTACAGTTAACTTCAGATTTTGTCTGAGGTTAAAGTTTTTCAGTCATCAATCACTTTGTCAAACCTTCATGGAATTTTATAAAATTTGGACAGAAGCTTGTTTGTTACCAAATGACAATATCCAGAGCAAAATTTTGAAAATATTTATTTTCATTTTTCCGTATTTTACTGATAAATGGACTTAGTTTTTTTACAGTTAACAAATAGAGACAGTCTGGGGTTAATGTTTGTTATACATCAATTACTTTGTCAAACCTTCATAGAGTTTTATGAAACTTGGGCAGTAGCTTTTAAATGATTAAGAGATAATGTCTGAGGCAATTTTATAAATAATCGTGTCCATGAACCAATCTTAGCAAAACCTACTAATATTATTGCCTATAGAATATTTTGTTTCTTGTCCGTATCGAGTTTCTATAATGATTTTCTATGTATCGCTGTGTATACGTTATATGCAATTATGGCCTTCTTTTTTATTTTAGGGGTCCCGACATATTTGGATTTTACTTTAGGGGTCCAACTCCATAAATGTGTTTTTTTGTAATAATATTAAATATTTACTTCTTTACCTGTTGTAAGTGTATCAAATTTTACATCCTCACATCCTTTCATTTGGTTTCTGTTGTATAGATATTGAGATCGAGATTTTTTTTTGTGATAAAAAAAATTGGGACACCTAAAGTAAAAGAGAGCTATAATGCCTTCTTTTACTTTAGGGGTCCCACAACCTACGGTATATATAGGTAATTTTGATGGGACCCCTAAAGTAAAAGAGTGCAATAATGCCTTCTTTTACTTTAGGGGTCCCACAACCTACGGTATATATAGGTAATTTTGATGGGACCCCTAAAGTAAAAGAGTGCAATAATGCCTTCTTTTACTTTGGGGGTCCCACAACCTACGGTATATATAGGTAATTTTGATGGGACCCCTAAAGTAAAAGAGTGTAATAATGCCTTCTTTTATTTTTGGGGTTCCACAACCTATATATACAAGCCAATACTATATAAACAATCAATACACCAGTATATAATAAAACAACAGCACAATGCATTCTAAATACACTATATATTGTGGGACCCTCCATTTTTTAACAGTAATGTTGGGACCCCTAAAGTAAAAGAAGGCCGCAATTTTATATGCATTTAAATGTTTGTCTTAAGGTAAATTACAGGTTTATTCTGTTATTGTTCTGTTTATGCATGATTTGGTGATTCATATATATATATAGCATGTTTCGCTTATATATATTTACTTTAAATTATGTATATTATCTTTAACTGTTAAAACCTGATTTGACCTTTTCTCGGTAGATTGTTCTGTGGTTAATTATAAACTTTTACACATCTATTTATTTGAACGGATTTTCCTAATGTAAAATGTAAATGATCTGTGGTAATCAACTGGTCGTCTATGCTATATTTTGTATCAGAAAACTGTTATTTTCTGAAAATATTAATGTTTTACCTCACCTCAAGCTTTTTGATGCTTGTGTTAAACCTATACTTCTTTATTGTAGTGAAGTTTGGTCTCTATATATGATTAAAGATATTACAAATCTAGAGTCAAAATATTGGTCATTGGCTACCAATAAAATTCAGATTAAATTTGCAAAAACTTTAATTGGAGTAAATAAAACAGCTGTCAATTTAGCAGTACTAGCTGAACTTGGTATGTATCCAGTTTTTATAGAAGCATTAAAACTGTCAATTGGCTTCTGGTTGCATGTGATAAAATCTGGTAATGATTGTTTACTTAAAGATGTATATAGTTCAAACCTGCAATTAACCAATGGATTTGCGAGAAAGATTGAACAGCTACTTGCTACATTAAATTTTTCACATGTTTGGGAAAATCATGATACTATTTCAAAAAGGCTTTTATTATATGCACTTCATACCAAACTTAATGATAGATATCTGCATGAATTATTGGAAAGAAAATATTTTTTGTGATGATAAAGCATTGCACGGTAATAAGCTCAGAAAATATAGACAGCTTAAAGAAAATTACAAATTGGAAACCTATTTATTGTTAAATATTGACAGAAAAGTAATAGGACTTTTTGCCAAAATTCGCATAAGTAATAGTGTTCTTAAAATTGAACAAGGACGACACACTAAAACACCTATAGAAGAAAGAATTTGTCCCTTGTGTCTTTTAGAAGTAGAAGATGAATTTCATTTCACTATAATATGTACAAAACTAAATACAATTAGAGAACAATTATTTTCCAAAATTAGTGAAATAGTTCCCTCTTTTTTAAATATGACTAATGAAGCAAGATTTAAATTTTTGTATACCTGTGGTGAGACTGATACAATTAAAATTATTGTAAAATTCATAAGCACCATGTATAATTCTAGAAATGCTTTATTGAGTACTTAATAACTTTGTGGTACCACCTCCTCAGCAGAGATTATATACATTCATTTATTATTGTAACAATATTTTCTTTAAATAATGGAGGGGATATACAGTTATATATGTAGGACTCTAAAGTGCGATGGTACTCTAAAGTGCGATGGTCACGCTAAAGTGCGATGGTCTACGCTAAAGTACGATGGTGTCTCATGCTAAAGTGCGATGGTTGCTTGTTTGCTAAAGTGCGATGGTATAGCACGCTAAAGTGCGATGGAACAATAGGGTAAGATTCGAGGGCTTAAAACATTAAAGTGCATGGATGTTAAAAACAAGTCTTTTTGCAAAATCTAGTATGCTATGATATAACATATAATGTGATAGGCTTTATGATTTACCGGTAGTCTTATGTGATTGTTTCTAAATTTAGAAGACTGACCACGTAATAATTGCTAAAAAGGTAATTTAGGTGTCACAAAATACTATATTTCCTGTAAATAGATATAAGAAGATGTGGTATGAGTGCCAATGAGACAACTCTCCATCCAAGTCAAAATTTATAAAAGTAAACCATTATAGGTCAAAGTACCTATAAAGGGCCCCAAAAATTACTAGTGTAAAACCATTCAAACGGGAAAACCAACGGTCTAATCTATAAAAAAACGAGAAACGAGAAACACTGTAAATGAATTTTTAACAATTCGGGTGTATTGGATAATTGGTGTAGCTTGCCGTTCACAAAGTATATTAGTAATGTAAACTCCTCCCCTTACAGTTGTCAGTTGCAAATACAAAATTCGGTCATTGTCGGAATAAGTAAAATTTATTTGTACAAGCTTTAATTTAAATGCGAGAGAAAGGGAGTGTTCGTCGAGCTCTCCCCTTTTTCGTAGCTAGTACAAATACATGTTATATTTTCCTACAATGTACAAACTGATTTTTTAGTCGACAATTTATAATTTACGCTTGAAAACATGTATACCTTTATTTTACCGACGTTACTTTTCAATAAAATCGACAATATTTTAACGGGGACCGCAAAGTAAACTACAACGCAAACATTGATTTAAATGTATCCGTTCGCTTCCATTCTTAATTTTATCCTACGGCATGTTCATTTTTTGGTTTGTATAAACGACTGTTAACATCATAATCCAACTACGTTTCTTACGTCTATACTTTCGCGGATCATCGGACTTTAGCATATGGAGGCATCGCACTTTAGCGCAGACCATCGCACTTTAGCGTGACCATCGTATTTTAGCGTCCCCATCGCACTTTAGAGTCCTACATATATATGATGTTTATAAATGTGGTCAGATTATGTTTGTATGTTTATGTATAGTCAATGTTTATTGTCTTGGTAACAATCCTACAATTATGGATTTTGAACCAATAAAATTATCTTATCTTATCTTATCTTATCTTCTCTTATCTATGAATTTCTTTAATTAGATGATATTACACCTGCTGTTTCGGATATCATTATGGTCAAGTTCGACCAAGGCTGTTCATCCTCGTCAGGTGCCCTGGCCTAATTTATATTTATTTACTATAACATTTGATTATAATTACTTTTTAATTGTTATCAATATGTTTCTATCGTGTAACGTATCAAATGCAGTTACATTTTGAGGGCACGACACCTGGTGATTAAAACCTGATTATTTTTATGTCCTTTCTTATCTTTGATTGTTTACAGTGGTTATACTTTTGCTGTCGTTTTATAATTGTATGTTTTTCGTTTTTCTTTAATTTAGGCACTTTTGCGTTTCTTATCCCTATCTTTGAACGATAAATTCTTTCTATTAGACATACTTGAAGCTAGGTTAAATCTATCCTGTACAATTTATTTTATATGTGTAATGGCGTGCATTTGCTAACTCTGTTTGTGGTCATACGAATAAAAATTTCTCTATCGAGATTTTAGTAAAGACAGGTTTAAATTGATATGCTTGTGAAGATCAGATTCAGATTGATATTAAGTTGCTGATAATCTCTCATCTATAGTGAATTTCTTTAAAATACTAATCAGCCTCCTTTTTTAGAAGTTTTTTTTTTCAAATTGCGAAAAAGGCCTTCTCGGAGATGATATCTATCGGTATGTCTATTCGGTATATTATGATTGTGAATCAATCTCCTTTTTTAGAATTTTTTTTTTTCTAATTGCGAAAAAAGCCTTCTCAGAAATGATATCTTTAAGTATGTCTATTAGGTATATAAACTGATTGAAAATCAATCTCATTTTTTAGAAGTTTTTTTTCTATTTGCGAAAAAAATCCTCTCAGAGATTGTCTAAAACCAATAACCTTGTCTATCTGTAATCTGTTAGGCACTATTAACAAAAGAGAGGGGATAAGAAACATGCGGTAATGTGTTGTGTCGTGATTGGTTGAAAGAAAATAGGCGTCATTCGTAGAAAGACCAAAGCTGGGGTTTGATTGGCTTATGTGTTAGCATCATATGTTGAACCGATGTACGTCATCAAGTCTATGACTAGAGACTCCCATAATCAAATTATTTGTCGATTCATGTAATTAGAGAATATATTAATTAAAAACTTGCTGTGGTCCTTAACTTGCTTCTTATGGGTTAGTTTAGTTATGTCAATGTGGTATCAGCAAAGAAAGTGGTCAAGATGAGCGAATGTCTCAGCGTTGTCTTGGTAAATCAAAGGTTTCCGTTTCATTGTTTTAGAACAATGGACATTTCCTATAAGGTTTCACAGATTCCCATTAAGGTTGCACCCTTCAGTGAAATTACATTTGATACGTTTTATGATAGTTGTAAAGAACCGTGCACGTGTATTTTCTGACTCGTGTAATAAATCGGGCAGTTATTCTAGTGTGATTTGAAGTAAAATAATGTATTCTTTTCCAATCCAAATTCCTTGACTCTTTATTGGTTATCCAGTATATGATTTTCAAACAGTACTTTTCCATAATTCCTAATGTAGAATATTCTAGATCATTCATGTTCTATTAATGTAATTATTAAGCTGGCAGTTTCAGCATAAAAAGAAGTTGTAGTCTCTTAGTCTGGTATGACTTGAGCTAAAGAGTTCAATATCAATAAAAGGACAAAATGAAAATATATTTTTTCATTTTAGTATTTTTCTGATAGATGGACTTCATTATTTACAGTTAACATTTAAAAACAGTCTGGGATAAAAAAATGTTTTACATGATAAATTTGTGAACCTTCATGGATTGTTATGAAACTTGTACAGAAGCTCATCTTCAAGACCAAAAAATAGCATGTAAAGAAAAAGGTTTTGTTTTTTAAATTCTGTATTTTACTGATAAATGGACTCACTTTTTAAGTCAACAGAACACTTTAACACTGACAGCAGCAATCGCAAGCGAGACACAGTGTTCCGCGGAACCCTTATGAATTTATTATATAGATAAGACCGTTGGTTTTCCGGTTTGAATTGTTTTTCAATAGTCATTTTGGGGGATTTTATATCTTGCCGTTCGGTGTGAGCCAAGGCTCAGTGTCGAAGGCCGTACTTTGACCTATAGTTTTTATACATTGTGACTTGTATGGAGAGTTGTCTCATTGGCACTCATACAACATCTTCTTATTTGTATTAAAGAAAAAATCAAGAACTTCTGATAAATTGTTGACACTAAAAAACATTTATAGAACATAATAAATCAAGAACTTCTAATCAAGAAAAAAAAGATATTTGCAGCATATAGATCCTAGTATATGGAGAGAAGGACTCTTTTATATCTTATTTAAGGCAGAAATCCCCATTAACATCTTCTTAATCTCAAGTTCTATGTATAATGCTACTTTTAGTAGAATTCAATTTGCAGATGGACTATGTGAACCATTGCACGCACGGTACAGTGTGTTACACTGACTTATTCCGTAGAATACAAAACTTCCTCCAGGCGACCACTGTCAACCGCGTGTGGATATTGACACTTGTGCCCATTGTCAACCTTAGGTGGATATTGACACTTGTGCCCATTGTCAACCTTAGGTGGATATTGACACTTGTGCCCATTGTCAACCGCGTGTGGATATTGACACTTGTGCCCATTGTCAACCTTAGGTGGATATTGACACTTGTGCCCATTGTCAACCGCGGGTGGATATTGATACTTGTGCCCGTTGTCAACCTTGGATAGATATTGACACTTGTACCGTTTGTCAACCTTGGGTGGATATTGACACTTGTTCCCATTGTCAACCTTGGATGGATATTGACACTTGTGCCCATTGTCAACCTTGGGTGGATATTGACACTTGTGCCCATTGTCAACCTTGGGTGGATATTGACACTTGTGCCCATTATCAACCTTGGGTGGATATTGACACGTGTGCCCCATTGTCAAGCTTGGGTGGATATTGACACTTGTGCCCATTGTCAACCTTGGATGGATATTGACACGTGTGCCCCATTGTCAACCTTGGTTTGGAAATTGACACGTGTGCCCCATTGTCAACCTTGGGTGGATATTGACACTTGTGCCCATTGTCAACCTTGGGTGGATATTGACACGTGTGCCCATTGTCAACCTTGGGTGGATATTGACACTAGTGCCTATTGTCAACCTTGGATTGACATTGACACTTCTGCCCATTGTCAACCTTTGGTGGATATAGACACTTGTGCCCATTGTCAACCTTGGGTGGATATTGACACTAGTGCCCATATTCAACTTTGGGTGGATATTGACACTTGTGCCCATTGTCAACCGCGGGTGGATATTGACACTTGTGCCCATTGTCAACTTTGGGTGGATATTGACACTTGTGTCCCTTGCTCTCTATGCCCTCTTCTCTCTAAATTTTTCATTTACGGTGTCATTAAAGAATTTGATTTTAAAGAAAATAACCACATTACATTAAACATCCTACACCCAAAAACTGTTTATTCATCCTAAACACCAACATTGTTAAAACACTCTACACACCAAAACTGTTGTAACACCCTACACACAAAAACAGTTTAAACACCAAACACACCAAACTGTTAAAATGCCCTACACACCAAAACTGTTTTGATACCCCACACACCAAAACGATTCAAACACCCTACACACCAAAACTGTTTAAACACCATTAACACCAAAACTGTTTAAACACCATAAACACCAAAACTGTTTAAACAACATTAACACCATAACTATTTAAACACCATTAACACCGAAACTGTTTAAACATCATACACACCAAAACTCTTAAAACACCCTACACAAATTAATCAACTTATTTAAACTTTTTATAATATAAAAATAAGAAGATGTGGTATGATTGCCAATGAGACAACTCTCCACAAGAGACCAAATGACACAGAAATTAAAAACTGTAGGTCGCCGTACGGCCTTTAACAATGAGTAAAACCCATACCGCATAGTCAGCTATAAAAGGCTCCGAAATGACAAATGTAAACAAACGAAAAAACTAACGGCCTGATTTATGTACAAAATAATGAACGAAAAACAAATGTGATATACAGCAAAAAATGACAACCACTGAATTACAGGTACCTGACTTTGGACAGGCACATACAGAATGTGGCGGGGTTAAACTAGATTGAAGGCGCGCCAACCCTCTCCCTAACCTTGGTCAGTTGTGTAACAGTACAACATAAGAACAAACTATAAAAATCAGTTGAAAGGGTTTAACTCATCAGATCGGTACAAAGCAGAAATACATTTAACAAAAACACAGATATAGATATAAGAAGATGTGGTATGAGTGCCAATGAGACAACTCTCCATCCAAGTCAAAATTTAAACCATTATAGGTCTTCAACACGGAGCCTTGGCTCACACCGAGCAGTAAGCTATAAAGGGCACCAAAAATTACTAGTGTAAAACCATTCAAACGGGAAAACCAACGGTCTAATCTATATAAAAAACGAGAAACGAGAAACACTTATGAACCACATCAACAAACGACAACTACTGAACATCAGATTCCTGACCTACGACAGGTGCAAACAGATGCAGCGGGTTTAAACGTTTTAATGGTACCAAACCTTCACCCTTTTTCTGAAACAACAGTGTAACATCACAACATAGAAAGACACACTATAAAATATCAACTGAAATAGCTTAACTCAATCAAAAGACATATTAACACCAGTGAACATACACTGAACAAATAAATTTGACCTATGATACAATGCAAATACAAAATAAATAAACTAAGGGAAGAATAATAAAAGTAACATGTTATATCGGTATGAAATGTTAAACAATTTAAGAAAAACAATATGCTCGAACAAAAATATCAGCCATTTGAACACAGGTAAATGAAAATAATTTTGTTGTTAGGTATACGTGTACAGTTCCAATAGAGAAAGGAAATATTTTTACAAAATAAATAATTTTGATGTTCATAGTACGAAGTGAAAATTTATAGTAATACCAAACACTTATCAAAGCTGGTATAAAGACCAGATATAACCCTGAATAACATTAAATAACAAAAAAAGCATTACAATTAGTATCAACAGGTCAAATAAACAAGAAAGTACGATTTGAAAGTACGATTTGATATATATGGAAGTTTTTAACGACCTTGACTGGCTATACAGCCCTTGCACGGTCAGCCCTGGCTTGCGCCTTTTTGGGCTTTTAATAATTAAGTTTTTACCATATGGTAATTGATATATGATATATAAAACACAGAATGGACGTGGCAGGGTACTTATACATCCCCACAACAAAAAGACACTTAGTACAGATTTGAGAGTAATCGCAGTTACTGACAGCTAGTTCAAATCCAACAACAACTAATAAAAAAATCATGCATCTAAGACTAAAATATCAATCAGTACACATCCAACAACCAATGGATTTAGTGTAAAGACGTCATTAACAGTCGGAGAAAAACATGACCTTGTGCAATGCGAAGATACAGGTATCGACAGATTGTAGAGCCATGAATGTACATATGTATATACAAATAATATTTAGTTTATTTTATGATATTTTAGTGATTGCTGGTTCCCCATTCAATGCACATAGAGGTGTTTGCCGCATGAGCATTGACCCTGGAGGTTCAGAAATCAAAAATAATTTGCTTTCATTATATTCGCATGCATTTTTATTTTTATTTATTAGCATTAGCATGAAGCTGCATGATTTTTATAAGATAGTCGGTGAAAGAGCTAATCAGAGCTCATGCTTTCTCTGTTATTGTGTACATAAATGCCGACTCTAAATTGAATTTACTTACTTACTTACTTACCGAAACTGTTTACTGTTTAAACACCCTACACACCAAACAACAACAGTTAGACATACTTGTATGTAGAAATTACAGTAATACTATCAATATTTGAGAGCATTATTATTTTTACCAGAATAGCAAGTTTATTTTATTATGTAAATCATGTTCACTTCGCTTTCTTCATTTTTATAATTTTTTAAAATAAGTTCATTAAAAGTTTGCATTCTTTATAAATCTACCATTATTGTATCTTAAAAAGTTTCTTGTTTCAATATAATTTCTGATTTCGTGTCTAAATATTTTAAGTGATTGTATATTTTTTTTTCTGACATATAGTATACTTTATATATTGTGTAACTAATTACAGTTATTTATTTTGACACGTTAAAAACAAGTATCCACCAATTTATCTATATCGCCTCTTCGTTTAAAAATCACGTTATTCCTTTTTGTAGCTCTCCTCGGGCATTCATTTGTTTCAAGTATAGGTAACCATTTTTAATTTAGGGTCAGGTTTACAAGTTTGGCTAGCGTTAGCGTTAGAGTAAGTCCCCCCCCCCCTTTTTCCGAATTTTTTTTTATATATTGTTGTGTATGCATTTTTTTAAAAATTTTAGGACATTTTATGGTCATCGATTTCATTGTTTACTAGGTCAAGGAGGCGGAGCTAGACAGTGAAATAACAACTTATGAGATGGAAGTTAGAGCACTGGTCTAAGCTCCTCCCATTCAATGTTTTTCCTATGACGGGACTGGAGAGTGCAATAACTATAAAATCATTCAGTTAACGCACTCCTCTAAACATAACTTAAGTTAACTCACTCGAAGATCAAAGGAAAAATTACCATTCATGTTACAACATGCAATTGTGTCAGCTTATTACCGCGGAAAAGTAGTTATTGAACACGCAGTTATCCGATATGCTTCTCGTTTTACCTTTGGAGACCTGTTCTAGGATGCACAAATTTTAAATCCGAACAATCGTCATCCCCGATCCTTGTTTCAACAGGCATATACGTATATGTCTGCATCGGGTCCGTTCGTCCTAACTACATATTCGCTCTGGGTTCGTTCGTCCAAAGAGTCCGTTCGCCTTACTTTTATAAAAAACAAAAATATCAAAGTATTAATGGTAAACTTATTCCGATATTTATTTAGTAAATATCAAAGAAAATATATATTTCTCAAAACTCTTAAAACACATTTAGTTTTATTTAGAATTACTTTTAATGAATGTTTATGTTATTTAGAATGCTGATTAGGTATAATTATGATGTCTTTGATCTCACTGATTGTTGTATTAATTGTCTATGGTGGATTAATAATGAAAATAACATTTTTTATAAATAAAAAAGTTAGCTTTGGATGAGTTAAAACAATGAAAGGAAAACAATAAGTTCGAATTGTAAGATATGAAAGGGAAAACAATAATGTACGAATTGTAAGACATGAAAGGGAAAACAATGATGAACGAATTGTAAGACATGAAAGGGAAAACAATGAGGTACGAATTGTAAGACATGAAAGGGAAAACAATGATGTACGAATTGTAAGACATGAAAGGGAAAACAATGATGTACGAATTGTAAGACATGAAAGGGAAAACAATGATGTACGAATTGTAAGACACGAAAGGGAAAACAATGATGTACAAACTGTAAGACACGAAAGGAAAACAAGAATGTACGAATTGTAAGACATGAAAGGGAAAACAATGATGTACGAATTGTAAGACACGAAAGGGAAAACAATGAGGTACGAATTGTAAGACACGAAAGGAAAACAATGATGTACGAATTGTAAGACATGAAAGGGAAAACAATGATGTACAAACTGTAAGACACGAAAGGAAAACAATGAGGTACGAATTGTAAGACATGAAAGGGAAAACAATGATGTACAAATTGTAAGACACGAAAGGAAAACAATGATGTACGAATTGTAAGACACGAAAGGGAAAACAATGATGTACGAATTGTAAGACACGAAAGGAAAACAATGAGGTACGAATTGTAAGACACGAAAGGAAAACAATGAGGTACGAATTGTAAGACATGAAAGGAAAACAATGATTTACAAATTGTAAGACATGAAAGGGAAAACAAAGATGTACGAAATGTAAGACATGAAAGGAAAACAATGATGTACGAATTGTAAGACATGAAAGGAAAACAATGATGTACGAATTGTAAGACATGAAAGGAAAACAATGATGTACGAATTGTAAGACATGAAAGGACATTTTTTTTGCAGCTTGGCTTCTAAATATACTATGTCTCCGGTAAATCATAGTGTAGAAATGTAGAGAAAATTGCGGTGTGATTTTGTCTTTTTATTATTTTATTGTTATAGAATATGTCAATTCAGTGTTTTGTTTTTTTTTTAAATGATAGTGTTAGGACATATCTGGACTGTGTGAGTGATGCGAATGGCTAAGTTCGAGTTGATGAGAGACCAAGGTGATGGTATTGTGATTGATTGACATGCTCATCATAATTAGGGGGTGCAATTGGTGCAAAGGTAACAGTAAATTCAGTCCGGTAGTAAAATTTGTCCAACAGACTTTTTTCCTAGATAATCAAGTCCGTGACCATAGTATTACTAGGAATGTCAGTCCCTGGATAAATTTTCCTAGGAAAATAAGTACATAGCTAGTAAAATATGTCTAGCACTTATTTATCTAGGAAAATTTTTATATATCCGTATTCTCATTTGTTACTGGAGTATACGGACATATAAAGGTCGACACAGTTGACAAGTTGACACTAACAAAAATTGCCTACTTTTAAAGGTCGACAGAATGACAAGTTGACGTAAATAAAAAATGATCTACCTACAAAGGTCGAAAAGTCGACAAGTTGTCCAATAAACCCAACAGTTTGACATTATTGCATTTGTTTTAATCAATCGTCAACCTGTCGACCTGTCCACTTGTCAACTATAATGGAATTTTTATTTTAACCAAATTGTCAACCTGTCGACCTGTCAACTATTATAATTGTATCTTCATTTCTACTAAATTGTCAACCTGTCGACTTGTCAGCTTGTCAACGATAATTGTATTTTCATTTCTATTAAATTGTCAACCTGTCGACCTGTCAACTATAATTGTTTTTTCATTTCTTCTAAATTGTCAAACTGTCGACCTGTCAGCTTGTCAACGATAATTGTATTTTCATTTCTATTAAATTGTCAACCTGTCGACCTGTCAATTATAATTGTATTTTCATTTCTACTAAACTGTCAACCTGTCGACCTGTCAGCTTGTCAACGATAATTATATTTTCATTTCTATTAAACTGTCAACCTGTCGACCTGTCAACTATAAAAGAGGGACGAAAGATACCAGAGGGACAGTCAAACTAATAAATCGAAAACAAACTGACAACGCCATGGCCAAAAATAAAAAGAC
The DNA here is from genome assembly GCA_017311375.1 of Mytilus coruscus. Lineage (NCBI taxonomy): Eukaryota > Metazoa > Mollusca > Bivalvia > Mytilida > Mytilidae > Mytilus > Mytilus coruscus. Next base: position 363,482 of record CM029596.1, on the reverse strand, counting down.
AAACAGACAAATAATAGTACAGATGACACAACATAGAAAACTAAAGACTAAGCAACACGAACCCCACCAAAAACTGGGGGTGATCTCAGGTGCTCCGGAAGGGTAAGCAGATCCTGCTCCACATGTGGCACCCGTCGTGTTGCTTATGTTATTACAAATCCGGTAAATAGTCTAATTCGGTAAGTCACATTCGTGAAAAAGGAAGGCTATTGTAGTTACGACATAAGGAACATATCCGATATCATCTGTGAAACGGTTATTCCATAACGGTCAACCAACTCGTGATGGCGTCCGTAAAATTCATAATTGTGTTTTCATTGTGTTTTCATTTCTACTAAATTGTCAACCTGTCGACCTGTCAGCTTGTCAACGATAATTGTATTTTCATTTCTATTAAATTGTCAACCTGTCGACCTGTCAGCTTGTCAACGATAACTGTATTTTCATTTCTATTAAATTGTCAACCTGTCGACCTGTCGACCAGTCAACTGAAATTTGCAATTTTAAATAGTTGAAATGTCAATTTGTCGACCTGTCAACTTGTCGATCTGTCCACTTATTAAGATGTAACAAGTAATAAATATTCGAATTGTAATTTATATAAACATAAGAAAAAAATATGCGTATTATAATTTTATTAGCGTATGAATACATTTTAATAAACCGGAACTACATATCTGTATACTCCTGTTGAACCGGCATTTTAAGGGAACATTTTAATGGGATCTACATGTATAGCAATATAACTATCTTGCTCAGCATATTGTTTTAGTACAAAGCGAGAAATATTCACTTTGCTCATTATTTTGATCCTGAATATGGAAGAATAGTTCCAACTGGATGTCAAGCAGCCAATAAACAATCATTACTATATAATGAAAACAACTTCTATCAAATATCTTTCAGGGGCATTTGTTTGGATAAATACACATATTTTATTTTTGTTCAACATGTGTTATTTACCTAACTAACATAATTCCTCTTGTAAAATCCTTAAATCTCATTCATTAAAGTTTAACCTTCACCCAGAGAAATTTACCTTAAACTGATATGCATGACAAAAATGTTTTATTAGATAAAAAATGAAGATTCCAGTGGTTGCTATGCTTCCTATATATATATAAGTACGTCTGAGCCAGTGACAACTCTACAACAGATTGATCCATCGGATCACCAGCAGTGATGGTGATACATGGCTGTGTACATTATGTATATACAACTCGTTTAAACATCAACCCAACAATGTTAGATCTGTAAATTTGCTTTCGCCTTATATATCATGTACTGTAGTACGACGCTAGATTAAAACTGACGTGGAAAGGTAACACCCGGCCACCGAAAGCTTCATTTTGAAGCCCAGGTGGTCTTGTGGTCTAGTGGGACGGCTACAGTGCAGGCGATTTGGTGTCACGATATCTCAGTAGCATGGGTTCGAATCCCGGCGAGGGAAGAACAAAAAATTTGCGAAGGCAAATTTACAGATCTAACATTGTTGGGTTGATATTTAGACGAGTTGTATATACATAATGTACACAGCCATGTATCACCATCACTGCTGGTGATCCGATGGATCAATCTGTTGTAGAGTTGTCACTGGCTCAGACGTACTTATAAATATAATTATTTTCTGTGACTGTATCTTACATTAATTTGTAGGATCCTTTACTATAGATAATTTAGCTGATCTGTAAAAATAACATCTCCATGCCTTAAATATCATGTACTGTAGTACGACGCTAGATTAAAACTGACGTGGAAAGGTAACACCCGGCCACCGAAAGCTTCATTTTGAAGCCCAGGTGGTCGTGTGGTCTAGCGGGACGGCTACAGTGCAGGCGATTTGGTGTCACGATATCTCAGTAGCATGGGTTCGAATCCCAGCGAGGGAAGAACAAAAAATTTGCGAAAGCAAATTTACAGATCTAACATTGTTGGGTTGATGTTTAGACGAGTTGTATATATATATATATGGATTTAGATGAAAATTCACACTGACAAAGCCTACTTGAAGAAAATTACCAAAATTTACTTAACCACAGTGAGACAAGAAAGTCTGGTATGGTACAGGCACCAATAAATCAAACTATATGCATTAGAGCATCTGTTGTCCTCCTCGTTTTTCGATGAAGTAACCCAGTTATAAAAGAGGGACGAAAGATACCAGAGGGATAGTCAAACTCATAGATCGAAAACAAACCGACAACGCCATGGCCAAAAATAAAAAGACAAACAGACAAATAATAGTACAGATGACACAACATAGAAAACTAAAGACTAAGCAACACGAACCCCACCAAAAACTTGGGGTGATCTCAGGTGCTCCGGAAGGGTAAGCAGATCCTGCTCCACATGTGGCACCCGTCGTGTTGCTTATGTTATTACAAATCCGGTAAATAGTCTAATTCGGTAAGTCACATTCGTGAAAAGGGAATAGTGTTGTAGTTACGACATAAGGAACATATCCGATATCATCTGTGAAACGGTTATTCCATAACGGTCAACCAACTCGTGATGGCGTCCGTAAAATTTACGAAGGGATGATTTCAACTTCACCATTTGGAACTCTTGGTTTAATAGCTTCCTTGTGAGCAGCAATCCTCTATCAAGGAAATCATGATAGGAAACACAAGCCCGGGAATATCGTATCAATTGGGAGATATATACTCCGTATGCAGGCGCTGCTGGAATGTTGCTACATAGAAATGGAAAGTTCACAATTGGGAAGCTGAAATCATCTCTTTTGTCGTAAAGTTTTGTTTTCAACCGACCCTCATTGTCAATTTCTAGATGTAAGTCAAGATATGAGGCCGACTTAACTGTATCTGTAGTATCCTTTATCTTTAGTTCGATGGGATAGATTCGTTCAACATAGTCACCAAATTTTGTATTATTTAGTGAGAGAACATCATCTATATAGCGGAACGTAGAGTTAAAGGATATTGCTTACTTCTTATCTTTCTTCCTAAGAAGTTCCTGTATGAAGTCAGCCTCATAATAATAAAGAAACAAGTCGGCAAGAAGAGGGGCACAATTGGTTCCCATTGGAATTCCGACAATCTGTTGAAAAACACGTCCTCCAAACGTCACAAATATGTTGTCAATCAAGAAATCAAGCATCTTGATAATGTCAGTTTCAGAGAATTTTTTGTTTGAATCAGAGTGATTCTTTACAAAGTAGGATTTATCCCTCCCCAAGACAAGATACTTGTATCTACGTTCGCCATTCTTTTTAATGAAACAAAGTAATACCAACTCTTTCAATTTGTCTTTTAGTTTGGAATGGGGAATACTTGTGTAAAGTGTAGAAAAGTCAAATGTTTTAATATTATTGCAAGATGAGAGAGTCTTAGATTGTATGTACTCTAAAAGATCTTTGGAATTTTTTAGTATCCACATCTGATTCACGCCACCTCTAGAATAGGCAGTTTCACAATAACTTTGGAGCCCGGCTTTGATTGCTGATAAAATAGATGTTAATAATTTAGAAAGAGGTTTCGTGGAGCATTTGGAAGACCCAGCAATATACCGTTGTTTGTAAGGACACTTATGTAGTTTAGGTATCCAATACAGTGATGGAAGATCCAGTTCTTCATCTTTGGTTGAAATTCCAAAGGAACATAGAACAGACCTATGATTATCCAGGATTTCCTCTTTGGTAAGTGTCGTGAGGGTATATGTTGAGTTTCCAATTGTCAATACCTAATTCATTTATCAAGCAGTTTATGTAATGATATTTACACACAAAAACGATGTTGTTTGGGGCTTTATCTGCGGGGACATATGTAACATGTACATAAACTTCTAAGTCGCACATTTAAAAAAATATACCGCTCGTTACATTTGTAGAACTCTCGCCTAAGAAAAATCGTAAAAAAAAAAAAAAAAAAAAAAAATTTGCTCGCTCACCCCATATTTTTTGGAGCAGTTGTCCTTAACCCTAACCTTAACCCGTTTATGATTATAGGAAACTATAAGCATGATGTAACATATATTGCAATAAACTGTTTATAGGCAAAGGACGTGTTAAGTTTGATGAAATCGTGTCTTATTCCTTTAGCAGTGTTTTTGCAAATAAATTTCGTAATATGTTATTACTGATTTAGGTTCCCCCAAGAATTTTACGAACTCGTCTCAAAATCTATCATGCAGTGCAACATACAAAAAAGTCTATATCAAAAGCTGAAACTCTGTCATCTCAAAATCTATCATACAGTGTAACATACAAAAAAGACTATACCAAAAACTGAAACCCTTGCATCTCAAAATCTATCATGCAGTGTAACATACAAGAAAGTCTATACCAAAAACTGAAACTCTGGCATCTCAAAATCTATCATGCAGTGTAACATACAAGAAAGTCGATATCAAAACTTGAAACTCTGCATGGCGTCTCAAAATGTATTATGCAGTGTAACAGATAAGAAAGTCTATGTCAAAAACTGAAACTCTAGTGTCTCAAAATCTATCATGCAGTGAAACATACAAGAAAGTCGATATCAAAAACTGAAACTCTGATTTCTCAAAATCTATCATGCAGTGTAACATACAAGAAGTAAAATTGAGAATGGAATGGGGAATGTGTCAAAGAGACAACAACCCGACCAAAGAGCAGAAAACGGCCCAAGGCCACCAATGGGTCTTCAACACAGCGAAACCGCCTCGGTGGTCTCGTGGTAGCTTGTTCGCCTCGAGTGCGGGAGGTCGTCGGTTCGAACCCCGGCCGGGTCAAACCAAAGACTTTAAAATTGGTATTTGCTGCTTCTCCGCTAAGCACGCGGCATTAAGGAGTAAGAGCAAAGACTGGTCGGCTCGGATTCAGGATAATGTGTCCGGATAAGGTGACAAGTCTTCTTACGGACTGTTACCTTGTGAACTAGCACGTTAAAAATCCGACTCAGCGTGTCGGTCTAGTACAAAGCAGGGTTAATATTCATATTACATTAACATGTTCTCGTTCTGAATATGCATATTAATTTGCTGTTGGACGTTATCCATCATCATCATCATCATCATCATCATCATCATCATCATCATCATCATCATCAACACAGCGAGAAAATAAGGTCTATTTCAAAAACTAAAACTCTACATATTTAATGAAAATTGAATAATTCAATCAATATCAATTCTCAGAATAGTAGAATATGTAAACTAACACTTTACTTTGAAATGTTACAAGGAAATTAAAGCGTCTCAAAATCTATCATGCAGTGTAACATACAATAATGTCTATACTGTATATAGGAGTTTCAAAATCTATCATGCAGTGTAACATACAATAAAGTCTATATAAAGAACTGAAACTTTATATAGGAGTTTTAAAATCTATCATGCAGTGTTTATTAGTGCTAATTTATTAAAAATCATACTCCAGTAACAACGATCTGTAACTTAAACAAAAATCAATACAATTACATTCATATTTAATGAAAATTAAACAATCGATAGCGATTCTCAGAATAGTAGGATTTGTAAACTTTACGTTGAAATATTACAAGGAAATCAATTAATGTCAATGGATATAAGTATGAAAATGGACGTCGATATGTTAGGTAGCAATATACAGTTAACGTATCAGTACCCAAAATTCCACTGAGTACCCAATTTGCACCCATTTTCCCCAAAAGAAGCTGACATCTAACAGATTTTCCTAGAGACTAAACAATTTGGTTTTATAATTTGCCATCATGCATGTCTATCAACATAGGTGAATATGCTTAAATGTACACAAAACGGTCACAATATATATAATAACATATATGGAGAATCCAGAGAAAAAAGTAAAATCTACGGAAACGTTCGCAAAAAGTCGTATAAGAAAGTTTATCAAGAACTGAAACTCTGGCGTCTCAACATCTATCACACAGTGTAACATACAAACAGAGTTATGGAAGGGGTTTGAATTCGCTCCTGATCTTGTCTAGAATTATTGCATATTCACTGGACTATTCATTATGGAAATTTGTGTGTCTGGAATATAGTTCTTAACCATACTGTTATTGAATGTGTCATTTTATTATCTGCTTTAAAAGACAGGTTTTGTATCTTGTTTCATATTCACTTTACAAAATAATATAGCAACTCACAACATAAAATCTACTCATGCCACAATAGTATTGAGTACCGTTGTGTACACCTTCGATTGGACTTTGAACTCTACGCATTAAATTGTATTACCGTAGTATTGAAAATGAGCTTTAAGGATCAGATCGATCGCTTTGATCTACCGCCCGATCAAACTATATTCGAGGGCCAATCAAAACTTTTATCAGTCGAGAAAATTATGAGAGCTAGACACCTTAGTAAAATTCAATCGTTACTTACGACAGAGTTTAGTGCCCTCAATAAACATAACTATAAAACATTATGTGATAAAAGAAATGAAAGCGCTATTACCAAATTTTAGTGATATAATTGTATCAGAGGCTTGGCACTATATGTCGAACGCATTAAATAATAAGAGTCAGATGACCTAAGGTGTACCGAAACGTAGTTGAAAGCAAGCCTGGCCTCTTAGCCAGCAAAATTAATCACAGATGATGACAGTGCCGAATCAAAGCAAACGACAATAGCTGATAATGTCTTAGATAATCAAAGCAAACGACAATAGCTGATGATGTCTCAGATAATCAAAGCAAACGCCGATAGCTGATGAGGTCTTAGATAATCAAAACAAACGACAATAGCTGATGAGGTCTAAGATAATCAAAGCAAACGACAATAGCTGATGATGTCTTAGATAATCAAAGCAAACGACAATAGCTGATGAGGTCTTAGATAATCAAAGCAAACGACAATGGCTGATGATGTGTTAGATAATCAAAGCAAACGACAATGGCTGATGAGGTCTTAGATAATCAAAACAAACGACAATAGCTGATGAGGTCTTAGATATAGAAACAAACGACAATAGCTGATGAGGTCTAAGATAATCAAAACAAACGGCGATAGCTGATGAGGTCTTAGATAATCAAAACAAACGACAATAGCTGATGAGGTCTTAGATAATCAAAACAAACGACAATAGCTGATGAGGTCTTAGATAATCAAAACAAACGACAATAGCTGATGAGGTCTTAGATAATCAAAGCAAACGACAATGGCTGATGAGGTCTTAGATAATCAAAACAAACGACAATGGCTGATGATGTGTTAGATAATCAAAGCAAACGACAATGGCTGATGAGGTCTTAGATAATCAAAACAAACGACAATAGCTGATGAGGTCTTAGATAATCAAAACAAACGACAATAGCTGATGATGTGTTAGATAATCAAAGCAAACGACAATGGCTGATGAGGTCTTAGATAATCAAAACAAACGACAATAGCTGATGAGGTCTTAGATATAGAAACAAACGACAATAGCTGATGAGGTCTAAGATAATCAAAACAAACGGCGATAGCTGATGAGGTCTTAGATAATCAAAACAAACGACAATAGCTGATGAGGTCTTAGATAATCAAAACAAACGACAATAGCTGATGAGGTCTTAGATAATCAAAACAAACGACAATAGCTGATGAGGTCTTAGATAATCAAAGCAAACGACAATAGCTGATGAGGTCTTAGATAATCAAAACAAACGGCGATAGCTGATAAGGTCTTAGATAATCAAAGCAAACGACAATAGCTGATGAGGTCTAAGATAATCAAAGCAAACGACAAAAGCTGATGATGTCTTAGATAATCAAAGCAAACGACAATAGCTGATGAGGTCTTAGATAATCAAAACAAACGGCGATAGCTGATGAGGTCTTAGATAATCAAAGCAAACGACAATGGCTGATGAGGTCTTAGATAATCAAAACAAACGACAATAGCTGATGAGGTCTTAGATATAGAAACAAACGACAATAGCTGATGAGGTCTAAGATAATCAAAACAAACGGCGATAGCTGATGAGGTCTTAGATAATCAAAACAAACGACAATAGCTGATGAGGTCTTAGATAATCAAAACAAACGACAATAGCTGATGAGGTCTTAGATAATCAAAACAAACGACAATAGCTGATGAGGTCTTAGATAATCAAAGCAAACGACAATAGCTGATGAGGTCTTAGATAATCAAAACAAACGACAATGGCTGATGATGTGTTAGATAATCAAAGCAAACGACAATGGCTGATGAGGTCTTAGATAATCAAAGCAAACGACAATAGCTGATGAGGTCTTAGATAATCAAAACAAACGACAATAGCTGATGATGTCTTAGATAATCAAAGCAAACGACAATGGCTGATGAGGTCTTAGATAATCAAAACAAACGACAATAGCTGATGAGGTCTTAGATATAGAAACAAACGACAATAGCTGATGAGGTCTAAGATAATCAAAACAAACGGCGATAGCTGATGAGGTCTTAGATAATCAAAACAAACGACAATAGCTGATGAGGTCTTAGATAATCAAAACAAACGACAATAGCTGATGAGGTCTTAGATAATCAAAACAAACGACAATAGCTGATGAGGTCTTAGATAATCAAAGCAAACGACAATAGCTGATGAGGTCTTAGATAATCAAAACAAACGGCGATAGCTGATGAGGTCTTAGATAATCAAAGCAAACGACAATAGCTGATGAGGTCTTAGATAATCAAAGCAAACGACAAAAGCTGATGATGTCTTAGATAATCAAAGCAAACGACAATAGCTGATGAGGTCTTAGATAATCAAAACAAACGGCGATAGCTGATGAGGTCTTAGATAATCAAAGCAAACGACAATAGCTGATGAGGTCTTAGATAATCAAAGCAAACGACAAAAGCTGATGATGTCTTAGATAATCAAAGCAAACGACAAAAGCTGATGATGTCTTAGATAATCAAAACAAACGACAATAGCTGATGAGGTCTTAGATAATCAAAGCAAACGACAATAGCTGACGAGGTCTTAGATAATCAAATACAAAATGAATTATCTGAATCATCAGTTAACCTTTGTCTCCCACAAAACGAACCACAAGACATTTGTGATTCAAACATTGAAGTTCGATGGTTCTTAACGGGCACCCCGGTTCCTCATCCAATAAAAACTGACCGCCAAGAAATAGCCAATAAAGCTGAAAGTGGCGTTAAACACCAACCAATCAATTAATAAATCAATCAATAAATCAATCAAACATTTGAAGTAGAATGGTTGACTCGAATGACTAACGACAGCCTGACAGTTCTTGAAGAAGCCTCACAAATCTCACATAATATCGAAAATAGTCATTGCCTCGGTAAGTCAGATGATTGTGTCATAGACTCGTCAAGACAAAAAAAAAAAAAAAAAAAAGAGAAAAGCCTGTAAAGACAATAAAACGGTAAATTGCATATGTAACTCAATAGGAAAAGGCAACATGAAACGTTGCGACAGCTGGTCCAGTGACTGGTTCCATGAGAAATGCATAGGTATTAAAACGAATGATAAGATATGTTTCTGGGTTTGCTCAGTTTGTAGGGACATTCTGTTTGCAATAAGACCCATAAAATATTCGATCAGTTCTATTGTATACACTTGGTACATGATGTAGCGTGTAAACACATACATGAACTGCAATCCGAGATAAAAAGTCTTCATGTGATATTAAAAAAGTCAGTGGCTAGTGATACTGGTCCCGAAATAAGTCAGAGGCTAGTGTCACTAGTCCCGAAATAAGTTAGAGGCTAGTGTCACTGGTCCCGAAATAAGTCAGAGGCTAGTGATACTGGTCCCGAAATAAGTCAGAGGCTAGTGTCACTAGTCCCTAAATAAGTCAGAGGCTAGTGATACTGGTCCCGAAATAAGTCAGTGGCTAGTGTCACTAGTCCCGAAATAAATCAGAGGTTAGTGTCACTGGTCCCGAAATAAGTCAGAGGCTAGTGTCACTGGTCCCGAAATAAGTCAAAGGCTAATGTCACTGGTTCCGAAATAAGTCAGAGGCTAGTGTCACTGGTTCCGAAATAAGTCAGAGGCTAGTGTCACTGGTTCCGAAATAAGTCAGAGGCTAGTGTCACTGGTCCCGAAATAGCGAACACATCAAAGAACACTAAACAGCGTAAATAGAAAAGGAACGTCGCTATCTCAGCACAATATATTGGGATCGAATCACACCGTAATTCTGTCACAAAATATGTGAGTGATTCCGAAAATATTTCCCTAGTGGAGACAGCATACGAAGATTGGCAACTTCATGCTTAAAACCAAAACCTGTCCATGCAAGCTATATAGAGTAACAAACAAACCAGCTGGTACCTTGCTGATAGGTAGTTCCATTATAAGCAAAATAAACAGGATATAGAACTATATGTTGTAAAATCAAAGATATCACAGAACGCTAATTGACACTCCCACAAGATATCAAGCTTGAAAACATTGTCATTTAAGTTAGTAGTAATGTCTGCTGTATTTCAGATTTTGAAAGTAAAACCTTTAGGGAAAAATACAAAATACTTGTTCTCCACCGCAAAGTCTATCTGTTCAAAATGCAGTCATTTCCTGTATGCATCCACGCTTATATGATTACATGGGAAACATCGTGAAAGGCAACGAATGTGTAAAACAAATTGCTTATGACGAAAACTTTTTATTTCTATAACAGACAATGTTTTCAGTTTCAGATTACTTAGTGGTGCTATAGACATGTCTTTGAACAACAGATCTAGAGATGGGGTTCACTTGAACACGAAGGAAGTAGCCAAGCTTACCAAGAATTTGGACATAACTAGTAAGGAAAAACTTTAAAAAAAAAAAACAGGAGGCTATGGAGAGACACCTTGTGTATCAGAATTTTAGAAGACAAGGTCACCTATCAGGAATTCAGGATACGACAATTTCGCCTTTTCTAGAAAGCAAGCTGGCGAAACTCGTAGTCGGATGCATCCCCGTCTCAGTGACAGCAAACCATTTTAAATGTCTCAAAGAGTTGGAGACAATTTAAATATGCATTATGTAGGTATTGTGGTGAGCGGAATCATATTGCCGCTGTATGTCGTCGCGGAGCTCATGTCAATGTCAGGAGTCGGTTTCATCAAAAAAAAAAAAAAAAACAACTTACGACTAAGATTGATCGCAAGTCGTGAACAATTCAATATACTTACACCGTAAATGGCGATAGCTCTTATGACGCAAAGGTCTGTAAAAAAAGAAAGCGTAAACATAAACGTGGAAAAAATAATAAGTCCAAGGCAAAATCTATTTCTAAAATAGACTTTTTAAACATCCGCGGCCACCAGCAAAGTACACGAATTAAACAATCATCTCTTAATGTAAGTATATTTGGCGTGGTCGAAACTTTTTAAAAACAAATGATATTGACCCGCTAACCTTGATCATGCTTATACATGGATCGGAAAATGTAGGTTATCAGGTAAAAATCATGGGGGTAAAGGTCTTTGTTTAAAACCAGAACTTCCTGTTCATGATGATAACGTTTTAAAAAGCAAAAACGATAAACATGAACACTTATGGGTTCTATCTAGAATAGGCAATACCAAAACAGCTATTGGAATCGCATATTTTACAAATCGATCGGCAAACAACCGATATACTCATATATGAGTAACTTGAAACTGCTCAAAGCTAGTCCATTCTGGTTATGAAATTTTACTAATGGATGATTTTAACGGAAAATGTATTGAAAAGTGTCACGCTACAAACTATAATATCATGTGTGAATTAGCATCCTATAAAATACATCCATGTCCAGTGCACAATTTAAAAACAATATTGTCGACATCGCGATATTTACTATGTTAACACATATCATGTCAACATTGTTAACATTGTTAACATTGTAAAAACTCTTATATACTGTTTACACCCTTGACATTGTTAACATGGCGATGTATACAATGTAGTAACGATATCGTGTTTACATTGTTTACATCGCGATATTAACAATGCAAACACGATATCGTGCCAACATCGTTAACATTTTAAAAACTCTTATATACTGTTTACATCGTTGACATCGTTAACATTGCGATGTATACAATGTTTTATCAATATCGTGTTTACATCGTTTACATTGCAGTGTTCACGATATCGTGTCAACATTATTTATATTGTATGAACTCTTATATACTATTCACATCGTTTACATCGTTAACGTGATATTTACGATGTATCATCGATATCGTCTTTACATCGTTTACATTTATGACTAATTATAGGATTATTTCCAATTAAAGGCGACTTTCCTCTTGTTAATTTTTCAATTATTGCTTATCGAACAATTATATCAAATTTTAAAAGTATGAAAAAAAAAATCATTATTTTTGGCAGTAATATGGCGGTAAAATTGCCTAAAAATCATAACTATTTCATGAATATGAGTATTTAAGTAAAATGAATTTCTTTTTTCCAATTTCTTAGTTTCTTATGCACAAAACTTTAATAGATAAATAGCAAATGAACACAATCAAATTCATAAGTATAACATAATAAACGAAACTTTATTAATTTAAAACATTGAATTAATCATTATTGAAGGTATTGTCATTACAATAAGCTTAGCTAACGGACTAACGCTTCGATAGCTATTGTCAACATTGCGATATCTACGATGTAAACAATGTAAACACAAAGGTATAGACTTAGACTAAGCATTCAATATGAACACGGTGTTGACTAGCAATTGTCAACATTGCGCTGTCTTCGATGTGAACGATGTAAACACAAAGGTATAGACATGGTGTACAATATAAACACGAAGTTGACTCGCAATTGTCAACATCGCGATGTCTACGATGTTAACGATGTAAACACAAAGGTAAAGACTTGGTATACAATATGAACACGGTGTTGACTAGCAATTGTCAACATTGCGATGTCTACGATGTGAACGATGTAAACACAAAGGTATAGACTTGGTATACAATATAAACACGAAGTTGATTCGATATTGTCAACATCGCGATGTCTCCGATGTTAACGATGTAAACACAAAGGTATAGACTTGGTATACAATATGAACACGGTGTTGACTAGCAATTGTCAACATTGCGATGTCTACGATGTTAACGATATTGACACAAAGGTATAGACTTGGTATACAATATGAACACGGTGTTGACTAGCAATTGTCAACATTGCGATGTCTACGATGTGAACGATGTTAACACAAAGGTATAGACTTGGTATACATTATAAACCCGAAGTTGACTCGCTATTGTCAACATCGCGATGTCTACGATGTTAACGATGTAAACACAAAGGTATAGACTTGGTATACAATATGAACACGGTGTTGACTAGCAATTGTCAACATTGCGATGTCTACGATGTGAACGATGTAAACACAAAGGTATAGACTTGGTATACAATATAAACACGAAGTTGACTCGCTATTGTCAACATCGCGATGTCTACGATGTCTACGATGTTAACGATGTAAACACAAAGGTATAGACTTGCTATACATAAGGTATAGATACGATACAATGTAGACACGATAATGACACGGTACAGTAGACATCGCAATGTTGACAAATCGATAAAACATCGTGCATAAGACATACTTCATAAAAAAGGAATTATCATCCTATAATGGAAAAAGGCTTCGTCAGTTTATAGATGCGAGTGACTTACTTGCTGTACATTGCCTCCTCGTTTGTGAAGAACTTTATCCACGTATTTTAAATAATAACCCTAACCCAAAAGGTCCACAATCACTACGTTCTTCTTTTTAAACCCCTAAGCCGAAACGTAACACGTGTTATAATAGATGAAAATGGCTTTTTGATATACACAGTTATCTTATCATAAAACGAACCAAAATAAACACAAACACGCAAAAAAAAAAAAAAAAAAAAAAATCGGCTTTACTTAAATAAACGAAATGTTGATTGGAATATTTTTCAAACAACCTTTAAGGAAAAACGGGCATCTGAGCATACTATAAAAACGTCTTCGGAAAAAAATACAATTTAGGGTCAATGGAAAAGTCCGTCCTTGATGCTGTTAAATTTTATATCGGACAAGTTAACAAATCAAATCAGTATCGTAAGTTTTGGGACAACGGACTTTACGTTTAGATTAAAAGCAGAAGAGAAAGTAATCGCCTGAAAAGAATTCATGACATAACCCACGACTGTAATAGCGAGACTGGTACTGTAAGAATTTAACTTATACTTATCAGGTGCGAAAATCTAAGGTCCAGGAAGCTATCAAAAAAAAAAAAGACCCTCTGAAGTTTAAACAATTTCATGAGAAATGTGTTAACTCTTCCAATAAGGTTAAAAGATTCTGGAATTTTTTTAAAGGCAAACATAAAAGTATTGCTCCTCAACAGATTATGAACCCAAATAAGTCCGAACTCTTTACGGAAGAGAAAGACATTAGTGTTGTTTTAATTCTTTCGGTAGAGATTCCTCAATAAAATGTAATATACAAGATGAGGTTAAGAAATTTCTTTCGAGTATTGAAGATGACGAAGTTTCTCACGATTCGAATATTGCAGTAAATAAAGGTAGACATCATACACTACAAGGTATTTGTTAGACATCATACACTACAATGTATTTGTTAGACATCATACACTACAGGGTATTTGTTCTATTCGTAAAGCTAAAACACATTGAAGGTATCCGCTTTCCTAGACCTGTCCAAAGCTTTTGATAGAGTCTGGCGAGATGGTCTTTTCTATTGATTGTGGAAAAATGGCTTTGAAGGTAAGTGCTGGAAATTGCTAAAATCACTTTATAATAATGTATCAAATAAAGTATGGTTTGGTGCTAGTAAAAAATATTTCTTAGAATTTGGCCTGAAAAAAAGGCTGTGTTTTGTCTCAGACACTTTTCTCTATTCTAATGAATGACCTCGTAGGTATGCTTGACGCCAATAATTTAGGTGATGAGCTCTCCTCACAAATTTGGACCTGTTTAATATTTGCTGATGATGAGGTCCTTCTCAGGAAGTTTGAGGAGGAACTACAATATAAAAATAAGAAGTTATGGTATGATTGCCAATAAGACAACTCTCCACAAGAGACCAGATGACACAGAAATAAACAACTATAGGTCACCATACTGCCTTTAACAATGAACAAAACTCATACCGCGTATTCAGCTATAAAAGGACCCGAAATGACAAATGTAAAACAATTCAAACGAGAAAACTTACGGCCTGATTTATTTACAAAATAATGAACGAAAAACAAATACGATATAAAGCAACAAACGACAACCACTGAATTACAGGCTCCTGACTTGGGACAGGCACATATAGAATGTTTAACAAGTTTGAAGGCGCCAACCCTCCCCTAACCTGGGACAATGGTGTAACAGTACAACATAAGAACAAACTAAATAAATTAGTTGAAAAGGGCTTAACTCATCAGATCAATTCAAAGCAAAAATACATCTAACAGAAAAAAAAAGGAAAAATAAAACAAAAACAGACCGGTCATGGCAGGGTACTTGTACATCCCCACAACAAAAAATACACTAAATGCAGATCTGAGAGTACTCGCAGTTACTGACATCTAGATCAAAGCCAAAAACAACTGATAAAAAAAATCATGCATCTAAGACTAAATTATCAATCAGTACACATCCAACATCCAATGGATTTAGTGTAAAGACGTCATTTACAGTCAGAGAAAAACATGACCCTCAAAGTCTTAGATGCATGATTTTTTTAGCAATGCCAAGATACAGGTACCGACAGATTGTAGAGCCATGAATGTGCATATGTATATATAAATGATTTTTAGTTTGATTTTAATTTACTGATAACGAAATCAATATTAATAGCAATAAAAAACAATATTCAATGATATAATTACAGTGTTGAATTGGTAACCTTTTAGGATAAGTTTATTTAAAGGATCGATATGATGTTTATCCGGATCGTATCTAAATTTCCGGGCTCGGTAAACAACATATCTGTAAAAATTAGGATGTGCTGTCCGTTTGAAATAAGTTTTCTACAGGCACAACCAAATTTCCAAACCAAATATTTGTATCTATGGAAGAATTTAGCAAAGGTTTTAAGTAATTTGTGGTAACTAAATCCCTGACTTAATAATTTACAAGTAATACATAGATTACATTCATCGAAATCCCAAACGTCACAACAGACACGGGCATAGCGAACGAGTTGTGATGTATAAACACCGTGAGATGGTGCCAAAGAAACATCGCCGTCTAAAAAAGGCGAAAAATCGTCCCTTTTGTTGTAAATTTTCCCGTGTTAAACTGAAATATCTAAATCTAGGAAAGGACAGTTATTACAGTTTATATTTCATTTATTTAAAGTAAGTTCCTCTTGGTAAATTTCGGCAGTATATTTAGAAAATTCATTCTTGATTATTTAAAGAAAAAATATCATCAAGATAACGGTAAGTGTTGTTGAATTTATCAATTAAATGCAATTTAGACGGTCTTTACTGAGTTTGGTCATAAACTGTGATTCCTAACAGTACAAGAACAAGTCTGCTATTAAAGGGCAATTGGTGCCCATAGGAATACCTACAACCTGTCGATAAACTTTTACACCTCCAGTAAATTTTTCTAGCATATTAACCTTTCCCATTAGAGAAGAAGGCTTTAAATGAGTTTGATGTGTTTGCGCTTTTGATTTTGCCATTTGAAAAGGGACTGTCCGTTTTGAATTTTCCTTAGAGTTTGTTATTTTTGTTATTTTACTTTTGACTATAGGGTAAGGTAGATGATGGTGATTTTATTTTTATACAGCTCGGTTTTTATTTCAATTATATTTTGTCTGATAATATTATTATTATCTTCTGCTTTTGTATGCTTGAGCATTGATCGCAGGTTTCGTAGGTTTTTTTCAAAATAATCTACCCAGTAAAATCTCACAGGTTTGGTTTGAAAATTAACTGTTTAAAAAGTAAAGTAAAGGCATTTATAAACATTATCAACATTGCATATTTTTCTTATTCGGTCAATCAAAAGGACTTTAAATGAGTTGCAGCAAATACATTTGCATTCAGATTTACCAAACGACCATTTAATTAAATAGGAAAACTTTAGTTTGATACGATTGTGTGGAAGTGTAGTGTAAAGATTTGAAAAGTCAAAACTGTCAATAGAATCAAAAGAACCATCAAAAGCACGAAATTTATCTAAAACATCCAAAGAATTTTTTACACTCCAAAATCCAAAAATAGTTAATTCCACCATTTTCATATGTTTTATTACGAAGGTTAATGATAACTTCTTTGATGGTTATTAAGGAACTAGTTAAAATAACTGAAAGATTGGTTGTAGAACACTTAATAGAGGCCGAGATGAAACGATAGTCTACTGGTTTTTTGTGTAGTAGGAACCAATACATAATAGGGAACTTCAAATGTTCAGAAGAGGCCTTAAGCTGTGATGTGCTTATGATATGATTGTTTACTATATGACTCTCTGTGGAGCGCACGGACTTGAATGTAGAAGAATTTAAAATTCCATTCTTAAGAACTTCTGTGTAGTATAGACGGCATACCACCACCACTTTGTTGGCTGCTTTGTCGGCCGGTACAAACACAAACCGCTTTGCGAGTACTTGAAGTTTGTTATTCATTATATAAATAGGCGTATTATGTACTCTTTTATTTATTTCTAAATTATTTTCAAAAATATGATATTCGAATATCCACAACATTCATACATTTTTAAAAATTAGAATCGAGAGATTTTTATCAGAGTTTTCCCGTTAACACCAATTTTTACAATACGATGAAAAAGCGTCTTTTATGAAAACGACACTGTTTCCAATCTATCTAGATGGAGGACGATATTTTGGTCCTTTTTTCAAAAAGGTTTTAACCTCTCGGTCTCGAACGATATTGAGGTCCCCGTAATAACAGCCGTGGGATCATATCTAAAATTCGACGATTCACAATCTCAAGTTAGAGGAGTATTATTTTCTACACTGACGTCTGATTCTACCGACGTATAATTAAAAATTGAACTTCTGCTGTTTTTTTGTATGTATAGGAAATAATAGGTGGTTCTGTGTTATCAAAATCAGGAGGTATACAGTTTTGAATGGTAGAGTCATTAAATATACTCGATAAGTTGATGAAATCAATACCTCGGTTAATATACTTTTTAGTATTTAATTTTCAGAAAATGCCGCTTATGATCTTCAGGTTTATCGATACGCGGGAACAGCCTATGGTGGCAAAAAGCTGTAATTATACGCGAATATTCATACAATGTCTGTTACATACAACAGCCAAATTTACATCAAAGTGGAATTTAAAATTTAACCCAAAGAAATCCAAGATTTCGATAATAGGTAAGCGCTATGATAAAAATTAGAAATGGCACCTAGGAAATGAGCATTTGGACGAGACTAATGGATACAAATATCTCGGATTTTATTTTACCCGCTCTTTGACTTTTACTTACAATATCAATCCTTACTTACAAGATAATTGAGAGCGCATACGGAATTATATTACTAAACTGCTAAATGAGCACGGATCTTTTAATCGCATATCTTTAGGGGATGCTCTCTGGAATTCGGTTATCTGACAATCTCTAGCACTTGGACGTGCCGTACGGACACCAAATACTTGAAACATGGCTATGTTAAACGGCAAAATTGTTTTTTTTCTATACTAAGACGAATATCCCAAAATCTGCTCTTTTCCTAGGCTTGGGATGGGAGCCAATAAACGATTTTTTTTATATACAAATGGTGTCTTAGTCAGGAATCTGATGTACAATAGTTGTCGTTTGTTTATGTAATTTATACGTGTTTCTCGTTTCTCGTTTTTATATATACTAGACCGTTGGTTTTACCGTTTGAATGGTTTGACACTAGTACTTTGGGGCCCTTTATAGCTTGTTGTTCGGTGTGAGCCAAGGCTCCGTGTTGAAGGCCGTACATTGACCTATAATGGTTTACTTTTATAAATTGTTATTTGGATGGAGAGTTGTCTCATTGGCACTCACACCACATCTTCCTATATCTTCTTACTATGCTAGGATTTATGGCCTAAATATAAGTAGATTATGTAGAATTGTGTTTGAAGATCTTAAGTCCTTTCGCGCTTTAAAAGGGATGGATATGATTATCAACAGTATATGATAAATGTGTTTAATATTGTTGGTCTGTATCACTTTTACAACTCGAATTTTAACTTGAATATATTCAAACAGTTCTTGGAAGGGTTGTTCGTAGTTTCAAGTAATTGCAAGTAATACATAATAAAAGCAGTCTAGATGTTTTCTCTAAATTTAATTTTGGACCCGGAAGGTAGTCGTATCTTTCGAACTTACTGGACTTTAAGTCTGCAAGACTAAAATTGATAACACGAACAAACTGTTTACCTGTAAACCACGTCTTATATAGGATGAATCTAAGCAAGAGTCCCACTTGCTAGATGTGTTCATGTAGATTTGACGAGTCCGTTGAACACTTTCTAATTGAGTATTCTGAATATTTTTCAATACCAAATGAATATTTTACTGACATGAATACCTAATTTCTAGCTTTCCGGGCCTCTGCTTAAGAGTCCTACGATAAAAAACAAATACTGATAAGAAATTATTCTATCAGGTTGATACCTATATTAGTAAAAGCATGGACAGTTTAAGGAAAAAGATGTTAATCGAAATGAACTCTCACAGATCATTGGTTTTGGAACCTAAAGTTTAAATGTGATTTGTTTGTGCAATATAATTTATGTAACTTTTAGTTTAATTTCTATTTTTGTTGTTGTACATAATGTTGTTATTACTTTCATATTTCCCAAATATTTTTGCCAAAACGAGAATTTCAATCCATTAGAGTGATACCTTTTCTCAAACTATTTACATGTATCTCTCAAAAGGACAAATAACTTATGTCTTTCCTCTAATTTTTTTGTAAAATTGCATAAAAAAATTCGTGTGAAAAAAATGTTTGTAAACATAACAATAATTTCTGGACCAATATCAAATCTTATTTGATCTATGTTGGTGCATGGCTCAGAGTAAGACCATTGGCTACAGAACTGAAGGTCCCGGGATAAATACTGACTCGGGGTAGTGGAAATTGCAGTACATGAGTAGGGTGATTTTCATCCTCCATGAATTTCACGTGAAAAACAGTCATGTGATTTCACCTCAAATTCACGTGAGTTTCGCATGAGATTCGCGTCAAACTCACTAACCCTTACCCTCAATATATATATAGGCAGTGGGGGTATTTTGGCTCTATTCCAGTGGTGAATTCTCTATGGCAAGTTATAAATATCAAGAAATACGATTAACAAGCACCGTTAAGGTAAATTGGTTTATACAAACATAGACAATATTGTAATTCATTACTTTTAACTTTTCTTTGTAAATGTTCAACAATCAAAGAAATCAATAAATCATTTTAATGGAGATATAAAATATCTGTCTTGAAAAAGAAATTCAATCGTTATTTAAAAAAGCAATAGATATTGCACCAATGAATTATTTATGGGATCATAGTATTTACTTAGTGCACATTATTTTCTTTAGTATTCACCAGTTAAAATTTTCTAACACACTGTTAATAACCGAGATCTACATATTCCAATTTGTTTATTCACAATAAATGTTTTTTCTTCAAATGAAGAATTTAGTCTCCGCAATGGTATTAGATAGAACAAAATCAATTATAGTTCTTATTACAAAAGACAACACAATGTTCCAGGTTAGGGGAGGGTTGAGCGCTCTCAAACATTTTTAACTCCGCCACATCCTTTATGTGCCTTTCCAAAGTCAGGAGCCTGTAGTTCAGTGGTTTTCAATCGTTGGTTCATGTCTGTCATATTTGTTTTTCGTAATTTGTTTTGTTATAAATTAAGCTGTTGGTTTTCTCGTTTGAATTGTTTCAAATATGTATGTCGGAGCCTTTTATAGCCGACTATACAGTATGGGTTTTTCTCATTGTTGAAGGTCGTACGGTTGCCAAAATGCTTACATCCACTTTATTTGAACTCTGGTGAATGGTTGTCTTGGCAATCATACCACATCCTACTTTACAATGGCATCAAAGAGAAAAAAAAACGACGAAAAGATAACAATAGTCCACGAAACACTACACAGAAAACTATACACAAACTCCACTAGAAAAGGCGGTGAACTAAGGAGCTCTGGATGGCAAAGTAGTTCTGTTGTACTGGAGGAAAACGTCATATTACTTATTGCAAGTAAAACTTAGGTGATAAGTTGCGTTGGGCGATAACACAATTGCATTAATAGGGCAGAATTGTTGCTACGACAAGTGAAGCATATCCGTGGTCATCTTTTACACAAATATATCATAACTGACAACCAAATAATGATGGTGTCCGTAATACATTCGAACGAATGACTTTACAATTGTAAACCTTTGTTGAATAGCTTCCTTGTAAAAAACCACCTTCAACCAAGCATACCATGATAGGAAACGAACGCTTTGGACAATAGAACAACGTTTTCTTTCCTAGATATTACGTAGAGTAAACCCAAGAATAATACACAACCAGACCACAAATACAAACAAAAAATCAATTCAGTCAACTCACGATTAATACACAACATTCAAGACCACAAATACAAACAGAAGACCATTAGAGTTATCTCAAGACTAAGACAACATGCTTGACGACATATACAAACAGAAGACCATTAGAGTTATCTCAAGACTAAGACAACATGCTTGACGACATATACAAACAGATAGTTAGCACAGTCAACTAACGACTAAGACAACAACACGACACAAAAAAGCCGAAGATCTCTAAGAGTCATCTCAATACTAAACTAGAGAACAAATTCAAGTAGAAGATCAATTAAGAGTCAACTAAAGACGAAGACACACCTAGATTTCAAATGCAAGCAGAAGATCTTAGATGACCATCTCACAACTGAGACAACAAGACGATAAATAAAATCAGAAGATCAATAGAGTCAACTCAAGACTAAAATACACATAGACGACAAATAAAATCAGAAGATCCATAGAGTAAACTCAAGACTATGACACTCCTAGACGACAAATGAAATCAGAAGATCCATAGAGTCGACACATGACTAAGACACATCTAGACGACAAACACAAGCAGAAGATCCATAGAGTCAACTCAAGACTAAGACAACAAGATGACAAATACAATCAGAAGACCCATATAGTCACCTCAAAACTAAGACACACCTAGACGACAAATACAAGCAGTAGATCCATAGAGTCAACTCAAGACTTAGAAACACTTTGACGACAAATAAAATAAGACTATCCATAGAGTCAATTCAAGACTAAGACAACAAGATGACAAATACAAGCAGTAGATCCATAGAGTCAACTCAAGACTTAGAAACACTTAGACGACAAATAAAATCAGACGATCCATAGAGTCAATTCAAGACTAAGACACACCTAGAGGACAAATACAAGCGGTAGATCCATAGAGTCAACTCGCGACTAAGACAACAAGATGACAAATACAAGCAGAGGATCCATAAAGCCAACTCAAGACTAAGACACATCTAGACGACAAATCAAATCAGTAGATCCATAGATTGGACTCGAGACTAAGACAACAAGATTGCAAAAAAATCAGAAGATCCATAGAGTCAACTCAAGACTAAGACAACACGATGACAAAAGCAAGCAGTAGATCCATGGATTCAACTCAAGACTGAGACACACCTAGATAACAAATACCAGCAGTCGATATATAGATTAAACTCAAGACTGAGACACACCTAGATGACAAATAAAATCAGAAGATATATTAAGTCAACTCAAGACTAATACAAAACATGACAAATACAAGCAGAAGATCCATAGAGTCAACTCCAGACTAAGGCACACCTATATGACAAATAAAATCAGAAGATCCATAGAGTCAACTTAATACTAAGACACACTTAGACGACAAATACAAGAGGTAGATCTATAGATTCAACTCAAGCCTAAGACACACCTAGACGACAAATAAAATCAGTAGATCCATAAAGTCAACTCAAGACTAAGACACACCTAGACGACAAATACAAGCAGAAGATCCATAGAGTCAACTTAATACTAAGACACACTTAGACGACAAATACAAGAGGTAGATCTATAGAGTCAACTCAAGCCTAAGACACACCTAGACGACAAATAAAATCAGTAGATCCATAAAGTCAACTCAAGACAACAAGATGATAAATAAAATCAAAAGATCCATAAAGTCAACTAAAGGCTAAGACAACAAGACGATATATAAAATCAGAAGATCCATAGAGTAAACTCAAGACTATGACACTCCTAGACGACAAATGAAATCAGAAGATCCATAAAGTCGACACATGACTAAGACAACCTAGACGACAAACACAAGCAGAAGATTCATAGAGTCAACTCAAGACTAAGACAACAAGATGACAAATACAATCAGAAGATCCATAAAGTCACCTCAAAACTAAGACACACCTAGACGACAAATACAAGCAGTACATCCATAGAGTCAATTCAAGACTAAGACACACATAGACGACAAATACAAGCGGTAGATCCATAGAGTCAACTCAAGACTTAGAAACATCTAGACGACAAATAAAATCAGACGATCCATAGAGTCAATTCAAGACTAAGACACACCTAGACGACAAATACAAGCAGAAGATCCATAGAGTCAACTCAAGACTAAGACAACAAGATGACAAATACAAGCAGAAGATCCATAAAGCCAACTCCAGACTAAGTCACATCTAGACAACAAATCAAATCAATAGATCCATAGATTGAACTCGAGACTAAGACAACAAGATTACAAAAAAATCAAAAAATCAGAAGATCAATAGAGTCAACTCAAGACTAAGACAACAAGATAACAAATACAAGCAGTAGATCCATAGAGTCAACCCAAGACTGAGACACACCTAGATGACAAATAAAATCAGAAGATCCATTAATTCAACTCAAGACTAAGACAAAAAGAGAAGATCCATAGATTCAAATCAAGACTAAGACACATAGACGACAAATACAAGCAGTAGATCCATAGAGTCAACTCAAGACTAAGACACATCTAGACGACAAATACAAGCAGTATATCCATAGAGTCAACTCAAGCCTAAGACACACCTAGACGACAAATAAAATCAGTAGATCCATAAAGTCAACTCAAGACAACAAGATGATAAATAAAATCAAAAGATCCATAGAGTCAACTAAAGGCTAAGACAACAAGACGATATATAAAATCAGAAGATCCATAGAGTAAACTCAAGACTATGACACTCCTAGACGACAAATGAAATCAGAAGATCCATAAAGTCGACACATGACTAAGACAACCTAGACGACAAACACAAGCAGAAGATTCATAGAGTCAACTCAAGACTAAGACAACAAGATGACAAATACAATCAGAAGATCCATAAAGTCACCTCAAAACTAAGACACACCTAGACGACAAATACAAGCAGTACATCCATAGAGTCAATTCAAGACTAAGACACACATAGACGACAAATACAAGCGGTAGATCCATAGAGTCAACTCAAGACTAAGACAACAAGATGACAAATACAAGCAGAAGATCCATAAAGCCAACTCAAGACTAAGACACATCTAGACGACAAATCAAATCAGTAGATCCATAGATTGGACTCGAGACTAAGACAACAAGATGACAAATACAAGCAGTAGATCCATAGATTCAACTCAAGACTAAGACAACAAGATGACAAATACAAGCAGTAGATCCATAGAGTCAACTCAAGACTTAGAAACACTTTGACGACAAATAAAATCAGACGATCCATAGTCAATTCAAGACTAAGACACACCTAGACAACAAATACAAGCAGAAGCTCAAGACTAAGACAACAAGATGACAAATACAAGCAGAAGATTCATCAAGCAAACTCAATACTATAACACATCTAGACGACAAATCAAATCAGTAGATCCATAGATTGAACTCGAGACTAAGATAACAAGATTACAAAAAAAAGTCAGAAGATCCATAGAGTCAACTATAGACTTAGACAACTAGATGACAAATGCAAGCAGTAGATCCATGGATTCAACTCAAGACTGAGACACACCTAGATGACAAATACAAGCAGTAGATCCATAGATTCAACTCAAGACTGAGACACACCTAGATGACAAAAAAAAAATCAGAAGATCCATAAAGTCAACTCAAGACTAAGACAAAAAGATGACAAGTAAAATCAGAAGATCCATAGAGTCAACTCAAGACTAAGACACACCTAGATGACAAATAAAATCAGAAGATCCATAGAGTCACCTCAAAACTAAGACACACCTAGACGACAAATACAAGCAGTAGATCCATAGAGTCAACTCAAGACTTAGAAACATCTAGACGACAAATAAAATCAGACGATCCATAGAGTCAATTCAAGACTAAGACACACCTAGACGACAAATACAAGCAGAAGATCCATAGAGTCAACTCAAGACTAAGACAACAAGATGACAAATACAAGCAGAAGATCCATAAAGCCAACTCAAGACTAAGTCACATCTAGACAACAAATCAAATCAGTAGATCCATAGATTGAACTCGAGACTAAGACAACAAGATTACAAAAAAAAAAATCAAAAAAAATCAGAAGATCAATAGAGTCAACTCAAGACTAAGACAACAAGATAACAAATACAAGCAGTAGATCCATAGAGTCAACCCAAGACTGAGACACACCTAGATGACAAATAAAATCAGAAGATCCATTAATTCAACTCAAGACTAAGACAAAAAGAGAAGATCCATAGATTCAAATCAAGACTAAGACACACATAGACGACAAATACAAGCAGTAGATCCATAGAGTCAACTCAAGACTAAGACACATCTAGACGACAAATACAAGCAGTATATCCATAGAGTCAACTGAAGACTAAGACACACCTAGACTACAAATAAAATCAGAAGATCCATAGAATCAACTCAAGACTAAGACACACCTAGACGACAAAAAAAAAAAAAATCAGTAGATCCATAGAGTCAACTGAAGACTAAGACAACAAAATGACAAACAAAGTCAGAAGATCTATAAATTCAACTCAAGACTAATACACACCTAGACGACAAACACAAGCAGAAGATTATGATCCATGGGTGACCATCCTTCTATTTTGCTGTTTCATGTAGGATGTGATCTTTAAATAGTTTTAGTACTGCTGTTTTAAAACTGTTCTACATTTCATTTACACATAAATTATGCTGGTAATACATGCAAATGGATAAGGTGAGTCAAGACTATGTAGATGAAAAGTACCGTGCTGTAGTTTGGTTTGTCAGAAATAATGCAGTGCCAGCTTATCATGCTGTCATTTAGATCTTTGTAACTTTTGGAGTGAATACCTTGGCAGATTATATGATACCACTGATCACACTTCTCACATACAATACCTTTGAAGTCCCAGTTCACTGACTGATCGCATGTACCACATATCTGGTGCTGTCGTTACTAGGACCAGGATTTGTCTGGATATCATTAAACTTTATGATCATGAGTAAAAGAAAAAATAAGAGCATTGTAGATGGTTTTAATTTTATCCATCTAGGATCTTGCTTTGCCATCTTACACGTGATGTTTTGAATAGTTAGGTAAACATGCATGTTTTAAAAATGTTTGTTCTTTCAAACACAAATAATGAACTTCAACGAAACTGAATAGGTAGGTTCTCAATAACCACACAGGTGACTGGACTCGTTTGCGTCATAGCAGGGTTAATGCCGTTGGTCGGAAGTGAATACTCATGTCCATTAAGTATATTATTTTCTACTACGTTCGGATGTTTCTTTCCTATCAATATAGCAGCTATGATAACCAAGTAGTACATTGTCAACATGTTCATGGTGTAATACAAGGGACTTACCGGTATGTGATGGACCTGGACCGGTGCTCAGGATTCGGGCCAGAGACTGAGATATGGAATCAATGGTGAAAATACTTCTAAATGTTCTGTTTGGTGCACATTGTGAAAAAACTCAATTAAACAACGAAATTTTCGAAGTATTCCCTGAGCTCAGAACAGCTGATCTAGTCATGACGCATGCCCATTCTCCTTTTAAACCTATATACAGATATATGACATGAGGCCGCAGGTATTGACCCCAATACATGTATATCTATATACAGATATATGACAAGACCGAAGCCACAGGTGTTGACCCCAATACATTTAATAAAATTGAGAATGGAAATAGGGAATGTGTCAAAGAGACAATAACCCGACCAAAGAGCAGAAAACAGCCGAAGGCCACCAATGGGTCTTCAACACAGCGAGAAAATCCCGCACCCGGAGGCGGGCTTCAGCTGGCCCCTAAACAAAAAAAGTGTACTAGTTCAATGAAAATAGACGTCACACTAAACCCCAAAACATATAAATGAACTAGAATTAAAAAACATACAAGACTAACAAAGGCCAGAGGCTCCTGACTGGGGACAGGCGCAAAAACGCGGCGAGGTTAAACATATTTTGTGAGATCTGAACCCTCCCCCTATATCTCTAGCCAATGTAGAATAAACAAACACACAGCAATACGCACAGTAAAACTCAGTTTAAAAAAAGTCCGAGTCCGATGTCAGAATAGGTAACAAAAAAACTAAGCAAAATGACAATGATACATAAGTTAACAAAGGACTACTAGCAGTTACTGACATGCCAGCTCCAGACCTCAATTAAACTGATTGAAAGATTATGTCTTCATCATATGAAAATCAAGCACAATCCCTCCCGTTAGGGTTTTAGTATCATACCATCATAAAATATATGAGAAGAACATAACCAGTATCATGCCAACAACTGGTTTTAGAATAAATGTATTTATTTCCGATGCAAAGACCCTATGAGTGAATCAATATTAATACCAAAATATGCCATCTTTAATGACCTGACAACAGTTTCGTAACTATATCCCTTCTGAATAAGTCTGTTTAAAGGTTTGGTTAGCTTTTGAGGTGAATGTCGACATTTTTGTGCTTTGTATAGGATATTATCATAAAAGATTGGATGTGAAATACCTGAACTTATAAGATGTCTGCATGTTGATTTATATTTACGAATGATGTCCTTGTACCGATGATAAAATTTAGTAAATGTTTTGACTAATTTGTGATATCGAAAACCCTGGTGTAATAATTTTTCAGTAATACAGAGACTTCTTTCGTTAAAATCAAATATGTTGTTACATACACGAGCGAATTGAACAAGTTGAGATATATAAACACCATAAGATGGTGACAAGGGAACGTCACCATCTAAAAATGGATAATTAACAATAGGAAATGAAAAAATCATATCTTTTATCATAAATTTTTGTATTAAGCTTCCCGTTAAAGATATATATATCAAGATCCAGGAAAGGGCAGTGTTCATTGTTAGTATAAGCTTTATTTAAAGTCAGTTCAGCAGGATAAATATCTTTAGTGTACATACTGAAGTCATTATTGAGAGCCAATATATCATCCGAATATCTAAAAGTGTTATTAAATGTATGTATCAGATGTTGTTTCGATGGGTCTTTGCTGATTTTAGTCATAAATTGTAACTCATAACAATACAGAAACAGGTCCGTAATAAGTGGGGCACAGCAGTCCCCATTGGAATTCCGATAACTTGACGATATACAGAATCTCCATAGCGAACAAAAATGTTATCTAGTAAAAATTCAAGGGCAGTTATTGTATCAAAGCAGTTCCAATTGACTTAGTTCTTTTGTTTGTTAGTACTAAAAATGACCTAAAAGAGTTTGAACATATATATTCGCATTCTGACTTTTTAAATGCCCATTTAATTTGAAAAGATTCGAAATCACCAATATAAGCATGCAATTTATCAAGTACTTCCAACGAATTTTTGACACTGCAAAAGTAATTAATTCCACTATTTTCAAAGGCCTTATTTGAACAATGTATTACCAGGTTTTTGATTGTACCAAGTGTACTAGTAAGTAGAATAGACAGTTAGTTTAGTAGTGGAACAATGGCTTGAAGACGAAATAAATCTATGTTTGTAAGGTGTTTTGTGCAGGCCGGAAGCCAGTACATAGTAGGAACTTTCATTGTATTTGGTTCTGCTTGTAAAGATGTAAATTTATATACAGGTATATGACATAACCAAGTCCACTAGTGCTAACTCATATACGTATTTACCTATATACAGTTATATAACAAGACCAAGTCTGATGGTGCTTACCTCTATACCTATGTAAATAGGTATAGATTATCGGGTTTTTCTACATATTGATATCGTAAAATATGCAATTTGAATCTTTGGCGAGATAGCGAAGCTTCACAATGTTTTTTTTTTTTGCAGAAAATCTCATAATATGTTTATTGTGCTACTTCTTGTATCTATTTTTCATTTCTTAGTTTACACTTAAAGTCATATGAAACTTCAAATTTAATAAAAAAGTTGAACATGTTTTACAACTTGAATGGCTAAGTTTTACTCTAAAAGAAGTGAACGTGAACTTTTTAAAAGAAAATCCTGTATATTATCAAAATCTTCATAAATGTACCGATATTGAATTATTGATTTCGCAGACACTAATTCGCCGATATTTTCCCGTATGCAGTGACCTCAACTACGAGACATCTCGTTATAAATTCAGCAACCGCACAGCGCAAGTGCGAGGGGATAACTGATGAAAGAATGTAAACACACGTGCTCTTGAAGGTAAATAGTAATTACAGATTCTTAAAGAACAAATTTAATACAACAAATCATTTAACAACTGTTAAGGAATAGTTTAATTAACAAATGGGAACACATGGAAAATATAATAACAAATAGCATGGCTCTTTCAATTTACTTATCTGTCACGCTTTCCATGTGCTCTGTTTTTATTGTTTATCAATGTCACAATCCGGTAAACTTCGGCAACAAACTCGAAAGTTAATTAGCTTGCGATCAACAACCACTGAATGAAATATTATTTGTCGATAATACATTATAGATGTGTAATAAATATAAAAAAATGTGTATGCAAGACTCAGTTTAGTATATATGCATGCATTGGTTCAATAATTTCGATAACATTAAAATTTCAAGAAACTCGTTTCATATGACTTTAACAAAAGTAAGCTTGATAACATATCCTCACACTTTGTGGCGTCTCTGATAAATGCTGCTCACATCTCAAAAGCCACGATACGAGAATTACTGAGCGACTGAGCAGGGTTATATAGACGAAGGGAAGGACGACGAATACAGATCTATGTCAAGACTAAGTCCAATGGTCTTGACGTCTATACTAAGATACCATGTAAATAAACTCATCATAGATACCTGGTTTACAATTATGCACGCCAGACGCGTTTTTCGTCAAGACCGAGTCGTCGGGTGATGTCCACTCTATTTATATACAGATATCAGTATGTAAATTAGTTTCGAGCTGTTCCCAAGTTGTCATATGAATTCAATCCAAACGTTTTCATTCTACTAAATATTACAAAAATGTTTATAATAGCTAACTCTCGTCCTGAATATGCATGAAATAATGTCGTCGTAAACAAACGAAAATCAATCAATTTAGAATATAGACATTACCTATTGTGTTTCAATAACAAAGGCGTTTGTATTATTTCAATTCAATGTGTCCATTGAAGTATTTCTGTACATTGGTAATTTAGATTTTTAAAGTAACGGACAATTTAAACACCAAACAATTCATCAATTTCAATATATTTACAGGATAATAAAATGACGACAGAAACCGGAAACAGTTAAAATCAGAGGCTATTACGAGCAATTTAATTGTTTGTAGGAATTATGAAACTTATTTACTTATCAGTTCATTATAGATAATTATAGATTGATTTAAATGTTTCGTATCTGATATTGTCATATGTTAATTTATTTTGCTTAAACTGTTTAATTTGATCGACAATACTAATAAACCTATGATTGAAAACCTAGGCAAAAACATCTATATATACTAATTTCCTCTGTACGCACAGGTTCTATGATGACTGGATTTGCAAACACTAAAATCTACATGTAAGAGGGAAGAAAGAAAAAAATAAAACTTGTTTACAATCAACTGTAACAGGAAATCTGGATATAAGTTCATGAGATAGCTATACAATAAAAATAGAAAGGAATTTAACTTGGAACAATCATACGAATAAAAGGGAATGTTGGTATAGGTTAATCTATCTATAAAGTCTTAGCTTGTAAAGTTCTAAATTTTCCCAAATAGTGTTTATAAAAATTTAATTTACTACAAATCGTCAAGATAAAGTTCTATACCAAAAATCGTCTATATATAGATCTAAATTACCACAAAACATATATTGAAGGTATATCATCCCGAAATATTTCCTTAGATAGAACTTTCTTATACTTTACTAAAATGTAGATTTTACCATAATTTTTTCTAAAATATAATCAAAAGTACGGGTCACCGCGCTATTTTTCAAGCTACAAATTGTGCAAATTTCCCACTTTTGCAAAGATTATTCATACAAACTAAAAGTCCCTTATTAAATGGCAAAATCAAAAACTTAAACACATCAAAAGAATGGAAAACAACTGTCATATTCCTGACTTGGTATAGGCATTTACTTATGTAGAAAATGGTGGATTTAAACATGGTTTTATAGATAGCGAAACATCTCACTTGTATGACAGTCCCATAAAATTCCATTATATTAACAACAATGTGTGAACAAAATAAACAGACATAATAGGTAAAAATGTCAAAAATTGTGGAACAGCAGTCAAAAGTAAAATAACAAAAATACCGAACTCCATGAAATATTCAAAAAGGAAAGTCCCTTATCAAATGGCAAAATCAAAAACTCAAACACATCAAACGAATGGAAAACAACTGTCATATTCCTGACTTGGTATAGGCATTTACTTATGTAGAAAATGGTGGATTAAACCTGGTGTTATAGTAAGCTAAACCTCTCACTTGTATGACAGTCGCATAATTCTTTATATTGACAACAATGTGTGAACAAAACAAACAGACAGTCGTTTGTTGATGTGGTTCATAAGTGTTTCTCGTTTCTCGTTTTTTATATAGATTAGACCGTTGGTTTTCCCGTTTGAATGGTTTTACACTAGTAATTTGTGGGGCCCTTTATAGCTTGCTGTTCGGTGTGAGCTAAGGCTCCGTGTTGAAGACCGTACTTTGACCTATAATGGTTTACTTTTATAAATTTTGACTTGGATGGAGAGTTGTCTCATTGGCACTCATACCACATCTTCTTATATCTATATAATAGGTTAAATTGTCAAAAATAGGGGTACAGCAGTCAACATTGTGGTATAATCGTATTCACTATAAAAACAACAAATATGTCAACGAAGAAAAACAAAATGGCATATAGACAAAGCACATAAGCAAAAATGAAAGACAAAAATACAAAGAATTACCATTGCACAATAACACAATGGCGGGATGCATAAGTAACGAGCCACGCCAAAAGGATATTTCCAAAAATAGACTAAACAGTAAAGGTTAATAATTTACAAAAAAACAAAAGAACACTATAACACGTAATTAAGATGATAAACAACGTCAGTACCTAGAATCTAGATCATCATGTATTGTGAAGTTGATACGGTATATTTATCAACAAGGTCTTGGTATCTTTCAATGAACTTTTTTTAAGAAAAAGGACGAGACTTCTTTGACATAACCCTGGTTCAGCAATTTTCTACTCAGACACTGGTGACGTTTTATGAAGTCTGAGTAGCAGCTGCAAGCTCTTGAATACCAAATGAGTTGAGAAATGTATATCACATATGCAGGTGAATTTGGTATATTGCTAGCAAGGTGGGGGAAATTAATAATTTCAAAATTAGAATCGTCTCGTTTGTCATTGATTCTGGTACTGAGATGAACGCTTATGCAAATTCGAGGTACAAGTCTTAAAATGAGGTGGAGAAAGCCGTGTATGTTGTTTCTTTAATTTCTAGTTCTGGAGGATATATCAACAGAACCCTTTCAGAAAAATTTAAAGACCTAAACTACCACAGAACATATATATTAAGCTGTAAATTACCACAAATCGTCAATATAAAGCTCTATACCACGACAAATCGTGTATATAAAATTCTAAATTTCAACAAAACATCTATGCATAGCTTTGAATTTCCACAAAACATCTATGCAAAGCTCTAAATTACCAAACATCGTAACTATTAAGCTCTATAGCACCCCAAATCGTCTATATAGAGATCTAGGTTGTTTTCACTTGTTACGTTGATTGATAGCGTTTGATTTTGTCAGTTTTATGGACTTTTTCTTTTTGAATTTGCTTTTGACTTTGGTATTTTCGTTATATCCTTTTTTTACCACAAAACATCTGTGTAAAGCTCTTAATTACCACAAATCGAGATATGATATCAGTGCATTCATTAGTCATATGCACCCAATACCAAATTCTTGAAAGCACAAAAAACATGGTTTAAATTATCAACACACACAACCCCTCTCCCGTTTCTCAAAAGTGACGTCAAAATGTAACGGCATTACGCTGACAGACGTGTTAAAATACAGCAGTATATAATGATAACCACTGGCCAGATTTCTGACAGGCATATTATACCTGATAATGAAATTTTTATGCCACAATTTTGTTCATTTGCTAAACTATACCATTAAATCCACAGTTGACATGTCGCTACCAATGAGTGACCAGTCATTTAAAATTCCTTTAACCAAAAAATGTTCGATCACATTAATATTATCAATAATACAACAATACCTACCTTAAAAACGCCAATTTGATGTGATTTTATCCCAATTTGATGTGATTTTATCCCAATTTAAATCGTACAAGTACTGTGGATTCATTGTTATTCGATGGATAACAATGTTAGTAGATTTCGTTTTATTCGATGGATAACAATGTTAGTAGATTTATTCGATGGATAACAATGTTAGTAGATTTTGTGGGTACATGGTGAACCACGATTTGAATGTTCAACTAAGTACACATTTTCTATAGGCTTGAATGCAGACTTTGGTAAAACCACGAAACCAAATATCCACGATTTCGAGCTTTCTTTAATCCACGAAATTGGTACCAATGAAAATAAATGAATCCACAGTAACGAAATTATCTGCGGTTTGTAAGTTCTCATTTGTATGACGTCACGTTTAGCTATAACATCTATGTGCCAAAATTATTCATTAATTTCAAATTTATACATATTTTCAAGCTCAAACGTATCATTTCTTTTGTAATGGGTTAGACTCGGAATAACAGTACTGTAGAGTTGCCGCCGTCAATTTTGAATTAACATCGGCAACTCTTCAACTACAGTACAGTTATTCCTTAAGTACCAGGCTATACTTATAACCATTGACCAGGTTCTTGACTGACATATTAAAATATAACGAAGTAAAGTTACTACCACTGGCCAGGTCCCTAACTGACATTAAAATGTAGGGATGTATTATAACAAAAATTGACAAGGTTGCTGACATTCAAATTGAAATGTAGTGTTTAGTGGGGTATAAGTTGAACCACTGATCAGGTTCCTGACTGACACATCAAAATTTGGCGGGATATAATAACAAGCATTTACCAAAATTCTGAAAGGCATATTGAAATGTAGAGATGCATAATTACAAGCAATGACCAAGTTCCTGACAGTTATATCAAAATATAGCGGGGTATAATTACTAACACTGGCGAGGTTCTTAACTGACATATCAAAATGAAGAGGGGTATAATTACAACCACTGGTCAGGTTCCTGACTGATATATTAAAATGCAGCTTGGTATATTTACAACCAATCTCCTGGTTCCTGCTTGACATATTAAAATGTGGCAGGCTATGGTTAAAACCACTGCCAGGTTCCTGATAGACATATCAAAATAGAGGGGTATTATTAAAACCATAGACCAGGTTCCTGACTGACATATTAAAATGTAGCGAGGTATAATTACAAGCACTGGACAGGGTCTTGACAGGCATATTAAAATGCAGCAGGGTATAATTACAAGCAGTGACACGGTTCCTGACTGACATATTAACATGTAGCGGAGTAAAATTTCGATTTTAATATGACGAACTATATATCTTCCACCAGTATAATCATAGTATATCTACTTTTAGCGCAAACACATTAATACACAAAATTGGCTGTTCTGCCTAATGCCTACATTATTCATACGACAAGGTAAACTCAATTTGCGCCATGCTACAAAACAATAATCTCTATTCTAATGCAAAATAAAAAATCAGTCCATTTCAGCTATTATTTCGTAGTAAAATTTCATTAAACAAAATTCTGCGAAACGATGTTATCGTCTATGGCAACTAAGGTGACGTCATATGTATGCATCCGGCGTCAAATGTAAACACATTTAGACTCGGAATAACAGTACTGTAGAGTTGCTGCCGTCAATTTTGAATTAACATCGGCAACTCTTCAACTACAGTACAGTTATTCCTTAAGTACCAGGCTATACTTATAACCATTGACCAGGTTCTTGACTGACATATTAAAATATAACGAAGTAAAGTTACTACCACTGGCCAGGTCCCTAACTGACATTAAAATGTAGGGATGTATTATAACAAAAATTGACAAGGTTGCTGACATTCAAATTGAAATGTAGTGTTTAGTGGGGTATAAGTTGAACCACTGATCAGGTTCCTGACTGACACATCAAAATTTGGCGGGATATAATAACAAGCATTTACCAAAATTCTGAAAGGCATATTGAAATGTAGAGATGCATAATTACAAGCAATGACCAAGTTCCTGACAGTTATATCAAAATATAGCGGGGTATAATTACTAACACTGGCGAGGTTCTTAACTGACATATCAAAATGAAGAGGGGTATAATTACAACCACTGGTCAGGTTCCTGACTGATATATTAAAATGCAGCTTGGTATATTTACAACCAATCTCCTGGTTCCTGCTTGACATATTAAAATGTGGCAGGCTATGGTTAAAACCACTGCCAGGTTCCTGATAGACATATCAAAATAGAGGGGTATTATTAAAACCATAGACCAGGTTCCTGACTGACATATTAAAATGTAGCGAGGTATAATTACAAGCACTGGACAGGGTCTTGACAGGCATATTAAAATGCAGCAGGGTATAATTACAAGCAGTGACACGGTTCCTGACTGACATATTAACATGTAGCGGAGTAAAATTTCGATTTTAATATGACGAACTATATATCTTCCACCAGTATAATCATAGTATATCTACTTTTAGCGCAAACACATTAATACACAAAATTGGCTGTTCTGCCTAATGCCTACATTATTCATACGACAAGGTAAACTCAATTTGCGCCATGCTACAAAACAATAATCTCTATTCTAATGCAAAATAAAAAAATCAGTCCATTTCAGCTATTATTTCGTAGTAAAATTTCATTAAACAAAATTCCGCGAAACGATGTTATCGTCTATGGCAACTAAGGTGACGTCATATGTATGCATCCGGCGTCAAATGTAAACACCGGGCGATTTCAAGCTTCTTTGTACGCCCGAAAAATGTATTAACGTAGATAAAACAGTTTTAGGGGGGAAAATGTGAGTTTATTTTCAAATTTATTATTGAATAATATGATATTATTAATATTATTTAAAAAGGGGGGGGGGGGTAAAAAACAGAACAGCCAAAACAATAACGTGTGTTTAGGGTTTTATGGATTACAAAATTACCGTATTTGTCCTATTGAAATCGAAATTCATGGCAGCCGTATATTTGTTTTAATTTAGCCGTGGGTTTTGGCATTTATATTCGAATTTTAATGCCCAATTTATGGTTTAATGAAAACATATCTACGACTTCGGTGAATTATTTCTAAATCTCTTGCCATGTTACTTACAGGCATATTGAACTAGCGGATATGATAAAAAGCACTGGTCATAATCCTGACTGACATATAAAAATGAAGCGGGGTATAATTACAGTCACTGGCCAGGTTCCTGACTGACACATTTAAATGTAACGGGCTATCATAACAGGCACATGCCAGGTTCCTGACAGACATATTAAAATGTAGCGAGGTATAATTACAACCACTGACCAGGTTCCTGACTGACATATTAAAATGTAACGGGGTAGAATTACAACTTGTGGTCATGTTCTGGACTGGCATATTTAAATAAGAGAGGTATCATTACAACAACTGGCCAGGTTCCTGACTAACATATTACAATGAAGAGGAGTATAATTGCAACCATTGGCTATGTTCCTGACTGGCATATCAAATAAAGAGGGGTATAGTTACAACCACTGGCCGAGTTCTTAAAAGACATATTAAAATGAAAAGGGTATAATTGCAACCACTTGCAAGGTTCATCACAGACATATTATAATGCAGCGGGATATAATTACAACCACTGATCAATTCCTGACAGACATATTAAAATGAAGAGGGTGTAATTGCAACCATGGTCCAGGTAACTAAAAGACACATCAAAATGAAGAAGGTATAATTACAATCGCTGATCAGATTTCTGACTGACATATTAAAATGTAGTGAGATATAATTACAAGCACTGTGCAGATTACTTACAGGCATATTAAAATGAAGCGGATATAGTTACAACCTCATGCCAGGTAACTGGCATGCATATTACAATGTAGCGGGGTAAATTTACAACCGCTTGGCAGGTTCCTGGCCGGCATATTAAGATGTAGCTGGGAATAACTACAATCACAGGCCAGGTTCCTGACTGACATATATAAATCCCCAGCCCTATCCTCTGTTAAAGTTTTTGAAATGTGTGTAAGGATTTTGATAATGAAGAACTATGAAATAAGATAATTCCGTTATTGTTATACTGTGAAACTCCTGGGAAATTTCTACATGATAAAAAAATCCCTTTCATTTACTTTGTGTATACAATCTTGACGTTAGTTATGCACTAATACATTCTTATTATTCATTGGTGAATATATTGTGACTTTTAAGTTTAGTTCCCTCCATGTGCACAATTCCTTGCATTGTTCTTGAAAAAAGGCATTGATACTATAATAAAACGTACAAAACGTATTATATTGAATAATTGTAGGTGTATGATATGAATAGATATGAAGAGATTTGTATTTCATATTCTTTTTTTCGTTGACATATCAAGGTCCAGTAAACACAAAAGCCTTTACTATCATTTCTGAAGTACGTATATATAAAAATGCATGTATAATGAACTGTTTACAGGATTTTAATCTTGATACATTATCTTCCATTGAAATGATCACCACAATACAGTATTCAAAGTCATAACAACCATACTGTTCAACAGACATTGTAGGTTTATAAATACAACAATTATCAGAAAAGGTCTGTCTACATAGTTTGAGGAATAACATTTAATATATCTACTTTTACAAATTCAGAACAAAAAGTTTGTGATAAATTAACTTAACTAAAATATGACAGTTCATTAGTTCATTGAAACAGTAATGGTAGGATATGTTTGATATGTAATGATTTGGCACAGAAATAGTACAACGCTATGACTTAATTTGAAATAATTTACAGGTAAACATGCCAAATAGTATATATTAACTTTTAATCAGCACAAATTTAGACAACCTCTGAAAAAAAGAGATTACAAGTCATCAAGCTAATCACTCTGAATATGGATAATCTCAAACAGAGAAAGATTATTAGTCATATAGTATCATGGCGAGTCCACACGCTCTCTGACAAAGATAGATTACAAGTCTATCAACCATAGTCCACACAACCTCTCACAGAGAGAGAGATTACAAGTCATCTAGCCAATTACTGTGTGTCTACCAAACGTCTGTTGGAGAGTGATTACAAGTCAAATAGCCTAATCAACCATAGTCTACACAACCTCTCAGAGAGAGAGAGAGAGAGAGAGAGAGAGAGAGAGAGAGAGAGAGAGAGAGTTATTTACCTATTCACTCTTGTCTACCAAACTTTTGCCGGAGAGAGATAACAATTCATCTAGCTATTCACTCTGTGTCTACCAAACTTCTGCTGGAGAGATATTACAAGTCATCTAGCTATTCACTCTGTGTCTACCAAACGTCTGCCGGATAGTGATTATAAGTCATATATGTTATCAATCATAGTCCACACAACCTCTGAGCGAGAGAGAGAGAGATAACAAGTTATCTAGCCATTCACTCTGCGTCTACCAAACTTCTGCCGGAGAAAGATTACAAGTCATGTAGCCTATCAATCATAGTCCACACAACCTGTCACAGAAAGAGAGTGACAACAAGTCATCTAGCTATTCACTCTGTGCCTACTAAACTTCTGCCGGAAAATGATTACAAGTCATGTAGCCAATAAATCATAGTCCACACAACCTCTCAGAGAGAGAGAGATTACAAGTGATATAGCCATTCACTCTGTGTCTACCAATGTCTGCCGGAGAGTACAAGTAATCTAGCTATACTCTCTGTGTCTACCAAACGTCTGCCAGAGAAAGATTGCAAGTCATGTAGCCAATCAATCATAGTCCACACAACCTCTCAGGAGAGAGAGAGAGAGAGATAACAAGTAATCTAGCCATTCACTCTGTGTCTACCAAACGTCTGCCTGAGAAAGATTTAGTCATGTAGCCAATCAATCACAGTCCACACAACCTGTCTAAGAGAGAGAGTGATAACACGTCATCTAGCCATTCACTCTGTGTCTACCATACTTCTGCCAGAGAGTGATTACCTACCAGCCATAGTCCACACAACCTGTCACAGAGAGAGAGATAACAAGTCATCTAGCCATTCACTCTATGTCTACCAAACTTCTGCCGGAGAAAGATTACAAGTCATGTAGCCAGTCAATCAAAGTTCACACAACCTGTCACAGAAAGAGAGTGATAACAAGTCATCTAGCCATTCACTCTGTGTCTACCAAACTTTTGCCGGAGAAAGATAACAAGTAATGTAGCCAGTCAACCATAGTCCACACAACCTGTCATAGAGAGAGAGATAACAAGTCATCTAGCCATTCACTCTATGTCTACCAAACTTCTGCCGGAGAAAGATTACAAGTCATGTAGCCAATCTACCAGAGTCCACACAACCTGTCACAGATTCACTCAAGTGACAAGTAATCTATTATATTTGGAAGTAATTCTTCGCGCACATGTTGTGGAGATTTTAATACAATATATTATGTACACAATATTTTTTGAAAATTATTTATGTTTTTATTTGTGTACTCCATATATTTACCATATTACGGCACTCAATCGCTTTAATGCGCTTTGGTAATTATTTATATGTTTTATTTTGTGTACTCCATGTATTAATCACAGTACGGCGTTCAATCGCCTAAATGTTCTAACAACTACAACGACCAAATGATTTTATGCGCTAACCACTACGGCATCTATAATATAAATAAGAATTGTGGTATGAGTGCCAATGAGACAACTCTCCATCCAAGTCACAATGTATAAAAAGTTAACAATTATGGGTCAAAGTACGGCCTGCAAAACGCAGCCTTGGCTCACATCGAACAGCAAGCTATAAAGGGCCCCAAAATGACTAGTGTAAAACAATTTAAACAGGAAAACCAACGGTCTTATCTATATACAGAACTAGAAACGAGAAACACTTATGAACCACACCAACAAGAACTCATTCCCTGACAGTATTCAATCGCTTAAATGCCCTTTCAACTACGGAAAACTGTACGATAGCCATTCGTTCTAATAAATGTGCGTTCAAGTACAGCATCTAGTAACTTTACTATGCTACCAACTTAATCGAACTCATTTCCGAATGATATTCGAACGCTTTAAGGAGCTTACCATTACGACATCCAACCGTTTTAATGTGCTGACCATTACTCTATCTAATCGCTGTTATAAATGGGCTAACCAATACAGCATGCTGTCGATTTAATGTGCAGATCACTACGACACCCAATCGCTTGAAGTCTGGTACTTTTGATGACTTATTAAATGAGCTAACCATTATGACATAGAATCGCTTTAATAAATGCGCTAACTAGTACGACGCCAGCATCAAAAGACGGAAAACATTCCCGGTTAAGAGAAGCTATTGAAACAGAACTATCCGTGTCAGCAGGTTTATATCAAGAAGAATGGTTCCAGTTGACTACTATACAAAAATGGAGAAATAACATATTCATATTTTTGGTCTAATGCAATCAACGACCTATGTCAACACTGTGTGTATAATCAACGACCTGTATAATTCAACAACCTGTATAATCCTGGAAATAATCAACGACCTTTCAATTATAAACAACCTGTCTCATTCTGCAAATAGAAAACGTCCTATGTCATTTTCTCAATAGTCAATGCTGTGTCATCCTGGTAATAATCAAATACCTGTTTCTCGTTTTTATATAGATTAGACCGTTGGTTTTCCCGTTTGAATGGTTTTACACTAGTAATTTTGGGGCCCTTTATAGCTTGCTGTTCGGTGTGGGCCATGGCTACGTGTTGAAGGCCGTACCTTGACCTATAATGGTTTACTTTTATAAATTGTTACTTGGATGGACAGTTGTCTCATTGGCACTCATACCACATCTTCCTATATCTAATTATCATGTCCATAATCAACGACCTGTGTCATTTGGTCGAGAATGAATGACCTATGTCATTTGGTCGAGAATCACGACCTGTGTCGTCCTGTCGAGAATCAACGACCTGTGTCTTTTGGTCGTGAATCAACGACCTGTGTCATCTTGTGAAGAATCAACAACCTGTGTCATCCGGTCAAGAATCATAGACCTATGTCATCCTGTCGAGAATCAACGACCTGTGTCATCCTGTAGAGTATCAACGACCTGTGTCATCCTGTCGAGAATCAACGACCAGTCTCATCCTGTCGAGAATCTACTACCGGTGTCATGGCCTGAAAATAATCAACATCCTATTTCATCCTGTTAAAGATATACGAATAATGTTATCATAATGTGTATAATCAACGACCTGTCTCAACCTGTAAATAATCAATTTCCTGTCTTATAATCAACGAACCATGTTATCATCATGTGTATAATCAACGACCTGTCTCAACCTGTGAATAATCAACGGCCTGTCTCAACCTGTGAATAATCAACTTCCTGTCTCAATCTGTGAATATTCAACGAACAATGTTATCATCATATGTATAATCAACAATCTGTCTTAACCTGTAAATAATCAACTACCTGTCTCAACCTGTGAATAATCAACTACCTGTCTTATAATCAACGGCCTGTCTCAACTTGTGAATAATCAACTACCTGTCTTATAATCAACGAACTATGTTATCATCATGTGTATAATCAACGACCTGTCTCAACCTGTGAATAATTAACGGCCTGTATCAACCTGTGAAGAATCAACGACCCATCTCAACTTGTGAATAATCAACGACCTATCTCAACCTGTGAATAATCAACGGCCTGTCTCAACCTGTGAATAATCAACTACCTGTCTCAATCTGTGAATATTCAACGAACTATGTTATCATCATGTGTATAATCAACGATTGTCTTAACCTGTGAATAATCAACGACCTGACTCAACCAGTGAATAATCAACGACATGTCTTATAATCAACGAACTATGTTATCAAATTGTGTATAATCAATGACCTGTCTCAACCTGTGAATAATCAACGACCTGACTCAACCTGTGAATAATCAACGACCTGTCTCAACTTGCAAAATCAAAGCAACGACCTGTCTCAACCTGTGAAGAATCAACGAACTATGTTATCATTATATTGTGTATAATCAACGACCTGATTCAACCTGTGAAGAATCAACGACCTGTCTCATCCTGTGAATAATCAACGACCTGTCTCAACCTGTGAAGAATCAACGAACTATGTTATCATTATATTGTGTATAATCAATGACCTGATTCAACCTGTGAATAATCAACGACCTGTCTCATCCTGTGAATAATCAACGACCTGTCTCAACCTGTGAAGAATCAACGAACTATGTTATCATTATATTGTGTATAATCAATGACCTGTTTCAACCTGTGAATAATCAACGACCTGTCTCAACCTGTAAATAATCAACGACCTGTCTCAACCTGTGAATAATCAACGACCTGTCTCAACCTGCATAATCAAAGGAACAACCTGTCTCATCCTGTGAATAATCAACGACCTGTCTCATCCTGTGAATAATCAACGACCTGTCTCAACCTGTGAATAATCAACGCCCTGTCTCAACCTGCATAATCAAATCAACCACCTGTCTCAACCTATAAATAGTCAACGACCTGTCTCAACCTATAAATAGTCAACGACCTGTTTTATCCTGTTGATAATCAACAACATGTGTCATCATACTGCGTATAATTGTCCTAATATTTATACGAAATAAGAAAATAGTTTCATTATTTTTAATAAATTAATCTAAAATATAACATTAAAAAAATAACAAGGTGCGTAATAAAACCAGCACTTTACATGCTTCATAAATGCTAAAAAAATAATATATACATATCACAGTTAAGTATACTTTGTTTTATGGGGACGGATTGGCTGAAAGCGGATTGTGCATTCTTCAAAATGTACTCTGTGTAAGTTAAAAAAAAAAAAAAAAAAAAATACACAGTTTTCTGTATATTTGCAATCCCTGAATGTTTTCATT
Source organism: Mytilus coruscus (assembly GCA_017311375.1). Lineage (NCBI taxonomy): Eukaryota > Metazoa > Mollusca > Bivalvia > Mytilida > Mytilidae > Mytilus > Mytilus coruscus. The sequence goes on along the minus strand of CM029596.1, from coordinate 320,015 downwards.
AAAAATGAATATTTTATGTACACATGTATATCTTTTTGATTTAAGTGGTTTTATTACTCTAGAAACAGAACACATTGAACGGCAATACTTAACTCCATCTCAATATATCATAGGCAACCAACCTTTTGTTCTTTAATGGTGACACGAGTTGCTTTCCTTGATTCCTTTTTAAAACTCAAATTAAATTATAACATACATACAGAAACAGGAGATATAACATACATACAGAAACAGGAGATATTTATAACATACATACAGAAACAGGAGATATTTATAACATACATACAGAAACAGGAGATATAACATACATACAGAAACAGGAGATATTTATAACATACATACAGAAACAGGAGATATTTTTCAAAATCATTGCTGTTTGTTTTTTTTTATTTTCAACTTTCAATGTAAACAAAATGATCAAAATTATTGCAGAAAACTTTTTTACCTGCCTTCGGAGGATTTTTTTAAAAAGAAATGTGGCAATTTATTTATAAAAAAATACACAAAACATAAAACGATTGGTCGGTGACTAAAAACAACAAACTTCTCCATTCCCACCACACTCAAACACATAGAATGATTGGTCAGTGGCTAAAAACGAACAGACTTTCCAATTGCTAAAACGTAATTAAAATAAGAAAAATATTGTAGGTGATTCCAGTTAATGACTTACAATCGCACAGTAATTTGTACATGATTGGGTTTCACTAGCGTTTTAAAAGATATATCTTACCATGTCAATTTGACCCGTCCTGTCATATACTCAGTGATTATCAATGTTTTCAATTTTCCAAAGATTGATCACCTGATAGTATTATGTTCTTCGTAATAGAATACAATGTATGATTTATAACTTGTGTAGTATCTGATAATACGGAAAAGAGACGTACATTTACAAAACAAAGATAAGAACATTAGCCTGATATTTGGAATAATTCACTATGATGTCATACCCACATCTATTGAGATGTTTGACTTGGTCTCGGTGTTCTAGGAGTATAACGAGTTAACCAGTCTTCACATTTTCTAATAGCCCTGTCCCTTATATCAGGCGGAGGTGTTTCCGACTCTCTCTCCTCCCTGATCGGGGCATCTCTATAACGAATGTCAAATCCTGGGGGGGTTATTTCGAACGTTGTCTCTCGTTTTGATGGGAATGGATATTTGCCAACTTTTCCATCAGTTGATTTGATATGCCGTAGGGACAGAATATCTGGATTTTCTGTAGGAATTTCTGGTAGTTTGGTATGAATAGAGCGACTATCTCTAGAAGGCATTGATATTTCAGAATCATTACAATCAGTTCTATCTTCTATTGAAAGTACACCATCCGTTTGGAATATGTTATCCTCTATTGTCGTGTTAGCCTCGTCTTCGGAATCTAAGTTCCCTTCAGATTCGTTCTCCATTATGGTCTCGGTCAATGCTGTTTGAGCTTCTGCTGACATCCGTGAAAACATTTTCATTTTTCGTCTATTAATTTTTGTTCTACCTGCACTTTCTGCGCGAAATTTTGTTTGAACACAATTATCCATTAAATTGACAGGACATGATTTTGAAGTTTTTAGAGTAGATAAACTACGACGACTAGGAGAATATTCTGCAGTTTTTATACTAGAAGATGGCATATCTGCATTTTTCACATTATTTGATGAATTGTCAACGTTGCTGTAGTTCCCCATATAATTGTGTGACTTCTCCTGTGGTTTTAAAATCTTTGACAGATCTTTTCTAAATGGCTGATTCTTATCGTAACGCAAACATAAAATTTCACTAACTCTTACCCCAGAATCGTTAATTTTCGTTCCCTTATCAAACGTGTTGACATATTCGTCATCGCTGTTTGAACGTTCGTTGAATTCACTGTATATATTACTTGTCTTGTGTTTTGTCTCGCCACCGGTATATATTTGTGTTGCTGAAATCCTAGTGGATTTTAATTCATATTTACCACTCCGACGTTGCTCTTTCGTTCTTTGAAGTGATGATCGTACAAGTTTAGTATCGTATATAGATCTGCCTATCGTAGAGTTATATAATCCATTCATTGTAGCAGTACTTTGTGCAATTTTAAGTTGTAGCTTCTGATATTTTTCCTCTAGAACTCGCATCCATAATGGCTGTATTTGCATATGTTGACGTTGATTTAACTTGGGTCTAACAAAAGACTGGGGAATTGCTTCGCTGGATCTCATCGTTGTTAACATTGGCTCAGGATCAAAGTTTATCTTTAGATCTAGATAAAGACACGTTGGAGGCCAATAAAATAAAATAAATTAAATTATACCGTTGACCAGAAAGAAAGTTTAATTTGTTTTTCACTTTCTTTCTATGTATCACGGAGCGTACCTTTAATTTTACTGTTCAATGGAATATTTGTATACACTTCATTACCATGTATTGTTAGCAGACTTTGATTAAACTTCCATATCATGATGTACACACTGATATTTATAAATGACCTGAGTCACGGGCCATGTAAGTTATGCAATTCCTATTCATACTCAAATGTTGATGACCTGAAGATTGTCTCTTGTCCTATGTTGTTTAAATAAACTTGTTGACATTTTTAACTGTATAATATCCTGTTTTCCGTTACAAAATAAGTAAAAAGTCTAAATTATAACTTTTTGTCAGACTTCTACCGTTCACATCAGTCTTAGTTAGTTCAATATTTCCATTAAATGTTTGTATGTCTTAGTTTCAATAACAGGTGACAACCTAGGTTCACTTCACTTCATAGACAGTCTCTGAATAAAAGTTGTTTGAATTAGTCAACGGTATGTTAAATACACGGCCTTCCATTTCACAAATCACGTGGTACATTATTGATCGTCTGCTATCAAATGATCAGGTGAAAACCAATATTTTTAAAACTGTTAAAATAAAATAAAGGTAATTCTCAAGTTGAACCTGTCGATCAGACTTTTACAAACTGAAGTGACGTTTTAATCCGGTTATAATAGGAGTTTCAATTAAGAAAAGGATAAGCATATTTAATTCATACTTTTATCTGAAATGGACCTTAGCTGACTTTTAATCGGCATTGTTGGTACATTAAAACATTACACTTCGTTCTGTAAGGTACTAAGCCCATAAACAGGTGTACATAGAGGAAATTAAGTTACTGCATACTCATGTTTAAAAGGAGGAGGATCATGTTTGTACAGTTTTCAAGAGCTAAATGTTTATCTGACAAGTAATACAAAATTGGTTTCGAATATATAACGAAGCTATTGAGTCAAAGGTGTAATTTGGTGGAAACTCAACCGTAGAAAAATTTGAAAAATCTAAGTATTATATCTGACGAAATTCAGACGGATTCAACCAGTACTAAGTACAACAGAGAATCTTGGCTCAGATAAAGAATTACATTATAATTTCAATACTGCAACTGGTGCCAAGGGCAGTTTCTTAAGATTATCATCTTGTCTGATTCAGCAAACCTAGTATTTGAATAGATAACTTAATAAATAAACTTGTCAAACATTGATTATCTGATCCATATTTAGCATCATAACTTATAATCAATAAAGACGACAGGAAAATGTGACAGTATTATTTGCCCCGTCTTCTCCGACATCGTGGCAACAATGCATGCATTGTGTCCAGCGCCATAGGCCACTCGAAAACTAGCTACAGGTTATAGGAAAATATAGCTTTCTTCAGTGCAGTAAGGCAGCAACCATTTGATTTTCTGAGAGGGGGTCTATGGATTTTTGGAAAAAAGTTTGTTTCCAGTTTTTGGAGAAAAAAATAATTTGTTTTTGACCCTGAGAAAAAAAATTTGTTTGTTTCACCCTCAGCTGCCACTATATGTAATGCTAAAATTGAAAGAAAAAAATTGTTTTCGAAAAAAGATTGTTTTTCGCCGAAGGCGAAAAAAAAAGTTTGTCCGGAAAAAATCCATAGCCCCCAGAAAATCAAATGGTTGCTGCCTAATGCCTTTCCTCCTATATTTGGGGGGAGGGGGTCGACAAAATTAATACTCTAGAACAGATTTGGACAGTTTAACCATACAAATGATCCTGATAGTTCTACCCTCAGTTTTAGGTTTAAATATTATAGAACAGTTTAGATGGCAGATTATTCTGACAGTTCTGGTATAGATTCCCTCTGCATTTTGACATTACAAAGTCTATGATCAGATACTGGCACAGGCTTGAAAATTTGGGTTCACCTTTTCCATTACTAAAGGAGGCATATTCAGAGTCAAAACTGAGTAAAAAATTTCATCATGGTATGGATCCTTAATTTTCTTTCTAAAGAATATTAAAGGGGTTGGCAGTTTAGCTTCTGCGATCAATTATAGCTTTAAATTTTTATACAAACAAAATCTGTATCAGTACTATGAGAATCAGTGGAGACTCCAAATGCACAACTGTACTGATGGAAAGCTCTGTAACTATAGCACTTTCAAGACAAATTTTGGTCTTGAAAGATATCTTATATCATTGCGATCCCCTGAGCGGAGGAGAAATTTTACTCGATTGCGTATTTCGTCGCATAGACTTAGAACTGAACAAGGTAGATATCATGGTATTTCTTGATAAAACAGAGTATGTCTCAGGTGCACCTCAAATGAAATTGATGATGAAAAACACTTTTTATTTTCATGCACATCATCTTTACCTAGGAGAAACTGCATGTACTCCATGATTAACTCACTCTGTCATAACTTTAAGCACTTCCTAGCCAAAAACTAATCTGGCTACTTAATGTAGAGAATGTTGATACATTAATATCTGTTTGTGATCTGATTGATGAAGGCAACATATAGATCTAGCTTCTCTGCATCAGGCACGAGGATGGCATGGTGGTTACCTAGACTATCCAATAATAATAATGTACCTTTTTGTATTTGTTTTATCATTGACAATCACAATTATTCCCATATATATTAAATATAAGTATTTTTTTCTATTTAGTACTATATATACTTGGGCATGTCATTTAGCATCGTCCCTTGGTGCCTCTTGCAGTCGGGTCACCTTACAATATGTATCAACCCCTCTGCATCAGACACGAGGATGACATACCAGGTTTGTGCATCTGCTCATATTATCATAACCAAATTGTCTATTTACATACGTGTATACCATGTGCGTCTATCTCCCACCATGCCATGCAACACCGTCTCTTGGTGGCTTTTGCAGTTAAGTTACATATCCAATACATTGCCAATTTATTCAAAGAACTTTTTCATGTCGGGGTGTGCCTGAGAAGGAGGTACAGCACTGTTATAAAACGTATAATATATATATATATATATATATATATATATATAAGTCTAATGTTATTTAGATCTGCTTTTAAATCTTTTTCGTCCTTCATTGAGTCCATCAGGTTCAAGAGTTCGTAACTGGTGCATCCAAAATCCTCTCTTTTGTCTTCCTTGTGTATCCCAATTTTGGTTTTCTCAATGATTTGAAATGTGACGTTTTCAAAATCATGCCCTGCTCTTAAAAGATGTCTTGATTGGGCAGTTTCTTTCTTTTGTATAAATGACCGATGGTTATTTAGTCGGATGTTAAATGATGTTTCTGTTTCACCAACCATTGCAACTTGCAAGTTCCACACGTTAGAACATAAATACAATTTTGCGTTTTGCAATTTGACGTTATAAATATGTTGTATTTTCTTTGTGACTGTGCTGACGAATTGGGTCGACATTAGCGACTTTGCAGCACTTACACCGCTTCCGCATGGTTTATAACCCCCTATTGTCGATATCTCCTGTTTAGATAATTTGATGTTACTAAAAATATCTTTGAGGTTTTGGGTCTACGGTAAGTCATGACGGAGGTGATGGAAAAAATCTCTTTTAAGAAGGATCATTTTCAATAAGACGCCAGTGTTTGTGGACAATAGATGAAAGATTTGTCAGGTCAGGATGAAAGCTGACAACAAATGGAATTTATTTGTCTGGGCCGTCTTGCTTTGTATTCAAGTAGGTTTGTTCGGTCTTTTCTTTTTCGTTTATCGATAGCTTCTGAAATATTTTGTTCTTATAACCTCTGATGTTGTTGCTGTCTGAGTTGTCCCAAACGGTGGTTTAGTTTTGATTCCGATGAACAAATCGTTTTAACCTGATGGCTTGGCTGTACGGCCGCCATCAGGTTAAAACGGATTTGTTCATCGGAATCAAAACTAAACCACCGTTTGGGACAACTCAGACAGCAACTTAAATCAAGAGGTTATAAGAACAAAAATATTTCAGAAGCTTTCGATAAAGCAAGTTAGACCAGGCAGAATATGATTTACTAATTTATATTTATAACATCTAAAGCATTGTAAACATTAATAGTCTATTTATTACGTGACATCTTTGGAAAGTTCCATGTTTACTCGTTGCAGTCAACAATCTTTCATATCGTCTCAAGGTTATTACACCAAAACATCTATTTTCTCATAATTGTACCGACTTTGCGCAAATTTTTTGACAATATCCATTAATTGCAGACGATTTTGAATTTTAGAGTGAAACAGCACTGAATTTCATTTTATCTAAAGAGGCATACTGCATTTTCATTTTGAAATTGTCACTTCTAGTCCCAAATGTTACTCTGTTTAAATTTTTAAGTTACAAAAATTATCCCGATATTTTCTAATATTTATTATCATTTTTTCCGTATTTAACGTTTATTACCTTTGTTTAATTAGAACAATACATTTTATTTATATTTTCACAGTTTTTTATGGAAAAGGATTGTTATGAGGAAAAGTTATTGATGTAAACATTGACCAAAATAAAAATAAATTCGTGACCGAAAAAATTAATTGATACATTTCAATATACATATTTAAATTTATATATGAACATCAATAAATGATTTACTTAATCACGTTAGATTGCGTTGCAGTCTTGTGAAATGACCAATGTTACAGTTCGATAAATGTACCTTACCAGTGTCATTCACACGATTAATAAAATTATGTTCACTGCAAAAATGTCATTTTCAGATGGTCGACTTTCGTTTTTGCAAAACATGGTTTTCCAGTTAAACTCTTATCTGTACCGAACAATATCTGTACACTGAAGTTTACACAGTTAGAGGTATAATACATTTGGATCAAGACATTGCATTGATCGATGAGATCTCAGATTGAGTATCAAACGTGATTTTCTTGTACATTGCTCGATCGAATTGGTTTCGATTTAATCGATATGCTAAATTAATTGCTTAACCTGAGAGTTATACTCATTTCATACCGTTGTATTGATTTATAAATTACTTGAGGCTTTGGCGTAGCAAGCCATCGAGGTTGAAAACGATTTGTTACGATCAACTTTAAGACTACCGTTGCATTTCAACTATTGACAGTCAACTAAATAGAGGTTTGATAAGAGACTAAAATTTCAGGAAGCTTTGATAAACAAAGAGAATTATTCAGCACAGAATTTCCTCTTGATCAAAGAGAATTGCACGGTCTTCTTGTACATCGAAGTATCATTTGTTGTAGCATTATACCTGCTGAAAATCTTTCTCTGATTGTCCACAAACAGATGGTCTTATTGAAAATGTATTCATAACAAGACGTTTTACCTGATGCTGGCGTACGCTAGACCATAGCTCTAAACGGATTTTTCTCGATCAACATAACACGTTAAATTGGCAACTAAATCAGAGGTATGAAACTATATTTAGGAAGTTGATAAACATAGAAAGAGCAACTTGCATATAGAGCAAAGTCTAACATTGAAATCCATTGTTGACAGTCACTACGACAAATCAATATTTTACATCAAATGTCTGTAATGTACTCGCTAAAATGTATTTTTCTAATCACCTGCTGGCTTTGACAAATTCGAAACTAAAATATATTTTAACATCCAAACTAAATGAGACTATCGCAATGAGGTTATACATAAGAGAATAACGTGCTGATCCAAATCGACAATTCGTAGCATCTTGATTAAGACAGTATCTTGAAACAACTACAACTATGTTCTTATCAACGTGCTTGCTTGATTGAAACACAAAATTGGTTATGTCGCAAAAACCGGTAATTGATGAAGAATGATTATCAATGACATCCAGTTGACGAACTGATTGAACGTCATAATGACTCATGAGAAAAATGACGGAAGAAAAGAGTTGAAACCAGCGATCTAAGTGATGAACGTAATGACTTGCAAATCAAAAATTCAATCTTGTAAATTCATACAAATTATATCGAACATTCAATATAATATTAAACTTTCACTCCAACTTTATTAGTTGTAGCTACAAACATATTTTTTTAAGACATCAATATATGTTAACTTTATAAAATTCTGTGTAGTTTGAGCTACAAAATATTTTTGTCATGCATCCAATTTCACCTGAGATGCAACCTGATAAGCTAATTTGTTTAGCGAATATTGTTTTCTATTTAAAATCTAATAGAACTTTTAATGTATAATATGTTGTTAATATTCTAGACATTATATATATATATATATATACAAGTCTAAATTGAAAACAACGTTCAAACCTAAGATTGCGTTGGATAAAACCGCAATTTTATACGTGTGCATGCAAAACAAATTTCTTGTTAGAGGGGTCTAAATACAGCACAAACAACATTTTCCAAAAGACCAAAAAAGTGTTTAACAAAACGCATTTGACTAACAGGTCGAACAACAAATGTTCTTAAATCCTGCTGACTGCCATTGGCGATTTTTCCAAAAGACCAAAAAAGTGTTTAACAAAACGCATTTGACTAACAGGTCGAACAACAAATGTTCTTAAATCCTGCTGACTGCCATTGGCGATTGCCAAATAAACGGATCACAAGGTGTTATAAATGGATCTTAACTATAAATTTAATACCAAACAGAAAACAATAAACTTGCGGCGAAGATGGTATACCGCAAACAAAGGTGCAAAGATTTTTGTACACCATATCCGGATTTTGACAATTAATGTCTCTTCAGTGATGTTAGGAATCGAAACGGTTATTGGAAGGCCACATAATCTACCTCAATTTAGGATAGACTCTTGAATTGTGAGGAGTCAAAGTAGGATGAACGGATCATATAAACCCGAAGGCAAATATAATACAAGCCCAAACGAAAACATATAAACAAGTCTAAATTGAAAACAACGTTCAAACCTATATATATACAAGTCTAAATTGAAAACAACGTTCAAACCTAAGATTGCGTTGGATAAAAACCGCAATTTTTATACGTTGCATGCAAAACAAATTTCTTGTTAGAGGGTCTAAATACAGCACAAACAACATTTTCCAAAAGACCAAAAAGTGTTTAAAAACGCATTTGACTAACAGGTCGAACAACAAATGTTCTTAAATCCTGCTGACTGCCATTGGCGATTTTTCCAAAAGACCAAAAAGTGTTTAACAAAACGCATTTGACTAACAGGTCGAACAACAAATGTTCTTAAATCCTGCTGACTGCCATTGGCGATTGCCAAATAAACGGATCACAAGGTGTTATAAATGGATCTTAACAATGACCTGAGTCACGGGCCATGTAAGTTATGCAATTCCTATTCATACTCAAATGTTGATGACCTGAAGATTGTCTATTGTCCTATGTTGTTTAAATAAACTTGTTGACATTTTTAACTGTATAATATCCTGTTTTCCGTTACAAAATAAGTAAAAAGTCTAAATTATAACTTTTTGTCAGACTTCTACCGTTCACATCAGTCTTAGTTAGTTCAATATTTCCATTAAATGTTTGTATGTCTTAGTTTCAATAACAGGTGACAACCTAGGTTCACTTCACTTCATAGACAGTCTCTGAATAAAAGTTGTTTGAATTAGTCAACGGTATGTAAAATACACCGGCTTCCATTTCACAAATCACGTGGTACATTATTGATCGTCTGCTATCAAATGATCAGGTGAAACCAATATTTTAAAACTGTTAAAATAAAATAAAGGTAATTCTCAAGTTGAACCTGTCGATCAGACTTTTACAAACTGAAGTGACGTTTTAATCCGGTTATAATAGGAGTTTCAATTAAGAAAAGGATATAAGCATATTTAATACATACTTTTACCTGAAATGGACCTTAGCTGACTTTTAATCGGCATTGTTGGTACATTAAAACATTACACTTCGTTCTGTAAGGTACTAAGCCCATAAACAGGTGTACATAGAGGAAATTAAGTTACTGCATACTCATGTTTAAAAGGAGGAGGATCATGTTTGTACAGTTTTCAAGAGCTAAATGTTTATCTGACAAGTAATACAAAATTGGTTTCGAATATATAACGAAGCTATTGAGTCAAAGGTGTAATTTGGTGGAAACTCAACTGTAGAAAAATTTGAAAAATCTAAGTATTATATCTGACGAAATTCAGACGGATTCAACCAGTACTAAGTACAACAGAGAATCTTGGCTCAGATAAAGAATTACATTATAATTTCAATACTGCAACTGGTGCTAGGGCAGTTTCTCAAGATTATCATCTTGTCTGATTCAGCAAACCTAGTATTTGAATAGATAACTTAATAAATAAACTTGTCAAACATTGATTATCTGATCCATATTTAGCATCATAACTTATAATCAATAAAGACGACAGGAAAATGTGACAGTATTATTTGCCCTGTCTTCTCCAACATCGTGGCAACAATGCATGCATTGTGTCCAGCGCCATAGGCCACTCGAAAACTAGCTACAGGTTATAGGAAAGCTATCTTAGTGCAGTAAGGCAGCAACCATTTGATTTTCTGAGAGGGGGTCTATGGATTTTTGGAAAAAGTTTGTTTCAGTTTTTGGAGAAAAAATAATTTGTTTTTGACTCCTGAGAAAAAAATTTGTTTGTTTCACCCTCAGCCTGCCACTATATGTAATGCTAAAATTGAAAGAAAAAATTGTTTTCGAAAATAGATTGTTTTTCGCCGAAGGCGAAAAAAGTTTGTCCGGAAAAATCCATAGCCCCCAGAAAATCAAATGGTTGCTGCCTAATGCCTTCCTCCTATATTTGGAGGAGGGGTCGACAAAATTAATACTCTAGAACAGATTTGGACAGTTTAACCATACAAATGATCGTGATAGTTCTACCCTCAGTTTTAGGTTTAAATATTATAGAACAGTTTAGATGGCAGATTATTCTGACAGTTCTGGTATAGATTCCCTCTGCATTTTGACATTACAAAGTCTATGATCAGATACTGGCACAGGCTTGAAAATTTGGGTTCACCTTTTCCATTACTAAAGGAGGCATATTCAGAGTCAAAACTGAGTAAAAAATTTCATCATGGTATGGATCCTTAATTTTCTTTCTAAAGAATATTAAAGGGGTTGGCAGTTTAGCTTCTGCGATCAATTATAGCTTTAAATTTTATACAAACAAAATCTGTATCAGTACTATGAGAATCAGTGGAGACCCAAATGCACAACTGTACTGATGGAAAGCTCTGTAACTATAGCACTTTCAAGACAAATTTTGGTCTTGAAAGATATCTTATATCATTGCGATCCCCTGAGCGGAGGAGAAATTTTACTCGATTGCGTATTTCGTCGCATAGACTTAGAACTGGTCAAGGTAGATATCATGGTATTTCTTGATAAAACAGAGTGTGTCCAGGTGCACCTCAAATGAAATTGATGATGAAAACACTTTTTATTTTCATGCACATCATCTTTACCTAGGAGAAACTGCATGTACTCCATGATTAACTCACTCTGTCATAACTTTAAGCACTTCCAGCCAAAACTAATCTGGCTACTTAATGTAGAGAATGTTGATACATTAATATCTGTTTGTGATCTGATTGATGAAGGCAACATATAGATCTAGCTTCTCTGCATCAGGCACGAGGATGGCATGGTGGTACCTAGACTATCCAATAATAATAATGTACCTTTTGTATTTGTTTTATCATTGACAATCACAATTATTCCATATATATTAAATATAAGTATCATTTCTATTTAGTACTATATATACTTGGGCATGTCATTTAGCATCGTCCCTGGTGCCTCTTGCAGTCGGGTCACCCTACAATATGTATCAACCCTCTGCATCAGACACGAGGATGACATACCAGGTTGTGCATCTGCTCGTATTATCATAACTAAATTGTCTATTTACATACGTGTATACCATGTGCGTCTATCTCCCACCATGCCATGCAACACCGTCTCTTGGTGGCTTTGCAGTTAAGTTACATATCCAATACATTGCCAATTTATTCAAAGAACTTTTCATGTCGGGGTGTGCCTGAGAAGGAGGTACAGCACTGTTATAAAACGTATAATATATATATATATATATATATGATTGGAAGGCCACATAATCTACCTCAATTTAGGATAGACTCTTGAATTGTGAGGAGTCAAAGTAGGATGAACGGATCATATAAACCCGAAGGCAAATATAATACAAGCCCAAACGAAAAAATATAAACAAGTCTAAATTGAAAACAACGTTCAAACCTAATATATATACAAGTCTAAATTGAAAACAACGTTCAAACCTATGATTGCGTTGGATAAAAACCGCAATTTTTATACCTGTGCATGCAAAACAAATTTCTTGTTAGAGGGGTCTAAATACAGCACAAACAACATTTTCCAAAAAACCCAAAAAAGTGAAAAAGTATATTTTAACAAAACGCATTTGACTAACAGGTCGAACAACAAATATGTCTGCCATTGGCGATTGCCAAATAAACGGATCACCGATGTAATAAATGGATCTTAATTATAAATTTAATACTAGACAGAAAACAATAAACCTTGCGGAAAGATGATATACCGCAAACAAAAGGTGAAAATTTTTTTGTACATATTATCCGGATTTCGACAATTAATGTCTCTTCAGTGATGTTAGGAATCGAAACGGTATTTGGAAAGCCATACAATTTACCTCAATTTAGGATAGACTCTTGAATTTTGAGGAGTCAAAATAGGATGAACGGATCATATAAACCCGAAGGCAAATATAATACAAGCCCAAACGAAAAAATATGAACAAGTCTAAATTGAAAACAACGTTCAAACCTATGATTGCGTTGGATAAAAACCGCAATTTTTATACCTGTGCATGCAAAACAAATTTCTTGTTAGAGGGGTCTAAATACAGCACAAACAACATTTTTCAAAAGACAAAAAAAGTGAAAAAGTATATTTTGACAAAACGCATTTGACTAGCAGGTCGAACAATGGATGTTCTTAAACCCTGCTGACTGCCATTGGCGATTGCCAAATAAACGGATCACCGATGTAATAAATGGATCTTAACTATTAATTTAATACCAAACAGAAAACAATAAACTTGAGGAAAAGATGGTATACCGCAAACAAAAGGTGCAAAAATTAGTACAACATATCCGGATTTCGACAATTAATGCCTCTTCAGTGATGTTAGGAATCGAAACGGTATTTGGAAGGCCATATAATTTACCTCAATTTAGGATAGACTCTTGAATTTTGAAGAGTCAAAATAGGATGTACGGATCATATAAACCCGAAGGCAAATATAATACAAGCCCAAACGAAAAAATATAAACAAGTCTAAATTGAAAACAACGTTCAAACCTATGATTGCGTTGGATATATATATATTTATATGTGTGTGTAGTTCATTCATGTTCAAACGGCTTTTTCTTTTCTTTGTATGTATACTTGACTATTATTTTTTTTAGTTGTCTTATTAATGTCTTATATTGTATTATGCTCGTTGTGAGCCCATTTAATGGAAATAAAACATCTTCTTCATCTATACATATATCAACTCAATAAATCTTATTTTGCATTTTTATTCTCAATTTTTGTAAAATCTTGTGACTGTTTAATTTGGCAAACCGTATCATGAATACTCGATCTAATCATATAGACAAGACAAGACAATACTCCATTTTAGTCTCACATTTTCCTTTCATAAAACATACAAATAGTCAATAGAAAATAATCATAAAACATACAAGAGCCATTCTGGAAATAGAGAGACTATTTAAAATGTATATACATTATCTACACTATCAAAATAAGCAATATAAAAACATCTACTTTTCAATAAAAGGTCATTGCAGATTTCGGCAGTATAAAAGTGCACATTTTCCTCTGTGAAAAAAAAAACCAATATAAATCTATATCGTCATCAAACAAATGCATAAAATTAACATGACATAGAGATGCTTGATAGAACAAATAACAACGCAAATCTCCAAGCACTGGACAATTCATTAAGACAATGTTTTTTTTTATCTTCAATCATCATGCTATATGTAGAGTCTAAATATGGAGTCGAATGAAGCATATAAAATATACTGATATATTTATAAAACTTTGCGCTAAAACCTTTGAAAATTGGTATATTTAAATGAATTTCAAAATAATCTTTGTGATATGTTGCCTAAAGGATAAAATAGTATGCTTGAATATTTTCCATATTTATTCAGCAACAAGGACACTTGATATAATGCATGAAAAGAATAAGGGATGGATTTCTTCACTAAAATCATGAAAGGAATAAGGGATGGATTTTTTCACTAAAATCACGAAAGGAATAAGGGATGGATTTCTTCACTTAAATATTAAAATGCAAAATATTTCGAACTAGTTCACATAAAACCAAAACAGTACTCCCTTTGAAATAACATCTATCTTTAAGTCTTTTGTATTCAAAGAATGGTAACTCTTACTTTAAATTCCGTTATTTATAATCTTTCATCGGAAATCCCATCTGCTACTCTGGAAGTATAAGATGTTTATAAATTATTTGTTTTCTAGAAATATTGTTCGTATAAAGAAAGTATGTAAGCCCATTCTGGAGGAGGCCATTAATTAATAATTTGTTTCCTAGATATATTGTTCATGTATAGAAAGTATCTCAACCCAGGAGTAGGCCGTTTATAAATATTTTGTTTCCTAGATATATTGTTCGTATATAAAACGTATTTTAATCTAATCTGCTACTATAGGAGTAGGCCGTTAACAAATAATTTGTTTTCCTAGATATATTGTTCGTATATAAAAAGTATGTATAAATCCCATCTGCTACTCTCGTAAGGATCGAGTAGGCCGTTTGAAAATAATTTGTTTCCAAGATGGATGAGTTAATATATCATATAATAGATAATGGAAACGGGGAATGTCTCAAAGAAAGAACAACCCGACCAAATAGCAGAAAACAGCACATGGTCACCAATGGATCTCAACCCTCTCCCTATTCCAATAGCCAATGTGGAATAATCAAACCCTCTCCCTTTTCCAATAGCCAATGTGGAATAAACTAACCCTCTCCCTATTCCAATAGCTAATGTGGAATAAACTCTCCCTATTCCTAAAGTCAATGTGGAATAAACTAAACCTCTCCCTATTCCTATAGCCAATGTGGAATAAACAACCCTCTCCCTATTCTAAAAGCCAATGATAAACAACCCTCTCCCTATTCCAATAGCCAAAGTGGAATAAACAAATCCTCTCCCTATTCCAATAGCCAATGTTGAATAAACTAACCCCCTCCTTATTCCAATCGCCAATGTGGAATAAACTAAACCTCTCCTTATTCCAATAGCCAATGTGGAATATACTAACCCTTTCCTTATTCCAATAGCCAATGTGGAATAAACTAAGCCTCTCCTTATTCCAATAGCCAATGTGGAATAAACTAACCCTCTCCCTATTCCAATAGCCAATGTGGAATAAACTAACCCTCTCCCTATTCCAATAGCCAATGTGGAATAAACTAACCCTCTCCCTATTCCAATAGCCAATGTGGAATAAACTAACCCTCTCCCTATTCCAATAGCCAATGTGGAATAAACAAACCCTCTCCCTATTCCAATAGCTAATGAGGAATAAACAAACCCTCTCCCTATTCCAATAGCCAATGTGGAATAAACTAACCCTCTCCTTATTCCAATAGCCAATGTGGAATAATCAAACCCTCTCCCTTTTCCAATAGCCAATGTGGAATAAACAAACCCTCTCCCTATTCCAATAGCCAATGTGGAATAAACTAACCCTCTCCTTATTCCAATAGCCAATGTGGAATAATCAAACCCTCTCCCTTTTCCAATAGCCTGTGTGGAATAAACAAACCCTCTCCCTATTCCAATAGTCAATGTGGAATAAACAAACCCTCTCCCTATTCCAATAGCCAATGTGGAATAAACAAACCCTCTAAATAATAGCCAATGTGGAATAAACAAACCTCTCCCTATTCCAATAACCAATGTGGAATAAACTAACTCTATTCTTATTCCAATAGCCAATGTGGAATAAACAAACCTCTCCCTATTCCAATAGCCAATGTGGAATAAACTCCATTCCAATAGCCAATGTGAATAATCAAACCCTCTCCCTTTCCAATAGCCAATGGAATAAACAAACCTCTCCCTATTCCAATAGCCAATGTGGAATAAACTAACCTCTCCTTATTCCAATAGCCAATGTGGAATAATCAAACCTCTCCTTTCCAATAGCCTGTGGAATAAACAAACCCTCTCCCTATTCCAATAGTCAATGTGGAATAAACAAACCCTCTCCCTATTCCAATAGCCAATGTGGAATAAACAAAGCCTCTCCCTATTCCAATAACCAATGTGGAATAAACAAACCCTCTCCCTATTCCAATAGCCAATGTGGAATAAACAAACCCTCTCCCTATTCCAATAGCCAATGTGGAATAAACAACCCTCTCCTTATTGCAATAGCCAATGTGGAATAAACAAACCCTCTCCCAATTCCAATAGCCAATGTGGAATAAACAAACCCTCTCCCTATTCCAATAACCAATGTGGAATAAACTAACCCTATTCTTATTCCAATAGCCAATGTGGAATAATCAAACCCTCTTCCTTTTCCAATAGCCAATGTGGAATAAACAAACCCTCTCCTTATTCCAATAGCCAATGTGGAATAAACTAACCCTCTCCTTATTCCAATAGCCAATGTGGAATAAACTAACCCTCTCCCTATTCCAATAGCCAATGTGGAATAAACTAACCCTCTCCCTATTCCAATAGCCAATGTGGAATAAACAAAGCAATACAGTACGCACAGTAAAACTCGGTTTAAAAGAAGTCCGATGTTAGAATAGGTAAAAAAAACTAAGGAAAAATGATGGTTATAAGGGCTCTACAGAGCTCATGTTTACTGTGTGAATTTGTACATTTTACTTACTTACACATAAATTAACCAAGGACTACTAGCAGTTAATGACATGTCAGCTCCAGGCCTCAATAAAACTGATCGAAAGATCATGTCTTCACGAAAATCAACCACAATCCCTCCCGTAAGGGGTTTAGTTGTAACAGTAAATTCGGTCCGGTAGTAAAATGTGTTTCCCAGACATTGTTTCCTATGTAATGAAGTCTATGACCATAATTTTACTAGAAAAATAAGTCCCAGGATAAATGTTCAAAGAAAATAGGCCCATAGCTAGTAAAATATGTCTGGCACTTATTTTCGTAGAAAACATTTTCAAGGGACTTACTTTTCTAGTAAATTATGGTTATCATGGTTATGGAGAGTTTTTCGTGCATATTTAGGACAATTTTCAAATTTGTATCGAACTATTCTGAAAATGACTGAATTATAAGATAAAAAGTCCTTGTTATCAATTTTTCTAGGAAAAAAAAAGTCCCTTTAAAATTTCAATTCTTAAGACATTCCTTAATATTAATCCAAATTTGTATAGTTATTTACTTTATTATTACTTCAATAGTCAAATAAAAAACAACAATTTTTAAGTAATAAAAATCATAAAGTGTGTGATATAAATTTTCCTAGGAAAAAGTCCAATGTAACTATTTTGAAATGCACCCATATTTTAATAAAATGATGAAAGATTGGTGTACAACTGTTAAACAAAAATATTGAAACTTCACAATTAAACAATCCCATTGTTTATATGTAAATATTTTTCCTAGTAAAATAGAGGACATGGACATTTTTACCAAGGAATATTAAGTACACGGACATTAATACCTAGGAAAATCAAGTTATCTGTGGACATTATTAACCGACATCGCTCTAAAAATACTAGTAAATTGTGTAACCATGGACTTTTTATACTAGGAATTAGTGTCCACCCGAACACATTATTACCAGACTTGATTTATCTCTTTCGTAGTATCATGCAATCATAAATTATATGAGTGAGAAGAACATATCATGCCAAAAACAAACAATTACTGGTTTTAGAATAAGTATGTTTATTTTCGGTGCAAAGACCCTATGAATGAATCAATATTAATTCCCAAAAATGTCAGAAAGTATGTATTCTGTGAATAGAATTAGAAGAAGAATAAGAATATTTATTGTTCCGAATAATGGCCCTTGATGGGAAGCATGACATTAATTTACAAATGTTCAAACTATTTTTTTTTTTACT
Organism: Mytilus coruscus; assembly: GCA_017311375.1. NCBI lineage: Eukaryota > Metazoa > Mollusca > Bivalvia > Mytilida > Mytilidae > Mytilus > Mytilus coruscus. The sequence continues at coordinate 301,703 of CM029596.1, read as the reverse complement.
TTGCAGAATGAAGATACTTGAATCTGTATTTTTTCTTCTCTTGATGACCTTGATGTGCGTATTCCATATTAAAGCTGCTTTATATAGTTATACAGTATTATGTATCTTATATAGTTAATTGTATCATGTATGTCACCGTATTTATCAGACGAGTACAGCTATAAACTAGTAGAGGTCGGTCATTTAAAAACGTATCAACCGTATCTTATACGTTGACGTATACGCATCTGCACATATACCAAAAAATATTATGTGATCCCGAGCTTAAGACTATTATACGTTGTGCTTCATTTTTTTTTTATCTAATTGGATCCTATTCAAAACAATCAAACACAAACTTTCAATATTTGCGATGATGGTGTTTTGCAAAAAAGGGCGTCTATCAAAGACATGTAAGAGCTATGAATATTGTTTATTTGCGATTTTATCAAAAATGAGTATATATAATATAAATACATTAATTTTGAAAAAAAAAAAAAAAACATACTGAGTATCGCTATATTCGTCAAACAACAATTTTGTTCTACGAGCGCACAAGTTAGCACATAAACAACAATTTAACCGTATTCACTCTTATCATGCCTGTAAACTGTACTAACCTTTGAATATTAAAAGTCGGATTACATGTTCCACAAAAATCAATATTTCCTAATTGTTTTCAAGTGAACTTCACGTGAAAAAAAATATATCATACACGCGAGTTTCGCGTGAAAATAATATGAAATCAGTTCATGTGAACTTTACATATTTATAAACTTATTTTACCCGAAAGGGATATAATTCAGAAAAAAATCAATACATGGATATTTTTCGGGAAAACAAATATTTGTACAACGAAACGGGAGAAAACCAGATAAGCCATGATATTTGCCCTGTTTCTAAAGCCCGAAAAGATGAAATATATACATTCCGCATCGTAACAAAATTGTATAGATCTTCTTGGGAAGTTGACGAGTTATTACAAGACTAGATTTCAAACTATCCTAATCCTGACAAAAGATGCCTGTCTCTGATTTATAGTTAGAAAACATGTTTGATACATATTCGAAAATATGTTTGTCAATAATGTTATACACATTGTAAAGCAATACCTACCACCTACATGTACATGTGTACACATCGTAAGTGCATGCGTTTCATATCCATCTTCCCATGTAGTAAACGACATTTAAATCATATGAAATTGAAGCAAACATATTCAAGACGTTTTCCAAAAATTAAGTCAGATACACAAAAATTCTAGCATTAGAAATTAATCAGTTGCCCATCTGCATTATTGAAAGTATATACAATATTAAAGCTCGAGATCACATACTGTTTTTGGTATATCTTCAGATGCGTATACGTCAACGTATATGATACGGTCGATACGTCTTTAAATGAAGTGCGATGAATTTTCATTGTCGTTTTATATGATTATTCAACATACAACAACTGAAAATAGTTTCCAAATGACTTTAATATTGATGATATTTACAATTTGAAATGCAAGCTAGTCGTAGATGCTTACTTGAATATACAACCACGTTCATATCATGGATTTTCAAATATTGTTGGTAAGTTTGCTATAAGCTTGGCATGGATCCGAAAATTTACTGGAGCAGAACATCCATGAATATAACGTTTTTCTACGACGAACTTTCTCTGAAAAGTTTTATAACTCGCTTAAAAAAGCTTTGAACATTTGTCACGCCGTGTCATACATATTTCTACCGTATTGATAGGCTTTTGTACAACAAACAGTACAAGAATGTACAACGAACGGTACTAAAGAAAGAAAACAAACTACAAAGAGACTGAATCGTACAGTGTCAAAATTCTGAGGTCAGTTTTTTCAAGTAAATGTCTTCAAATAAAATTAAAACAACGGATTTCTCATTCGTATTATGTATTTCAACAACAACAAAGCACAAAATACACGGTCGCATTTAGTAAAAGAGCCAACCAACTATGCTCTATTTGTAGTTTAATCAAGTTTGAGTTACACATAGTGTTTGTTTCGCGCTGTTTACATGTAATTCATAGACCTGTCTATTTAAAATAGTCACATGGTGTTCATGTAATATAAATGATATACAATGCTGCCAGGAGCAGTAAACTTTGTTTTATAAACATTGAATACTTAACTTAACAGTTAGTCAATTAGTCTTTGATGTAAATATAAGAACGGTATATCTACCAACATTGCTTCGCGATGTAGCGATTAACGTCCGGAATCAACTGTACGGCGGTTATACCCCGTGGTATAGAACCATTTAAACATGTAACAATAAACTGTTTTCAATATTTCTTTGTATTCTCACAATTGCGTATTGGCTTATTTGTAACACCGACTTATAAGAAATTCAAGCATATTTAAGGTGACTCGACTGTTGCTCGTACCTTCTTTACTGTATAAGATTTATACACAATGGCATGATCAATATCAATTATCCAGTCATCCAAGCGTCACTTGTTTGTGCAAGATGAAAACGTTTCCACTCATTCAATCGTGAAATGAAGATCATTTTGTGAATGCTCTTTGCTATCTCAAATGCATCCATTGGAGCTATTTTCCTAACGCTTGTAGTTTAAGGGTTTGGTTGGCTTGCTTGCTTTGTTTGTATAAACGTTTGCTCAATCTTAATGACAATGCTGAGGCAACATTTACACAATCAAGGCCAACCACACCTTTTAACTACAAGCATTAGGAAATTAGCTCTAATGACGTTTAATTTATTAGTATGCGATGTAGATTTAGACCGAAACAGAAACTTTGCTTTTCCGGTGACGTGGATTGGCTTAACTGTCCAAGATATATGTATTTAATGATGACGTGTCATAGGAAAGAATAAATTTTATCCTACATCTAGATCAGGACAAATTATTTGAGAAAATAGAATTGACTACATTAGCAATAAATACCATGTTTAAGGAATTTATTGATATATTACTTAGACTTTCACTCACTAAGTATGCATATATAATCAATCCTTCTGACTTCATAAATTTTATTACTGAGTCGGCTGAATTAAGACTTTATATAATGCAAGTTAATTAATTTCCTTCTATGAAAATGCATCGCATATACAATAGAAATGAATCGCCCTACAGTGAAAATGAAAGTCTAGTATCATTATTCGACAGTAAACATGAATCGCATAACGAAAACAGCATAGTGGAATTTCATTTGATATCAACAAGCTGAATAACAAAAACTGTTTTAAGTTAAACAACATTAATAATTATGTTAAAAGGTACATTGTTCTGCAAATGAAACTTAACTGCTACTTTTAAATCTCGTGCACGCTCTGTTCGTGAACTATTCTTAATATTTATCTATTTGTGTATCAATTTTGCACCTCGATGGCTCTAGGCGCGATGAAAACCCGTCCGCATCTCATACCTATAGCATGAATTTATAAAAACAGTACACATTATGTATTATTTCTTATTTTATTTAAAAATCTTGGATTTGTCGTCTGTTTTTTTATCGTTCTACATCAGAAATTCATCACGGATACAGTAAAAATGACATTTTAGGATTCGCACATTACATACACTGTTGACGGACAGTTAGAAAAAGACTTTATTCTATATTCTACTCTGCACGAATTTATAATGCATGCAACCCCGCCACATTTTCTGTACTATATATATGGTGTACTCGTATACTAATGCGAGTTTTACACTTTAGCACGCACGAGCTACCTATGGGATATATAACTTTTTCCCTATTTTCAGGTAAGCACATTTACTATTGTAGGCCTTATAATGCATGTACTTCTATCAAAGACTTACATTTTTTTCCATTTACATATACATGTGTTTCATTTGACTTTCCAACCATCCTATCTAATAATGTAGCTCTAGGCTTACTTACCATATCCTTTTTAGATTTAGCTAATGTGGGACCGTGTTTTACATCAACAAGTTTAGAATCCCCAATTTGTTCCTCGTTGGAGATTCCTACTCGTTTAAATTATCTTCAGTATACTGCAATGCATGTCCAGACTTTTTGATAAGTACCCCGGTTACTACCCCGATCATTCTGATATCTATCACCTTGACCATATCGCCGCGAATTATTTCCACGTCTATTACCACGAGAATACCCAGTGTTAGACTGAGTATTACCTGTGGTCTTTGGTGCTTCCTCTGGTGTCTTACTTTCTAGAGTATCCAACTTTTCACCCATAAGAGGTTCTAGTTTCTTACACACTGGTGAGATCCAAGGTTTGAAAAATATGTCGAGTAGTTATAGTGGCATGTATTCTATATAGTTAACTGTATTATGTATTTTATATAGTTAACTGTACTATGTATTTTATTTGTTTGTATTTTTTTTTCTATTTGTATTAATAGTTTGTGAAGGCCCCAGGGAAGAATAACACCTTATTGTTAAATGAACTTCCTTCGTTCAATAAAGAATTGTTTTATCATTATTTACACACACACAATAATATACTATGATTTTGTTTCGAAATGAACTATTACATGCTCATATAATTATAAACCTACACACTTTCTTTATCTTATATAAATTATGTACATTTTATTCTAACGATATAATAGGCTGAAAATTATACAAACTATTACAATCCGGATTTTCCTCATATTTACTCCGTTCAGATCCTTTTTTATTATTGCGCAAGTGGATCCCTGTCCAGTCTTGTCTCCGCTCCCTCTCTTCCACAGTGAGTTAGATACCATACTAACATCGATCAGTGAGGGAAACAACTCATAACCTAATGCAAAACATGGCGGTCTATGCTAGAAAATGTTATTTATGATTTCCAAAAGGTTGGTTATGCAGATCGTATCAAGTGGAATATTGTGCTACTTTGCCATAATTTATTTATTATCTTGATCTTTCAGTTTATCTATATGCCTATAATAATCACACAGTGCAAATATATCAAACCAGGCTGTAAAAAGTTCTGCTATTGAAAATATTAAAATTGAAATCCCCAGGTAATTGGGATTTCAACTTTTCTATATTCTGTCGTATAAAAGAATAAATTCCTTATTTTTTAACTTTTAACTTAAAATATAATTGATATATCATGGTTACATTATATTGAATGTTAAAATAGTGAGATCAGTAAACAAAATAACGAGTTTTCAGTTGCACATGTTGCATGTTGTTATTTTATTGATATGCTAATGAAACACAACATCAATAATTGTTTACCACCCAGTACATGCCCAACTCTAGAAATAGTCCCTTATTCTGAAAAGGATGTTAAGAAGTAAAAGTGATTTGTAATTTACAACCATGATGCAATAATCTGATAATTAGTGTTTTACTTGCATGATGTACAAAACAATATACATGTCCAGCTTGTATCATAATGTTATTTTATGTAGTGTGTTTGGTAGCTTTCAGAAGGTAAAATTCCATAGACAAGGTCAGTTGCCCTGGCTATCTTATTTGTCTATCTGATTATCTATCCAAAATTTATATGTACATGTAATAAAAATTGAAAATGGAAATGGGAATGTGTCAAAGAGACAACCTGACCAAAGAGCATGTAGATGTCATTTAGTGATTTGTGTCCTAATTGGTTGCTGTCTCAGCATACATTGATATATACCCTGGCAGTATCTTTTTATTCACAGTACATATTTCCACAATAGCAAAGTTACATAAAATAGGACACCAATCAGCCATGGCAAAATTGCAATTACCTATTTAATAGAAATACATTGTTATGATTGTACATTCTTCTTCTACTTTTACACATTCATGTTTACAGGTACAAAATATGAACTGCCTCAGTGATTCTTGCTGTTATACATGTAGAATCTGTACAGCGTGCAGCTGGCATGAATCATGGGAAGTAATAAGTTGAATCAGAGGCCAAGTCAATCTATTTACTTGAAAAATGGTATTTGTTGCCTCTCTGCAAAGCACCCTGCTTTAAGGGGCATAACTAGAGTAAATACTTGGTCAGCTGAGGACAATAATTAAACTGATGTGGATCCAAGAGTTGAACCCTTCCCCCAAGGTAGATAATGTTTGAAGTGAAATGGGTAAAAAGTCTGCACTATCAATACATTGTAGCTCCATCAGTAGGGGGGCCTGGCCTCCCTAAATCCACCTCTGTGAAATGTCTGATATGTTAAGCCCTTTATGTCTGCCTGTAGACTGTTTACATTAGAAATTACATGTTAAAAGCTGAATATAAGTGGTTCTGTCTAGCACAAAGCAGTGTTCATTTTTTTGTGTTTTAATTTAATATCTAAATTTTACACAGAACAGTTAAGACACATTGTAAATTCATAAAACCATTTCCATATACAACATTTTACACAGATAAACCTTGAGTGATTTTAAGAGGAGAAAAAATCAATTTCTCAAACAATTCAATATATACTAAAGCAGAGAACAAGTATAATGTATAAACATGATGAAATAAGGATATATGTGGTATAGTTGCCAATGAGACAACTATCCAACAGAGTTTAAATGACACAATTAACAGTAAGTCAACAAATGGCCTTCAATAATGAGCAAACCCCATACCTTATACAATACCCTGATCACATAATAGACATGACAGAATGTGGAACAAATAACATTATTTGAACAAAAACTCTTTTTCCAGTTCAAAAATAATACTGCATAGAGTGAAATATTTCATTTTTTAATTTACAGATTGTTTATTCACTGTTGGTCACTTAGAATAATGTAACTGGAAAAAAAAAAAAACTGATTGAATATAGATATTAAAGTGTCTTTATAGTACAGGTGAACATGGTGAAATAGGTGGTTTTCAATGTAAATCACAGTGGTAAAGGAATAAGTTCAAAAAGGTTAAAATTGGCCCTAAGATTTTGATGTTTTGTAAATGGCCAAAATACTACAAATTTCTCATAGAAATAGTTTAGAAATTACTATTAATACAAAATAACTTCATTTTGGCACATCACATTAAGAATTAAGAAGTATTGACTCTTTAAGTGTGCATAATTTGTGTTGTACCATTACATTTGGTAGAATTTTGAAGAATTCTTTTAAACAGTTTTTCAGACAATTTACTTTGGCTGCCACCCACGATCTAGAAAGTTTTTGTGTCTGGGGCTTCAATATCATCATTTGCAACTTATGGTTATAGAACATTTTGGATCCTAGGTTGTGGCCAGAGGTTTCCTCAAGCTTTTAGTTCTAAAATGCACAAAATCATTGCATTTTGACAATATTTCTAAAATGTGGTGATTTTGAAGCCAAGAATGTACTCTCATGAAGAGATTTATTTTAACAAAGAAGAAAGACTTTTGAAATAGATCCATTTAAGAACCTGTTACCAAATTATGGGCCATTTTGAGAATATTTGATTTTAATAAAACAGTTTACCTTTAGTTGCTCTAAAATGTTTTATTCGTTATTTCATCTCTCCACTTCTATTTTTGCAGGAGACTCATCTGATTGTGGAAGTTTGTATAATGGAAGGAGTTTCATACAGATGCTGTTTTGAATCATAAGAAATGACTGATATTTATTAATTTCGTCAGTTCCTAATTAGCTTCTTCAGAAGGAACAAAGTGTGTAAGGAGTTATATATTCCTATTTAAAGACCTAACTTTATTTCCATTTGAGTGTATGAAACGAATTAATTAATTCATTTGAATACTCAGTTTAATATATAGTCTTATGAACATGTATATGTGACTTAATCTTTGTTGGTCTTTTACTTATTTATAAACATGAATAATTTTATTTTTATACGCCTGTTTACGGGACATATTATGGTATACCAATGTCCGTCTGTCCGTCCATCGTCAACATGTCGGACATTAACTCAAAAGCGCTTTAACCAATTTGCATAAAACTTTGGTGAATTGTTTATATCTATTGACGTGAGCTCCCTTTTGTTTTTATAAATTTGAGATTTTACGTTTCGAGTTATGGTGTTTTATTCATTAAAAAGGGGATTTTTAGTTTTCTGACAATAACTCAAGAATGCTTTCACCAACTTGCAAGAAATTGTGGTGAATTGTTTATATCTATTGACATGAGCTCCTTTTGATTTTATAAATTTTAGATTTTATGTTTCGAGTTACAGGGTTTTATTCATTAAAAAGGGGATTTTTCAGTTTTTCAAAAACTCAAAACTGCTTTCAGCAGTTCGTATGAAACTTTGGTGAATTGTTTATAGCTATAGATGTAAGCTCCTTTAGAATTTTATAAATTTTACATTTTACATCTCTGAGTTATGGGGTTTATTCATTAAAAAGGGGATTTTCCAGTTTTGCACAATAACTCAAAATGCTGTCAGCAATTCTCATGAAACTTTAGGGAATTGTTTATATCTATTGATGTAAGCTCCTTTGATTTTCATAAATTTCTAATATGACATTGAGAATTAATTGAACTTTATAGTCTGACAACAGATTTACTAAGTATTGCGCAACAGCACTGTGTACAGTGTATTGCACAACAGCAAGAAATCTTTAATTGAATATAAATTCAATTCATATAACCAATTTCAAGTTCTTTGACTACATTTATTCAGAAACCTATAATATGTCAAATATTTAATTACAATCCCAATTCAGACCTGTATCAAGCTTGAATATTGTGTCCATTTTGCCCCAATTGTTCAGGGTTGGACCTCTGCGGGCGTATCCAGCTGCGCTCAGCGAAGCAGTTTATTTTGTATGAGAAGCTATAATTAATTGACTATCTATTTTTCTCGTCTGCGATGAAAGTTGGGGAAAGTGAGACATACGGATTGCTTTTCTGGTTACGATGGCATCAACAATTAGATAACTGATTTTAGGTTACATGTATTGCCCTGAATTGATACTTTTAAGAACATTTTGCAGTTTTGGTTATTATTTTCAAATTATTATAGGCAAATATATGTTGTAAACAAAAATGTTTAGTAAAGTAAGATCTACAAATAAGTATATAGTCATGTTCATCAAAGTTTATCATGGAACAAAATGTTTGGCATAGTACCAGTTTTGACTTGTACTATAAACAAAGAATGGAAACTGGGAATGTGTCAAAGAGACAACAACCTGAAAACAAAACAGAAAAAGCTTAAGGCCAGCAATGGGCCTTCAACACAATCCATAATCCAACACCCAGAAGCAAGATCAGGACCTTATTCATTAATGTATGCTAGTACAAAAAGGAACTTTGACGTCACTTCACTTCAAAGCAGATACGAACCAAGATAACAAAACGTACAAGACTTACAAAAGCTACCTAGATGTTCCTGAATTAGGACATGCACAAAAATTAAGCAAGTTATACATGTTTTGTGAGATATAAATCAATAAATTTTGTACTTTTAGCCAATGTGGAATAAATAAATACACTGATACATACAGGAAGTCTATTTGAAAAAATATATCATGTTTGTACTTATGTTGTGCTGTAACATAACAGTCCCATGTTAAAGACAGGGCTTGGATACAGTACATACATTTTATCCTCTTTTCACAACTCAAAATCTTATTTATAATTTTAGTGGTCATCTGTGGCTGTGTTCATATTTGCTTTTCGTTTATTGTTTTAGCTCACCTGTCCTAATTGCCATGTAATATTCTCAGAATGCTGGATATTTTCCACACTGGTTTGTGTCCACACTTATTAATTATACATTTTAACTTTAATACAAGCAAAAGAAAACGTTGATGAAAAATTTAAATAAAAACTACAGGTGATTGTCTCTAGTTAAAAGAGCTTCCTGAAACTACTGAATCAATTCAAACCAAAGTGACATGATCGATCAGTGGCGGATCCAGAGGGGCGTAGAGAGCGTACGCCCCCTTTTGCTTGCACTTTTTTTTTTTGTAAAATGATTAATCAGACTTGACTTCGTGAACTTTGCCATTTCCCGTGTATTTAATTTTTATGCGACAATTCTTCACTTATAAAGATATTTTTCTCTCGTATTTACTGTAATATATTATTGATTATGTCAAAGTCATGTGATTCGCTACGGTGGAGTTGACCAGTGCGTCGAAAAAACGTCACTCAGTCATTTTGAAATTCAAATTACAGTAACACATTGCTTAGGCTGAGGATGACAAGCATGACACCTTCAATGCGAGTAAGGATCGAGCAAGAACGTATTGACTTCTATTTCACAATTCCACCAAACAGAAAGTAATACTCTATTACATTCTCATGAAAAAAAAGTTCCACAGCAATATTATTTACCTACGTAAACATGTTTAACCCCACACGCCCCAGCCCATTAATTACATTGCTGAATAATAATCCCCAGTCAGTAAGCTCTAGATAGATTTAAAATCTAAGGTACAGACCATTTGATTTGAGGGGCAGTCTGAGATATTTTAGAGAAATTAAATTCTGACCCTGATTTTTGCCTTAAACAAAAATTCTGGCCGTATCTGGATTGAAAACAATACCGGTAATCTTGTCCACTTTTTTGCTATTAGAAACAAAGATTTTCAACAGAATTATTGAGCATTAAATGAACATGATGAATGAAAAACGGGCGTAATTTTTTGCATGTTGTAAATCCCATATCTGACCTTGTTTCGCCGAACTGATATGCTGAATACTTTTTTCAAGGCCTGACTTCAACCTGCCTGCTCGGTGTGGCCTTTATGTCTCCATTTGTCGACCGTCATTCACAACTTCTTTGTCATTTCAGACTCATTCGTAGCCTTTGGTTGATTTGGAACCCCTCACTTCCCTTGTTGAGTGAAATATTTCAACCAAACATTTGGATAAAAATTGCTAGTTTGTCTTTGTTCGTGTCTGTCGTATTGTAAACTTCATTGAATGGCCGTATATCTTGTTTTCAACAAGAAATCTGTGAGGTTATGCTAACTAACCTTACTACAAACGAGAATTTTCCATGTTCATTTTTTACTGACAAATCCCACATTAAATATATTAGTACATAGCTTTGGATCCATCCAATCATTTTATAATAGACAATTAATGGGGAGAATATGGCATCAAAAATGTCCAACCCTTACACTTTAACTGTAAAATATACATGCCCCACGTCAGGAACCGTTAAAAAAAGTGCATTTTACATTTATTTTATGTTTTTTAGCCAAAAATAGGCCCAAAAAAGTTTTCGCCGAGCGGAGCGAGGCGAACTTCATACTCCGCCCCCTTTCCAAAATCCTGGATCCGCCCCTGTCGTTGGTCCTTGGTGTGTAAAATATGGCTTGAATATTGTATGTCAATAAAGAAGATTTGAAAGAAAAACATCAGCATTTTAGGCGCATGGAGCCTGTAGTTTACCGTTTTGCTGTGCTCACTGATAACAGCTTTATATCAGGGCTGGGCTTATATACTTTGTTGTGTCTTTCTGGTGAGAATTTTATCTTAAAAATATCACAAAAAGTGGGTCATCAATAAAATTGACCACCTCTTGAGTCATACGGAGGACAGGGCGCTAACAAACATTGTTAACCCTGCCAGGTTCTGAATGCGTTTGTCCTATGTCATGGAGGGTGATCATGGAAGTGGGGACTGTGTTGGAAGAGACGACAACCAAACCACAGTGCAGAAAACAGCCCATGGCCACCAATGGGTCTATGACACAGGTGATCTGGTATTTCGGTGATTGTCGTTGGTTTGCTGGCTTTCATATTTTATTTTTGTTTCTGATTCTGATTGTGTGTTTTCAAAACAAGAATTAAAAGAATTTGTAAAGATTTGGTGCGGTCCACAAAGTTTACACAATTTTACTGTCTCGCTTGACGGAGTCAAAAAGCGAGACATAGGTATGCTGTTTCCGGCGGCGGCGTCAACAATGTATTAGTTTGTGATTAGGTCTAGTTTATGGTGAACCACTAGTGGTAGGTCAAATATATTTGGTATGCAGTTATGTTACCATTGGCACATCTCATTACCATGGAGATTATTTGGCCCTGCCCTCTTAGTTATGGTCTATTGACTTTGAAACTTTTACTTAGTTTTTCATGTATTAGTTTGTGATTAGGTTTAGTTTATGGGGAACCACTAGTGGTAAGTTAGTGATAATAGGTATGCAGTTGCATAAGCATTGGCATATCTCATTTCCATGGAGGTGATTTGGCCCCGCCCCCTCAGTCTTGGTCTATTGACTTTAAAACTTTTGCTTTGTTTTCATGTATTAGTTTGTGATTAGGTTGTTTTATGGCGAACCACTAGTAGTACTGGTCAATGATATTTGGTATGCAGTTGTATTAGCATTGGCATATCTCATTACCATGGAGATTATTTGATCCCGCTTCCTCATGCAGGTTTATTGACTGAAATTTTGCTTAGTTTACATGTATAAGTTTGTATTTAGGTATGTTTAAAGGGAACTACTTATGATAAGTCAATGGTATTTGGTTTGCAGTTGTATTAGCATTGGCACATCTCATTTCCATGGATATTGTTTATAGCCATGTACTTTCAAGTCATAGTTCATTGACTTTGAATATTTGCAAAACATACGACTTTGAATATTTGCAAAACATACATGTTAAAGTGTTGGTATTTTAATTTCAACATTTGTATTATCGAAATTACAAAAAGCGAGACATCTCTGTGATAACAGTTTATGTTAAAAATGATATATAATCTAATTACATAGTAGTATTGAGGTGATCATGGATGGACAAAGGACCCGCCCACCCTTTAATATGCCGATACCCGCACTAGATATGGTATATAAAACATTGATTGAAGATGAAAATAGGGTGAAATATGATGTAAAGCAATGATTATTTATTACTTTACAAAAGTATTTTAAAACACACACTGGAACTTGAGTAAATGCATGTAGAGCAGGCCTAATCTGTGGTCAAATCCTTTTTGTCATCAATACAAATAATTAGGATTATTTATCAAATGAAAGAAAAGAAATAACTATTGGATCGCTTGCCAACACGATATGTGTAATAAAAAGAGTAAGCCATGATATGAAATAACGTATGTATTAAAGGACATTTGTACATCTGCGTATCCTTCAGTGTTAGATAGAGTTTTGTGGAAGCTTCATCAAAGGAACCACCTACCACAGACACTTGTCTCGGATTTTTTTTTTATCTATATACCTTAATAATGTAACACTTATATTAAGGTATGTAGGGGAAAATATTCTTCGACAAGTGCCTGTGCCACCTACCGAGAGTTTAATTTTTTAAAATTCATAATCAGAAAATTTACAATCAGTTAAAGTAAAACTGACAAATTCATTAAATAGGAATACACCGTAGAGGCAATGAAAACCATATGTTAAACTTCGACACAATACCGATATTAAAGGTTACAGCTACAGCTTTCAAAGCAAAAAAAAAAAAAATAGAAAGGAGTCATAAAATTTAAATTGCATCTATAAGAATAGCCCAACCATTTATGACCTTGGATTCAACACTTTCTATTTCTGTTTTCTGATATTTTACTTTTTCTATTTTCCGTTTAAATACCGTTTTATTATCAAATGCACCCCCAAAAAAAAAACTTATAAAGAAAAAGAAAATATTACCAAAAGACTTTAAAAAATAATGCCCTCGTTTCGGGACTAGTGTAACAAGATAGTATTTGATTACATTGGAAATCGTACGTAAATGAAACAGTTCGAATACACCGCGGACCAAGTACACAAATGTATAACGTGTACAGGAAGTATTGAAGATCGACGACAAACTATCTGCTACTTATTCATTAAAAAATTAAGCAAAACAAAAACACGGCAAATGTTCAGGAAAACACATTAATTTAAACAAAAATGAACACTTATACTATCTAAAATGGAAGAAGGAAGCTGTGCGTGTTTTTTTTAATACGCCGCCTAAGTAAACACAACTGTGTATTGACCTTTATTAATAGAAAAACAGAGTTCAAATATATAAATATTCATGTTATAACGTATCGTCATACTTGCATCAAAACTTTTAAACCAATAGCAGAACACAAATTAGTTTTCGAACAGCTCGGATATTTTCTCATAAACAATAGTCAAACCCGGAGAGGTTCGAATGAAATCTTCCCACATATTAACATTGGTTTCCTTCCCCTTACTTACATTCCCTGCATCGATCTATTTCAACCAAAGTTGCAAAGTGGCTAGGCCTAAATATGAATGATACTGGGGACAAATTCACGGATTTGTCAGCTGAAAACGGAAAGGAAAAACGCCCACAATTCGGAAACAGAAACCTTGAAAATCAGGATAATGTGTTTGAACACAATGCATGGTAAGACAACAAAAAAAAAAAAAAAAAAATAGAAACAATTGTACAGTTGCAGTCACAACGATTTCCCGAGAACTTCCTAAATCTCAATATGAACCCGAGAACCGATAGATTTACCCGAAAATTCGATTTTATATGGCGTAATCAGGGGCGGATCCAGAACCTCGATGTCTGGGGGGCACCATGATACCAAAATTAAAAAGATTTTTTATATATGCATATATGCGAGTGTGGGAGGTGGTGGTGTCATGTATTGGGGATGATGGTGGTTGTTTTGGGGGGGATGGTGTCAGGTCTTCATTTTTATATCTTTTAATTATTTTTGGGTCCATTTCTTTCTACTCTTGTATTTGCTGCCAATTTTCCTCTATTCTTTTCAGTTCATCACAGCTTTAATCTGTTTTCTATATTTTTTAGACCATTTTTTTCTAGCCTTAACTTTTTGACCATTATTCTCTAATCTGTAAACCCCATTCATATCCTCATTCACGGTAAACCATTCATACCCTCATTCACGGTAATCAAAACAAGAAAAAATATACACATATTACGGTACTATTATAACCTGTATAATAGAAAAAAAAAAGGATATGAGGTATCCATCCATGACACAAAATCAGTACATGCACAGCAAAAAAACACACAATAAGCTTTTATCGCTGTTCTTCATCTCAAATATAAGTAGTTTTTCTAAGATACAATATCATTTTATTAATGATTACAGTACAATCTGTGACTTCCTCTTAGTTATGTCCACCCTCTTGTATGGTCACCATCGAATGGTGGCCATTTATTGGGGTATTCAATCTTGAGATCTTGGCCATTTATTGGGGTCATAAAACATAGGTTGATATTTTATCTAATTATGTTACCTGTTGAAATCAATCAGGGTTGAACTTTTCAGCTTGTATGTTTCATTAAAATTTACCTGTACAGGTAACTCAGTTTTCTTTTCAAATTGACATTTCACCTTTTCTTGAAAATGTAGAATATTTTAATGTTTTAGTCTTTGTTAATTCATATCATTTGTTGATTTTTCTGTCTTTAAATTTAAATATTTTCCTTTTAGCTCACCTGGCCGAAGGGCCAAGTGAGCTTTCTCATCACTTGGCGTCCGTCGTCCGTCGTCGTTAACTTTTACAAAATCTTCTCCTCTGAAACTACTGGGCCAAATTTAACCAAACTTGGCCACAATCATCATTAGGGTATCTAGTTTAAAAATTGTGTCCGGTGACCTGCCAAACCAACCAAGATGGCCGCCATGGCTAAAAATAGAACATAGGGGTAAAATGTATATTTTGGCTTATAACTCTGAAACCAAAGCATTTAGAGCAAATCTGACATGGGGTAAAATTGTTGATCAAGTCAAGATCTATCTGCCCTAAAATTTTCAGATGAATCGGACAATGGGTTGTTGGGTTGCTGCCCCTGAATTAGTAATTTTAAGGATTTTTTTCCCTTTTTCGGTTATTATCTTGAAAATTATTATAGATAGAGATAAACTGTAAACAGCAATAGTGTTCAGCAAAGTAAGATCTACAAATAAGTCAACATGATCAAAATGGTCAGTTGACCCCTTAAGGAGTTATTGCCCTTTAAAGTAATTTTTTACCAGTTTTGTAAATTTTGTTATCTTTTACAAAATCTTCTCCTCTGAAACTACTGGACCAAATTCAACCAAACTTAGCCACAATCATTATTAGGGTACTTAGTTTAAAAAATGTGTGCGGTGACCCAGCCAACCAACCAAGATGGCTGCCATGGCTAAAAATAGAACATAGGGGTAAAATGTAGATTTTGGCTTGTAACTCTGAAACCAAAGCATTTAAAGCAAATCTTACAGGGATTAACTTGTTTATCAAGTAAATATCTATCTGCCCTCAAATTTTCAGATGAATTGGACAACTGGTTGTTGGATTGCTGCCCTGAATTGGTAATTTTAAGGAAATTTTGCCGTTTTGGTTATTATCTTGAAAATTATTACAGATAGAGATAAACTGTAAACAGCAATAATGTTCAGCAAAGTAAGATCTTCAAATAAGTCAACATGACCAAAATGGTCAGTTGACCCCTTAAGGAGTTATTGCCCTTTATAGTCAATTTTTAACAATTTTCATTAATTTGGTAAATTTTGGTAAGTTTTACAAAATGTTTTCCTTTTGTAATCTTCTTTTCTGAAACTGCAGTAGAAAATCAATATAGAAAACAATCTACTAATGAACTGGACATAAAAATAATTGATAATTCTATAACATGAAAAAAAACACATTAATACCTGATGATGGTGTTTCTTTCTTTACATTGAAAATGATGTCACAACTATAATCCCGAACAATAGGTCGAATGTCAGATATGTTTCAGTACTTTAGCTTCATTTTCTACAGATTCAAGTTCAAATGATGCTTGAATTCCTACACTAATTTGTACAGACTTCATCCCCTTTCACAGGTAATGCCTGCCTCATATTATATTTAAAACTTTAATAGAATATCAGAAATTTTGAGAGAAAATTAATCAACCATGCAAGATCTAAAACTTAATTAATATTGTTCAAATTATCAATTAACTATTAAAAAAAAATTCTCATTAAAAAATATAGTTCTTCATTTTATATTTTATCAGAAGTTTAGGGAAAAAATTGAATTTAATTGTGTCCCTTGTTCTCATTTCCTGGGATAAATCCAATACAAATTAAAGTATTGGTATTGAATTAATATTTAAGAAATATTTCAAACCTTACCATTTTCTTCACAAGAATGAAGACCATATTTTCAGTGTCATGAGTATCAGTCATCATATTTGTTGTACTTTGTTGTTTAAAAGTTGAATACAAAAAGATCAACAAAGCAATTCAAAACCACTTGAATTTTGCAACAACAAATGCGAGTTTTAACGACCTCAGCTGGCTATACAACCCTTGCACAATCAACTGAATTTTGCAGAAATCATTAATAGGAAAGATTGCCCTTAAATGATAATTTTTTATTACCTTTTTGTTTTTTTTTTTTTGGGGGGTGTTGCGCAACAACAAAACTTCACAACAAACTTTCTCATCACTTCGCATTTCTCGTTAGATAAATTTTACAAAAATTCTCCCCTGAAACTACTGTCAAATTAAACCAAACTTGGTTTAAATCACCACTAGGATATCCAGGGACCACTGTGTATGATGACCCTGCCTGCCAACATGGCACACATGGCTGAAATAAAACATAGGTTTCAAATGCACTTTTTAGTCTTATATCTCTGAAACTAAACGACAGTACAACAGTTGCATTTATCATGCATCAATTGTAAATAAAAATATCAGGTGAGCGACACAGGGTCCTTGGAGCCTCTAGTTTTCTAATGTTTTTATTTTTATGTTATTTTTTTCTATTTTTTTTGCTTCTTATTTTTTAATTTCTTTTGGAAAGAATCTTGAGTAGAAATGACAAAATTCAAAGATAAGTTATTGACTAGCATTTGAAAACAAAACAGAGAATCCTTTAAATAATTTTTTTCTGTAAAAAAGTTCTTGTACATGATTTTCATGGTATTTAATTGTTGGTTTGCATTAATAAATGAATTATTATTAATTATAACTTATAATCATGCAAATGATATGTTTAAAGGAACCATGAAACAAGTAACTTAACAAGCCTGTTTCTTAACAAATTAAAATTATCAATATCATGAATATCAATCCTTTTACAATAAATTTTGTTAACAAAGTTGGACAATCTATTATTATTCAGGAAAACTACAAATATCATTATATGGTATAGGAATAAACTATTTTGTTTATCTTATATATTTTCAAATCTCAAAACTGTAGTTCATGAAGAATCACTAAAGAGACTTTAAATTTTTCCAAATGGCTACCTAATTATCATCAAATTTTGATAAATGCTAATCATAATGCTAATCATAATGGAAAATGTTCTTATCTCTGAATAAAGTAAATCTGATGAAAAGAAATTATTTAAAGAAAAATTGTCTTGCTTTTTGAAACAATTGTAAACTTATCAAATATGTTATCTTAAGTTTGGCTAATTTTGTCAGTTAACAGGCAAAATTTGTCTTTAGAAAAATAAAGTACACTTCTATATAGATTGTGACATTTTTATAAATGGTCTATTAATTAAATCACTTTTTGTTCTGTGTACAGGGTTTCCGCTGGCGGTCGCCATTTTCGCATTTTGCGAAAAAATAAAAGTTGTGGCGATTAAAATTCGTTATTGGCGAAAGAATTTGGCGAAAGAAATATAACTGTTCGACTGCGTCCATCTTGTTTACTTTTTTCGTGTTTCTCGGACTTTTTCCCTGATCAGACAATACTGGGAATTCACCTTGAACTCGTTACGACAATAATCATCTGATTGCATTTTATAGCCATCGGCAACAAAGGATTATAATTAATAAATGTGTTGATTGTATTGTTTCGTGTGGTTAAATGGCTTCACATGTCACTTAAAGGATATTTTACAACTTTGATTGAATAATTGTTTTGAAGTGGGTACTTTACAATCCTTTTAGCGACGCACATTTTACGTCTCCTCTTTTTCTTTTAACGATGGTCTGGAAAAAAATCTGTTGTTATGACAAAAATGTTCAAAAGTAAGAAAAAATCTCTGACTTTAAATTTTATCTTATAACTTTTGACAGTAATAATTCTTTGAAATTGGTAATTTACAATCGTTTAGCAGTGCACGTGTTTGAGGCATAATTTTACGTCCAAACTTTTTAATGATGGTCCGGAAAAGAAATCTATTGTTAAGAAAAATATTCAAAAGTAAGAAAAATCTCTGATGTTATCCTTCAACTAGACGGAAGTATCTTATAAACTATTATAGATGAATCCGTGCTCCTCATGGAAGTCAACATGATGATTTCATGATCTTATTCTATATTGCAATTTTACAGTATCTTTTAAAACTAAATGTTTGTTATTATTGAGTGTTTATTTATGACAATGAGATTAAAAATATATATTTAGAATTATAAAAGACATAGTTAGTTTTCTCGTTTGAATTGTTTCACAATTGTCATTTCGGGCCTTTTATAGCTGACTATGTGGTATGGGTTTTGCTCATTGTTGAAGGCTGTATGGTGACCTATAGTTTGGTAACTTCTATGTCTGTGAAGAGTTGTCCCATTGGCAATCATACAACATCTTCTTATTTTCATATACTAGTAGCAATGTGGCAAACTATTTTTTGTTAGAGAAGGAAATTTTAAACGAAAAAATGTTTTTGTTTGTTGGCGAAAAAAAATTGAAAGTGGCGAAAAATATATTGTTTTGGCGAAAGAGGTGGCGAAAAGAAAATTGACCCAGGGAAACCCTGTCTGTGTATTATATTGTCTAAACTGCAGGACTGGCATATATATATATATATGCATGATACATATATTCTTGGTATACATTTGAAAAGAATATTTCACTCAACCCAGGCCTTTTAGATTAAGTTTATAATTGCAGGGACTTGAATGAATTAGATTCTTTAAAGCCCTTGATTAAAAATGAATTTTAAGAAAAAAATAAGAATATTTTTGAAAATAGAATAAAACTTATGATGAAAACAGTAAACTCAATTGCTTCACTAAGTAAAGAATTAGTGGTCATGTTTTAGAAATAGAAAATGGTGGATAAAATTCCTAGGATAAAGGATAGAATTGTTTGTAAAATTAACATAACAACTTAGAGATAATCTATTTGAAAATTGTTTACCTTCTCATAATAATGTCTCTGACCAGTTTATGAATAAAATCTTGAATCTTATGAATAAAAACAAAAGTAAAGAAAATGCTAAACCTCTATAACATGGAACATGTTTAAAATATTGGCTTCTTTATAAAATAAAGTCATTAGAACTGATGGCAGAAACCTAATAATTTTTTTCCATGTGTTTTGATTTCTTATAGAATTGTTATTTCTTTGCATTATAATGTTTGTTTTGTTGTTTTTGTCAGAAACTTCATTTAATTGTAATATGTTTATATGACAATAAAAATATTATCAAATTTTTCTGTAATGAATATTTTGAATATACATGCATGTATTTATTCAATAGAGAAATAATGAATTGCCTAAATTTTATTGAAAAATAAGTCCTAAAGATAATCTTAAACATTTGTTAAACAAACAATGTTAAATGCAGTAAGTATAAACAATTTTGATTTTAGAAAATTAGTTTAAGAAACACCTTTTCAATGGAAAAAGGCAGGGTGAAAGTTTGCATTATATAAGATGATATTCATTTATTATTCACTTGCCAAAAATACATATAAAAATAACTTATAATTTTCTTGTCATCATCACAGTTATTAAATATGACAAACACATATATTTTACCTGAGACACTTTACCTATAAGTTATAATTTTAACACTTCAATGCAGTCATGATTTCCTTTATCCTTGACTAGTTTTTGATTAATACCTTGTGTATTAATTAAGCAACAGGAGGTATAATGATGGAATTTAGGGCCATCATGGTGACCATATTTTTATGGCCACCATTAATAAGATAATGTTACAGGTAGTACTGTATATATAAGGCACAGACCATTCATATTTTGTGGAGGGGGAAGGTTTTGTTTTCATAAAAAAAAAGGAGGGGAAAAAACATGACATTCAGTTTTAAAAAAATATGCTGTATGCATTGAAAACAATCGTTTGTTGTTTAATAAAGTCCGAAAAAGACTGTTCTGAGACAGGCACATTCCCCAGAAACCGTATACAATGTGAGTGTTTGGTAAAAAAGACGTATCTCATATCGATACTAACATTCTTGACACTAAACATCTATTTTTACATATTCTTTTAAGACCGATTTTAGCTGGTAATTTCTTTCCTGATCAGAAGATTTCACTTGTTAATCATTCTTGATCCTGTAATATTGTATTAGAAACCAATAGATATATTCGTATTAATTCCAATCAGCATGTACATGTACATGTAGTTTACATAAATGCTTTTGGATATAGACATTTACACAAAGGTGTCAATATTTACACACCCATCGATAAGTTGTCATAAACATGATAAATCACACATGTTGAAGCTGGGGTTAATTAACGACCAGTTTAGGAAGTCAAATCAAGCTGTGTCCTGATTTTCGATCTAGATAATATATACCACAAAGGGAAGGCTGGGATTGATTTAAGGGTTAATTGCCTCAAAACTTTAGGAATTGGGGCAAAAACAAGCATTTTTCTAGTTTCAGGACAATAACTTGTGTGTAAGTGTATTGATCTTTATAAAATTGTACTAAAAGGTTCCATATCACAAAGGGAAAGCTGGGTTTGAGTTTGGGGGTAATTGCCCTAAACATTTAGGAATTTGGGGCCAAAAAGGGGCCAAAAAACAAGCATTTTTCTAGTTTCCAGACAATAACTTGTGTTCAAGTGTATGGATCTCTCTGAAATTGTACTGCAAGTTACCTTACCACAAAGGAAAGGCTGGGATTGAGTTTGGGGGTGATGAATCGTAAAGGGGTTCAGACAATTTGGGGGGGATTTTTTTTTCCTTTTTTTTTTTTTTCCTTTTTTTCCTTTAAAATTTTCCATTTTAAGTCATGATCATGTAAGTCGGTTATTTCTGATTTATATATAAAAGCAAATAATAATGATATGGTTTGATTTCATCAAAAATTGAAATATTGGGGTTCTTTGATATGCTGAATCTAACCGTGTATTTAGATTCTTAATTTTTGGTCCCGTTTTCAAATTGGTCTACATTAAGGTCCAAAGGGTCCAAAATTAAACTTAGTTTGATTTTAACAAAAATTGAATTCTTGGGGTTCTTTGATATGCTGAATCTAAACATGTATTTAGATTTTTGATTATGGGCCCAGTTTTCAAGTTGGTCCAAATTGGGGTCCAAAATTACACTTTCAATGACTTTGTTTGATTTCAACAAAAATTGAATATATGGGGTTCTTTGATATGCTGAATCTAACCGCGTATTTAGATTTTTGGATTTTGGGCCTCGTTTTTTAAATTTATCCACATTGAGGTCAGAAGGGTCCAAAATAAAACTTTGTTTGATTTCATTAAAAATTGAATTATGGGGGTTCTTTGATATGCTGAGAGTTTTGGTCCCAACAGGAATGTGGGGTCAAAAAAGGGCCCAAATAAGCATTTTTCTAGTTTTCAGACAATAACTTGTGGAATGGTGTATGGATCTCTCTGAAATTATACCACAAGTTTCCATACCACAAAGGGATGGTAAGAATTGGCTTTGGGGGGTTATGGCTCAAACCGTTAAGGAATAAGGGGCAAAAAAGGGGGAAAACAGGGTTTCCAGGTTAATGGACAATTACTTAAGTACAAAACATAATTTAAAAGCAGTGTAAAGTTGGTAATTCAAACTCATTTGAATATTTCACCTACACTGCTTTTAAATTATGTATATTGGAAATTTGCCAAAAACTTTATTGTTAATAAATTCCATTGGAAATTTGCCAATAATTTTAGTATAATAAACTCCATTGGAAAGTAAGAATTGGCTTTGGGGGGTTATGGCTCAAACCTTTAAGGAATAAGGGGCAAAAAAGGGGGAAAAACAAGGGTTTCCAGGTTAATAGACAATTACTTAAGTACAAAACATAATTTAAAAGCAGTGTAAGGTTGGTAATTCAAACTCATTTGAATATCTCACCTACACTGCTTTTAAATTATGTATATTGGAAATTTGCCAATAACTTTATTGTTAATAAATTCCATTGGAAATTTGCCAATAACTTTAGTATAATAAACTTCATTGGAAATTTGCCAATATAAAATTTTGTTGATGAAGGTTTTTTTGTTTATTTTTAGCCATGACTATGATGTCATTTTCTATTTTAATAGCCTTATGATGTATTTAAATTTTTAGATACTTTTTTGATGTATTTAAATGGACTTTTATGGTTGCAAATTTATTGGGGTTGTAATTCAAACTCATTTGAATATCTCAGCTACACTGGTTTTAAATTATGTATACTGGAAATTTGCCAATAACTTCAGTATTAATAAATTCCATTGGAAATTTGCCAATAACTTTAGTATAATAAACTCCATTGGAAATTTGCCAATATAAAATTTTGCTGATGAAGGTTTTTTGTTTATTTTTAGCCATGACTATGATGTCACTTTCTATTTTAATACCTTAATGATGTATTTAAATGGGCTGTTACGGTTGCAAAGGAATTTTATTCTTAGATATTACTATAAAATGTTGCTGATTAAGGTTTTTTAATTTTAGCCATGACTATGATGTCATTTTCTATTTTTATACTTTTATGATGTATTTAAATGAGCTTTTATGGTTGCAAAGTCCATTGGAAATTTGAATTGAGAATATGACCAGTTCTTGAGGTAAAGTAAAGGTAAGTATGCTGAATCTAACCATGTATTTAGATTTTGGATATCGGACCATAATAGGTAAATTAAAAATTTTTAAGTTCTTAGACTACATTCATTCTGTGTCAGAAACCTATGCTGTGTCAAATATTTAATCACAATCCAAATTCAGAGCTGTATCAAGCTTGAATGTTGTGTCCATACTTGCCCCAACTGTTCAGGGTTCGACCTCTACGGTCGTATCAAGCTGCGCCCAGCGGAGCATTTTATTCATTTTTGCCTATTATCTTGAAAACTATAATAGATAGAGAGAAACTTTCAATTGCAAAAAATGATCAGCAAGACAAGTTCTACAAATAAGTCAGCATGGTTGAAATTGTCAGTCGATTCCTTATTAGAGTTATTGCCCTTTGATGACAATTTTTACCAATATTTTGCCTTTTTGCCTTAGATCTTTAAAATTATAATAGATATATAGAAACTTAAATAAGAAAAATGATCAGCAAGACAAGATCTACAATTAAGACAATTATGAGGTAATCGTCTGACGACTCCTTATTGGAGTTATTGCCCTTTAATGACGATTTTTACCGTTTTTTTGGTGTTTTGCCTTAAATGATAAAAATTATGATAGATAAATAGACACTTTAAATTACAAAAATGATCAGATAGGCAAGAGCCAAATTTTGCCGATAAGTTAGTAGACTGTCACTCTTTGTAGGAGTGAATACCCTTAAATGTGGATTTTTTTCTACCCTCTTTTGTGTTTTGAACAAAAACTAAAGAAGATAGAGAGAAACTAAACAGACTAAATGATCAGTAATACAAGATCAACAAAACAGAGATTTTTGTCATGAATTCTATTCTCGTGTACAATGTTGGAGAGTGTCCTTTGTTAAATATGCACATAGACCAAGGTGAGCAACACAGGCTCTTTAGAGCCTCTATTTTTTTCATTTTTGCCTATTATCTTGAAAGCTATAATAGATAGAGAGAAACTTTCAATTGCAAAAAATGATCAGCAAGACAAGTTCTACAAATAAGTCTGCATGTTTACAGTTATTGCAAATGGCTGATATTTTTGTTCACAGTCAGGGATATAACTCTATAGGGTTATTACAGAAAATAACTTGCATGTGTTATTACAGTTACTTTCATGACTTTCATGAGTTGTCTACTCTTTTTTCTTTAAATTTTCTAAATCTGTAATAACATATGTTTGTTATTTGTAAAATATTTTAATCTATAGTGGGCTCTAGGGAACTCTTTAGACTCTGCGCAGAAACTAAATGCATAGCCTTGATAACTAATTTTTTAATTAAATTAATACATTTTTGATTAACCATGGTAAATCAATGAGACAAGGCTTTTAAGGGATAAACTTAGCTGTAATAACAAGGCTTAGTTATTAAAGGAATGTAACTTATTATATGAGACACTTGGGAATTACTGGGAAGCTTGCGCAGAACCTCATTACATGCTCTGGTCATTATTTCTTACAATGAATTAAAATACATTGTAATTAAGCATGATGTTTGTTTAAGCAAATGCTTTTGAGTGATGTAGAGAAGCTGTGATAACAACCTTTAGTTATTACAGGCATATTTTTTCTGTAATAACATAGGTGTATTATGCATGATTGGCAAACTATGAACTGTTATATCTTTCTATAGTTAAGTATACATAAAGACAATAGTAATATCAATAGTACTTGTATACATTTTAACTAAACTAATGATCTATAATGTCCCTATGAAACATGTAACATACATATGTTATCACAGTTCTTTGATATTTTAGTCCACAATAACAAATGTATGTTATTTTTCTGTAATAACCCTGTAGAGTTATATCCCTGACTGGTTCAAGCATATTATTTTTCTTAAATTGATTAACATTTCACAGCGGTATAACATGTTACTTTAATTATTCTTCCCTTAGTTTATTAGCTCACCGGGCCCGAAGGGCCCCATTTGAGCTTATCCCATCACTTTGCGTCCATCGTCGTCTGTCGTCGTCGTCTGTTGTCGTCTGTCGTCGTAAACTATTTCAAAAATCTTCTCTGAAACTACTGGGCCAAATACCTTCAAACTTTAAATGAATGTTCCTTAGGGTATCTAGTTTATAAATTTTATCCGAAATTTTGATCCATCAACAAACATGGCCGCCATGACTAAAAATAGAACATAGGGGTCAAATGCAGATTTTGGCTTATATCTCAAAAAGTAAAGCATTAGAGCAAATCTGACTTGGGGTAAATATGTTAAACAGGTCAAGATCTTCCAGCCCTAAAAATTTTCAAACAGATCAAACAAACCATTGTTGGGTTGCTGCCACTAAATTGGTAATTTTCTGTCTTACTATTTCAAAAATCTTCTCCTCTGAAACTACTGGGCCAAATACCTTCAAACTTTAAATGAATGTTCCTTTGGGTATCTAGTTTATAAATTGTTTTCGAAATTTTGATCCATCAACAAACATGGCCGCCATGACCAAAAATAGAACATAGTGGTCAAATGCAGTTTTTTGCTTATATATCAAAAAGTAAAGCATTTAGAGCAAATCTGACAAGGGGTAAAAATGTTAAACAGGTCAGGATCTACCAGCCCTGAAATTTTCAAACAAATCAAACAAACCATTGTTGGGTTGCTGCCACTAATTTGGTAATTTTCGTCGTCTCTCGTCGTAAACTATTTAAAAAAATCTTCTTCTCTGAAACTACTGGGCCAAATACATTCAAACTTTAAATAAATGTTCCATAGGGTATCTAGGTTAAAATTGTATCCAAGTTTTGATCCATCAAGAAACATGGCCGCCATGGCTAAAAATAAAACATAGGGGTCAAATGCAGTTTTTGGCTTACATCTCAAAAACTAAAGCAGTTAGAGCAAACGTGAAAGATAGTGAGAGGGATGATTAGGTAAATATTTATCTATTATGAAATTTTCATGCCAATTGGAGAATTTGGAGAATTTATTGTTGGGTTACTGTTAGAAGTAGTTATTTATTAGGAAATTTTAGATTTTGATTATTATCTTGAAAATTATAGTAGATAAGAAGAAAGTGTAAATGAGAAAAATAGTATTGATCTATCTGCATGAACATGTTCAGAACAATGACCCCCAAAAAAAAGGTGCATTTTTAAGCAAACACCGATATACATTATTACTCAAAAATATAAATCATGATTGATGAATGAATTAAGCTTTAACAAATCAGGTGAGCGATTCAGGCTCTTGAGAGCCTCTTGTTTATTTTGTATTTACATTGTATCATAGATCAAATTTATTTGTTCAGTGTATGTTCACTGGTGTTAATATGTCTTTTGATTGAGTTAAGCCATTTCAATTGATATTTTATAGTGTGTCTTTCTATGTTGTGATGTTACACTATTGTTTCAAATAAGGGTGAAGGTTTGGTACCATTAAAACGTTTAAACCCGCTGCAATTGTTTGTCCTGAGTCAGGAATCTGATGTTCAGTAGTTGCCGTTTGTTGATGTGGTTCATAAGTGTTTTTCGTTTCTTGTTTTTTATATAGATTAGACCGTTGGTTTTCCTGTTTGAATGGTTTTACACTAGTAATTTTTGGGGCCCTTTATAGCTTGCTGTTCGGTGTGAGCCAAGGCTCCGTGTTGAAGACATACTTTGACCTACAATGGTTTACTTTTATAAATTTTGACTTGTATGGAGAGTGGTCTCATTGACACTCATACCACATCTTCTTATATCTATGGTTGAAATCGTCAGTTGACTCCTTATTAATGTTATTGCCCTTTGATGATGATTTTTACCAATATTTTTTGTTTTTGCCTTAGATCTTAAAAATTATAATAGATACATAGAAACTTAAAAAAGCAAAAATGATCAGCAAGACAAGATCTACAATTAAGACAATATGGAGGAAATCGTCCGACTTATATGATAAAAATTATAATAGATAAATAAACACTTTAAATCACAAAAATGATCTGCAAGGCAAGATCTACTAACAAGTCAAATTTTGCTGATATAGTTAGTAGACTGTCACTCTTTATAGGAGTGATTTCCCATAAATGAGGATTTTTTTTACCCTCTTTTGTGTTTTGAGCAAAAACTAAAGAAGATAGAGAGAAACTAAACAGACTCAATGATCAGCATTACAAGATCAACAAAACAGAGATTTATTTCATGAATTTTATTCTTGTCGACAATGTTGGAGAATGTCCTTTGTTGAATATGCACATACCGGTAGACCAAGGTGAGCGACACAGGCTCTTTAGAGCCTCTAGTTTGTTATTGTTCACATTTTCAGCATAATGGTAGTCAGTGCCATTATAACAACCATGATAACCTGTAATTAATTGACTTTTTTTTTATTAGTTTATTTTTTTGATATAGTATATTAACTTTCTTGTTGCTAAATTTGTCTTGTCCCTAAGTTTTTTCTTCTTGTTGCTATTTTTCTCTTCTTGTCGCTAATTAGTGAGACCACAAAAAATGTAGTACCTCAGAAAAACTAGTGAAGTAAAGTAAAGGGATTTAAAATCAGGCTTTTGTCTCGCCCTACAACGGAAGTCACAGAATGTGATACATAGGGATTACAATCCAAAGGCAACTGCATAAACTATTTGTTTAAAGCTATATATTTTAGAAGATAGAAGACCTGGTAGGGGTGTGGAAATATTTGTTGTGAGAACTTGTCCCTGGGAAGTTAAACTGTAAATTTTGCCTGTCTAGAAAAAAAGTTAATTGCCCTGAATTTCCCAATTAATATTGAAGTATTTTACTGTGAGCTTGTAAGAAAAATAAAATGATGTGATATGATTGCCAATGAGACAACTCTCTACCAGAGACCACATCATGTAAAGTTTAACAACTATAGGTCACCTTAAACAGTCAGGGGACTTACTTAAATGAGTGATTTTCTAAATCACTGATTCAAGTAACATTATGTCCATAAAGGTTGGAAGTAAGAGTTGTCTTTCTTTAATAATCACCTATTTTTTAAAAGTAGTACAAATTAATCACTAGACTAAGTGATTTAATTTTATTGTAGCTTTAAAACTATTTTGTATCACATATAAATGATGTTTGTGTAATTTTTTTGTATAGATAAAAAGAGGTATGGGTTAACATCAATCATTTGTCAATGAGAGTATGAACCCAAAAAGCAAAACAACCAAAAGACATCTAGAGGGCAATGTTTTGTCCATTTCCCCAGACACCTGTTTAATTTTACTGTTTTCTTCATCTGACAAGCTTGGTGTTTTGCAAAACATTGATTTTGGTGTCCCTTCTATTTAGCAATTTGCCAAAAAATAACTCTGACTTTTGATCTGCAAGTTGTGGGTGTTTCCTACAAATTGTGCAAAAATTTAATTTATTTTCTTTCATTCTTTTATTATTAGTTTCTTCATTGAAGAGCCACGACGTCTGGAATTCTCACATCTGTTTTTTTTTTATATTCCTTGTCTTTCTTTGCCTGTGTTTTCTGTTTTTTATTCTACTCGTCATTACTATTTTCATTTTTTTAGTCTTTATTACCTGGTCTAGGTGTTTTTATCAGGTATTATATGGCAAGCCGTTTTACTATTTATTCTAACTTCAAGATATCTCATATAATATTAAGATATCTTATATAATCAAGTTTTTATAAGATATCTTATATATCTTATAAACTTTATAAGATATCTTATATACTTTATATATAAATAAGATATCATATACTTTATAAGACATCATCTAAAGTTTATAAGATATCTTATAAAGTATAAAGATATCTTATAAAGTATATAAGATATCTCATAAAGTATATAAGATATCTTATAAAATATTTTTATATAAGATATCTTATGAATATTTTTATATAAGATATCTTATATATACTTTATAAGATATCTCATATATTTTATTAGATATCTTATATAGTTTATCAGATATCTCATAAAGTTTATAATATATCTTATATTATTATAAGATATCTTATAAAGAAAATTATATGAGATATCTTATAAATTATATGAGATATCTTATAATTTATATGAGATGTCTTATAAACTATATAAGATGCCTTATAAACTATATAATATATCTTATAAACTTTTTAGGTTGCAATTCTGTAAATATAGATAATGCAATTTCCCATAGGAACTCCCTTTATGGCTAAAACTACCACTTTTACTAGGAAGTTTCATAAAACATTATATCCTAGAAAGGAAAGCTCATATGCACTACTATTTTTTTCAAAGGTCAAAATATAGGGCTGTGCGGCATATTTTCAACATTTATGTGCCCTGAACTTCTAAGAGTTTAAACTTATACTAAAATTCTGTACTACCCCTCACTTCACTTTTGGTCTTCCACAGATTTCAATTTGGCTGCTATTCGTTTGTATTTATACTGGTAGCATTCCCAGGTTATGTCTCTACGAGATGAAACATAGAGATCATTCATATCTGGGAACCAGTAGGTAAACAAAACAAAATATCTATGAATATTATATATCTCTTCAAAAGAGGCGTGGTTTGTGAAACAGCTGTATTTACAAAATGCAACCTATACAAGTAACATTTATTTAAATAGAAACACTTTTTCTCACAACAGTGGTTATTTATCAGAATCATAGCCTAAAAGAAATCACTGCATATGCTCTAACTTTTCTATTACAGTACATTTTATACCCCTTACCATGCTTACCCTGTTTCAATTTTTAAAGAATTTGAAAACAAGACTTTAATTAATGTCAGCTTACACTATGTGCATGTTTTCTGACATGAAATGCCTAAAACCTGTATGAAACTATTCTGATAACAAATTGAAATCATTTCAGAATACTATAAATGTAAAGTTTAGTAGTTAATCATTACAACATTCAAGATTACATAAAGTATCCAATCCTGCCTCTGTCTCCAGTCCACATCTTACTGTATGCCTATTTTTCTATAAAAGTTCACAATTTCTGCCTCAAATGGTCAGTTTAGAAATCTTGTCACAATAATATTATCTCTTACTATATACCTAACATAGTTTGGCTAATATATGACTAGAAGTGTTTAAACAATGCTATATTTGCAAAAGTTGTATGTATGAATTAACCAGTCTGATATATGAATTCACTAAAAGTTTTAAAGAACTAAGTGATGGAATCTGTTTTTTGCAAAGCACAGTTTTTGTTTTCTATACAAAAGACCTTTATAATAATAAAATCATAGCCTTTACAAGGTAAATTATCTGTTTTATGACCCAGGGGCTAGGGATTTTTCTCTGTTTTTGCCCTGGGGCCTGAAATTTGCAAAATTATGGAACTGCTGTTTCTGTGAATATGGAATATTTAGTACATTTTTAGGATAGAACACACTATTGTTAGTTTTATTGAGGTATTTTTGTATCTCTAGCAGCTTGTACTTTTTTATGCCGCGATCACAAGAAAGCACATTGAGGTGTAACGGCTTACTTTTGGGTTTTCGACAGGACAATAACAGCCCAACAACAGTATTTATCACTGATCTATGAGTTTCAATGACTGTGAAGAGTAAATATAAGCACTGCTTAACAATTTAAATTACAAATGTGCATTTATAATGAATTTACTTTCAATGCATACAGGGCTTTATATGTAAACTATGCATATTGTAAACTGTGAATTTATGCTGAGTAATCATAGTTAAGGCCCAGGATTTTCTCAATCTTCATAAAATATTTATAAAACTTTATATTTGAGTTATTTCATCAAGACTCTGAAGATAAACCAGATTTGGTGAAATTCTACGTGTTCTCTTTTTTCACCCAATATAGGTTGCAATTCTGTAAATATAGACAATGCAATTTCCCATAGGAACTCCCTTTATGGCTAAAACTACCACTTTTACTAGGAAGTTTCGTAAAACATTATATCCTAGAAAGGAAAGCTCATATGCACTACTATTTTTTTCAAAGGTCAAAATATAGGACTGTGCGGCATATTTTCAACATTTATGCCGCGAACTTCTAAGAGTTTAAACTTATACTAAAATTCTGTACTATCCCTCACTTCACTTTTGGTCTTCCACAGATTTCAATTTGGCCGCTATTCATGTGTATTTATACTGGTAACATTCCCAAGTTCATATCTGGGAACCAGTACTTAGGTAAACAAAACAAAATATCAATGAATATTATATATCTCCCCAATAGAGGCGTGTTTGTGAAACAGCTGTATTTACAAAGTGCAACCTATAAGATATCTTATAAACTTTATAAGATATCTTATAAACTATATAAGATATCTTATAAACTATATAAGATATCTTATAGATATCTTATAAAGAAGATATCTCATATAATATAGAAAATATCTTATATAATATAAAAGATATCTATATAATATATAAGATATCTCATATAATATATAAGATATCTTTTATAATCTAGTTTTATAAGATATCTTATATATTATATAAGATATCTGTCTTATATATTATATAAGATATCTGTCTTATATATTATATAAGATATCTGTTTATATATCTTATATAAGATATCTCATATTTTCTAGTTTATAAGATATCTTATATACTTTATAAGATATCTTCTAAAGTTTATAAGATATCTTATAAATATTTTGTACATAAGATATCTTATATACTTTATAAGATATCTCATATAGTGTATCATATATCTCATATGATTTATAAGATATCTTATAAAAAAAATTAAAGGAGATATCTTATTAATTATATGAGATATCTTATAAACTATATAAGATATCTTATAAACTAAATGAGATATCTTATAAAGTTTATTAGATATCTTGAAGTTACAATAAATAGTAAAACAGCTTGCCATATATACTTATCCATCTTGATAGGACCCAATCATGAAAAATCAAAATAACACTTCTGTTAGATGGCAAATAAAACCTAATCAACGATCCTGGTCAAGGGACAAAGATATCACAATGTTTATGAGACCCAGGTTTGCATAATAATTTAAAATTTTTCTTTATTGATCTATTTCTGTTTTTTGTTAATACTTGTCATGAACATTGATGTTTTTACTTAAATATATGTTTTTCATGTGTTGATCGTTGGTTTCTTTTACATAAGATAATACATCTTAATAAATTACGAAAATGATTCTATATTTTTGATTAAATTGAATTTTGTCAACTGCAATTTTTTACTTTTTATTAGTCCACAGGCAATCCAGATAAAAAAAATTACTTGTCGAGTTGTTCAAATGTACGAGTGGGGCGAGTCAGGCATAGCATTTCCACACCCCTACCTGGATGCTTTATACCTTGTATGCAGTTGCCTTATGTTAATGTCTGTTATATGTCCATTGTACTTGACTTCATTTTAATGGTTCAATGTCTGCCTGAAAAATAAAAAAAAAATAATCCTGTGAAAATAACATTGAAATAATCATTTATTATAAGTAATATGATAAATATATTTGTTATATGGGATCCTTGCAAGGTAGACATGTCTGTCAGACAGGGTTCACCTCACCTCATCTCATGGATCAGTGATCAAGCTTAAAGTCACTTGATTAAGGCCTTTTGGCAATTAACATGGTTAGGCTGCCATAATTATGCTAGCACAGCAGATTTGCTTTTTTCCTTAGGAATACTGAAATAGGTGCCATTGCCCCATATCTAGCAAGCTGGTAGGTTATTTATAACTAATCAGACATTTTGTTCATGCATTTAACAGTCAGAGGTACTATACCGTTTTTTGGGATGTATAGTACGCATTTGTGTATAGTTCGCACCCCCTTTATGGTCCAAGAAACGTGAGAAAAAAGTTTATTATTCGTATAAGTCTCATAGACATTTTTGGAAAAGTTACAGCTCCAAAATCGGCAAACAGGAAGTCTATCGGTAAACAGGAAGTTTTTTAAATGGACACTGATGTCGGAGAATTCCGTACGGAATACGTATTTATTATGAAATTGCAAATATTCTGACAAATGAATAAGAATTTTATTAGATTGAGATAAATCTACATTTAAGTTTGATTTTTTAAAACCAAATTTAATAAATTGTTTGAGTATCAAGGACAAGATTAAATATCCAAATTAATGTTCTGATTGAAACAATAACATAATTACGAATCAGTCAAATGATTATCATTAACATCATTAGTGCTGTAATAAATTGTTAAAATCTCATTATTTTTAATTTTTGTTTGTTGATTCTAGCTGTTAATCCGGATTATCACACCTCAATCAACGGGTCTAATCGATGTCAAAACAAATCAGTGACAGGTTCACCTTGTTCCTAATTAAATTCGTTCAGGTTACATTTATGGGATTATCATGTTCTCAATCATAATTTCTTGAACGTTTTAAACAGTTGATTAAAAGTTACAAAGTAGAAACGTATTTATAAAAATAAACTTCTCATAGACTAATCGTCACTTTACAATATCAAGTCACATGACTGACCCACATGACTGGCGATCACCTGATACATTAGAAAAAATGGCGGTTTATCTTTTCAAAATGAGCGTGGTTTATTCAATTTTCATACACTTTTCTTCTTTATTAAGACATGGCAAATTTCCGGATTGCAAACAGATGGAAAAATTTACACGATAAACGTAACTACAGAGATATAAAATGTTTTTTATTTGAATAAAACATGACAAATCAAGAACAGTAAGATACATATTACAAATAT
This sequence comes from Mytilus coruscus, assembly GCA_017311375.1. NCBI lineage: Eukaryota > Metazoa > Mollusca > Bivalvia > Mytilida > Mytilidae > Mytilus > Mytilus coruscus. Next base: position 267,587 of record CM029596.1, on the reverse strand, counting down.
AACATGTAAAATATAAAAACAATCGAGGTTTTAGCAAAAATATTCCCTACTCTTCACTTTTCCTGGAAATTTCTTTGTCGGAGTTTGGACCTGAAAAAAGACTAAGAAAATGTCTGTAGGCATGTATAACTCGCACCCCTCTTACAAGAAACATGACCCAGGGTATAAATATGCGCACTATACATACCAAAAATCTATATATACTTATACAAGTGATTTCGGAATCACCTTTTTTTAAAGTGATAACAGTATTGAAAAATGGAAAAAAATCATACAAAATTAGACATAGACTTTTTATACGACCGCAAAATTTTTGCGGTCGTATATCATGTATATTGGTATGACGTTGGCGTCGTCGTCGTCATCGTCCGAAGACATTTGGTTTTCGCACTATAACTTTAGTATAAGTTATTAGAAATCTATGAAATTTAAACACAAGGTTTATGACCACAAAAGGAAGGTTGGGATTGATTTTGGGAGTTTTGGTCCCAACAGTTTAAGAATTAGGGGCCAAAAAAGGGCCCAATAAGCATTTTTCTTGGTTTTCGCACAATAACTCTAGTATAAGTAAATAGAAATCTATGAAATTTAAACACAAGGTTTATGATCACATAAGGAAGGTTGGGATTGATTTTAGGAGTTTTGGTCCCAACAGTTTAGGAATTAGGGGCTAGAAAAGGGCCCAAATAAGCATTTTTCTTGGTTTTTGCACAATCACTTTAGTATAAGTAAATAGAAATCTATTAAATTTAAACACAAGGTTTATGACCACAAAAGGAAGGTTGGGATTGATTTTGGGAGTTTTGGTCCCAACAGTTTAGGAATTAGGGGCCAAAAGGGTCCAAAATTAAACTTTGTTTGATTTCATCAAAAATTGAACTATTGGGGTTCTTTGATGTGCCGAATCTAACCGTGTATTTAGATTCTTAATTTTTGGTCCCGTTTTCAAATTGGTCTACATTAAGGTCCAAAGGGTCCAAAATTAAACTTAGTTTGATTTTAACAAAAATTGAATTCTTGGGGTTCTTTGATATGCTGAATCTAAACATGTACTTAGTTTTTTTATTATGGGCCCAGTTTTCAAGTTGGTCCAAATCGGGTTGTTTGATTTCAACAAAAATTGAATATATGGGGTTCTTGGATATGCTGAATCTAACCATGTATTTAGATTTTTGATATTTGGGCTCGGTTATCAAATTGGTCCACATTGAGGTTTAAAGGGTCCAAAATTGAACTTTATTTGATTTCATCAAAAATTAAATTCTTGGGGTCCTTTGATATGCCGAATCTAACCATGTATTTAGATTTTGGATATTGGAATACCACAAAGGGATGGTAAGAATTGTCTTTGGGAGTTACGGCTCAAACCGTTAAGGAATAAGGTGCAAAAAGGGGGGAAAAGGGTTTCCAGGTTAATGGACAATTACTTAAGTACAAAACATAATTTAAAAGGCAGTGTAAGGTTGGTAATTGAAACTCATTTGAATATCTCACCTAAACTGCTTTTAAATTATGTATATTGGAAATTTACCAAAAACTTTATTATTAATAAATTCCATTGGAAATTTGCCAATAACTTTAGTTTAATGAACTTCATTGGAAATTTGCCAATATAAAATGTTGCTGATGAAGCTTTTTTGTTTATCTCACCTAAACTGCTTTTAAATTATGTATATTGAAATTTGCCAAAACTTTATTATTAATAAATTCCATTGAAATTTGCCAATAACTTTAGTTTAATAAACTTCATTGGAAATTTGCCAATATAAAATGTTGCTGATGAAGCTTTTTTGTTTATTTTTAGCCATGATTATTATGTCATTTTTATACGACCGCAAAAATTTTTGTGGTCGTATATTGGTATGACGTTAGCGTTGGCGTCGTCGTGTCGTCGCCGTAAATGTCCGAAGACACATTGGTTTCGCACTCTAACTTTAGTTTAAGTAAATGGATCTCTAGAAAATTTTACCATCAGGTTCAATACCACAAAAGGAAGGTTGGGATTGATTTTGGGGTTATGGTATTAACAGTTAAGGAATTAGGGGCCAAAGGGGCCAAAATAAGCATTTTGTAACTTCCAGACAATAACTTGTGTGTTAGTGTATGGATCTCTCTGACATTGTACCACAAGGTTCCATATCACAAAGGGAATGCTGGGATTGATTTTGGGGTAATTGCCTCAAAATTTTAGGAATTAGGGGCCAAAAGGGCAAAAATAAGCATTTTTCTAGTTTCAGGACAATAACTTGTGTGTAAGTGTATGGATCTTTCTGAAATTGTACTACAAGGTTCCATATCACAAAGGAAAGCTGGAATTGAGTTTGGGGTAATTGCCCTAAATGTTTAGGAATTAGGGGCCAAAAGGGGCCAAAATAAGCATTTTCTAGTTTCCAGACAATAACTTGTGTTTAAGTGTATGGATCTCTCTGAAATTGTACTGCAAGGTACCATACCTCATTGAAGGCTGGGATTGAGTTTGGGGTGATGAATCATAAGGGGTTCAAAAATTGGGGGTTTCCTTTTCCTTTTTTCCTTTTTTTCTTTTTCTTTATAATTTTCCATTTTAAGTTGGTTATTTCTGATTTATATTTAAAAGCAAATAATAATGATATGGCAGGAGATACACACCAAACAGGATGTGTAAATTATTATATAATAAGTATTGTGCAAAAGCAAGAAATTTTCAATTGCACAGTATTGCAATAGCAAGAAATCTTCAATTGCACAGTATTGCGCAATAGCAAGAAATATCCAATAGCACAATATTGCACAATAGGAAGAAATTGTCAATTGTACAGTATTGCACAATAGCAAGAAATATTCAATTGCACAGTATTGCGCAATTGCAAGAAATATTTAATTGCACAGTATTGTGCAAAAGAAGATACTTTGTATAAATTGCTTATTTCTTGACCAATTTCAATGGGGTTTTATTCTTGAATTCTTGGGGTTCTTTAATATGCTGAATCTAACCGTGTATTAAGTTTTTGGATTTTGGGCCTCTGTTTTAAATTGGTCCACATTGAGGTCCAAAGGGTCCAAAATTAAACTTTGTTTGATTTCATCAAAATTGAATATATGGGGTTCTTTGATATGCTGAATCTAACCATGTATTTAGATTCTTAATTTTTGGTCCCGTTTTCAAATTGGTCTACATTAAGGTCCAAAGGGTCCAAAATTAAACTTAATTTGATTTTAACAAAATTGAATTCTTAGGGTTCTTTGATATGCTGAATCTAAACATGTCTTTAAATTTTTGATTATGGGCCCAGTTTTCAAGTTGGTCCAAATCGGGTCCAAAATTAAACTTTGTTTGATTTCAACAAAATTGAATATATTGGGTTCTTTGATATGCTGAATCTAACCATGTATTTAGATTTTTGATTTTGGGCCCCATTATCAACTTTGTCCACATTGAGGTCAAAGGGTCCAAAATTAAACTTTGTTTGATTTCAACAAAATTGAATATATGGGGTTCTTTGATATGCTGAATCTAACCGTATTTAGATTCTTAATTTTGGTCCTGTTTTCAAATTGGTATACATTAAGGTCCAAAGGGTCCAAAATTAAACTTAGTTTGATTTAACAAAATTGAATTCTTAGGGTTCTTTGATATGCTGAATCTAATCATGTATTTAGATTCTTAATTTTTGGTCCTGTTTTCAAATTGGTCTACATTAAGGTCCAAAGGGTCCAAAATTAAACTTAATTTGATTTCAACAAAATTGAATATATGGGGTTCTTGATATGCTGAATCTAACCATGTATTTAGATTTTTGATTTTGGGCCCGTTATCAACTTTGTCCACATTGAGGTCAAAAGGGTCCAAAATTAAACTTTGTTTGATTTCATCAAAATTGAACTCTTAGGGTTCTTTGATATGCTGAATCTAACCATGTATTTAGATTTTGGATATTGGACCATAATAGGTGAATGTCCAATTTAAAATTTTAAGTTCTTAGACCACATTCATTCTGTGTCAGAAACCTATGCTGTGTCAAATAGTCAATCACAATCCAAATTCAGAGCTGTATCAAGCTTGAATGTTGTGTCCATACTTGCCCCAACTGTTCAGGGTTCGACCTCTGCGGTCATATCAAGCTGCGCCCTGCGGAGCATTTTATCTATTTTAATAGGGTCCAAAATTAAACTTATTTTGATTCTAATAAAAATTGAACTCTTGGGGTTCTTTGATATGCTGAATCTAAACATGTATTTAGATTTTTGATTATGGGCCCAGTATTGAGTTGGTACAAATCAGGGTCCAAAATCATTCTTTGTTTGATTTCAACAAAAATTGAATATATGGGGTTCTTTGATATCCTGAATCTAACTGTGTATTTAGATTTTTGGATTTTGGGCCTTGTTTTTAAATTTATCCACATTGAGGTCCTTAAGGTCCAAAATGAAACTTTGTTTGATTTCATTAAAAATTGAATTATGGGAGTTCTTTGATACGCTGAGAGTTATGGTCCTAACAGTTTAGATTTAGGGGTCAAAAATGAGTAGATTAGCTGTAAATTTATTTTTAGAAGTTACTATTAATTTTAATATCAATTTTAACCATGACTGTATGTCATTTTATATTTTAATATTTTATGATGTAATTAAATGAGGAGTTACTGTTGCAAACTCCATTAGGAATTTGAATTGAGACTATTTTTAGAATAAGGGAAAGGGGAAAGTGAAAAAAAATGGGTTGCACAGTATTGCGCAATAGCACAGTATTGTGCAATATCACAGTATTGCACAATAGCAAGAAATCTTCTATAGCACAATAGCACAGTATTGTGCAATAGCAAGAAATCTTCTATTGCACAATAGCACAGTATTGCGTAATAGCAAGAAATCTTCAACTGCACACTATTGCGCAATAGCAAGAAATCTTCAATTGCACAGTATTGCGCAGTAGCAAATAATCTTCAATTGCACAGTATTGCGCAATAGCAACAAATCTTCAATTGAAAACAAATACAAATGTTTTAACCAATTTCGATGGGATTAATTGAGTCTTTAATTTTTTACGGGGTTCTAACCTTGTATATATTTTTTGGATATTGGGCCCCATTTTTAAATTGGTCTACATTGAGGTCAAAAGGGTCCAAAATAAAACTTTGTTTGATTTCATCAAAAACTGAATTATTGCGGCTGTATGATTTGCTGAATCTTATTGTGCATTTAGATTTTTATTTTGGGCTGTGTTTTCAAATAAGTTCATATTAAGGTTTGAAGGGTCCAAAATTAAACTTTGTTTGATTTCAACTAAAATTAAATTATTGGTGTTTTTTTATATGCTGATTCTAACCATGTTGTTAGATTTTGGATATCAGACCATTCTAGGTAAATTAAATGTCCCATTTCAAATTTTTAAGATCTTTGACCACATTTATTTTGTGTCAGAAACCTGTTATATGTTAAAAATTTAATCACAATCCAAATTCAGACAGTATCAAGCTTGAATATTGTGTCCAAACTTGCCCCAACTGTTCAGGGTTTGACCTCTGCGGTCGTATCAGGCTGCGCTCAGCGAAGCATTTTATTAAAATAACTGAAACAAGTCATTTGAGAAGAAAAAATTAAACAGTTAAGGAAGTGATTATAACATTTTGTTGATAATTTTTCCCACAAGCTTGATTTTTTTATTGGTTAAAAGACAAGGGATTCCATTGAAAGAACAACAATATACATGCAGAAATGATCCTTTGCTCGATGAGCCTGTCAGTTTTTACAGTATATTTGAAATGTGCATAAACTGGAATAATTTGCAAATCAGGTTTTAACCTTAAAGTTGATCATTATAAGTGGAAAGAAGATTAATCAGGTTACTTACAATTGTTGACCTTTGTCTGATTGTAAAAGTAGTTAATGCTACTGCTGAAATTGATATACAAGAGAAAGGGATATTGATCTATGTCGGCTAATTAGACACCGTTCACACTAGCATTTTTTGAATCGATCTAAATTTGAATGGATCTAAATAAAACCAGTTAGCGTTCACATTATCTTTAATCCTAATGATCTCTATCGGTCTAATCTGAACCAATGGTTCACACTACAAGTAAAATGCAATCAATCTGACCTAATAACCAGTGAAAGTGTAAACACTGTGCATAAATAGAAATATTTAATCAAATTAATCATGTTAATGTGTTGATACACACGCTTGCAAAAAAAAAAATAATGGATGAAGTTATTGTTTCACTTGAATTACAAGTTCAAATGCTGATACTGTTGTTCGTATAGTTTCGTTAATTTTCAGCTCTTTTATGTTGGTCATCCATTTTGTAATAAATTACATGTGTAATTTTGCCTCCATACATGCGCACAAATTATTTTCGATTCAATCGTACTAGTTTAGATCAATCTCTGCAAGTAATTTTTTTGAGAAAATTAAAGGGAGATTATTCAAACCTTATAAGAAAATATGGACATAACAAATTTTATTTATATAAGTATATTTTCATTTACTTCTTCAAATAAATAAAAATGACTTGTACAAGTAGTACCCCTGACTGTAAGTGTTACCCTTGACTGTCCTTCCGTCCGTCTGTCTTTCAGTCCGACAGCCTGTCCCATTTTCGTTTACACACTCTTACTAAAGTTTTCTCATCAAATTTTATGAAATTCATACACTATGATAAGAACCACAACACATAAACAGAGTTCGTATTTGAGTTGTTAGTCATTTACCATTCTAGAGTTGTACCCCTTTTTATACGACCGCAAAAAATTTTTTGTGGTCGTATATTGGTATGACGTTGGCGTCGTCGTAGTCGTTGTCGTCATCGTCTCCGGCGTCGTCGTCGTCGTCCGAAGACGCATTGGTTTTCGCACTCTAACTTTAGTTTAAGTGAATGGATCTCTATGAAATTTTACCATAAGGTTCAATATCACAAACGGAAGGTTGGGATTGATTTTGGGGGTTATGGTACCAACAGTTAAGGAATTAGGGGCCAAAAATAAGCATTTTTGTAACTTCCAGACATAACTTGTGTGTTAGTGTATGGATCTCTCTGACATTGTACCACAAGGTTCCATATCACAAAGGGAATGCTGGGATTGATTTTGGGGTAATTGCCTCAAAATTTAAGGAATTAGGGGCCAAAAGGGCAAAAACAAGCATTTTCTAGTTTCATGACAATAACTTGTGTGTAAGGGTATGGATCTTTCTGAAATTGTACTACAAGGTTCCATATCACAAAGGAAAGCTGGAATTGAGTTTGGGGTAATTGCCTGAAATGTTTAGGAATTAGGGGCCAAAAGGGCAAAAACAAGCATTTTCTAGTTTCATGACAATAACTTGTGTGTAAGTGTATGGATCTTTCTGAAATTGTACTACAAGGTTCCATATCACAAAGGAAAGCTGGAATTGAGTTTGGGGTAATTGCCTGAAACGTTTAGGAATTAGGGGCCAAAAGGGCCAAAAATAAGCATTTTCTAGTTTCCAGACAATAACTTGTGTTCAAGTGTATGGATCTCTCTGAAATTGTACTGCAAGGTATCATACCTCAAAGGAAGGCTGGGATTGAGTTTGGGGTGATGAATCATAAGGGGTTCAGACAATTTGGGGGTTTCTTTTTTCCTTTTTTTCTTTAAAATTTTCCATTTTAAGTTGGTTATTTCTGATTTATATTTAAAAGCAAATAATAATGATATGGCAGGAGATACACACCTAACAGGATGTGTAAATTATTATATAATAAGTATTGTGCAGTAGCAAGAAATTTTCAATTGCACAGTATTGTGCAATAGCAAGAAATCTTCAATTGCACAGTATTGCGCAATAGCAAGAAATATCCAATAGCACAATATTGCGCAATAGCAAGAAATTGTCAATTGTACAGTATTGCAATAGCAAGAAATATTCAATTGCACAGTATTGCGCAATTGCAAGAAATATTCAATTGCACAGTATTGTGCAAAAGAAGATACTTTGTATAAATTGCTTATTTCTTGACCAATTTCAATGGGGTTTTATTCTTGAACTCTTGGGGTTCTTTAATATGCTGAATCTAATCGTGTATTAAGTTTTTGGATTTTGGGCCCGTTTTAAATTGGTCCGCATTGAGGTCCAAAGGGTCCAAAATTAAACTTTGTTTGATTTCATCAAAACTGAATTATTGGGGTTCTTTGATATGCGAATCTAACCGTGTATTTAGATTCTTAATTTTTGGTCCCGTTTTCAAATTGGTCTACATTAAGGTCCAAAGGGTCCAAAATTAAACTTAATTTGATTTTAACAAAATTGAATTCTTAGGGTTCTTTGATATGCTGAATCTAAACATGTCTTTAAATTTTGATTATGGGCCCAGTTTTCAAGTTGGTCCAAATCGGGTCCAAAATTAAACTTTGTTTGATTTCAACAAAATTGAATATATTGGGTTCTTTGATATGCTGAATCTAACCATGTATTTAGATTTTTGATTTTGGGCCCCATTATCAACTTTGTCCACATTGAGGTCAAAAGGGTCCAAAATTAAACTTTGTTTGATTTCAACAAAATTGAATATATGGGGTTCTTTGATATGCTGAATCTAACCGTGTATTTAGATTCTTAATTTTTGGTCCTGTTTTCAAATTGGTATACATTAAGGTCCAAAGGGTCCAAAATTAAACTTAGTTTGATTTTAACAAAAATTGAATTCTTAGGGTTCTTTGATATGCTGAATCTAATCATGTATTTAGATTCTTAATTTTTGGTCCTGTTTTCAAATTGGTCTACATTAAGGTCCAAAGGGTCCAAAATTAAACTTAGTTTGATTTTAACAAAATTGAATTCTTAGGGTTCTTTAATATGCTGAATCTAAACATGTATTTAGATTTTGATTATGGGCCCAGTTTTCAAGTTGGTCCAAATCGGGTCCAAAATTAAACTTTGTTTGATTTCAACAAAATTGAATATATGGGGTTCTTTGATATGCTGAATCTAACCATGTACAATGTATTTAGATTTTTGATTTTTGGGCCCGTTATCAATTTTTCCACATTGAGGTCAAAAGGGTCCAAAATTAAACTTTGTTTGATTTCATCAAAATTGAACTCTTGGGGTTCTTTGATATGCTGAATCTAACCATGTATTTAGATTTTGGATATTGGACCATAATAGGTGAATGTCCAATTTAAAATTTTTAAGTTCTTAGACCACATTCATTCTGTGTCAGAAACCTATGCTGTGTCAAATATTTAATCACAATCCAAATTCAGAGCTGTATCAAGCTTGAATGTTGTGTCCATACTTGCCCCAACTATTCAGGGTTCAACCTCTGCGGTCGTATCAAGCTGCGCCTTGCGGAGCATTTTATTAGCTTGGAAAATTGCAAAGAATGAGCGGGGGAATTCGTGTCCTCAGACTCATTCATCTTTTATTAAAGGCAGTGTCTTTTGATGGTATCACGCAATATAGCCATTTCGTTCTACATGGGGGGTAAACAGGTCATATAGAAATCCTGAAAAGTGGAATTCTTCTTCTATTTGTGATATTCTGGGTTTTTTCATTGTTATTCATTAAAAGTGGGCAGTAGCAAATAGAATGAAATAAGAGTAGCATTTTGCATAATAAGCAGTCAACTGATTGACATACCGGAATTACTTAAAATCTGTGTGAAAAAGTGCAGGTTTATTGTGAGTGTTATTTCAATCTCAAGTTGTTATTAAGATCGTTTCAATGGTTGATATAATAATGAAAAGTCGACTGAACAATGCCTAGTCACCACATGTTAATGTGAAGAAAATGGACTTCAACAAATTCTTATCATTGTTTTTTTTATGTTTTCACATTTTGATGACTTTCATTTTCACATTTGTGCATCTTCCTGTAAAATGCTTATATTCTTACGTCATTGTTCAATGACGTCATTTACACCAATTGACCTCGGCTAACTCATTCATAAAAGGCATAGGATGTGGGAGTATGTTTGGAACAGCCCAAGCAAATAATGATGTTGCCGATCAGCTGACAAACAATATATGGAACAACCCAAGCAAATAATGATGTTGCTGATCAGCTGACAAACAATATATTTGTATTTTACCACAGGTGTGCACTCAAGGCATTTGCAGGAAGTCATATTAGAATCTGGTTTTAATTTGTGTTTTCAGTAAACAACATTAAGAAGTGTGTCGATAATAAAATTCTACAATGGTTATTAAGAAGATCATTTGTAAGATGCCTTCATGTTCTTCAGTTTGGCATATCACACTCTCATTGGACACACCCTAATGTTTACTGGTCTTACAGTCAGAGGTCATTTCACAGTAAAAAGATCCAAAGACCTGTGGGTGGAGGGAGACCTTTAGTTAATCAAGATGATATTTTCAAATGTAATAATTGGTAAGGAGCACATCATGCATACGTCTATCTAACAATGATACACTACAATACACATCTACAGATCTATCTAACAACATGAACAATGACATAAAGTAATAAATATCTACAGATCTATCTAACAATGACATATTGTAATAAATATCTAAAGATCTATCTAACAATGACATAAAGTAATAAACATCTATGGATCTATCTCACAATAAAATACTACAATTAACAACTACAGATCTATCTAGCAATGACATATAGTAATAAATATCTACAGATCTACCGTTACCTAACAATGACATATTTCAATAAACCACTTCGTTGGTCTCGTGGTAGCGTGTTCACCTCTGGTGCGGGAGGTCGTGGGTTTGAACCCGGCCGGGTCGAACCAAAGACTTTAAAATTGGTATTTGCTGCTTCTTCACTAAGCTCGAGGCAGTAAGGGTAAGGTCAAAGACTGGTCGGCTCGCAGTCAGAATAATGTGTCTGCGTAAGGTGACATGTCTTCTTGCGGACTGTTACCTTGTGAACTAGCACTAACAATGACATATAGTAATAAACATGTGCAGATCTAATTAACAATGTCATACTACAATAAACATCTACAGATCTATCTAACAATGACATATAGTAATAAACATCTACAGATCTATCTAACAATGACATATAGTAATAAACATCTACAGATCTATCTAACAATGACATACTACAATAAACATCTACAGACCTGTCTAACAATTACATACTACAATAAACATCTACAGATCTATCTAACAATGATGTGCTACAATAAACATCTACATATCTATCTAACAATGACATATAGTAATAAACATATGCAGATCTATCTAACAATGACATACTACAATAAACATCTACAGATCTATCTAACAATGACATATAGTAATAAACATCTACAGATCTATCTAACAATGACATACTACAATAAACATCTACAGATCTATCTAACAATGACATATAGTAATAAACATCTACAGACCTATATAACAATGACATATAGTAATAAACATCTAGAGATCTATCTAACAATGACATATAGTAATAAACATCTACAGATCTATCTAACAATGACATACTACAATAAACATCTACAGATCTATCTAACAATGACGTGCTACAATAAACATCTACATATCTATCTAACAATGACATATAGTAATAAACATATGCAGATCTATCTAACAGTGACATACTACAATAAACATCTACAGATCTATCTAACAATGACATATAGTAATAAACATCTACAGATCTATCTAACAATGACATACTACAATAAACATCTACAGATCTATCTAACAATGACATATAGTAATAAACATCTACAGATCTATATAACAATGACATATAGTAATAAACATCTAGAGATCTATCTAACAATGACATATAGTAATAAACATCTACAGATCTATCTTACAATGACATACTACACTAAACATCTACAGATCTATCTTCCAATGACATGCTACAATAAACATCTACAGATCTATCTTACAATGACATGCTACAATAAACATCTACAGACCTGTCTAACAATCACATACTACAATAAACATCTACAGATCTGTCTAACAATGACATACTACAATAAACAACTACAGACCTGTCTAACAATGACATACTACAATAAACATCTACAGACCTGTCTAACAATGACATACTACAATAAACAACTACAGACCTGTCTAACAATGACATGCTACAATAAACAACTACAGACATGTCTAACAATGGCATGCTACAATAAACATCTACAGATCTATCTTACAATGACATGCTACAATAAACATCTACAGACCTGTCTAACAATCACATACTACAATAAACATCTACAGACCTGTCTAACAATGACATACTACAATAAACATCTACAGATCTATCTTACAATGACATGCTACAATAAACATCTACAGACCTGTCTAACAATCACATACTACAATAAACATCTACAGATCTGTCTAACAATGACATACTACAATATACATCTACAGACCTGTCTAACAATGACATACTACAATAAACATCTACAGATCTATCTAACAATGACATACTACAATAAACATCTACAGATCTATCTTACAATGACATACTACAATAAACATCTACAGATCTATCTTACAATGACATGCTACAATAAACAACTACAGACCTGTCTAACAATGACATGCTACAATAAACATCTACAGACCTGTCTAACAATCACATACTACAATAAACATCTACAGACCTGTCTAACAATGACATACTACAATATACATCTGCAGACCTGTCTAACAATGACATGCTACAATAAACAACTACAGACCTGTCTAACAATCACATACTACAATAAACATCTACAGATCTATCTTACAATCACATACTACAATAAACATCTACAGATCTGTCTAACAATGACATACTACAATAAACATCTACAGACCTGTCTAACAATGACATGCTACATTGAACATCTACAGACCTGTCTAACAATGAAATACTACAATAAACAACTACAGACCTGTCTAACAATGACATACTACAATATACATCTACAGACCTGTCTAACAATGACATGCTACAATAAACATCTACAGACCTGTCTAACAATCACATACTACAATAAATATCTACAGATCTATCTTACAATGACATGCTACAATAAACAACTACAGACCTGTCTAACAATCACATGCTACAATAAACATCTACAGACCTGTCTAACAATCACATACTACAATAAACATCTACAGACCTGTCTAACAATGACATACTACAATAAACATCTACAGATCTATCTTACAATGACATGCTACAATAAACATCTACAGACCTGTCTAACAATCACATACTACAATAAACATCTACCGATCTGTCTAACAATGACATACTACAATATACATCTACAGACCTGTCTAACAATGACATACTACAATAAACATCTACAGATCTATCTAACAATGACATACTACAATAAACATATACAGATCTATCTTACAATGACATACTACAATAAACATCTACAGATCTATCTTACAATGACATGCTACAATAAACAACTACAGACCTGTCTAACAATGACATGCTACAATAAACATCTACAGACCTGTCTAACAATGAAATACTACAATAAACAACTACAGACCTGTCTAACAATGACATACAACAATATACATCTACAGACCTGTCTAACAATGACATGCTACAATAAACAACTACAGACCTGTCTAACAATCACATACTACAATAAACATCTACAGATCTATCTTACAATCACATACTACAATAAACATCTACAGATCTGTCTAACAATGACATGCTACAATGAACATCTACAGATCTATTTTACAATGACATGCTACAATAAACAACTACAGACCTGTCTAACAATGACATACTACAATAAACATCTACAGACCTGTCTAACAATGACATGCTACATTGAACATCTACAGACCTGTCTAACAATGAAATACTACAATAAACAACTACAGACCTGTCTAACAATGACATACTACAATATACATCTACAGACCTGTCTAACAATGACATGCTACAATAAACATCAACAGACCTGTCTAACAATCACATACTACAATAAATATCTACAGATCTATCTTACAATGACATGCTACAATAAACAACTACAGACCTGTCTAACAATGACATGCTACAATAAACAACTACAGACCTGTCTAACAATGACATGCTACAATAAACATCTACCGATCTATTTTACAATGACATGCTACAATAAACAACTACAGACCTGTCTAACAATGACATACTACAATAAACATCTACAGACCTGTCTAACAATGTCATACTACAATATACATCTACAGACCTGTCTTACAATGACATACTACAATAAACATCTACAGATCTGTCTAACAATGACATACTACAATAAACATCTACAGATCTGTCTAACAATGACATACTACAATAAACATCTACAGATCTGTCTAACAATGACATACTACAATAAACATCTACAGACCTGTCTAACAATCACATACTACAATAAACATCTACAGATCTATCTTACAATCACATACTACAATAAACATCTACAGATCTGTCTAACAATGACATACTACAATGAACATCTACAGATCTATTTTACAATGACATACTACAATAAACAACTACAGACCTGTCTAACAATGACATACTACAATAAACATCTACAGACCTGTCTAACAATGACATACTACATTGAACATCTACAGACCTGTCTAACAATGAAATACTACAATAAACAACTACAGACCTGTCTAACAATGACATACTACAATAAACATCTACAGATCTGTCTAAGAATGACATACTACAATAAACAACTACAGACCTGTCTAACAATCACATACTACAATAAACATCTACAGATCTATTTTACAATGACATGCTACAATAAACAACTACAGACCTGTCTAACAATGACATACTACAATAAACAATTACAGACCTGTCTAACAATGACATACTACAATAAACATCTACAGACCTGTCTTACAATGACATACTACAATAAACATCTACAGATCTGTCTAACAATGACATACAACATTTAACATCTACAGATCTGTCTAACACATCTACAGATCTGTCTAACAATGACATACTACAATAAACAACTACAGATCTGTCTAACAATGACATACTACAATAAACAACTACAGACCTGTTTAACAATGACATACTACAATAAACAACTACAGACCTGTTTAACAATGACATACTACAATAAACATCTACAAACCTGTCTAACAATGACATACTGCAATAAACAACTACAGACCTGTCTAACAATGACATACTACAATAAACAACTACAGACCTGTCTAACAATGACATACTACAATAAACAACTACAGACCTGTCTAACAATGACATGCTACAATAATCATCTACAGATCTATCTTACAATGACATGCTACAATAAACATCTACAGACCTGTCTAACAATCACATACTACAATAAACATCTACAGATCTATCTTACAATGACATGCTACAATAAAGAACTACAGACCTGTCTAACAATCACATACTACAATAAACATCTACAGATCTATTTTACAATGACATGCTACAATAAACAACTACAGACCTGTCTAACAATGACATACTACAATAAACTACAGACCTGTCTAACAATGACATACTACAATAAACATCTACAAAACTGTCTAACAATGACATACTGCAATAAACAACTACAGACCTGTCTAACAATGACATACTACAATAAACAACTACAGACCTGTCTAACAATGACATACTACAATAAACATCTACAGATCTATTTTACAATGACATGCTACAATAAACATCTACAGACCTGTCTAACAATCACATACTACAATAAACATCTACAGATCTATCTTACAATGACATGCTACAATAAAGAACTACAGACCTGTCTAACAATCACATACTACAATAAACATCTACAGATCTATTTTACAATGACATGCTACAATAAACAACTACAGACCTGTCTAACAATGACATACTACAATAAACTACAGACCTGTCTAACAATGACATACTACAATAAACATCTACAGACCTGTCTAACAATGACATACTTTATTAAACATCTACAGATCTGTCTAACACATCTACAGATCTGTCTAATAATGACATACTACAATAAACATCTACAGATCTATCTTACAATCACATACTACAATAAACATCTACAGATCTGTCTAACAATGACATACTACAATAAACATCTACAGACCTGTCTAACAATGACATGCTACATTGAACATCTACAGACCTGTCTAACAATGAAATACTACAATAAACAACTACAGACCTGTCTAACAATGACATACTACAATATACATCTACAGACCTGTCTAACAATGACATGCTACAATAAACATCTACAGACCTGTCTAACAATCACATACTACAATAAATATCTACAGATCTATCTTACAATGACATGCTACAATAAACAACTACAGACCTGTCTAACAATGACATGCTACAATAAACATCTACAGACCTGTCTAACAATCACATACTACAATAAACATCTACAGACCTGTCTAACAATGACATACTACAATAAACAACTACAGATCTATCTTACAATGACATGCTACAATAAACATCTACAGACCTGTCTAACAATCACATACTACAATAAACATCTACAGATCTGTCTAACAATGACATACTACAATATACATCTACAGACCTGTCTAACAATGACATACTACAATAAACATCTACAGATCTATCTAACAATGACATACTACAATAAACATCTACAGATCTATCTTACAAAGACATACTACAATACATGTAAACATCTACAGATCTATCTTACAATGACATGCTACAATAAACAACTACAGACCTGTCTAACAATGACATGCTACAATAAACATCTACAGACCTGTCTTACAATGACATACTACAATAAACATCTACAGACCTGTCTAACAATGACATACTACAATATACATCTACAGACCTGTCTAACAATGACATGCTACAATAAACAACTACAGACCTGTCTAACAATCACATACTACAATAAACATCTACAGATCTATCTTACAATCACATACTACAATAAACATCTACAGATCTGTCTAACAATGACATGCTACAATGAACATCTACAGATCTATTTTACAATGACATGCTACAATAAACAACTACAGACCTGTCTAACAATGACATACTACAATAAACATCTACAGACCTGTCTAACAATCACATGCTACATTGAACATCTACAGACCTGTCTAACAATGAAATACTACAATAAACAACTACAGACCTGTCTAACAATGACATACTACAATATACATCTACAGACCTGTCTAACAATGACATGCTACAATAAACATCAACAGACCTGTCTAACAATCACATACTACAATAAATATCTACAGATCTATCTTACAATGACATGCTACAATAAACAACTACAGACCTGTCTAGCAATGACATGCTACAATAAACAACTACAGACCTGTCTAACAATGACATGCTACAATAAACATTTACAGATCTGTCTAACAATGACATGCTACAATAAACAACTACAGACCTGTCTAACAATGACATACTACAATAAACATCTACAGACCTGTCTAACAATGACATACTACAATATACATCTACAGACCTGTCTTACAATGACATACTACAATAAACATCTACAGATCTGTCTAACAATGACATACTACAATAAACATCTACAGATCTGTCTAACAATGACATACTACAATAAACATCTACAGATCTGTCTAACAATGACATACTACAATAAACAACTACAGACCTGTCTAACAATCACATACTACAATAAACATCTACAGATCTATCTTACAATCACATACTACAATAAACATCTACAGATCTGTCTAACAATGACATGCTACAATAAACAACTACAGATCTATTTTACAATGACATGCTACAATAAACAACTACAGACCTGTCTAACAATGACATACTACAATAAACATCTACAGACCTGTCTAACAATGACATGCTACATTGAACATCTACAGACCTGTCTAACAATGAAATACTACAATAAACAACTACAGACCTGTCTAACAATGACATACTACAATATACATCTACAGACCTGTCTAACAATGACATGCTACAATAAACATCAACAGACCTGTCTAACAATCACATACTACAATAAATATCTACAGATCTATCTTACAATGACATGCTACAATAAACAACTACAGACCTGTCTAACAATGACATACTACAATAAACAATTACAGACCTGTCTAACAATGACATACTACAATAAACATCTACAGACCTGTCTTACAATGACATACTACAATAAACATCTACAGATCTGTCTAACAATGACATACAACATTTAACATCTACAGATCTGTCT
Organism: Mytilus coruscus; assembly: GCA_017311375.1. NCBI lineage: Eukaryota > Metazoa > Mollusca > Bivalvia > Mytilida > Mytilidae > Mytilus > Mytilus coruscus. The sequence goes on along the minus strand of CM029596.1, from coordinate 249,357 downwards.
AACACATCTACAGATCTGTCTAACAATGACATACTACAATAAACAACTACAGATCTGTCTAACAATGACATACTACAATAAACAACTACAGACCTGTTTAACAATGACATACTACAATAAACAACTACAGACCTGTCTAACAATGACATACTACAATAAACATCTACAAACCTGTCTAACAATGACATACTGCAATAAACAACTACAGACCTGTCTAACAATGACATACTACAATAAACAACTACAGACCTGTCTAACAATGACATACTACAATAAACAACTACAGACCTGTCTAACAATGACATGCTACAATAAACATCTACAGATCTATCTTACAATGACATGCTACAATAAACATCTACAGACCTGTCTAACAATCACATACTACAATAAACATCTACAGATCTATCTTACAATGACATGCTACAATAAAGAACTACAGACCTGTCTAACAATCACATACTACAATAAACATCTACAGATCTATTTTACAATGACATGCTACAATAAACAACTACAGACCTGTCTAACAATGACATACTACAATAAACAACTACAGACCTGTCTAACAATGACATACTACAATAAACATCTACAAAACTGTCTAACAATGACATACTGCAATAAACAACTACAGACCTGTCTAACAATGACATACTACAATAAACTACAGACCTGTCTAACAATGACATACTACAATAAACATCTACAGATCTATCTTACAATGACATGCTACAATAAACATCTACAGACCTGTCTAACAATCACATACTACAATAAACATCTACAGATCTATCTTACAATGACATGCTACAATAAAGAACTACAGACCTGTCTAACAATCACATACTACAATAAACATCTACAGATCTATTTTACAATGACATGCTACAATAAACAACTACAGACCTGTCTAACAATGACATACTACAATAAACTACAGACCTGTCTAACAATGACATACTACAATAAACATCTACAGACCTGTCTAACAATGACATACTTTATTAAACATCTACAGATCTGTCTAACACATCTACAGATCTGTCTAATAATGACATACTACAATAAACATCTACAGACCTGTCTAACAATGACATACTACAATATACATCTGCAGACCTGTCTAACAATGACATGCTACAATAAACAACTACAGATCTGTCTAACAATGACATACTACAATAAACAACTACAGATCTGTCTAGCAATGACATACTACATTAAACATCTACAGATCTGTCTAACAATGACATACTACATTAAACAACTACAGACCTGTCTAACAATGACATACTACATTAAACATCTGCAGACCTGTCTAACAATGACATGCTACCATAAACAACTAAAGATCTATCTAACAATGACATACTACATTAAACATCCACAGACCTGTCTAACAATGACATGCTACCATAAACAACTAAAGATCTATCTAACAATGACATGCTACATTGAACATCTACAGACCTGTCTAACAATGACATACTACATTAAACATCCACAGACCTGTCTAACAATGACATACTACAATAAACAACCACAGACCTGTCTAACAATGACATACTTCAATAAACATCTACAGATCTATCTTACAATGACATGCTACATTAAACAACTACAGACCTGTCCAACAATGACATACTACAATAAACAATTACAGACCTGTCTAACAATGACATACTACAATAAACATCTACAGATCTGTCTTACAATGACATGCTACAATAAACATCTACAAACCTGTCTAACAATGACATACTACAATAAACAACTACAGACCTGTCTAACAATGACATACTACAATAAACAACTACAGACCTGTCTAACAATGACAGTCCTATCTTGATAAATTAAAGTTTTCCCTGTTATTGTCAAATGTATAACTCAGAGCACCTTGGTTGATGATTACTATCATTGAAAGTGTTTATCTGCAGTTTAATGTTTGATTTTGAATAAACATGGTGTGTACATCAATGCGATAGCTAATAAAGCACTATTAAACTAGAAAATACATTTCATATGACACATTTACATCAGTAAAGATATTGATAATTGCTGTTGATTTTTAGGTAAAAGAATCTTTGTTTAATTCAGGGACAATGTGGAATGGAATACTGAACAAGAAAGATCTGCTAAAGAAATAACAGAAAATCAGTGGAAGTCAAAACTGTCTCAAGAGAAAATAGGTATCATGAGAATATTTGAATACAGACTAATGTAGAAATGTTTGTTTTTCTAGGGTTAACATTTGGTGGTTTTGTGTTTAAACTTGATTTTATGGGAATATACATGATAAATGTTCGTGGTAATTTCAGAGTTTATCAAGATAAAATATGTTAAATATAAAAAAATCTGTGGAAAACCGGACTATATCAGCATAGAATTGGTAATATGACTGAAAAAACCTGTGGAAATCCAGACTTTATCAGTATAAACTTGGTAATATGTCTAAGAAAACCTGTGGAAATCCAGACTATCAGTATAAGATTGGTAATATGTCTGAGAAAACCTGTGGAAATCCAGTCTTTATCAGTATAAAATTGGTAATATGACTGAAAAAACCTGTGGAAATCCAGACTTTGTCAAGATGAATAGGTTATATGAGAAAACCTGTGGAAATCCAGGCTTTATCAGTATAAAATTGGTAGTAAGATTTTTTGAAAAAAAAACCCACCCTGATGTACAAAAAGTACTTAAAAACATTGACAGTTCATGATATCCATTATAGTGGAGTGATTAAATTTTTAATGCACCCACCTAACACACGGCTAAATTATATATCATTCGAAAGCTAAACATCTGTACTATCTGTTTTGCCCAGTTGTAAAAAAATCGTACAGTACAATTTTCGTCAAATCAAGATCAAAGGTCAAGGACGAATAAGTGCATATTTTCCAAGATGTCAGCTTGATTGCATATTCTGACTTCTATATAATAAACTCATGTATGCAGACAGTTCAAACTTTTAGCAGAGAGATTAACAGTCATTTATCAAACGCACTTTTAAATATTTAAAGCGTGTTTTTGATAGACAGCACATGTTTCCTGAAATTTGAGTAAAAGTTAACAAAATGAGTGAAAACCAAAATTTTTGTTTCTGATGCAACTGCTAATCACTTAAAACTAAGTGAAACCCTGTAATAAATATTAATCAAGTTTTTGATACCATCAATTTCCTATAATTATGCTTATTTCTAATCAAACAGCAAATCATAACAACTCATACAGTTGCCCAAAATACCGCCATCTACGGATACACAGCTTTTAAGCACTACTTCCCCTTTAAACATTGTATGTGGTCAATATAAGATTGAAGAAACAAATTCTGAAGAATGTGAAAAAGTAAAAAAATATATGTGAGCATCATACTATTGCTTGAAATAAAGGGGGCGAAACTGCAACATTGCAATGTGCATTGTAACTGCTAGACTGAAATAAACATCTTTCGACTTTTCTTATTGTTTGATTTGTAATTATTATAAACATTGTTGTAGTGAAAAAACCTTTTATTTATATTATGTCAACCATAAAAAAGAAATTGAAAATAGACAAAAATAAATAAAAAATAAATTAATGAAAATTGAAATTTCAAAGAATTCAAATACCAGTATACACATTGGAAAACTTGTCTTCTTGGCTGCTTAAACTGCATTGTTCATTGTTTAAATGCATAAATTCATCGAAAAAGAATAATTTGGTTGAAAAAATTCCATTAACTTTCAATGAATCTAGTTAAAACTAGACTTCCTGAATAGCTTGAATGACTTGTTCCTTTATTCACACGAGGCTGACTTCACGCAAGAGCTTCTTAGGACAAATGAAAAGAAGCTACCATTATCTTTAAACTTAACTTTCCACGTGCACTATATAGATGATGTCCTCTCACTGAATAATGCAAAGTTTGTGACTATGTTGAAAATTGAAAAATATAAAAGACACAACAGATACAGTTAACTCTACCACATATCTTGACTTACATCTATAAATCGATGGTGAGGGTCGGTTGAGAATTTTATGACAAAAGAGATGATTTCAGCTTCCCAATTGTGAACTTTCCATTTCTATGTAGCAACATTCCAGCAACGCCTGCATATGGAGTATACATCTCCCAGTTGATACGATATTCCAGAGCTTGCATTTACTTTCATGATTTCCTTGATAGTGGGTTGCTGCTCACAAGGAAGCTACTAAACCAGAGTTCAAAATGCCAAGTTGAAATCATCCCTTCAAAAATTTTATGGATGCCATTATGAGTTGGATGACTGTTATGGAATATCTGATTCACCAGATGACGACATATAAGTAAGTTCCAATCGACGTAACCACAATACTATCCTCTCTGCCTTGAATATCACCTACCAAATTGGACTTATCACCGGGTTAGGAATTACATGAGCCACAAGACTGGTGCCACATGTGGAACAGGATCTGCTTAACCTTCTGGAGCCCATGAGTTCACCCACAGTTTTTGGGGGTTTTGTTGCTCAATCTTTAGTTTAATATGTTGTGTTTTGTTTACTCTTGCTTGTCTTTTTGTCGTTTTTTCGTTTTTTTGCCCCGGCTTTGTCAGTTTGTTTTCAAATTATGATTTTGAGTCTCTTTGATATCTTTCATTTCTCATTTTAGTAATAAAAGTTTTAAAAATTGTGGTTAAATATATCATGATTATGAATTGGTTATATATATCACCATCAGCAAACTAACTTATTTTCGCAGATATTTGTCTTATTGCATTTAATCCTCTTTACTTTACTGTGAGGCAATTAATGTATCATGTTATATAAGGTTCATATGATCTTTTGGAACATTTTATCGTACATGAACTAGAAAATGGCTTTTTGTTTAATTATCGCAAAAATTTGGAATGTTTATTCTTGACCTTTGACCTTGATTTAACACAAATGCACCGAACGATTTTTTTACGACCGGGCAAAACAGAAAGTACAGATAATAAGCTTTCGAATGATATATAATACAGCCGTGTGTTAGGTGAGTGCATTTTATAGAAAGTAACGTATCCAGAGCCTTTTAAAATGACTGATTACAAATAGCAGTGCATTATTTTTGATAAAGAGAAATATGGGCTTTTTAAAGAATGCAAAAAAATGTAAGTGTCTTTTCTCTGATATTCATCATATTTTATGAAAAACATCCCATCCTAATGTACAAAAAGTACTTAAAACCAATGGCGGTTTATGATTTTCATTAAAATAAAGGAAATAGCTGCATTTTTATTCAACACAAAAAAGTTTAAACATTTTTATCTTTATATTATTCTCATTTTATATAATATAATTTATCCAGAGGCATTTAAAATGATTGATTGCTAAAAACTGTGCAATATTTTCTGATAAAAGAAAAATTAATGGCATTTTTAAACAATGCAAATAATATTTTAGTATCTTTTCATTGATATTTTACATATTTTATGAAAACACATATATACTGATGTTCAGAAAGTACTATAAACCAATGACAGGATATGATTTCAATTAGAAAAAAGAAGTAATTATACTCTTGATCAACACAAACAAAGCTTTAAGTATCCTTACTACCGGTATTTTATTAATAACATTTTATGAAAACTTACTCATATAGTGACTTTAAAATACATGAATACTGAAAAGGCTACTGATTTCAAACGATGGCATTTTGTGGTTTTTAAGTTATGCAGAAAGCATGTAATTCTGCAATTATGTGATTTATTTAGCAGAAAAATAAAAAAAACAATAATGAAATAATTACAAAATGCATTAAAAGTAATTTATATATTTTCATGTCCCTTCTGCAGCGCAGAGGGCATTAAGTGTTACCCTTGTCTGTCTGTCTGTACGTACGTTTGTTCCAAAATTAGTTTCCGTTCTCTAACTTTAGTTTGCCTCAACCAAATGTTATGAAACTTATACACAATGCTTATTACCCCGAATTTGGGTGTTCTCACTTTTACCGTTCTAGAGTTATGCCCCTTTACAAATGGAAGAATTGCAGTATTTTTCGTTTCCATTCTCTAACTTTAGTTTGCCTCAACCAAATGTTATGAAACTTAAACATAATGCTTATTACCATAATACACAGATCAAGTTTGAATTTGGGTGGGGTCACTTTATCAGTTATCTAGCATTCTAGTTATGTCCCTTTATAACTTTATATGCAAGTGGGGGCATTATCTCCATTTATTTATTTTCATATGTCATTGCAACCAAGTTGAGTACAAATTATCCAGTAAAGGTCTATTCACTACTCTCTTCGTAGTAGTGATGAATAATCATGGCAAGTTTCATTACCGAACTCCATGAGAGTTTAAAGTTAGAGAGGAGAAACAGTTTGTAAAAGACAGACAAATTGATTATTATGGCCTTCTGCTGATTTAAACTAAATATTACATTTTATAAATGGATTATGAATTATGATAAATTTCTTTGTAGATGAATATGAAAAACAGGCAGGTACACACTGGGATACATTTTATGGAATTCATCAAAACAGATTCTTTAAAGATAGAAATTGGTTGTTTACTGAGTTCCCAGAGTTGTTGCCTCCTCCTGATGTGGGTTGTGGAAATAACATTAAACCTCAAGAGACATGTGTTGTAAATGATTCCAGCTTTAACTTATTAGAGGTATAGTTTATGTTAAATCAGAATGTTAAAATTTGAAAGTGAAATAGTGCTAGAAAACTGAACAATTTTTGCTGATCTAGTATACATTTTTGTTTAGGGGCCAGCTGAAGCCCGCCTCAAAGTGCAAGATTTTCTCGCTGTGTTGAAGACCTATTGGTGGCCTTGACCTGTTTTCTGCTCTTTGTTCAGGTTGTTGTCTCTTTGACACATTCCCGTTTCCATTCTCTATTTTAACGATTTATTTTAACATTTAAAATGCAACAATTCCCTATCAAACTGAACCACTTTACAAGTGAGAAAAGACCAACAGCTTTCACGAATTCTGCTCAAAAAAGATAACTTATATCATAGAAGTTTTAGCAAGATATGCAAAAAAAAAGACCATAATTAAGATAGGGAAAAAGGCCTGAATAAACTTTAATTGGTGAATAAAAGCCTATTTTACAAGCATTTTGAAAATCAGATTTTACCTTTAAATGAATTGGGTCAGCATTTAGACCTTTAAACGAATTGGGTCAGCATTTAGACCCAACAAAAGGTACACAACAAATTAAAACATAAAAATGACAAAATAAACTAACAAGAAACTGCCAACACACACATAAAAGATTTTTATTGCATACATTAAACCAATTATCTATTTAGATTATTGATATATTATTAATTCATCTATTGATGTGCTCATCAACTCTAAATATAAATCCTTTACTTATTTATGTACAATACTTTTTAAAGCGTATTACTTGAATAAAAATCACCAAAAAAAGAAAGTGTTGTGGAAATGACATGAATTCAATTCTAATACTGAAGTGAAATTATAATTATTAATTCATATTGGTCATCGCTTGTGATAAGGTACATATTCTTGTATAATAAATGAGCTGTAGTCTCACAGATGACAAACAAAATAGGGTTTTTGCTCTTAATTATATTCATTAGAATCCTTAAAATTACATGAAACATATTTTTTTTATTGATATCTATATGCTGCTTTTTAGTTCTTACTTCAGAACATGAAGTTCGTAGATACTGCCACTTCAATATATCCAGTTTATATTCAGAATCGAAAGATGTATTGCATGTTGTATTTCTGTGGCATTATTAGCTGGGTTGGATGATGTCTTAAATCGTGTTATAGTATGGTGATGTCAAGGGAAGGGTGGGCTGGGAATCCACCTGCAGTTTTCAATCCAGATCCCTGAAACTTCACTGGAAGATTGTACATAGGTTAAGTTGTGTATCTTATGGAGGAAGATTGTACATAGGTTAAGTTGTGTATCTTATGGAGGAAGATTGTACATAGGTTGAAGTTGTGTATCTTATGGAAGTGTAACTTCACAGGAAGTTTGTACATAGGTTGAAGTTGTGTATCTTATGGAAGTGTAACTTTGAACACAGGAAGATTGTACATAGGTTGAAGTTGTGTATCTTATGGAGGAAGATTGTACATAGGTTGAAGTTGTGTATCTTATGGAGGAAGATTGTACATAGGTTGAAGTTGTGTATCTTATGGAGGAAGATTGTACATAGGTTGAAGTTGTGTATTTTATGGAGGAAGATTGTACATAGGTTGAAGTTGTGTATCTTATGGAGGAAGATTGTACATAGGTTGAAGTGTGTATCTTATGGAGGAAGATTGTACATAGGTTGAAGTTGTGTATTTTATGGAGGAATATTGTACATAGGTTGAAGTTGTGTATCTTATGGGGAAGATTGTACATAGGTTGAAGTTGTGTATTTTATGGGGAAGATTGTACATAGGTTGAAGTTGTGTATTTTATGGAGGAAGATTGTACATAGGTTGAAGTTGTGTATCTTATGGAAGTGTAACTTCACAGGAAGTTTGTACATAGGTTGAAGTTGTGTATCTTATGGAAGTGTAACTTCACAGGAAGATTGTACATAGGTTGAAGTTGTGTATCTTATGGAGGAAGATTGTACATAGGTTGAAGTTGTGTATTTTATGGAGGAAGATTGTACATAGGTTGAAGTTGTGTATCTTATGGAGGAAGATTGTACATAGGTTGAAGTAGTGTATCTTATGGAGGAAGATTGTACATAGGTTGAAGTTGTGTATCTTATGGGGAAGATTGTACATAGGTTGAAGTTGTGTATTTTATGGAGGAAGATTGTACATAGGTTGAAGTTGTGTATCTTATGGAAGTGTTGCAGGATCTGTTTCTCATTTTTCCATACATGGGAACTTTTCCAGCAAGATTTATGAAAGAGGGAAACACTTTTTGTGTAATCAACTCCTCATACAGTTTTCAACCTAGCTCCCTGAAACTTCAGAGAAAAATTGCACATATGTTGAAATTATGCACCTGTAATTATGGAAGTGTTTGAGGAATATATTTTTTTTTCTTTTTTTGGAAACTCAGTCATTGTTCATATGTTCAGAGTAGAGCATTGTCCATTGTTTAGGAAACATTCTGTGCAACCCTGCTATCTGAGTCTCAGATCTATTTCTAAGTCATTAAACTCATTTTAACTATTGCCATCCACAAATCTTGTTTTAAGGTTTTACAAAATTGAGTACCAAATTTCTTGTTGTTGATGCTGCAAACCATGATAAGGGTTAATTTTGATGTGACTTCTGATTTTAATTTGACAGTGGGAAAACAGATCCAGAAGTCACAAAATGACTTAAATAGCGTGGAAAAAAATCTCTGGATAATTTGTACACAATGTATTTAAAGTTTAAAGTGGACTCTGTGTTTTCATCAGAGTTAGAGCTAATTAATGTGAAGAACAGATTCACAGGTGTTGAGCAATCTCTTGATGGAATCAACCCAGTGACTCTATGACATGCAAAGGCTTTGATGTCGATAGGACAGCTGAATTATTGTCATCCTTGACCAAGAGCTTTATATAGGAAATTGTTACAAATGACAATTGAGGAAAATATTGTTTTTTCTTATAATGAAATTAATGTAATGAACAATATATCAATCTATTCACTTACAATGAAATGGAGGAATGAAATAATTATAAAAAAGTTACTTTGTGGTTTAATTTTCATAAAATGGAAGTCCTTCAGCCAGTGAATAGATAAACTGTATACAGCAAAAAGGATCTGCAGGACAAGATCTATAATTAAGTCAGTGAATAGATAGAGATAAACTGTATACAGCAATAAGGATCTGCAGGACAAGATCTATAATTAAGTCAGTGAATAGATAGAGATAAACTGTATACAGGATCAGCAGAACAAGATCTATAATTAAGTCAGTGAATAGATAGAGATAAACTGTATACAGCAATAAGGATCTGCAGGACAAGATCTATAATTAAGTCAGTGAATAGATAGAGATAAACTGTATACAGCAAAAAGGATCTGCAGGACAAGATCTATAATTAAGTCAACTTATAAGTCTAGTCCTTATATGACAATTTTAATAATTTTGAGCTCCCTGGCCCAAATGGCCAGTGCACACATTTGCCATCACTAAGTCTCTTTCGTCTGTCTTTCATGTCTTTGTTGTCCATAGTCTGTAAACATTTATAAAAATCTTCTCCTTTGAAACCAAAAGTTTTTCTATTATTTTGAAAACCTTTAGACGTGTAAGGGATAGATAATTTGACAAGGCAGAAACGCTAAGAACTAAAAATCAACATAATATCTGTTTTGACAGACAGACAACTCTATATACATGTCAGAGAAGTTGTTGTCCTTTGATTACATGTCAGAGAAGTTGTTGTCCTTTGATTACATGTCAGAGAAGTTGTTGTCCTTTGATTACATGTCAGAGAAGTTGTTGTTGTCCTTTGATTACATGTCAGAGTTGTTGTGCTTTGATTACATGTCAGTTGTTGCCCTTTGATTACATGTCAGAGAAGTTGTTGTCCTTGATTACATGTCAGAGAAGTTGTTGTGCTTTGATTACATGTCAGAGAAGTTGTTGCCAGAGAAGTTGTTGTCCTTTGATTACATGTCAGAGAAGTTGTTGTCTTTTGATTACATGTCAGAGAAGTTGTTGTCCTTTGATTACATGTCAGAGAAGTTGTTGTCCTTTGATTACATGTCAGAGAAGTTGTTGTCCTTTGATTACATTCAGAGAAGTTGTTGTCCTTTGATTACATGTCAGAGAAGTTGTTGTCCTTTGATTACATGTCAGAGAAGTTGTTGCCCTTTGATTACATGTCAGAGAAGTTGTTTGATTACATGTCAGAGAAGTTGTTGTCTTTGATTACATGTCAGAGAAGTTGTTGTCCTTTGATTACATGTCAGAGAAGTTGTTGTCCTTTGATTACATGTCAGAGAAGTTGTTGCATTCAGAGAAGTTGTTGTCCTTTGATTACATGTCAGAGAAGTTGTTGTCCTTTGATTACATGTCAGAGAAGTTGTTGTGCTTTGATTACATGTCAGAGTTGTTGCTTTGATTACATGTCAGAGAAGTTGTTGTCCTTTGATTACATGTCAGAGAAGTTGTTGTCCTTGATTACATGATTACATGTCAGAGAAGTTGTTGTGCCTTGATTACATGTCAGAGAAGTTGTTGTCCTTTGATTACATGTCAGAGAAGTTGTTGTGCTTTGATTACATGTCAGAGAAGTTGTTGTGGATTGTACATAGGTTGAAGTAGTGTATCTTATGGAGGAAGATTGTACATAGGTTGAAGTTGTGTATCTTATGGGGAAGATTGTACATAGGTTGAAGTTGTGTATTTTATGGAGGAAGATTGTACATAGGTTGAAGTTGTGTATCTTATGGAAGTGTTGCAGGATCTGTTTCTCATTTTTCCAGCAAATTTATGAAAGAGGGAAACACTTTTTGTGTAATCAACTCCTCATACAGTTTTCAACCTAGCTCCCTGAAACTTCAGAGAAAAATTGCACATATGTTGAAATTATGCACCTGTAATTATGGAAGTGTTTGAGGAATATATTTTTTTTTCTTTTTTTGGAAACTCAGTCATTGTTCATATGTTCAGAGTAGAGCATTGTCCATTGTTTAGGAAACATTCTGTGCAACCCTGCTATCTGAGTCTCAGATCTATTTCTAAGTCATTAAACTCATTTTAACTATTGCCATCCACAAATCTTGTTTTAAGGTTTTACAAAATTGAGTACCAAATTTCTTGTTGTTGATGCTGCAAACCATGATAAGGGTTAATTTTTGATGTGACTTCTGATTTTAATTTGACAGTGGGGAAAACAGATCCAGAAGTCACAAAATGACTTAAATAGCGTGGAAACAAATCTCTGGATAATTTGTACACAATGTATTTAAAGTTTAAAATGGACTCTGTGTTTTCATCAGAGTTAGAGCTAATTAATGTGAAGAACAGATTCACAGGTGTTGAGCAATCTCTTGATGGAATCAACCCAGTGACTCTATGACATGCAAAGGCTTTGATGTCGATAGGACAGCTGAATTATTGTCATCCTTGACCAAGAGCTTTATATAGGAAATTGTTACAAATGACAATTGAGGAAAATATTGTTTTTTCTTATAATGAAATTAATGTAATGAACAATATATCAATCTATTCACTTACAATGAAATGGAGGAATGAAATAATTATAAAAAGTTACTTTGTGGTTTAATTTTCATAAAATGGAAGTCCTTCAGCCAGTGAATAGATAAACTGTATACAGCAAAAATCTGGATCTGCAGGACAAGATCTATAATTAAGTCAGTGAATAGATAGAGATAAACTGTATACAGCAATAAGGATCTGCAGGACAAGATCTATAATTAAGTCAGTGAATAGATAGAGATAAACTGTATACAGCAAAAAGGATCTGCAGGACAAGATCTATAATTAAGTCAACTTATAAGTCTAGTCCTTATATGACAATTTTAATAATTTTGAGCTCCCTGGCCCAAATGGCCAGTGCACACATTTGCCATCACTAAGTCTCTTTCGTCTGTCTTTCATGTCTTTGTTGTCCATAGTCTGTAAACATTTATAAAAATCTTCTCCTTTGAAACCAAAAGTTTTTCTATTATTTTGAAAACCTTTAGACGTGTAAGGGATAGATAATTTGACAAGGCAGAAACGCTAAGAACTAAAAATCAACATAATATCTGTTTTGACAGACAGACAACTCTATATACATGTCAGAGAAGTTGTTGTCCTTTGATTACATTCAGAGAAGTTGTTGTCCTTTGATTACATGTCAGAGAAGTTGTTGCCCTTTGATTACATGTCAGAGAAGTTGTTGCCCTTTGATTACATGTCAGAGAAGTTGTTGTCCTTTGATTACATGTCAGAGAAGTTGTTGTCCTTTGATTACATGTCAGAGAAGTTGTTGCCCTTTGATTACATGTCAGAGAAGTTGTTGCCTTTGATTACATTCAGAGAAGTTGTTGCCCTTTGATTACATGTCAGAGAAGTTGTTGTCCTTTGATTACATGTCAGAGAAGTTGTTGTCCTTTGATTACATGTCAGAGAAGTTGTTGTCCTTTGATTACATTCAGAGAAGTTGTTGCCCTTTGATTACATTTCTTTTCCATTTCATTTCATTTTAGCCTATCATATTGAAAACTATAATAGATAGAGAGCAACTTTATATAGCAAAAAGCTACTAATAAAGCAGCATGGCAGAAATTGTCAGTTGACTCCTGAAAGGAGTAACTGCCCTTCAATGAATTGAAAGACATTTTTTTAATCATAAAAGGTAAAAAGAAACTTTATTAAAGATTAAAAAAACAATTGTTCAGAGAACAATTGAAGGGTTTTCCACAATACATTTCTAAATAATTGATAAGAAGCTACTTCTGGTTTTACTCACAGTTACTTTTGATGTTCAATCATAGGTTTCTTAATACTGATTAAAAAATATATGGTTTCTATATAATTTTGAATTAAAATATGGGAGATAATTTGCTACTACCGGTAAAGAAAATGTCATTTCCAGTTTTATAAGATAACTTACTTTCCACTAATTCAGAAAATATATGGCTTCTATATATTTTTCTTTCAAATAATGGAGATAATTTGCTACTTCCACTTTACAGAAGATGACTTCCAGTGTCATTAAAAGGTTATTGTATGCTGATTCTAAAAATTTATAGTTTCTAAGTATTTATCCTTGAATAGGAGCAAAAATAGCTATTTCTGGTTTGCACAAGGATACTTCCGGTTGATATTTTTCAAGGTCATGTGTCACCCAACCCTTTGCAAAAGACACTATGGCTTTATCATGTACTAGAATGAAGTTGTATTTGATTCAATTAAATTTTAACATTTATGGAGCAATAACTCCTATAAGATATCCTCAGATGTCTTCTGACTGAATGTACCATTTCTTCGTCTCAACACCCAAACAGTTCTTTTATATCTAGCTTTTAAAGTATAAAATAAGAAGCACACACAAGCAAAGGGCAAAATTTAGAAAATGAGTTCAACCTTTGACCATGACATCATTTTCTTTTTGGTGGACCAAGAACCTTAAATCAAAATACCCTAGGTCACTATGTCAAATACAAAAGGGGAAATAACTCTCATATTGAGTCTTAGTATCAATTCCGTTAAAATTGACAGAAGCATCCTGAGGATTTAGCGAGCCATTTTGAAAAATGAATTTGTCATTTCTTTTACGCTTACAAAGGAGATGTGCACATAAGAAATACAGTGTTTGGGGAGACATCTCTTACAAAGAATATTGTTCTGTTACACAGGGTCAAAATTAAAAGCGCATAAACTGTACGATAACATATACCAAATATCTAAGCGTCATTTTGCGAAACAAAAATTACACACAAGAACAAAATTTGGCAGGAAAAAAAATAATAATTAAAAAGCAATTGTTCATAGAACAATTGAAGGTCTTTCCATATAAGATTAGACTAATTGTTTTTGATAATAAGATAAATACGATTAAATAAACACTTAGGGCATGAGAACAGCTAAACTTAACACGAATTCCAAAAGTATATGGTTTCTATTTATTTGCATTTGAACTAAGGGAGATTATAAGCTACTTGCGGTCTAGAAAATTTCATTTCCAATGTCATATAAAAGGATAGTTTATACTGATTTTAAAAATAAATGGTTGCTAGAGCCTTTTTTGTGAAATAAAGGATATAATTAGCTACTTCCGGTTTAGAAAATGTCACTCCCAGTTTCATCTGAAAGGTGATTTAACACGGATTCCAAAAATATATGGTTTCAATGCACTTTAACTTGTACTAAGGGAGATACTCAGCCACTTCCGGTTTACAGAAGGTCACATCCGGTGCCATAAGATAGCTTACTTTACACTGACTCCAAAGATAATTGGTTTCTATGTACTTTTCCTTCAAATAAGGGAGATAATTAGCTACTTCTGATTTACAAAAGGTCATTTCTGGTGTCAAACAAATGGAAGTTTTTAACGACCTTGACTGGCTATACAGCCCTTGCACGGTCGGTCATTTTCTGGTGTCAGTTTATAAGTTAATGTATGCTGATTCCAATAATATATAGTTTATAAATTCTTTTTCCTTGAATTAGTGCAAAAAAAGCTACTATCGGT
Organism: Mytilus coruscus; assembly: GCA_017311375.1. Classification (NCBI taxonomy): domain Eukaryota; kingdom Metazoa; phylum Mollusca; class Bivalvia; order Mytilida; family Mytilidae; genus Mytilus; species Mytilus coruscus. The sequence goes on along the minus strand of CM029596.1, from coordinate 234,266 downwards.
TTGCTCAAGGTCACTTCTGGTTGATATTTTTGAAGATCATGTGTCACCTTACCCTTTGCAAAAGACCCCATGGCTTTATTATGTAACACTATGAAGTTATGATCAATTAGCCTTGAATTTAACCATTTCAGGGGCTATAACTCCTGTAAGATGTCATCAGATAGCTTTGGACCGAATGTACCATTTCTTCCTTTTAACCACCCAAACATTTTGCATCAGTTCTTTTATCACTAGGTTTTACAATTTGAGAGGAGATGCACTGCTAACAAAGGGCAAAATTTAGAATATGACCTTAACGTTGACCTTGACCTCATTTTCCAAGTTATGATTTGAGGATCTCAAATCAAAAGAACTTAGGTCATTACAGCTTATGGTTTATGATTTTAACTGAAATACAGATAAATTAGATATTGACTGGTAGATAACTCCTGTAAAATGTCACCAGAGGATATAACGAATAATTTAGAAAAAGAATTTTGTCGATATCTTTTTTTGTTACGAAGGAGATGCAAACACAAGATAAACAGTGTATAGGGAGATAACTCTTACAAAGAAAATTGTTCGGCTTAGCAGGGTGAAATTTAAAAGCGCATAAAGTGTACAATACAAAATAAAGAATATCTAAGCGACATATTGCGAAACAAAATTTAACGCAAGAACAAAATTTGGTGGAAGAAAAAAAAAATGGTTGGGTGGTTGGTTGGTTGGTTGACTGATCGACTCATTAAACACATGGGATAGGGTCTCTTGCAACAAGCGAAACAGAAACAAACGAGATCTTAGACCCCGTATTAAACACATAGGATTGAAAAATGCATGCATAAATGCATGATTGATTGGTTGGTTGGTTGGAAGGTTGTTTTGTTGGTTGATTGATTGATTGATTGATTGATTGCATGGCATCGGACTTAAAGTCCGTATTCTAAACGAATGTGGCTGCATAAGTTTCTATCCGGCACAGCTAAACAGGACGCCTCAATAAAAAAAAAAAATCCTTACATCTTCCTTATATGATTTTTTTCTATTTTCTACGGAAAATCGGACTTCATGTTTTATCTATTTGTTGTGTGTGCATTTTGTTTGAACTTGTAGGAAAACTGAGTAACATATTTACTGGAGCACAGATTTGTATTTAAATGCATGTTTAGAAATTTAATGGAGGATTTCACTTATATTTATGAACTTGGGAGCGATTTCTTCGTCATTGATTTTAATTTCTTAATCCAGGTCAGGCCGTCAAGCGGACCGCACATGTATTTATAGTGCTAACGGGAATATATTTTCTTGATTCATTTTACAGGTAAACTGATTTCTAATCGCTGATCACGAGTCTTCATTCATTGAGTGCAAACAAAAAAAATGCTGTTGTTCTAGTATTATAACAAAACATTTATCAATTAATTTCAGAAAATACATGAATTGGAGCAGATTTTTGCAGGGATAGATTTTTATTTCAGAAGTTTGTACATAAGAAGCATTGCATTTTTTTACAGTAAAATGTACGCGACTGAAGGCGACTTTCATTTCATAGACATGGGATTCCTCAAAAAAAAAAAAAGGGAAGTGGCGGGGTGCTGGGGGGGGATGGAGGGTGGGGGGTGTTGGGAGGGTGGGGGGGTCAGTGGTGGGTGACCTTGGTTGATTAATTAAGATAAGATGCATGTATACATCATGATAGCTGCAAAGTTTGAAGCTTTAATTAGTTAATTTGTTAATTTTTATATTTTTAGCTCACCGGGGCCCAAGGGCCCATGTGAGCTTATGCCATCACTTGGCGTCCGTTGTCGTCTGTCGTCTGTGGTTGTCGTCTGTCGTCGTCTGTCGTCGTAAACTATTTCAAAAATCTTCTCCTCTGAAACTACTGGGCCAAATACCTTCAAACTTTAACTAAATGTTCCTTAGGGTATCTAGTTTATAAATTGTATCCGAAGTTTTGATCTATCCACAAACATGGCCGCCATGGCTAAAAATAGAACATAGGGGTCAAATGCAGTTTTTGGCTTATATCTCAAAAACTAAAGCTTTTAGAGCAAATCTGAAGTGGGGTAAAATTGTTCAATTGGTCAAGATCTATCAGCACTGAAATTTTCAGACGAATCGAACAACCCATTGTTGGGTTGCTACCACCAAATTGGTAGTTTTAACAAAATTTTGCAGTTTTTTGTTATTATTTTGAATATTATAGATGTATATGAACTGTAAGCAGCAATAATGTTCAGCAAAGTAAGATCTACAAAAAAGTTAATATGACAATAATTGTCAATTTACCCCTTAAGGAGTTATTGCCCTTTAAAGACAATTTGTTCATCAAGTTTACTAACATTTAAAAATCTTCTCCTCTGAAACTACAGGGCCAATTATCTTCAAACTTTAACTAAATGTTCCTTAGGGTATCTTGTTTATAAATTATATGCGAAGTTTGTATCCATTGACAAACATGGCCTCCATGGCTAAAAATAGAACATAAGGGTCAAATGCAGTTTTTGGCTTATATCTCAAAAACAATCTTTTAGAGCAAATGTGACATGGGGTAAAATTGTTTAATTGGTCAAGATCTATCGTCCCTGAAATTTTCAGACCAATCGAACAACCAATTGTTTGGTTGCTGCCACCGAATTGGTAGTTTTAAAAATCTTCTCCTCTGAAATACAGGTGAGCGATTCAGGCTCTTGAGAGCCTCTTGTTAATTTTGCGGTCGTATATTGGTATCACGTCATCAGCGTCGTCCACGTTGTCCGAAGAAATTTGATTTTCGTACAATAACTTTAGTATAAGTAAATATAAATATGAAATTTAAATACAAGGTTTATGACCTCAAAAGGAAGGTTGGGATTGATTTTGGGGGTTATGGTCCCAACAGTTTAGGAATTAGGAGCCAAAAACGGGCCCAAATAAGCATTTTTCTTGTTTGCAGACAATAACTTGTGGAACGGTGTATGGATCTCTCTTAAATTATACTACAAGTTTCCATACCACAAAGGGATGGTTAGGATTGGTTTTGGGGGGTTATGGCTCAAACCGTATAGGAATTAGGGGCAAAAAAGGGGGAAAAACAAGGGTTTCCTGGTTAATGGACAATTAAAAAAAAGTTCAAATTATATTTTTGGATTACCTCCATAACACTGCTTTTAAATTATGCATATAGAAATGTTGTATTGCCTTGAGGTGATTAGCTGTCAATTTATTTTTAGAAATTACTATTAAAATTTAACGCTTATTAAGGAATATTAATTTTAGCCATGTATGTCATTTTCTATTTTAATACTTTTATGATGTATTTAAATGGGTAATTATGGTTGCAAACTCCATTGGAAATTTGAATTGAGATTATGACCATATCTTGAGGGAAAGAATTTTTGTTTTTTGGAAAAAGGAGAGGGGGGATAGTGAAAAAAGAATTGAAGGGGGGGGGGGAATAATTTTTTCTCATTTCAGATTTCAGAAATTAAAAAGAAAATTTCTTCAAATATTAAATTTTTTTTGCCAAAAAAAGTAGAGGGGTAAAAATTTTTTTTTTTTTTGAGGTGGGGGGTCAATTCACAACAGCATAGTGTATTGCACAAAAGAAAAAAAAAAGGGGGGGTAATTTTTTTTTTTTTTTTGGGGGGGGGGGTCAATTCGCAACAGCATAGTGTATTGCACAAAAGCAAAAAAATGAACGGACAGAACAGATAAAATATGTGCGATGCAGGGGACATTGGAACTCTGTTCTTTTATTGTTCAATTTGCAAAAAAGTAAAAAAAAAAATTGGAGAATCTAAAGAATTGAATATGTCCTACATAATAAAGCAAATCAAATGCTCTATAGGGCTAGTCCTCAAGGGTCACCACACCCCCTGCTTTTTGATAATGTTTTGATATCTTGTAAATAGTCGAGATTCCCACCCCTAAATAGATATAGGAAGATGTGGTGTGAGTGCCAATGAGACAACTCTCCATCCAAATAACAATTTATAAAAGTAAACCATTATAGGTCAATGTACAGCCTTCAACACGGAGCCTTGGCTCACACCGAACAACAAGCTATAAAGGGCCCCAAAAGTACTAGTGTAAAACCATTCAAACGGTAAAACCAACGGTCTAGTATATATAAAAAGCGAAACGAGAAACACGTATAAATTACATAAACAAACGACAACTACTGTACATCAGATTCCTGACTTAGGACAGGTGCAAACATTTGCAGCAGGATTAAACGTTTTAATGGTACCAAACCTTCTCCCTTTTTCTGAAACAATAGTATAACATCACAACATAGAAAACACACGATAAAACATCAATTGGAAGGCTTAACTCAATCAAAACGTAAATTAACACACTATGAAAGAATAAATTCGATCTGTGATAACTGAAAGTAAATACATAGTTAATAAAATATTAGGGACAAACATTCAAGGCCAAAAAGCAAACAAACAAGTCCAAATAAAGCCATGGCAAAACACTACCATGAAATATTAAACCCTTAGAAAATAATCACTTTTGAAAAACCAGTTTTCATAATATATACAGGTAAATGAAAAATAACTTTGTCGTTTTAGGTATACTTTTCTGTCTATATAAAATCTTCCAATAATTAGGAATACCAAGAAAGGTCTGTCATATAAATACCTAATTTAACACTAGATACATAAGGGGTAAATATCAACAATAAAACTTACCTGTACAGATTAAAGGAGAATAATCTTGATGTTAATACAAATGTAGTACGAAGAAGTGAAAATTAGTAGATATTCCAAATAATCAAAGCTGGTATACAGACAAGATCCATATTAATATAAAATAACAAAAAGTATTAAAAATAGTATCAACAGGTCGAATTAAAAGAAAGTACGATTTGAGAGTACTGCAGTTACTGACAGTTAGTTAAAAGCCAAAAACAATTAATGATAAAAATCATGCATGAGAGACTAAAATCAACTAAAACACATCCCAGGGATTTAGTATTTTAACGTCATGAACAGTCAGAGAAGACATGACTTGTGCAATGCCAAAATAAATGTATCGACAGGTAGTAGGATAGTGAGGAGCTACTTCTTAAGAGATAAAAATTAACGTGTGTGTGTCTCTAAACATCCGCCTCAAAAGAAGATACAACTTAGTTATGTTTTAATTTGCTAATGACAAAATCGATATTAGTGCCAATGTAAACTATATTCAGAGATCTAATTACAATATTGGTACGATAACCCTTACTTATAAGTTTGTTTAAAGGTTCGATGAGTTTACACGATCACATAGTGATTTCCTCGCTTTAAGTACAATATTACCGTAAAATTTAGGATGTGAAATACCATTTTAATAAGTTGTCTACAGGTACAGCCAAATTTACTAATCAAATCTTTGTATCTATGAAAGAATTTAGTAAAAGTTTTAAGTAATTTATGGTATCGAAATCCCTGACACAATAATTTCCCAGTGATGCATTGATTACGTTCGTTAAAATCTATGACATCAGAACACACACGGGCATACAGAACGAGTTGGGATATATAAACACCGTATGATGGAGCCAAAGGCACATCGCCATCTAAAAATGGAAAATTAACAATAGGAAATGAAAAATCGTCTCTTTTGTCATAAATTTTAGTATGTAGTTTCCGTTAGAAATTGAAATGTCTAAATCTAGAAAAGGGCAACTGCTGCTGTTTATGTTAGATTTAGTTAAAGTAAGTTCTTTTGGGTAAATTTCGAAGTATATTTAGAGAACTCTGGATTATTTAACGAAAAATATCATCCAGATAACGGTAGGTATTGTTGAATGTATCAACTAAATATAACAATGATGGGTCTTTACTGAGTTTGGTCATAAACTGAGATTCATAGCAATATAGAAATAAATCTGCTATTAAAGGGCACAGTTAGTGCCCATAGAATACCTACTACCTGACGATACACTTTATCGCCGAAACGTACATAAATGTTATCTAGCAGAAAATTTAAAGCTTCCAGTAAGTGTATCTAGCATACTTTCCTTTTTCGTTACAGAAAAAGGCTTTAAACGAGTTACAGCAAATAAAATTACAATGAGATTTTTCGAAGACCATTTTATCAAATACAAAACTTTTACTTTTTAAGATTGTGTGGAAGTGTAGTGTACAGAGTAGAAAAATCATAGCTGTCAACAGAATTATAAGGACCATCAAAAGCATGTATTTTATCTAAAACCTCTAAAGAATTTTTAACACTCCAAAATAATTAATACCATTATTTTCATAAGCTTTATTACAAAAGTTAATAACCAGTTCTTTGATAGTAGTAAGGAGGTAGTTAGAAGAACTGATAGATTAGTAGTAGAACACTTACTCGATGCAGAGATGAAACGAATTTAAATGGTTTTTGTGTAATTTGGTAACCAGTACATGGTAGGGACTTTCAAATGTTCGGAAGATGCTTTAAGTTGGGTAGTGGCAGTGGTATGCTTGTTAACGATTTGACTCTCTGTGGTGCGAACGGACCTGAATGTAGAGGAATTGATAATTTCGTTTTGAAGAACTTCCGTGTAGTATATCGTCACACCACCACTACATTATTGGCTGCCTTGTCTGCGGTACGAACACAAACCGCTCTGCAGTACCTTGAGTTTATTTTTATTCTTGAAATGGGAATATCATGGATCCTATTATTAATTTCAGAATTGTTTTCTAAATGAGATATTCGAATATTAACAGTATTCATAATTTTATTCAAATAACTGTCTAAAGATTTTTATCCGATTTTCATGTTTGCACCAATTTTACAGTAGGCAGACAGAGCGTCTTTAATGACCTGACGACACTGTTTCCAATCTATTATAGATGGAGGACGGTATTTCGGTCCTTTCTTTAGAAAAGTTATGACCTCACGGTCTTGACGATGTTGAGGTCTCCTGTAATAACATGACCATAGGGAACATATATAAAACTAGATGTTTCGCAGTCTCAAGTGGAAGGAACATTATTTTCTATATTGACGTCTGATGTAATTGACGTATAATTAAAAATCAAATTTCTGCTCGGTTTTTATAAGAATACGAAATAATGGGTTGTTCTATATTATCAAAATATGGAGGTATTAAGTTATATACGGAAGAGTCATTGAATATGCTAGACAAATTAATAAAATCAATACCTCTATTTATATATTTTAATTTAAGAAAATGTCGTTTATGATTTTCAGGTTTATCAATACTAGGAAATAGCCTGTGATGACAAAAGGCTGTAATAATACGGGTGTATTCATAAAACGGGCTAAAAAAAGAAATTTTATCACACTCCAGAAAAATAGCATATAATTTACTTATAGGTATCTGACCCAGTTTGCATAATACTTGATGTCTACCATTATTCTTTATTATAGAAAAGCATATATATGTATTCCTTGTTTGTCATGTCAACATGATTTAAATGATATACAGGGTTGGTATCCAAGGATCATCCCTACCCCCTGGCAATCTTGTAATTGGTCAAGATCCCAACCCCTAAACCATCTATGTTACTGATTGTCATGCCATGATGATTTGAATAATATATAGGGTTAGTCTCTAGGGGCCATCTCATTCCCTGCCATTTAAAAATGTTATTGTCAAGATCCCCACCCCTTAACCATATGTATATACATGTTTATTTTTTATGTCAAGATGATTTAAATGATATTTAAAAGAAGTCTCCAGAGGTCAGCCCCATCTGTGGCATAGGAGAATTCTCTTGTATCCTGTAAATAGTTGAGAGCCTCATACCTTAATCATATATTTGTGCAAGATAAATTGAATGAATTATAGGGGGAGTCCAAATAGGGTTTATACCTAAGGGGACTTTGTTTGGGAGTCATGGTAACAGCATCCTGTTACAATCATTTATTCTTTTTATTATAAAAGGAACACGAGGAATGCTCAAAACAATTTGATATAGCATTACAATTTGATATAGCATTACAATTTGCAAGGTTTTTTCATGGTTTTTATTGTTGAACAGTAATTTTTACAGCAGTCTTAATTAATTTCAGGTGGGATGTGGTGTTGGTAATACAGTGTTTCCAGTTCTGAAAACAAACCAGTAAGTAGCTTGTTTAAGGGTACACAGGTGGGATGTGGAATACAGTGTTTCTATTAGTGGAAACAAAACTGTGCATATTGCTGTGTGTTTGTTAATTTTACATTGGCTAGAGGTATAGGGGGAGGGTTGATATCTCACAAAACCTGTTTAACCCCACCACATTTTTGCGCCTGTCCAAAGTCAGGAGCCTCAAGCCTTTGTTAGTCTTGTATGTTTTTAATTTTAGTTTATTTATATGTTTTGGAGTTTAGTGTGACGTCCATTTTCACTGAACTAGTACACATTTTTGTTTAGGGGCCAGCTGAAGCCCGCCTCCCGGTGCAGGATTTTCTGGCTGTGTTGAAGACCCATTGGTGGCCTTAGGCCTTTTTGTGTTCTTTGGTTGGGTTGTTGTCTCTCTGACACATTCCCCAATTCCATTTTCAATTTTATGTATCATGTTTAAGGATGAGACAGGTTGGATGAGGGATTCGTGGGACTGGTAATACAGTGTTTTCAGTAATGAAAAAAAACAGTAAGTATCATGTAAAAGGATGATACAGGTGGGATGTGGGGTCCCTAATACAGTGTTTTCAGTAGTGAAAACAAACCAGTAAGTAGCATGTATAAGGGTTGGACAGGTGGGATGTGGCATTGGTAATACAGTGTTTCCAGTAGTGAAAACAAACCAGTAAGTAGCATGTATAAGGGTTGGACAGGTGGGATGTGGCATTGGTAATACAGTGTTTCCAGGATTGAAAACAAACCAGTAAGTATCATGTTTAAGGGTTACATGCACAGGTGGGATGTGGCATGGGTAATACAGTGTTTTCAGTAATGAAAAAAAACAGTAAGTATCATGTAAAAGGATGATACAGGTGGGATGGGGGTCCCTAATACAGTGTTTCCAGTAGTGAAAACAAACCAGTAAGTAGCATGTATAAGGGTTGGACAGGTGGGATGTGGCATTGGTAATACAGTGTTTCCAGTAGTGAAAAAAAACCAGTAAGTAGCATGTATAAGGGTTGGAAAGGTGGGATGTGGCATTGGTAATACAGTGTTTCCAGTAGTGAAAACAAACCAGTAAGTAGCATGTATAAGGGTTGGACAGGTGGGATGTGGCATTGGTAATACAGTGTTTCCAGTGGTGAAAACAAACCAGTAAGTAGCATGTATAAGGGTTGGAAAGGTGGGATGTGGCATTGGTAATACAGTGTTTCCAGTAGTGAAAAGAAACTAGTAAGTAGCATGTATAACGGTTGGACAGGTGGGATGTGGCATTGGTAATACAGTGTTTCCAGTAGTGAAAACAAACCAGTAAGTAGCATGTATAAGGGTTGGACAGGTGGGATGTGGCATTGGTAATACAGTGTTTCCAGTAGTGAAAACAAACCAGTAAGTAGCATGTATAAGGGTTGGACAGGTGGGATGTGGCATTGGTAATACAGTGTTTCCAGTAGTGAAAACAAACCAGTAAGTAGCATGTATAAGGGTTGGACAGGTGGGATGTGGCATTGGTAATACAGTGTTTCCAGTAGTGAAAAGAAACCAGTAAGTATCATGTTTAAGGGTTACACAGGTGGGATGTGGCATTGGTAATACAGTGTTTCCAGTAGTGAAAACAAACCAGTAAGTAGCATGTATAAGGGTTGGACAGGTGGGATGTGGCATTGGTAATACAGTGTTTCCAGTAGTGAAAACAAACCAGTAAGTAGCATGTATAAGGGTTGGACAGGTGGGATGTGGCATTGGTAATACAGTGTTTCTAGTAGTGAAAACAAACCAGTAAGTAGCATGTATAAGGGTTGGACAGGTGGGATGTGGCATTGGTAATACAGTGTTTCCAGTAGTGAAAAGAAACCAGTAAGTATCATGTTTAAGGGTTACACAGGTGGGATGTGGCATTGGTAATACAGTGTTTCCAGTAGTGAAAACAAACCAGTAAGTAGCATGTATAAGGGTTGGACAGGTGGGATGTGGCATTGGTAATACAGTGTTTCCAGTAGTGAAAAGAAACCAGTAAGTATCATGTTTAAGGGTTGGACAGGTGGGATGTGGCATTGGTAATACAGTGTTTCCAGTAGTGAAAAGAAACCAGTAAGTATCATGTTTAAGGGTTACACAGGTGGGATGTGGCATTGGTAATACAGTGTTTCCAGGATTAAAAACAAACCAGTAAGTATCATGTTTAAGGGTTACATGCACAGGTGGGATGTGGCATTGGTAATACAGTGTTTCCAGTAGTGAAAACAAACCAGTAAGTAGCATGTATAAGGGTTACACAGGTGGGATGTGGCATTGGTAATACAGTGTTTCCAGTAGTGAAAACAAACCAGTAAGTAGCATGTATAAGGGTTGGACAGGTGGGATGTGGCATTGGTAATACAGTGTTTCCAGTAGTGAAAAGAAACCATTAAGTATCATGTTTAAGGGTTACAGGTGGGATGTGGCATTGGTAATACAGTGTTTCCAGGATTGAAAACAAACCAGTATGTATCATGTTTAAGGGTTACATGTACAGGTGGGATGTGGCATTGGTAATACAGTGTTTCCGATATTGAAAACAAACCAGTAAGTATATATCATGTTTAAGGGTTAGACAGGTGGGATGTGGCATTGGTAATATAGAATGGATTAGACCGGTGAGATGTGGCATTGGTAATACAGTGTTTCCAGTAGTGAAAACAAACCAGTAAGTAGCATGTATAAGGGTTGGAAAGGTGGGATGTGGCATTGGTAATACAGTGTTTCCAGTAGTGAAAACAAACCAGTAAGTAGCATGTATAAGGGTTGGACAGGTGGGATGTGGCATTGGTAATACAGTGTTTCCAGTAGTGAAAACAAACCAGTAAGTAGCATGTATAAGGGTTGGACAGGTGGGATATGACATTGGTAATACAGTGTTTCCAGTAGTGAAAACAAACCAGTAAGTAGCATGTATAAGGGTTGGACAGGTGGGATGTGGCATTGGTAATACAGTGTTTCCAGTAGTGAAAACAAACCAGTAAGTAGCATGTATAAGGGTTGGACAGGTGGGATGTGGCATTGGTAATACAGTGTTTCCAGTAGTGAAAACAAACCAGTAAGTAGCATGTATAAGGGTTGGACAGGTGGGATGTGGCATTGGTAATACAGTGTTTCCAGTAGTGAAAAGAAACCAGTAAGTATCATGTTTAAGGGTTACACAGGTGGGATGTGGCATTGGTAATACAGTGTTTCCAGGATTGAAAACAAACCAGTATGTATCATGTTTAAGGGTTACATGTACAGGTGGGATGTGGCATTGGTAATACAGTGTTTCCAGTATTGAAAACAAACCAGTAAGTATATATCATGTTTAAGGGTTAGACAGGTGGGATGTGGCATTGGTAATATAGAATGGATTAGACCGGTGAGATGTGGCATTGGTAATACAGTGTTTCCAGTAGTGAAAACAAACCAGTAAGTAGCATGTATAAGGGTTGGAAAGGTGGGATGTGGCATTGGTAATACAGTGTTTCCAGTAGTGAAAACAAACCAGTAAGTAGCATGTATAAGGGTTGGACAGGTGGGATGTGGCATTGGTAATACAGTGTTTCCAGTAGTGAAAACAAACCAGTAAGTAGCATGTATAAGGGTTGGACAGGTGGGATATGACATTGGTAATACAGTGTTTCCAGTAGTGAAAACAAACCAGTAAGTAGCATGTATAAGGGTTGGACAGGTGGGATGTGGCATTGGTAATACAGTGTTTCCAGTAGTGAAAACAAACCAGTAAGTAGCATGTATAAGGGTTGGACAGGTGGGATGTGGCATTGGTAATACAGTGTTTCCAGTAGTGAAAACAAACCAGTAAGTAGCATGTATAAGGGTTGGACAGGTGGGATGTGGCATTGGTAATACAGTGTTTCCAGTAGTGAAAAGGAAACCAGTAAGTATCATGTTTAAGGGTTACACAGGTGGGATGTGGCATTGGTAATACAGTGTTTCCAGTAGTGAAAACAAACCAGTAAGTAGCATGTATAAGGGTTGGACAGGTGGGATGTGGCATTGGTAATACAGTGTTTCCAGTAGTGAAAACAAACCAGTAAGTAGCATGTATAAGGGTTGGACAGGTGGGATGTGGCATTGGTAATACAGTGTTTCCAGTAGTGAAAAGAAACCAGTAAGTATCATGTTTAAGGGTTGGACAGGTGGGATGTGGCATTGGTAATACAGTGTTTCCAGTAGTGAAAAGAAACCAGTAAGTATCATGTTTAAGGGTTACACAGGTGGGATGTGGCATTGGTAATACAGTGTTTCCAGGATTGAAAACAAACCAGTAAGTATCATGTTTAAGGGTTACATGCACAGGTGGGATGTGGCATTGGTAATACAGTGTTTCCAGTAGTGAAAACAAACCAGTAAGTAGCATGTATAAGGGTTACACAGGTGGGATGTGGCATTGGTAATACAGTGTTTCCAGTAGTGAAAACAAACCAGTAAGTAGCATGTATAAGGGTTGGACAGGTGGGATGTGGCATTGGTAATACAGTGTTTCCAGTAGTGAAAAGAAACCAGTAAGTATCATGTTTAAGGGTTACACAGGTGGGATGTGGCATTGGTAATACAGTGTTTCCAGGATTGAAAACAAACCAGTAAGTATCATGTTTAAGGGTTACATGCACAGGTGGGATGTGGCATGGGTAATACAGTGTTTCCGATATTGAAAACAAACCAGTAAGTATATATCATGTTTAAGGGTTAGACAGGTGGGATGTGGCATTGGTAATATAGAATGGATTAGACAGGTGAGATGTGGCATTCGTAATACAGTGTTTCCAGCATTGAAAACAATTCAGTTAGTAGCATGTATAAGGGTGAGACAGGTTGGATGTGGAGTTGGTAATACAGTGTTTCTAGTACTGAAAACAAACCAGAAAGTAGCATTTTGAAGGGTGAGACAGGTGGGATGTTGCATTGGTAATATAGTGTTTCCAGTATTGAAAACAATTCAGTAAGTAGCATGTATAAGGGTTGTGTTTTTGCTAAAACCAAAGAAGATAGTGATACACTGTAAACAGAAAAATGATCAGCAATACGAGACAAAAACAATATTTTTGTCCTTAATTCTATTCTAGTCTACTATGTTGGAGAGTTTCCATTGTTGAAGATGCACATTGACCAAGGTGAGCGACACATGCTCCTAATGTTATAGAGGAAAAACGTATGATGACCTTATCTTTAATTTTCTACTAATATTATGAAAGCATTTTTAAGAGCTATCTTCTCATATTTTATTTCACAATTCTATCATTTAGTTTATCTTCTATTCACATAATGATGTTTTCTCCCAATATAATCCATACAAAATGTATATTTTTTTCACAACCTCTAGCTTGAAAAAAAACTTGGTGACCTATCATTTTTATTATATTTTTGAACATATATAAAATTTTGGCAAAGTAGGAAAAATTTCTATCATTTTTCGTTTATACTCACATACCACCTCAATCAATCATTCCTAATTTCAATTTTGAAAAACAAATATTTATTGACATCCTCTAGCTTACCTTTTTCATTTCAACCTGATAAAGCTTAAACTTATTGTTTTGCTGTATTGACTGTAAGTCAAAGCTACAATATTTCATAATATTTGTCACAAATACTTGAAGATGATTACAAAATAGACAGAAGCCTTGAATAGATATTTGCTAGTACTTTAGTGTCTTAGAATATGATAATGAAAGTGGTCTGGTGTACAACATCAGACAGCAAACCAACAACAGGAATCTCTTATAGACTAGGGACAATTCAGAGCTAAATTTTTTTCATTTAAAATATAGACATCTGTATAATGTTGAAATTTGTCTCAACTATCTTTTTTTTTTTTAATTCATAATCAAAATAAAAAATTAACTTAGTTTCCAGAAACTGAACTTGAAGTTAGAATACCCTGAATTTCTTTACAAAATGCCTATATTTGTGGACAAATGAAGAAAATTTGGTCCTAATTTTTCAAGATTCAGAACATGCTGAACAAAAAGCATTTATATTTTCAAATATTGTTTGATCTTTATGTGGGCATAAAATCAAAAGCACCTGTTCCTCTCTGCATAAATCCATTGTCCTTGACCTCATTTTCATGGTTCAGTGACTGCTTAAAAAATCTTATTAATCAAGTGGTTTTCTCACCTGGTTTATGAGAGATAGAAAAACTATTTTTGGTATATAGAATCAATGCAAGGTATACATGTCTGTCAAGCAGGGTTATCCTGAACTTTACCTCCTTTTCTTGATCAAAGATTGGTATCTAAAATACTATATATAAGAATATGTCAACTATATTTGGTTTATGATATGATTGTGAGGTCTACATGTCCATCACACAGAATGACCCTGACCTCATTTCCATGGTTCCTTGCTTAACATTTTGTTTTAGTGGTTAGGTTTATTTCTAAGATATTAAAGGCAATATAGGTCAAATCTATTTGGTGAATGCAAACAATTGTACTGTTTACATATCTTTCTGCCAATTGGTACATTTGACATGACATCGCTTCATTTATGGTTCATGGTTAACATTAGGTTTTCCTGGTTTGGTCAGATACTATAAGCAATAAGTCAATTTTATTTTGTGTATTGTATGATTGTTGGTGTTCAATTCTGTCTACCAGGATTCATCTGACCTTGACTTCATTTTCAAAGTTTATTTATAATTTAAAGTTTATGATATATTCCTGTAGTGAAATTTTTTTCTTAAAGATTTCAACATAAAATTCAATCGGGACTGATAAGAAAATAAACAAAAGATAAATAAAGCATGATATCTAAGTGTATATACATTTGTTAACTAAAACAGTACTAGTTGATATTTGTTTGGTTCACTCTATGCAAAATTCATATGATGGTGTATTTGTATTTTACCAAAAGTCATTGAATGCACATGCATGCACCTTTTCTTCATATAAAATCTTTTATTATAATTTCAGGAATCCAAATTTAAAGATATACTGTTGTGATTTTTCACCTACAGCAATAGAAATAGTTAAGGTAAGCCAAACTGGTCTATTTATTATTTTTTATTTGCATGTTATACCAGTAAAATCCAAATGAAAATTAGTTGACCCAACAAGGGGATTACCACTGGTTTTTCATTGGGAAATTTGGTTGGGGATTTTACCAGAATCTTCTCCGGGATACCAATGGAATTCCATTGAATATTCTACTGTCAGTTTACATGTCTGCTCCCCTAAGATCTTACTGCTGTTTTTTTTTTATAGTGCATTAGTAATACTAAGTTTACAAGTTAACTAAATAGCTATACTTTCCAATGCAATACATATTTTTTTTTAAATAATTATAATGAATTTAAATTTTCATAGTTTTATATGCTATTAATTTTGCTAAGACTTTCAAAAATATGAAAAGACAAATCTGAAAATAAACATTGGTAAAAGCTTTGTTGACTGAAATATTTAACAATGGATAGCCATATGTTCAAAACAATTTTTTGGAAAGTTTGCTATAGCTTGCTATAGCAATATACTTTCCTAAGGCATCGGCCTCAAACCAGAAGTTGGACAGACTATCTTACTATAGGATGTGTGTTCTACTCCTAGATAATGTAGAACTAGTGTTTGAATACTAATTTTAGGAAGATGCTTTTGAAATTTTGGGTTACTTCTATTTTGATTAGCTTACAGCTTGAATTAAAACGTACTGAATGTTCATCGATAATTCGATAAATGGCTATCACAAGCACTACTTCGCGGATCTGCACTGTGCGGAAAGTAAAATCAATATGCATCTACACGAAACAGCAGTTTCTACGTTATGCTTTTATCGGTATTCCCCAGACATGCGTGATATCCATATATATGTGCCTCCTGACGGGAGTACAATAATCCCTGTTTCAGGGGTTTCCTCCTGTCCTTCGGTTGAAGAGAAAATAAATACCGTGTTTAAAATAATTCATGAATGAACATTTTTCGACGCTATTTTTACTAAGATTTTTACAAATGTTTATTAAAGACGTAAAAGCCCAAGTGTATTCATAGTATTTTGGTATCTCATCTCGGCCCATAACAGACTCGGACTATGACAAACTCGGCCTATTACATAATCGGCCTAACAAAATTCGTATATACTATTTGTTATTAAGTCTCCCAAACAAAGTTTGGAGACTTATTGTTTTTGCTTAGTTCTTATTATTTTTCTTCTTGGGGTCTATTTAGGGGTATTTTGAGGGGCCTATAGAAGGGAGGGATCTACTATAGAACCTTATGGGATTTTATTTTTTAAAATTTTCAAATGACTATTACTTGAAAACACTGGTAAGTGACAGACACACGTGGTCTTCAGTAATGCTATATAGGTTGAGTCCCTGGGGTCACCCCACCCCCTTCAATATGTGAATGTGTTTTTATCTTGTAAACGGTCAAGATCCCCACCCCTAAACCATATATATTCTTGTATGGGACAATAAAACAAATCAAATGAAATATTGGGGGAGTCCCCGGGGTTACCCCACCCCCTTCTGTTTGAGAACCTGTAAACGGTCAAGATCCCTACCCCTAAACCATATGTATTCATGTATGGGACAACAAAACAAATCAAATGAAATATGGGGGGGAGTCCCTGGGGTCACCCCACCCCCCTCCTGTATGAGAACTTGTAAACGGTCTAGATCCCCACCCCTAAACCATATATATTCTTGTATGGGACAATAAAACAAATCAAATGAAATATAGGGGAGTCCCTTGGAGTCACCCCCACCCCCACCCCCTGCTTTTTATACGACCGCAAAAATATTTTGCGGTCGTATATTGGTATAACGTTGGTGTTGTCGTTGTCCGAAGACACATTGGTTTTCGCACTCTAACTTTAGTTTAAGTAAATAGAACTCTATGAAATTTTACCATAAGGTTCAATACCACAAAAGGAAGGTTGGGATTGATTTTGGGGGTTATGGTACCAACAGTTAAGGAATTAGGTGCCAAAAAGGGGCCAAAAATAAGCATTTTTGTAACTTCCAGACATAACTTGTGTGTTAGTGTATGGATCTCTCTGACATTGTACCACAAGGTTCCATATCACAAAGGGAATGCTGGGATTGATTTTGGGGATTATTGCCTCAAAATTTTAGGAATTAGGGGCCAAAAAAGGGGCAAAAACAAGCATTTTTCTAGTTTCATGACAATAACTTGTGTGTAAGTGTATGGATCTTTCTGAAATTGTACTACAAGGTTCCATATCACAAAGGGAAAGCTGGAATTGAGTTTGGGGTAATTGCTGTAAACGTTTAGGAATAAGGGGCCAAAAAGGGGCCAAAAATAAGCATTTTTTCTAGTTTCCAGACAATAACATGTGTTCAAGGGTATGGATCTCTCTGAAATTGTACTGCAAGGTACCATACGACAAAGGGAAGGCTGGGATTGAGTTTGGGGATAATGAATCATAAGGGGGTTCAAAAAATTTGGGGGAGGGATTTTTTTTTTCTTTTTTTCCTTTTTTTTTCTTTAAAATATTCCATTTTAAATTGGTTATTTCTGATTTATATATAAAAGCAAATAATAATGATATGGTTTGAATAGGTAAATTAAAATTTTTTAAGTTCTTAGACCACATTCATTCTGTGTCAGAAACCTATGCTGTGTCAAATATTTAATCACCATCCAAATTCAGTGCTGTATCAAGCTTGAATGTTGTGTCCATACTTGCCCCAACTTCAGGGTTCGACCTCTGCGGTCGTATCAAGCTGCGTCCAGCGGAGCATTTTATTGAGAACTTGTAAATGGTAGAGATCCGAACCCCTAAACCATATTTATTCTTGAACGGGACAAAAAACAAATCAAATGAAATAAAGGGCGAGTCCCCTGAGAATCCCCCCTCTTTTCCTTTTTTGAGAACTTGTAAACGATCGAGATCCCCACCCCTATATAAACTATATATATTCCTGTTCATGATTTCAAGAAGATTTGATTGACATACAGGGTTAATCCCTAGGAGTCACTTATGCATATCACTTTACTATACCAAACAAATTTGTACTGGACTTTGCCCAATGTCAGGCGACCATGGGAATGACTTATCATGGGAGCTTTGTTTTTGGAGACTTCGTTACAGCATCCTGTTGCAATTATTTCTTGTATTAAGTAAAAATTTCAGTAAAAAGTCAGAAAAAAACGTTTACCACACAATCTACTAATCGTAGTCCGAGTTTGTTCAATATATTTCTGCATATAAATAATGGTAGGCAGAGTAAGTTTGTTCTAGTTCGAGTTTGTTATAGTCCCAGCCGAGTTTCTGATAGTCCGATTTTGTTTTAGTCGAGTTATCCAGAAGCGTAATTGACATTACTGAATAAGCAACATGTTTATATTTTGACTAAGCCGGCATTGACAGGTCATATTCCAAAGTCAGATCAATTCGACCTCGACTTTGTCCTTTGATACCTATAGTAAAATCTTGTACAATTCGTGTCTAGGTCATATCTTTTGTACTTTAAAATGCTGTTGTATTTTGGGCTTGGGGTGTATCATATACCACTGACCTTTCTCATCTGACCTCTATGATAGTTAAACAGTGTCTGGTTTGTGTTTGGTGCATACGTTTTGAACTGTAGCACTTTAATTGACAAAACTTTATACGTAGAAGCATCATACTGACCTTGACATTCAATTTCAGAATTTACAGTATAAACCTCACACTTTGTTCCTGGGTCAGTATGATTCTTTAAACCTATAATTAACAATGTGTCAACTCACCCCATAGGCAAAGATTATATCAAATGAATGGCTGAAAACCAAAAATCTCTAAATGTCATTGCCTCAATGCAGAAATTCACAGCAGCAAAGTTAACTAAGATGTATTACATGGTTATAAAATTAAGTACCTCTATGAATCTAGTGTATATTATCTTTTTATTCCTGTCTACATTTTGCCATTGTTGATTAAAGCCTTTCATATAAATTCACTTTCATTACAGTTGTATTGATGTAAGTTTGCTGTAATATTTAAATTAAGAGATGGTTTTTTTTTTGCAAAGGAGCGAATGAAACAGCTATCCAAAAGAGTTCAAAGGAGGAAGATACACATCTACAACCTATTAGAAATAAAACACATCTACAACCTATTTGAAGTAATACACATATACAACCTATTTGAAATAATACACATCTACAACCTATTTGAAATAATACACATCTACAACCTATTTGAAATAATACACATCTACAACCTATTTGAAATAATACACATCTACCATTGCAAACTTTCCACAGGTGCTAACCAGCATTTTGATTAACCATAGACATTTATGGTTGATTATTTCTCAAACCTTTCTAAAATTGTCCGTTGATAAATTTTGAAATTATTAGAAACTAAGGTTTCAACTCCCTCAGGCAAAGTTGACCTTAGATGGATTTGGCTAATTTTTATGTCCTTTTTTGTCTCGCTTAACAGAGTCAAAAAGCAAGACATAGGTAGGCTGTTTCCAGCGGCGGCGTGAACAATGTATTAGTTTGTGATTAGGTCTAGTTTATGGTGAACCACTAGTGGTAAGTCAAAGATATTTGGTATGCAGTTGTATTAGTATTGGCACATCTCATTACCATGGAGATTATTTGACCTTGCCCCCTCAGTTATGGTCTATTGACTTTGAAATTTATGCTTAGTTTTCATGTATTAGTTTGTGATTAGGTCAGTTTATGGGGGAACCACTAGTGGTAAGTTAATGATAATTGGTATGCAGTTGTATAAGCATTGGCATGTCTCATTTCCCTAGAGATTATTTGGTCCCGCCTCCTCAGTCATGGTCTATTGACTTTGAAACTTTTGCTTAGTTTTCATGTATTAGTTTGTGATTAGGTCAGTTTATGGGGAACCACTAGTGGTAAGTTAATGATAATTGGTATGCAGTTGTATAAGCATTGGCATGTCTCATTTCCCTAGAGATTATTTGGCCCCGCCCCCTCAGTCATGGTCTATTGACTTTGAAACTTTTGCTTAGTTTTCATGTATTAGTTTGTGATTAAGTTGGTTTATGGGGAACCACGAATGGTAGGTCAATGATATTTGGTATTCAGTTGTATTAGCATTGGCACATCTCATTACCATGGAGATTATTTGACCCCGCCCCCTCAGTTATGGCTAATTGACTTTGCTTAGTTTACATGTATTAGTTTGTGTTTAGGTTTGTTTAAAGAGAACTACTTATTATAAGTCAATGGTATTTTGTATGCAGTTGTATTAGTATGGCACATCTCATTTCCAAGGAGATTGTTTAGCCATTTACCTTCAGTTATTGTTAATTGATTTTGCTTAGTTTACATGTATTAGTTTGTGTTTAGGTTTGTTTAAAGAGAACTACTTATAATAAGTCAATGGTATTTTGTATGCAGTTGTATTAGTATGGCACATCTCATTTCCAAGGAGATTGTTTAGCCATTTACCTTCAGTTATTGTTAATTGATTTTGCTTAGTTTACATGTATTAGTTTGTGTTTAGGTTTGTTTAAAGAGCACTACTTATGATAAGTCAATGGTATTTTGTATGCAGTTGTATTAGTATGGCACATCTCATTTCCAAGGAGATTGTTTGGCCATTTACCTTCAGTCATGGTTTATTGACTTTGAATATTTGCAAAACTTACATGTTAAAGTGTTGCTATTTTAATTTCAACATTTGCATTATCGAAATTACAAAAAAGCGAGACATATCTCTGTGATAACAGTTTATGGTAATATAGCTCTTAAACTGTTTCGGTTCTTATACATTTTTTGCCTTCAAAAATTCGTCTCTGAGTGTTCCTGATGAAGGTAAATCCAGAAAAGCACTTCTGACGCATGAAATTTATAACATGTTATTTTGATTTTTTCTCAAATAGTGAACCTTACCCACACACTATCTATACTCAAACTATATGTCAGATTTTTAGGATTTAAGCACGGTTTGTAGTCAGAATATGAGGAAATTGTAAATATATTTTCAAATTTCCAGATTTGTAAGATTTCCCCTTCTTTTGCCTGTTATGACCTATCTGCTTTTGCTAAAACAGTTTGGTTGATCTCAATTGAAACAAGAATGTTTAAGTTTTTGTGGAAACACTAGGCATTGGTAGTTTTATTAGGATTAGGATAAATATTTGTACTTACATGAGCTAAACGAGGGTACCATATGTGGAGCAGGATCTGCTCACCCTTCCAGAGTACCTGAGATCACCCCAAGTTTTTGGTGGGGTTCTTGTTGCTCAGTCTTTGGTTTTCTATGTTGTTATGTGTACTGTTGTTTGTCTGTTTGACTTTCTCTTTTTTAGCCATGGCGTTGTCAGTTTATTTTCGACTTATGAGTTTTAATGTCACTTTGGTATCCCTCACCTCTCTTATACTGCATATGTTGAAAAATATTACCCCTACATCCCAAAATTTTCAACTAGAACTGTGATTATTTACAAATGAACAACTTAAATAATTCAACTGAAGTATAATCTGGCAAAAATTAGTAGTAACTATGTACAACAGATATATTTGAATATCATTTTTGTAGCCAAAGTTTGGGGACTTTTCAGATTTTCTTAAATTTTGTCATTTATCCTTTTAAAACTAAATATGTATGTTATGTCCAAAACTAGTGGCTTTCCCATGTGGAGGAATATAACATATATTTTATAAACCCATGCGATCTATTACCTGATATTATGAAATCTTATTAAAATGGAAATTGTTACCACTTTCCATCAAAAAATGGGGCAAAAAAGAATAAAAGTCATCAAATAAAGGCTAAATGTACTCAATGAAACAATAACTTGGTTAAAAAATGAAATCAAAATTTATAACTTTTATGCGTCAGAAGCGCTTTTCTGGAATTACTTTCATGAGAAATGCTCAAAGCCGAATATTTGAAGGCCAAAAATGTATAAGATCTGAATCACTTGAAGAGCTATATGATAAAAAAAAAGACCAAGAAATAATAGCCAAATTCATCTAATGTCAATTTTGCCTAAGGGAAGAATAAATTTATCATTAAGTGCATTATTTTAAGACACCTAGATCGTTCAAAGTTATTTTTGTTCTCAAAAGAAATTAAAAAAACAGATAATTTCAGATTTTTCTGATTTAGAATTGAATGCCATAAATATCCATCTTACATTCAAATGCTTTTGTTAACTCCAATCTTTTGGCTTTTATGAATGCCACAATGTATTTTACGCTTTTACTCCTTGAGATGAATTGTTTTCTCTTGAAAAATCTAATGATAAAGCAAAGAATGCCCGTACCCTTTCAAATTGAGCAAAAATGTAAAAATGTGACTAATCATGGCTTGAATTTACACACATGAACAATAATTTAATCAAACTACTTGCATTTATATTGAATACTTATATTTTAAGCAATACAGATTAACAAAAGCCATTTCTGTAGTCACAGGCTTGAAAAAACCCAGAACTTTTCTTTGATAAATGTCATTAGTAATTAATGTCTTTGTTACCCAGAACTTATGTTGATACATGTCTTCAGTATTTAATGTCCTTGTTACCCAGAACTTTTCTTGATAAATGTCTTCGGTCCTTAATGTTCTTGTTACCCAGAACTTTCTTGATAAATGTCATTAGTAATTAATTTCTTTGTTACCCAGAACTTTTCTTAATAACTGTCAGTTGTAATTAATGTCCTTGATACCCAGAACTTTTCTTGATGAATGTGTTCAGGTTGCACTTTTGTAAATATAGACAATTCAATTTCCCATAGGAACTCCTTTTACGGCTAAAACTGTGCCACTTTTAATATGAAGTTTGGTAAAAAAATATATCCTAGAATGAAAGTTAATATGCACTACAATTTTTTTCAAAGGTCAAAACATAGGGCTGTGCAGCATATTTTCAACATGTATATGCCCCAACTTCTAAGAGTTTAAACTTGTACTAAAATTCTGTACTACTCCATTCACTTTGATCTTCCTCAGAATTCAATTTGGCCGATATCCATGTGTATTTATACTGGTAACGTTCCCAAGTTATGTTTCTATGAGATGTAACATAGAGATCATATCCGGAAACCAGTACGTAAACAGAACAAAATTTATATGAATATTATATATCTCCCCAAAAGAGGTGTGGTTTGTGAAACAGCTGTATTTACAAAGTGCAACCTTCAGTAATTAATGTCCTTGTTACCTAGAACTTTTCGTGATTAATCTGAGACAGCAGTAATTAATGTCCTTGTTTCCCAGAACTTTTCATTATAAATCTCAATAGTAATTAATGTCCTTGTTGACCAGAACTTTTCATTATAAATCTCAGCAGTAATTAATGTTCTTCTTACCCAGAATTTTTCATTTTCATTATAAATCTCAGCAGTAATTGATGTCCTTGAATTTTTTCTTGATAAATGTCATTAGTACTTATTATTATACTTCATGTCAAAATGCCAGATTTTGATTGGTTAATACGAGGGAGACAATTTACTCTATCCTATGGTAAATACTCTATTACCCTTCAGGGAGACGCTTGATCAAGTGTGCGCTTTATTAAATACGGATGGTTGTTATGTACAAGACGTCATAGTTTATTACTTTGAATTTGAAATTTAATAGAAATGTCCTTCTTACCCAGAACTTTTCATTATAAATCTCAGCAGTAATTAATGTCCTTGTTACCCAGAACTTTTCATTATAAATCTCAGCAGTAATTAATGTCCTTGTTACCCAGAACTTTTCATTATAAATCTCAGCAGTAATTAATGTCCTTGTTACCAAGAACTTTTCATTATAAATCTCAGCAGTAATTAATGTCCTTCTTACCCAGAACTTTTCATTATAAATCTCAGCAGTAATTAATGTCCTTCTTACCTAGAACTTTTCATTATAAATCTCAGCAGTTGTTAATGTCCTTCTTACCCAGAACTTTTCATTATAAATCTCAGCAGTAATTAATGTCCTTCTTACCCAGAACTTTTCATTATAAATCTCAGCAGTAATTAATGTCCTTCTTACCTAGAACTTTTCATTATAAATCTCAGCAGTTGTTAATGTCCTTCTTACCCAGAACTTTTCATTATAAATCTCAATAGTACTTTATGTCCTTCTTACCCAGAACTTTTCATTATAAATCTCAGCAGTACTTTATGTCCTTTTACCCAGACCTTTTCATTATAGATCTCAGCAGTACTTTATGTCCTTTTACCCAGACCTTTTCATTATAAATCTCAGCAGTTGTTAATGTCCTTCTTACCCAGAACTTTTCATTATAAATCTCAGCAGTTGTTAATGTCCTTCTTACCCAGAACTTTTCATTATAGATCTCAGCAGTACTTTATGTCCTTTTACCCAGACTTTTCATTATAAATCTCAGCAGTACTTAATGTTCTTGTTTCCCACACCCTTGTCATGTGACAATATTTTATTTAAATATTTTCTAGGGTCACCCAGACTACAACCAAGACCGCTGTCATGCATTTGTATGTGATATATCAGATGAGATGTCAACTTCTCCAATTTCTGATAATTCTTTGGATATTGTCACTATAATATTTGTTTTGTCTTCCATTTCACCAGAAAAGTAAGTACAATACTTTTGCATTTCTCACACATACAAATAGCTACTCTCTCCACCTCGTGGCACAGTGATTGCTAACCTGTCTACACTGATGTTGTGAATTCAAAACCTGCTCATGGGCAGTGTGTTCAATTCCAGTTTTAATTAACTAGAACAACTAGTTTTTTCTGTCAGAAGGTTGGTGATTCTCTCCATATACTCTGCCTCCTACACAAATAAAATGTCATGATATAGACAAGAGTGTTGAAACCCTAACTATCAATCTTCTCTCTCTCCTCCTCCTCTTTGAGCAGATGTTATGAATAGTGTGCTGCACTATCAGTAAACATGCAGGTGAATTCAATGTTTATTTCCCCATTAAAGTTGAAGTAGCAGACATCACCTTCCTCTGAACTAACCTCATTTTTGTCTTGCCTGCAACGAAATTTTGTTGCAGGCTGCGAGACTTATAGATTACATTCCGGCGCCGTTGACAGCCTAAACTATTTCTTTAAAGCTTTATATTTCAGAAGGTAGATGACCTGGATGCTTAATACCTTTCATGCAGATGCCTTGTGCTACGAAATTTCTGTCTGTCATATGTCCATTGTCCTTGACCTCATTTTCATGGTGAAGTGAATGCTCGAAAAGTTTTTATACCCCCGCTTTAAAAAAGTGGGATATACTGTTTTACCTCTGTTTTACCTCTGTCTGTCCTTCCGTCCATTCATCAGTCAGTCCGTCCGTCCGTCCCATGAATATTTTTTCGTCGCATCTTTCTCAGGAACTACATTACAAGGATTTCTGAAATTTGGTTTCAGGGTTTATATGAGTCAACTATACTGTGTGATGTGTTTTCAGATTCATCACTCAATAACTTCCTGTTTACCTTATACTTTTAGCGGGGTGGTGGTATCATTAGTGAGCAGTAGCTCACAGATTCACTTGTTTTTTATCTTGTGAAATTCCTACATATTATAAGAAATAGAATATTTATAATTGGTATATGGTTCCTTGCAAGGTCTACATTGTAACAGGTGTATTGCCGTCTTGCAGAATTCATCTGACCGTGACCTCATTTTCATGGTTCATTGGTTAAAGTTAAGTTTTCGTGGTTATTTTTGTTTTTCAGATACTGAAAGCAATAGGTCAACTATATTTGGTGTATGGAATTTTTGCATGGTGTACATGTTGTCTGGCATTGCTCATCTGATTTTGACCTCATTTTCATGGTTCATTGATCAATATTTGATTTTCGTAATTGGGTTGAATGTTTGTAATTATCTTATGTCAAAGATGTCCATAGATCAGTAACCTAACAACACATTTTTAATAAAAAAATAGACATCTGTATAATGGAAAAGAAATCCGTGTATTAGTGCACCACCCTGTAGCCCAAATGAAAATTTTAGTTCCTTCAACCCCCAAATGTTTGCTACATCCTTTCAATTTGTACAAGTTGTCACATGACTGTGTTATTTCATTATGTGAGCACTGAATTTTGGTAACAAATCAATGAATATTGCCCAGATGACCCTTGTACATCAAGAAAGAGATTTAACTCATCTTCCAACCTTTGTTTGTATAAATTAGCTGCCATGATAGCAAGTAATGCAAGGAACTAACAAGAAATTGCATTTTTACAGAAAAAGCAGAAGTACTTTGCTGAAAATTAAGTGTTGTGAGGAATAAAGCTTTCATTTGTGCTACAAGGTAGTAGTCTGTCACTTGAAGTTACATACTTGTGGATGAAAATGAATATGAAAGTGAATTATGTATGGCTTATCTGCTTGAAAATGTATTATTTATGATCTTGAGACAGAAATTTACACCCAGAGTGAATTGTATTCATATTAATCAAATATTTCATCTATAAAATGATATTTCAGTCAGTTGTATATTGCATATATCATAATAAAGGCAACAGTAGTATATATTTTTGTTTAAAAAAATGAATATGAAAGTGAATTATGTATGGCTTATCTGCTTGAAAATGTATTATTTATGATCTTGAGACAGAAATTTACACCCAGAGTGAATTGTATTCATATTAATCAAATATTTCATCTATAAAATGATATTTCAGTCAGTTGTATATTGCATATATCATAATAAAGGCAACAGTAGTATACCGGTGTTCAAAAGTCATAAATCGATTGAGAGAAAACAAATCCGGGTTACAAACTAAAACCGAGGGAAACACAGCAACTATAAGAGGAAAACAACGAAACAATTGGAACACTGAAGTGCAACAAAAACAAACGCCAACATACATAGAAATGAACTTTTTGATAACAACTGCCATATTCCTGACTTGGTACAGGACATTTAAAGAAAACATGGTGGGTTGAACCTGGTTTTATGGCTAGCCAAACCTCCTGCTTTTATAACAATGTTAAAAAATATAGCTCAAATGACAACACTACATGACAGAAATACAGCACAAAAACATAATATCACTTTTACTACATTGTAGTTAAATAGTTGTCCTCTAACTTGATGTAAAGAAGCATTTGAAGAATTTTTTTTTATAGAATGCAATATGTGGTGAACAGATTGACAAGATATTTAAAACCAGGAGGGACTATTCTCCTCAGGGATTATGGAAGATATGATATGGCTCAGTTAAGGTTTAAACAAGGTATTTGATATTATAACAGTATAAGATTGGATGGGATTGCAGGATTTATAATTTCACGCATTTTAAGATATAATACTTAATACTCCTTGATAATGCTACTTTTATTGTTGAAATGTTCATGTAAAAGAGGGACGAAAGATACCAGAGGGATAGTCAAACTCATAGATCGAAAACAAACCGACAACGCCATGGCCAAAAATAAAAAGACAAACAGACAAATAATAGTACAGATGACACAACATAGAAAACTAAAGACTAAGCAACACGAACCCCACCAAAAACTTGGGGTGATCTCAGGTGCTCCGGAAGGGTAAGCAGATCCTGCTCCACATGTGGCACCCGTCGTGTTGCTTATGTTATTAAATCCGTAAATAGTCTATTTCGGTAAGTCACATTCGTGAAAAGGGAAGGGTATTGTAGTTACGACATAAGGAACATATCCGATATCATCTGTGAAACGGTTATTCCATAACGGTCAACCAACTCGTGATGGCGTCCGTAAAATTTATGAAGGATGATTTCAACTTCACCATTTGGAACTCTTGGTTTAATAGCTTCCTTGTGAGCAGCAATCCTCTATCAAGGAAATCATGATAGGAAACACAAGCCCGGGAATATCGTATCAATTGGGAGATAAATACTCCGTATGCAGGCGCTGCTGGAATGTTGCTACATAGAAATGGAAAGTTCACAATTGGGAAGCTGAAATCATCTCTTTTGTCGTAAAGTTTTGTTTTCAACCGACCCTCATTGTCAATTTCTAGATGTAAGTCAAGATATGAGGCCGACTTAACTGTATGTAATATATAGAAACATATATGGGGATAAAATCAGGGTAATTCCTTTAATGTTGATGTGATATCACTGTTATTCATTTCTTAAATGTTGATGTGATAGCAGGATAACACTACAGTAAAAGTTGATGTGATATCACAGTCAATTCATTTTTAACCAGATTTTCGAAGGAAAAAATCGGTTATTGATTTGGGGATGTATGGCGGGCGGGCTGGCATTCGGCTGCCAAACAGTGTCTGTTCATTGACATGAAAATGCTTTGACGAAATCTTTTCAAATTTAGATATGTTGTTTCCTGTGACTAAATGAAGGTCAAGTTTAATTTTCAGGATTTTATCTGTTCTCGTTGTTGAGTTGTAGCCCTTTCAGTAGCAAAAGTGATACTTATTATATGATTTATTTATTTTGAGTTATTTTCCTTTGAACAGAAATGGTGTAATTAATAAGTATATGGATAGATAGTCTATTAATGATTGTATCTGTTTTATTCATGCAATAATTTCCACCTTTTATCAATATAACAAACATGTGGTAATTATCAACTAACAAAATTATAATTGAGTGACATATTTATTTGAAAATTTTGTGTTTCCTAAGTGTTGAAGATGTAGGACAGTATAAATATAGTTTGAAATTTACTGCTCATAATTATATATTTTGAAATTAATTACAGATAAGTTTTATAGATTAATGTTAATTATTTATTATAGTATTAAGGATAAATGATATTTTGGAAAAAACAAAATTTCTTTTTTTTTTTGGTAAATGTTTTGAAGAATTTTGTGGTAGGCTTGTTTGTTATTCTGTATAAACTAATTTTCTGAATGGTATATATATATATTTTTTTTATGGAGCAAACTCCTTTAAGAACATAAACTTATATTGTTTATTAATAAACATGTATTTAGATTTTTGATTTTGAGCCAAGTTTTCAAGTTGGTCCTAATCGGGGGTCCAAAATTAAACTGTTTGATTTCAACAAAAATTGAATATATGGGGTTCTTTGAAATGCTGAATCTAAACTTTTTTTTTTACTTGATCCTGTTTGGGGGTCCAGATTTGCAAATATTGTTTTCATGCAGGAAAATCCTGTTTGCTGTCACTCTGACAGCCTCTTGTTTTAATGTTGATGTGATATCACAGTAATTCATTTCTTTAATGTTGATGTGATATCATGAAAATTCATTTCTTAAATGTTCATGAAATACCAAGGTAGTTCATACAGTAAATGTTGATGTGATAAAAAAAAAAATAATATATTGATTTATTTCGTGAACAGGCAGATGTTTATCAGAGAATTTTTATGTTAGGGAGATGGAACTAGAGCTTATTTCTTTACTCAAGGTAGGTTACCTTACGAATATACTTGTTTTGATAGTTTAATTAATTAATGCTGATTTAATTATTTTGAGAAAAACTTAATTTATCATCCTCCCACAGACAAGGTTGATTTGTTTTAGAAATTCTCATTAATATCAATGAAAAAAGTAAAAATAACACAAATACCGAACTTCAAGAAAAATTCAAAACGAAAGTCCCTTAACAAATGGCAAAATCAAAAGCTCAAACACATCAAACGAATGGAAAACAACTGTCATAATATTGACTTGGTACAGGCATTTCCTTATGTAGAAAATGATGGATTAAACCTGGTTTTATAGCTAGCTAAACCTCTCACTTGTATGACAGTCGCATCAAATTCCATTATATTGACAACAAAGTGTGAACAAAACAAACAGACATTATAGGTAAAAATTTCAAAATTTGGGGTACAGCAGTCAACATTGTGTTATAATCTTAATCACAAACAACTTTGTCAACAAAAAAAAAAACAAAATGAAATGTGATTTATAAAGGCAGCAGTAGTATACCACTGTTCATAAGTCATAATTCAATTAAGCAAAAACAAATCCAGGTAACAAACTAAAACCGAGGGAAACAAATCAACTATAAGTGGAAAACAACGGAACAGCAGAAACACTGAACAACAACAAAAGCAAACGCCAACATAAATAGACACAGACTGTAGATAATAACTGCCATATTCCTGACTTGATACAGGACATTTTTAGAAAAAATGGTGGGTTGAACCTCATTTTATGGCTAGCATAATATTGCTTAAAGTACTTTATAGAAATAAGGAGATGTGGTATGATTGGCAATGAGACAACTATCAACCAAAGTTTAAATGAAGTAGATGTAAGCAATTATAGGCAACTAAACGGCCTTCAACAATGAGAAAAAACTGATACTGTATGGTCAGCAATAAAAGGCCCCGACATGAAAAATATGAAACAATTCAATTGAGAAAACTAACGGCCTAATTTATAACAAAACAATTTACGGAAAACAAATATGACAGACATGAACCAACGACCACCACAGAACTACAGGTTCCTGACTTGGGACAGGCACATAAAGAATGTGGCGGGGTTAAGTTTTGCACTGTACATGCAACCTGTTTCATTTGTGCAAAACCTGACTGATAGGATCCCAGTTTTAGCTCAAATTACCCAAAGAGCCAGTGTAAGTTATTGTCATCACCTAGCGTCTCTCTTTGTCCGTTGATGTCATCTGCCATTGTTGTCCGTTATCTTTTACTTGTATCTTCCCTTCTAAAACTACTGGGCCAATTGGAACTTAAGTCTCTAAAATATCTAGTTTAAAATATTAGTCTGATGATCCAGCCTGCCTACCAACATGGCCCACATGGCTAAAAAATGGACATAGGCGCAAAATGCAAGATGTGTCTATTATCTTGAAAACTTTTTTTGATAGAGAAAATCTGACAGTGCAATCAAATACACTGTCCATTTTGTCAAAAAAAAAATATCATTCATGCAGTCAAAACCAAGTTCAAGTAACAAAATTTTGTGTATATATATTACCATACTTGTCAAGAATAAAATTGAGAATGGAAATGGGGAATGTGTCAAAGAGACAACAACCCGACCATAGAACAGACAACAACAGAAGGTCACCAATAGGTCTTCAATGCAGCGAGAAATTCCCGCACCCGGAGGCGTCCTTAAGCTGGCCCCTAAACAAATATATATACTAGTTCAGTGATAATGGACGTCATACTAAACTCCAAATTATACACAAGAAACTAAAAGTAAAAATAATACAAGACTAACAAAGGCCAGAGGCTCCTGACTATTTTAATGAAAATAATGTAAGTAAATCATTCTCTCATACAAATAGCCATTTTAAAGGACATATTTAAACTGGAGTTATCTGCATTTGTTCTTAATTATAGTTGAACCAATATCTTTAATTCAAGATATACCTTCTATTGCATATATACAATACAATATTTCACTGTTGGTTCTCAGTTCAAAATGAGAGCAATCTTAATCCTTCAGCCACTACCATGACTACAAAGTTACCAGATTCTAAATGGCCATTTTTTCTGAATTTAGGTTAACATTCTGAAAAGTATTAATACTGTTTTACTTTGTCCAAACGTTTTTTTTAAATTCTAAATTTTCCTTAACACTCTAAATTTGTCTCATGCAGATATGAAATTTGGTAGGTAATACTCAGGATGTGAAAATTGACATGATTAAAATGAGAGTTTAGATTATATGTAATAAACAGAATTAAGATAATAAGTTTATTAAATTCCTTAAATTAAGCAAGTTTAAAAATGGGAAAGCATTATTGATAAGGTTTGAAGTAAACATTTAAAAAATAAATGTGATTGGGATTTGGTTCACTGTTCAATATGTACAACCAGTAAATTTACATTTGTGCAGCTTATATTTATTTTTATATATGTACTGTTTTATCACTATAAATACAAATAAACAACATGGGAATTTTATTAAATTCTTAAATTCAATTAAAAGCAGTAGTCATAAGAATTTTCCATGTATTGTAGAGACCATGCAAATTGTTGAGTTTCAGTCTTGTACATATTAAAATGAACTCTTGAAGTCCCAGTCAAATCCTATATGTGTGACTAAGATCACATTCAGACAGTTCAGAATATACATTTCCAGAATTTATTCGGAAGGAGTTCAGAAAAAATCAGACAAATCAGACAAAAATTAGTCATATCTTAATTCAATGACTTTGTAAAGAGTGCTAGCAAGCACTTTGATTTTAAGGTATACCTATTATCTTGAAATTTTTAATAGATGGATAGAAACTTTATAAGCAAGAGGAGATTTCTACAAATCTGTCAACCTGGTGGAAATCATCATTTGAATCCTTGCGGGAGTTGCTGCCCTTTACTGAAGATTTTTACTAATTCTTTGTGTTTATGCCTATTATCTTCGAAACTTTAATGACACCTTATAGAAGTTATTTTTTAATGACATTTTTTACCCATTTTGGAGTTTTGGAGAGAAAAAACTATAGAGAACAAAGACAAAGTCTTAAATGGCAAAATAATCAGCTAAATAACATCTACAAAAAGACCAAACACACCAGAAATTGTCATTCCACTTTCAATAGGAGTAATTGCCCTTAAATGAAAATTTTTACTTTTTTTTTCATGTTTTGGGAAAAACTATAGAACAGAGAGGGAAAATGTAAACAGAAAATGAGCAGCAATGCAAGTTAACAAAAAAAAGATTTAAATGATATATTATATATTAGATTACAATGTTTGAGGAGGCCATTGTTGAAAATGCAAATAGATCCATGTGAACGACATAGGCTTTTTAGAGATTTCTTTTACAAAATGATATATAAAAAAAAGGAAAACTTAAGTTATTTACATAGGTTTTGATTAAAAAATAAGTAACATAAACTATGTTCCTCATTTAATTCTTAGTTGTTAGTATTGGATATTTATTTTTAAAATGTAAACATAAACTAAAATGGAAACGGAGTTTTAAGCTTTATATAAAAATGGTTTAAATTATGAAATGTATATTTAGCAAAAGTTTGCCAGAAGCCTTGTCCAGCTGGTTTTGCCACTTTTGAAAAAAAAATATATACAACCTGTTCTAAAACTAGTATATGAATTTTAAAAACAATTTACTAACACAAAATATGGTCTAAAATGATTTAGCAAACTGTTAGGTAAAAGGGGCAAAATTGTGGCCTGAAGGCCCCTTGTGGACAAATACTGACTGCAAATATTCAATTTTGAACTAAATTTTCTCCCAAAATACAGATCCTGGTCAGAGAATTTAATATGACTGTTAAAGACAACTGTATAAATCATATTTGCAAAAAAATATTTAAAATGGCAAAATTATGGGTTGAAGCATTCCTTTTGTAGAACCACTGATGTCAATTGTTCTACTTTAAGCTCAAAATTCAGCATAGAGAAACCGTTCAAAATTTGCTTATGATTTCTAAAGTCAATCTGTTTGAAAATTGCGGCCAGAAGTCTCCCTTCTGGAAAAAAATGTTCTCCAAAAAAATTAGAGAGACCATTTAAAAACATTAATATAATTTCTAAAGATTTTTTTTTTCAAGTGAGGTTAAAAGTTGAAAAAAACCATAGATGATATTCATTGTATATTTAATTAATTTTATTGGAATGTGATCAATTAAGTAACTGATGCAATCTCTTTTTGCATAGTTTGATTAGATATAGTCACATAATTAATTTCATTTAAATACGCTAAAATTGGATTTTTAGGGTTCTCAATTGATTTAGTGCTACTATATGTCAAAGATATCTTTACTTATTGTCTGGCCTGCGATGAAATTCGAAGAAACAAGACAAAGGGATTACGAAATAGCATGGGCAGCTTTTGTGTAAACTATTTGCATGAAGTTTTATATTTCACAGGTTTGAAGACATGGATGCCTCATACCTTGTATACCGATGCTTTATGTCATGAAGTGTCAGTCTATCATATGTAAATTGTCATTGACCTCATTTGTATGGGTCAATGACTGTTTAGTTTTTTATCATGTGAATTTCTCACTTATTGTATAACTTCATTTGGTATATGGGTTCCTTGCAAGGTCTACATGTTCGTCAGACAAGGTACTCGATCACATTTCATGGAAAAGTGATCAAGGTGAAAGTTACTTGATAAGGTCCGTTTCTCAGATAATATAAAAAAAAAGTAAAGTATATGTGGTGAATGAAATGATTGTATGGTGAACATGTCAGTCTGGAAGGGTACATTTTAACTTGTCCTCATTTTCATGTTTCATTGGTCAATGTTTAGTTTTTGTGTTTTGGTCTGTTTTTAAATTCTATAAGCAATAGGTCAACTATAAATGGTGTATGTAATGATAGTAAAGTGTACATGTCTAGCATGTATCATATGACTTTGACCTCATTTTCATTGTTCATTGGTCAATGTTAAGTTTTCACAGTTTGGTCTGTTTCTTTGATACTATAAGCAAAATGTCAATTATATTTGGAGAATGGAATAATTTTATTGTGTGCAAGTATGTCTGACAAGGTTTTTTAACCTTGACTTCATTGTCATGCATCTTTTGAAATGTTACAATTAGATGATACTTGTAGTAAAACCTTTCTTTAAGACTTTCAACATTAAATCAATTATTGTCAGAAAGATAGGCGAGACATTTCAGCCTGTGCACTCTTTTTTTGCTTTTCAGTTTTCAAAGTACAAACTGAATCAGCCACAAGTTCTTTATCTGTCATTTACAATTAAAGCATCATGCCAAACTTTGTTGACTTCTGTCAGGATTATATACTGGGGTTTGTTTATTAATTAATACCTCATATTTGACCTTATAGTGTTTTCATCGGAATTTGTTTGTTTTACAATTTTATTGTGAGTTTAGGTTGTCAATATCGGCGTCAGTTTCCACAGAATTAGTTGGAAACAGTTGTTTATCAATTTTTTTAAACATTCGATAAGTTCTGCAGAACATTCTACATTTGTACGATTAAGATTTGACAAATCATGATGCAAATATGTAGATGAACTTTTTCTTTTACTGTATAATGAATTCATTTTTGTCGGGCCTGCGACTTTTGTTGCAAAAGCGAGACATAGCGATCCTACATTCTGTCGTCAGCATCGTCGTCAGTGGCGTCCACAAATATTCACTCTGTGGTTAAAGTTTTTGAAATTTTAATAACTTTCTTAAACTTTCCTGGATTTCTACCAAACTTGGACAGAAGCTTGTTTATGATCATAAGATAGTATCAACACATCTCTACATTCCATGTATTCTTTGATGCGTGCGATAGAACTGATACTAACCAATTAAGTGTCATCATAGACAAATCCTAAGTTGTTTGTTATGCCCCATCTAGGGGCATTATGTTTTTCGGTCTGCGTCCATTCATCCGTCCGTTTGTCCATCCCTCCGTATGTCCCGCTTCAGGTTAAAGTTTTTGGTTAATGTTTTTGATGAAGTTGAAGTCCAATCAACTTGAAACTTAGTACACATGTTCAATATGATATGATCTTTCTAATTTTAATGCCAAATTAGAATTTTGACCCCAATTTCACGGTCCACTTAACATAGAAAATGATAGTGCGAGTGGGGCATCCGTGTACTATGGACATTCTTGTTTATGAATGAGTCATGAATGACCAGTGGGCAACTTGCTGTCATTGAACAATTGGTTCTTACTGTGACGTAATAACATATGTATTCTCACATAGAAAATGTACAGGAAAGTGCACGAATTTAAAAGCCGCTTATGCTTATAAAGCTTATTTATTTTTATAGTAAAAAATTCAATTAGTAGTAACTAAAATAATAAAATAATAAGATATGAAGAGATGAATATGAAATGTATAATTTGATTCAGTAATAAATTATAAAATATCATAAAAATGTTAGAACTGAAAGGTACACTAGTTGGGTTAACTGAGATAAATTTATTGAGTATTTAATTAGCATTTGATATTAAATAAATGTAATAGCTGACTTTTGGGCTTCAAATAAAACTCAAGTCGCTTTGCTAGGGTTCAGGATATTTATTTATCAGTAATGTAAAACACCCTGTAATATCAATGTTAAAGTTACAAGAATTTTACATAACAATAATATAGGAATACACATGATAAGTATAATATTCTTTCATTTCATTTAATGGTATTGTACAAAACATTGCACTTCAAAAATACAATTAAGTTGTGAACATAATGAGAACAAATATTATGTTCAATCATCAAATCATAGTATTAATGTCTTTTCATGTAATATTCAGTTGTTCAGATTAACAACATTGATATATAAAGCGAATATTAAAAGCATCCTAAAACAAGGGAAATAACTCCATACCAAAACTGTGTGCTTAACATACTTCGTAGTTAATTCAACCTATTTCAACAAAATATAGTATAATTCTAATAGCATATTACTAATCCTTACCAACTTGTGGAGCAAGGTACTTACTGCTGTGGCACAAACCATCTCAAATGTACATACTGGTATATCACACAGTGATATTTATATAACAGCTTACAAATTCTGTAAACCAAAATTACCATGTTAAATAACGGATTTTGATGAAACCGTATTTAAACATAGACATAATTATAAAACATACAATATAAATAATGTCCTTGTGTATAAAATAAAACACAACTCGGACAATACTTTAAATATATACAGAAACGTAGTTCTCTATCTAGTACAATTTTGTTTATGTTTTTATTTATAATCAATCAACAATGTTATCGTATACGGACTAATTCACACAAGTAATACACGGTAGTATTTAAAATCTACTCATAACAAAGTCTTATCGAATACACCTCAAAGTATCGATCGGAATGTGTGCTTTCTAAACTAATTTACATATAGCTCTAACGAATGATTACCAGTAATTTATATAATAAAATAAGTGTATAATATATGCATTCTATGTAGCGATAATACTTTTCGGGATCATAGAGAAAAATAACCATTCATACCAAAAATCATTCAGTCTATGAAAATATATTAGAATTATTAATAAAGAAGTAAATAGGGAATGTCATTTCAATACAATTCTGACCAATCAATATAAATTCTCAATGGCTACTGGACATAAACATCTGTCCATCTCGAATCCATTAGTCCTTCTAACTCAAACAAAGAAACTCACTACTTAGCGCTAAAACTTCAAACCAACCAATCAGATTACTTGAAATCCAAATAATCATAAATATTTAACAATACGTCAATAATGTATGGAAACGTTTCAATGTAATCAAAATTTAGAAAAGACAATTTGTTTTATAGTTTTATGTAACATTTACATAATTATACATCTTTATTTTACAATTAAAATATACACAAAATAAAGAGGCTATCACATAAATATTTTCATTCATTTCATCAAGTGATTTTTTTCTGCACAGTAAAGCATTGCCGCACTTCTTAGTAACTATAAACAAAAGCAACATTCCTGTGATATTATGGTAAATACTATTTGATTCAGCAATCCTGTTAAAATTTTTAGACCAGCTTTTGTATATTGGGAGAAAATTAAGTCAGTTTTTTTTTCAAACTATTCGCAGTCAGTATTTTAACTCAATGGAATACAGGCAACGATTTGGTCCTTTTCCAATATTATCTTTCTAATTGAGTTTTTTCAAATTTATTTGATCATCAATTGACTTTAGAAATCATACAAAGGTTTTTGATCGAGTTCTGTACTTTTGGAAAAATTTGAGTTTAAAATTTTATGTCTCCATTTCTATACAGGGAGTCTTCCGGCCACGATTTTCTTCAGAAATAATATATAAGTATTGAACAAGTTGTATATTTTATTGTGATTTTTAGTTCAAAGTGGCAAAACCAGCTTGACACATTCTGGTTGAACAAGGCTTCCTGCCAACTTTTTGGTGGAACTGAGGTGGAACTGTGATTTAATTGTTTTTAAAAAA
The DNA here is from genome assembly GCA_017311375.1 of Mytilus coruscus. NCBI lineage: Eukaryota > Metazoa > Mollusca > Bivalvia > Mytilida > Mytilidae > Mytilus > Mytilus coruscus. The sequence continues at coordinate 196,547 of CM029596.1, read as the reverse complement.
ATCAGGAAAATCAGGCCAGTGGATCCCATGTGGATCAGTGGCACAAAGTTTAAAGCTTTTTTTGTGTTATTATGTCACAGCATCTTGACTTTTATTAAAGACTTTGAGGGATCACGAATATTGCCTTGGGGCGTCTTCAATGTCACTGTTTATTCCCCTGTATCTTCTTTCAAAGAGCTTGCCATAATTCCACTAATCTTGCACATATTTGTGTACAGGACATGACGTTGTGGACTTGTTATTTAAAATTTTGACTTTCCCGTGTACCAAACCATGGTTTATGTTATGTATGCATATATAATTTGCAAAAAGCAGTACATTTTCCTCCTTAGATTCACATGTTTTAAAATTAATCATAAGTTATGTTCATATCCATTTTAATAGAAGTATATTATTTAATTTATTGCAGATGAATTAAAACAAATGTTTGAAAAAGCTGGACTAGTAGAGAAACAGAATTTAATTGACAGACGTTTACAAGTGAACAGAGGAAAACAGTTAAAAATGTACAGAGTTTGGATACAATGTAAATATGTAAAACCTTGCTAATTTATGAATTAAATTTTGTCATATTTGTTTTTCTTTGATTGAATAGTCAGAAATAAAACTTTTTCGTTTTTTTCTGCATTTGTTTCATATTTTGTCATGTCGTGCCCTTTTTTAGCTAACTAAACAGTATTGATTTTGCTCATGATTGAAGGCAGTGCGGTGACCTGTAGATGCTTAAATCTGTTTTATTTGCACTTTTGTTTTTCTTATTTGCAATCATATCACATGATTTTATTTTGCATTACTTTAAGTTCAGAAATTATTGCAAGGTTTTTATCAATGCGAATAATGCGACTTGGTGGATATCGCAATGATAAGAACTCGCATTCTGATATCTTATACATATATTTATATGCAGATTTTCCTGGAATCGCAATAATTATTCTCGCATTTTTGTTCATTCTTCAAAAATCGCAATAATAAATGCTCGCAATAATTTCTGAATTTACAGTAATTCAATGATTTTCCATTAATGTTCAATCAGTGGAACTGAGCAACCTGTAGCACTGGTTATTCTAGCATTCTGACAGCAGTTAAGACTTACGTGGTTTAGTATTGCTTGAGCCTGAAATATAATTATACTTACTAATGAAAATGTAAATATTAATCAGATATTGTACTGGTAACCTGTACAGTTCACAAATTCGGCTGAGATTGTTAATAGAATCAATACATCTTGAAAATAGTTTTACATATCTTGAAAACTTTTTTATCATTCGTTACAAAATGTAATCTTCATGATATTTCAGAAACATTATTCTTGTTGTAACAAGATATAAAGTAAGAAACAGTCTTGTGTTCATCCTGCAGATGCACACTCGATGACAGAAATATTTTTTGTCGTGCCTGCGACTTTTGTTTCAGAAAGCGAGACAAAGGGATAGTGATCGGGCGGCAGAGGCTGCCAGCGGCGTTAACAAACTTCTTAAAAGCTTAATATTTCAGAAGATAGAAGATCTGAATCCTTCATACTTTGTATATAGATGCCTTATGATATGAAGTTTCCATCTTATGTCCAATATCCTTGACCTCATTTTCATGATTCAGTGACTACTTGAAAAAAAGTTAAGATTTTTAGTATTCTTAATTTCTTTCTTATTATGAGTAATAGGATAACTATATTTGGTATGTGCGTACCTTGCAAGGTACTCATGCCTGTCAGACAGTTTTCGCTTGACCTCGACCTCATTTGATGGACCAGTGAACAAGGCTAAGTTTTTCGTGGTCATGTCCATATCTCAGATACTATAACAATATGTGTACTATATTTGGTGTATGGAATGGTTGTAAGGTGTACATGTCCAACTGGCAGGTGTCATCTGATGACCTTATTTTCATGGTTCAGTGGTTTAAGTTGTTTTATTTTTTGTGTTTTGGTCTGTTTTTCTAATACTCTATGCAATAGATCAACTTTATTTGGTATATGGAATGATTGTAAGGTGTATATGTCTGTCTGGCAGTTATAATCTGACCTCGACCTCATTTACATGGTTACGTTTGTTTCGTAGATACTATGTGCAATAGGTCAACTATATTTAAAGCATAGAATGATTGTAAGGTGTACATATCTGTCTGGCAGGGTTCATCTGACCTTGACCTCATTTTCATGGTTCTTTGCTCAATATAAAGTTTAATGGTTTGGTCTGTTTCTTGTATACTATAAGCAATAGGTCAACTATATTTAGTGTATGGAATGATTTTAAGGTGTACATGTATTTCTAGCTTGGTTTATATATATGTCAAAGAGACAACAACCCGACCAAAGAGCAGACAACAACCGAAGGCCACCAATGGGTCTCCAACGCAGCGAGAAAATCCCACACCTGGAGGTGGTCCTCAGCTGGCCCCTAGATAAAATTGTGTACTAGTTCAGTGAAAATGGACGTCACACTAAACTCCAAAACATATAAATGAACTAAAATTAAAAAACATACAAGACTAACAAAGGCCAGAGGCTCCTGACTTGGGACAGGCGCAAAAATGCGGCGGGGTTAAACATGTTTTGTGAGATCTCAACCCTCCCCCTATACCTCTAGCCAATATAGAATAAAGAAACACATCGCAATACGCACAGTAAAACTCAGTTTAAAAGAAGTCCGAGTCCGATGTCAGAATAGGTAACAAAAGAAACTAAGCAAAACGACAATGATACATACATTAACAAAGGACTACTAGCAGTTACTGACATGCCAGCTCCAGACCTCAATTAAACTGATTGAAAGATTATGTCTTCATCATATGAAAATCAAGTACAATCCCTCCCGTAAGGGGTTTAGTATCATACAATCATAAAATATATGAGAAGAACATAACCTGTATCATGCCAACAACTGGTTTTAGAATAATAGTGTTTATTTCCGATGCAAAGACCCTATGAGTGAATCAACATTAATACCAAAATATGCAATCCTTAATGACCTGACAACAGTATCGTAACTATATCCTTTCTGAATAAGTCTGTTTAAAGGTTTGGTTAGCTTTTGAGGTTAATGCCGACATTTTTTTGCTTTGTAAAGAATATTACCATAAAATAAATGTGAAATACCTGAACGTATAAGACATCTACATGTTTAGGAATGATGTCCTTGTACAGATGATAAAATTTAGTAAATGTTTTGACTAGTTTGTGATATCAAAAACCCTGGTGTAATAATTTTTCAGTAATACAGAGATTTCTTTCATTGAAATCAAATACGTTGTTACAAACACGAGCGAATCGAACAAGTTGAGATATATAAACACCATAACATGGTGACAAGGGAACGTCACCATCTAAAAATGGATAATTAACAATAGGAAATGAAAAATCATCTCTTTTATCATAAATTTTGGTATTAAGCTTCCCGTTAAAAATATAGATATCAAGATCCAGGAAAGGGCAGTGTTCATTGTTAGTATACTTGTATACTTGTATATTTTAATTTTATGTTTAGGACTATCAGCATAAATTCAATGGTCAGTAAAGCAGGCGAGACATTTCAGCGTGTGCACTCTTGTTGTTAAATAATATGCATTTTCAAAACAAACTTCTGTCTAATACCTATTATAATATACAAAATTTTGTAACAAACATTATAATGAAGTAATGTGGCAAAATCGACTTTGACCTTAATGACTATGGCTATTCTGGTAATGTGGCATAATTGGGTTTTGTAAAGGAAACTTCTCGAATCTGATGCACGAGGCTAAAAAATAAAAAATCCTAAATTTTATTTATTCGATAAAGACATTATTCAACCGAAAAGGAACAAAAGTATAACCAAACATGGAAAAAGAGTCGGAGTTGTACATATAGGAAGATACTACCTTTATTTTAATAAGAGTCAGAGTTGTACATATAGGAAGATACTACCTTTATTTTATTAAGAGTCGGAGTTGTACATATAGGAAGATACTACCTTTATTTTAATAAGAGTCGGAGTTGTACATATAGGAAGATACTACCTTTATTTTAATAAGAGTCGGAGTTGTACATATAGGAAGATACTACCTTTATTTTAATAAGAGTCGGAGTTGTACATATAGGAAGATACTACCTTTATCTTAATAAGAGTCAGAGTTGTACATATAGGAAGATACTACCTTTATCTTAATAAGAGTCGGAGTTGTACATATAGGAAGATACTACCTTTATTTTAATAAGAGTCGGAGTTGTACATATAGGAAGATACTACCTTTATCTTAATAAGAGTCGAAGTTGTACATATAGGAAGATACTACCTTTATCTTAATAAGAGTCGGAGTTGTACATATAGGAAGATACTACCTTTATTTTAATAAGAGTCAGAGTTGTACATATAGGAAGATACTACCTTTATTTTAATAAGAGTCAGAGTTGTACATATAGGAAGATACTACCTTTATTTTAATAAGAGTCGGAGTTGTACATATAGGAAGATACTACCTTTATTTTAGATGAATTCTTAAGTTTATTGACCGTTGAGGTCGGTTGAGGTTAAAACTTGTCCAAAAAGGGATCATTTCAGCTTTCAAATTGTAAACTTTCCATTTCTATGTAGCAACATACCAGCAACGCCTGTATGTTGGAAATATATCTCCCAGTTGGTAAGAAATCATAGAGCTTGCGTTTCCTATCATGATTTCCCTGAAAGGAGTTGATGCTTACAAAGCAGCTATTGAACCAAGGATTCTTAATACTAAAGTTGTAGTCATCCCTCCGAAAGTTTTATGGACGCCATCACGAGATGGTTGACCGTAATGGAATATATGCATCTTAGATTTGCACAGGCATACTACAATTGTCGGAACAAGAATCCTGTTCTCTTTTTTATTTGACCTCAAAAATTTTTTGCGTCCGTATTATGTTATGGCGATATCTGCGTTGGCGTCGGAAGACATTTTGATTCACAGACAATAACTTGAGTATGAGTTTATAGATCTGTATGAAATTGGGTTAGGGTTAGGGTTAGGGTTAGTTAGGGTTAGGGTTAGGGGGTTTTTGCTACCTTGCAACTAGGGGAGATAATTTCTTTTCAGTAGAGGCATAGCTGATTTTAATTCAACTTCTATCAAGATAATTAATCTAAGTGAATATTTTTTAACGGGATGTGCCGGATGTTTAGTGGAATAACAGCACCTGGATTTTATAGCTTCTTGACGTCATAGAACGTAAAATATTTGCTGGAAAATTACAAATTACATACATACATACATACAAGCATACATTCTCTTATCCGGCGTGACGTAGCAGCTCCTTAGATACAGCATCCGGGCATCACTGGAGGTGACGCTTTTCCATCGATACGCTGTATAACCGAGGGGAACTTGAAAAAATAGAACCTGTTAATTATTGGCAATAAACATTTCTTATCAGGTGACAAGGGGTGTGAAAAAGATTAAATCTTTTATCTCTGTCAGATGTCAATCTGAATTAACTATTTTAATTTTATTAATGATTTTTACTAGATCTACATTTAAGTTGATCCATACATATATTTTTTATATTTATCGAAAATTGAGATAATCTGATGATTTGGGTGAAATTGAAATTGTATCAAAACCTGGGACTATTACTCTAACCATACTATGACCAAGGTTAAAACAAACTTTATATATATATTGAGTATTATATGTCATTTAAAAAAAAACATTTCGAAAATTTGGTAATATCTTTCAAAGTCTCGGTGCAAGGCGTGTATACATTTACTTAAAAGTATATTGTACACTTTGAGTGACCCTTTAAAAGCATATACAAGTAATAAATTTTCAAGTAGTGTCATATTTTGACCGATAGATTAATCTAATACAGAAATTGTAGAAAAATCGAAAAAAGTTGCACGAAAGTCATGTAACGTCAGAATTATTGACTAAACAGTTTCGTTGGAAAACAAGAATTCCCACGTACCTGCACTCACTGACTGAAATAGAACTCACTGCATGTTACATACGCTAAAAGGAAAATACTCATTTTACGAGATGTATCTAGCTTCTCTACAAATTAAAATGCATCAGTACTACTTATGTGCCACAATTATGAGTTCTGGTGCACAAACAATTGTTCTGTGAGTTAATGTTTTCAAATCTTTTATTAATATGTACCACATAAAACTTTTTTTTTACTTTCAAGCTTTCAAGTTTGCCCATGATGCATTAAAAAAAACGATGTCCTAAAATGTTTATCACCTCAATCAATGAATATTCATACACCTTAAGTAATCCCAAACAAAAAAATTGAGGAACAAATCATGGTAACAAATGATAAACAAATCGTATGATTTCTTTGTGATTTGAAAGTGATAAAATTTCACATGCAAATGAGCTAACAAATCACAATAACAAATCACGAACAAATTGCTTACAATTCATTAGCAAATCATAAACAAATTGTGAAGAAATTGTTTTGAAATCATTAACAAATCAGAAGTAATTGCTTTCCTACTTCCAGCAAATCACAAACAAATTGTTTTCAAATCGTAAAGAAATTGTAAAGAAATTAGTATTAAATCTTAAACAAATCAGAAGTAAATCATATTCCTACCTCAAGCAAATCATAAACAAATTGTTTTCAAATTATGAAGAAATTATTAACAAATTGTTATCAAATCTTTAACAAATCAGAAGAAAATCATATATTCCTACCCCAAGCAAATCACAAGCAAATCGTAAATAAATTGGCATCAATCATCAATTCACAGATTAAATCATTTACATCCAGATCAAAAATATGTTCTGCCCCTGAAAACCCCAAACTTTGCGCAATTGTCTTCATTTTACCTTTAATAGCTACTCCTCTAATTGTAAAAAGGAATACTATCTTTGGTTGCGATGAGGGACGAATTGTTCCCTCTGTGTAGGTTTCTCTTACTTTTCTCCCGAATTTGACTATAACGAAATTTGAAAAAAAACATAGGCAACCACGTGTACTTAGTAGAATGATGTCGAATAGGTGATGGGTCTTAGTCTTGGTCCAAATCTGCTACATTGTATTATAGCTTTGTATTATTGCCCGGGACCTGGTCAGTAAATAACAATTAAAACATTGAACTTGCCAGTGAATTTTGTCTGCTGGCACGGGAAGCTAGTCTTGAAATGAATGTTTTGATCTGTTTACACATTTATTTTTGAAAATTAATCCTTACAGCACAAAAATATCATGATTATAACGAGATACTGAAATGCACAGTTTCTGAATTTTAAAGGTTAATTAACGTTTGAATAGTATTAGTTGAATATGTGAAATTATAAATAAATAACTGAGATTCCTTACCACCATCATCTTTCATAGACTGAATAAAACTCCTCATCTTGCAACCTTCTTTGTTCAGTTATTATAGAACAGTATTTGAAATTTGAATTTGACCTCAACCGGAAGTCAGAGAGATAGATAAACAAAGAAAGTTTGAATGCATTAATATTTTATTCATTGTAGCAAATCATCAATGAATCACACCAAGATAGCTAACAAAGTGAACAAATCATTTTCAAATCATTTTATATGATATTCAAAGTTAACAAATCATAACGTAATCGTACCATTTTAGCTAACAAAGTTAACAAATCTCTTTCAAATCATTTCATACGATATTCTAAGTAAACAAATCATAAAGAAATCACACAAAAACAGAAACAAATTGCTTACAAATCATACAATAGAAAGAAATCACAAAGAAATCAGTTTTAGGGAATTTGGAAAATTCTGATTTGTTTATGATTTGTTTAATGAATCGTAAGCAAATGGTACTAACAAATTGCAGAATCATGATTTGAAAGAGATTTGAATACGATTTGTTCATTTATTTTTCTGTTTGGGATGACTTCGTTCGCGTTTCTGAATTATTTTCTTAATCTAGCTCATAACATCAACATTTTATTGTTAATTGTTTCGTTTAAAACAAATTTTAGTAGTCTTAATTTATTAATAATTATCACTGTTATCCTTAACTTCGCATGCACCTTGTAATAACAGCTGGATACCAAAAATCTACCATGACCAGATGACCAGGTTAATTCACCTGTCTCAATGTTTCTTTGATGTCGACATTTTTATAACCCAACTTAATTTTTACATGACCTTGATTAATAAAAATCAAACAAGGCATAAGATCACTCATGGACCGTTTTGTTTTCACTGCATATATTTGCCAAACAGGAATATACACAAAATCTAGATCAAATATATTCATGATCTGATATTCAATTTTTTTTTTTTTTTTTGTAATATTTTATTCTCACACGGTAAGCCGTCTTCGTATCTACTACAGTAGAAAGAAAGAAAAAAAAATGAAATAATAAGAATGGTTTGAATTTATTTTCCTGCAGATTATACACATAAAAGTGAAAGATTTACTTTGTCGAAACTTTGTAGCTGCATTTTTAGTGTTAACGATTAATTATTATTTCAGCTTTCAAGTTACGATTTTTACAACCTACATCACGACAGGTCTTGGCCATATCTACATGAAAAAAAAACATACACTTATTCATTCACGATGAAACTTTATTAAAAGTTAGCAATCCGGCATATTCTCTTGCACGATAAGCTAACAATGTTTCACCGCCTTATCAACGGAAATCGGCGTTACTAAGAAAGGGAGATCACTGATTTTAAAAATGCCCGTATGTTCGGATAACAGAATACATACATCATGTACATACATCATACATACTGTAACGTTTGTGGGTCACTTTATTTGGTTCATTTATTTATTTCATTATTAGTATTTTTAATTATTTTCCCAGAAAGATTGATTATTATTTTATTACTTTCTGATTTTTTTTTTCATTCATTAAATTTTAGGGACGTATAACGAACCTCGCATTAGCCTTCAAAATATTTTTCCTTTCTCAACCAATCAGAGAGCTCAATTGAATTCCCGGGGAAAATTAGCTCGTGCAGTGATTGTCTTCTGGTAATCATTCCCAGCTCAGATTTTCAGGTGTGAAGACGTAAGTTAAAGAGGGAATTTTCAACCATGTGCGCGATTTTTTGGAAGTGGTCTCGGTGAGGAATCTCGCGCTATTTTATATGCTATATATATTATAACTAGTGTACTGAAGAAAATGGGTTTTACAGTATTTTTAGGTAAGAAGTTCCCCCCTCCTATTTATGTATATATTTTGATTGACTAAAACTGGCTAGTTTTTTAACAGGGTTTGCATTGGATATTTAGCGGAAACTTAGAATATTTATGCATTGAGGCGTAATTTATTTAGAAAGCGGTTCGCTGGTTAAATGAGTTAACTTAATTATGAGTTGAGTTTTTGTATAGTTCTTTGAACTGAATAAAAGTTGTCAGTTTGCGAATAACGAGATTCGATTAACTGTTCAGCTATTCAGTTGTTAAGGTTAAAGTTATTTATAGATTGCTGGTTAAAGAAAGTAAAAATTCGGGGTCATTATTTGTTGACATTCACGTGCGTGTCTCAAACCTATGACTTGAACTTAAAGTCGGTAAATTTAAGTATTGAAGCGCTAACTAGCGAGTTCTAAATGCAAACCCTGAGCAGAACGGCAGAGTGAGTCGTTAGAGAAAAATTACAGATACTAAAACAGTTTATTTCTTGGTCTAGGAAACTATTGTAGAGACTGCAGAATTAGACCATTGACTCATCAAAACTGAAACAAATTAAATGTGCAGCTGATTCATATACGTGTTGTTTAATAAATGTTGTACTTTACTGAATTATTTTATTACAGAGAAACGCCTTGTCCCTTGCCTGAATTGGTCTTTTGATTAAAAATTAATCCCGGTTACTTCCCTTTGTATTGGTATCAACCTAGAGATCTCGACCCCTTTCGATGAGCCTGCGTTTCAGTGTTTCCTGATTACAGATCGTTTGTGAGAAAGCATATTCAGGACAGAACGAGTCTTATTTTGTTTAACTTCCCTTCAGTAGTTTATTTTTTGATTCTTGTTAATTGTATATTTGGTATACTGGTGGAAATAGAGAACTAGTTTTCGAAAAGTCTTGTGACTTATCTTTACATTTGTGGTGCTGTGCTTGAAACGTCCAAAATTGTTAGGTCGGGCTAGTTACTGTCGGTCCGTCGGTCTGTCACTCCTTTATTCATTGTTTATCCCCAGGTTTATTTAAATGTTTTAGTTTTACTCTAGCACATTCAACAGTCTATACTACAGTGTTACTGTTAGTGTGGGATTGTACTTCATATTTGAGTGAAAATATACTGAGATTCATATAAAGGTGCCGTTTACTTCTGGACTACTACCGGAACTACTGAGTTTGGGATTGTGATTTCTCTTGTAAACCGATACCGCCAGATCCAGATTATTCCTGTTGGTCACTATAGTCCGATACTATGATAGCATGACTGCGGTCAAGGTCAAAGGTTAGGGTCTGGTTGGACATAAGAGCAGTCTAGATCCTCTTTATCCACCATAGGAGAAAGATTCTAGAAGATACTCCTGACTGAATCTCGAAGAGTACTGAACTTCAGACACATCTAGTTTCAGAACACACATTTTAAATCACTTATAAACTGGTGGCATGGACCGGTAAAAATAATACCTAATAAAAGTTTAAAATATTCCAGTCGGGCATAACTGTAATAGAAGTCCTAGAGCGAAAGCATAGGCTGAACCCTACCCTAGATTTAGACTAAAGGAAACAGTTGGGTTGCTGTCTAGTAGATATTAAGTTAAGGTCGCATAGACAGTACCCCGGTTTCGTTTCAATACATACATAAATACAAAAGGAAATTTCAGTAAATAAAATGATAGAGAAAGCTAAAATTATTTCATTATTCTGTCTGGGTACCTCCCATATATACTAGTCCAAATAATTATGACGTCTTGAAAGGCTATTATATTTTTTTCTTTGACGCCTTTACATCGTCGCAGGAAGGCGTCAAAGCAAAATTTAAAATAGCCTTCAAGACGTCATAATTATTTGACTACTATATATACATGATATTAACATTATATAAACACGAAACAATCCGATAATGATGGTCTTAATTTCAGGAATTCATCAAATCCTTGCGAGACACAAAATCTAATGTGATATTCTGATGCCATCATAAGGACGGATTGGATATCGTCATCTCGATCTTACTTCATTGCCCAATTTCCTATATTGTACAAAATGCTAGTAGTTATAGTAATGTTACGCCCCGGTAATTTTAAAGCTTATATTGTTACTGTGGTATTAGACGTGTTAGGAAAGTCAATACGATTTTGACACTGATGTTAAATACCAATACCTGGCGAACATCTCTAAAAGCCCAGGTAATCATTTATTATAGTTACCTGTATGGGGTTGTTTGATAATGGTGAGATGATTTTTATACAATTAAATGATAACAATTTACACCGAGGAGGATCTAGCAAAACAACACAATCATTATTAATATTATCAAAAAATTGCCTTGGTTCATAGTAGTGATCGAATAAGTTTAAAATCGTTGTTTCCCCATTTCTTACTATGTTGTTGAACGATTACAAGGAAAATCTGCGAAGTGATATAAATAAATGAATAAAAAAAAACAAAAAAAAACACTGCAATCAAATCACATCCGAATCCGATTTTTTACTCTACGTCAATCTTTGTTCAAAATGTTGGTTTATTTGAAATTTATTAAAGATATACCTTTCATAGCATTTATACGGGATGGGTTTTGCTCCTTTTTTTTTGGGGGCATACGGTGACCCTTAGTTGTCATTTGGTCTCTGGTAGATAGTTGTCTACTTTGGCAATCATACCAATCTCCTTAATTTATATCATTTTCTAGATTATAGAAATGTGTAGCTTAAAATTTTAATAAAAAAAACCTAGAAATTTGTGTACATGACAATTAAAAAAAAATAAACGAATGAAACAATGAAACAAAAGCTATTTCAATTTGATAATCTTTATCTTTTTATTTTATCTAGAAAGGTCACTCTTGCAATTTAATGTAATGCTGAAAAGGGACAATACTTAAAAAAAACCCCGTTAAAATGTGTGAATTAATTGTTCTTATTCACATTTTAACTGACATTTTCTTTCTATCAACTTTTGTTAGTGAGTTTTTCGGACAGAAGAGGATATATCGAATTAAGTTTTAAAAGATTACCACATTTGGGCATTATTCAAGCATGTTAAATTTACGTTTCGGTGAAGGGTCGGAAGTTTTTTTTTCTTGGTATCACGGCTTCCTCCACCAACAAAACAGAACACCACGATTAAATTGAGATATTGTTGAAAGTGGCGTTAAACTTTCATATGGAGAAGTTAATTTTATTATCCTTGAGTCAGAAGGATATTTTGAAAATGGAAGATCCTTTTTCACCTCTTGCAAAGCCTGCTAAATTATATGTCGGGCAATTTTTTTTTCCGATTTCCTTCATTTTGTTCTACCTAATATTCACTATACTCTCCGCTTTCTAAATTCGACGGTATATAGTGATGGTTGGATGGTTCCATCCGTCCGTTCTTTCTTCCTTCTGGCCATGCTGTGCATTCATACCCAGATAGTAGTAGACAATACGAATCACATACGGCTCGTGGAAAGTGGTTTTGGTTTTCTTGAACATAAAAAAACGATGCGTAGCAAGATAACCTTACATATTCTACTCATATTATTTAATGTATATATTTGGACTTGTGGCCGTAAAATCTGCCATTCTAATTCTTGACCCTTAGCTATATTTTTTTTAAGTTTTGTTTTGCACTCCCAAATCAAACAAATACAAATGAATGTATGAAGATCTACGTAAGAACAATGCACGTCTTAAAAAAATGGAGGTCGACGTAAACCGTTCGCTTCACATCAACCACACCACAAAGCTAAACTATACTACTCCGGGATACTTTTCAATGCAATTGCATTTTAAGAAAGTCCACACTTAAATCTTGTATCGGTATTGGTATTTAACATCAGCTAGACCTATTATTATCAAATTGCTTTGTTTAACCTACGAATCTACTTTATTTATGAATGTAATTGTTCATTTTGTATTTGTTTCATTGTAACGCGCCAAATGTAACGTTACGTGTTCCTGTTCTAGTTTATGAATAAATTGTGTATTGCGTCACCAGTAAACGACGCTTTGGTATAAAATACGGAACACATGTTCCTCCTTGGAAATTCTCTCCAAGATCCTCCAATCGGTTAGCAGTATATCTCAAACTATAATTTGCTGCAATAGTAAGAGTGCTTGGTGATAATATTTAATAGACTTGATAATTAACCAAGTCTTCATATCAAAATGCTGACGTACTGTTTGCTCGGATAAATCGCCAACCATGCACCGGGTATACCGAATATTTGAAAGCAGTACACTGGACAGAAATTTCTGCACCAAGTATGCAGAGCATTAGAATGCAGTGCACCAGGCAGATTTTCCTGCACAAAGTATGCAGTGTATTAGAATGCAGTGTCCCAAGTAGATTAATTGTCTTACACCGAGCTCTAGAAGAATTGTTTTTATTAAAGTATGCTGTATTACTTATTATATATTATAAATGTATTTTATTTTATGTCATATATTTTATGAACCTCCAAAAATGATTTTTATTATTACTTCCTTCACCGGAGGCCCACATGAGTAACCCGGGTCTCCTGACTCGAAAACCTCGGAACGTTACACTGGTGTCAGAAGTGGAATTAAAACTATTAATTTAAAAATTATCTGGTGTAAGTTTGAAAAATAAAAATAATTTTAAAATGGATGATTCTTTGCAGTCTGATATAATTCAATTTAATCCAACTGATAGGTCATCAATTGCTAGTGATGATACAGTGGTGAATAATACACATGAAATGAGAGCAAGTTCGCAGGATTCTTATGAATCTAGTCAAACAGCCCATCAATTTAATAGTTCAGCAGCTATTTTTCAGTCAGCAGGAGAAATATTTGAATCACTCACAAATCAAATAAGAGATACATTTCATATGGTGACACAAGAAAATGCAGCAAATCTTTCTATGATGGAAGACATATTTCAAAATCAAATCACACATTTGAAAATATATTTGGAAGAACAGATATTTAGTTTAAGAGAAGAATTTAATAAACAAAAGGTTAAAACTGATCAAATTTAATCTGAAGGACAAGAAATTATCGTTCAAGAAGCTGAAATCACAAAAACACATGCGGTAAAAAACCTAAACCGCTCCAGAACATGTATACCTTCAAATTCTAAAACAAGCAGCTATCAAAATTACAATATACAATTATGGCCCGCTGAGGAGGTGTATATCCAAAATTGTCAACCCGAGTTATTCCACGAGGACTTTAGCCCGAGGGGAATAACCCTTACTCGGGTTGACAATTTTGGATATTCATCGACTCAATGGGCCATAATTGTTTTATTATACCGAATGAACAAATTACAATTAAAAGTAAAATATTGTAACAAATTGTCAAAACTATTTTGTGTCTATTGACATTTCGTGCATGTACAACAAAGGTAGACTCTTTCCCGTAAAATATAGATGGCCCTGAAAAGGGCCGTTTACAAGAGATATATCGTCTTCACTAGATGATTTCCAAGCCTTGTTTGATCTTGTTTCTTCGTCACTTGATGATCCTTGATGGACTTCTATCCTGGCCGTTGCCATATTTGTTTTTGTTTATCTGACGTTAAGTGACGTCATACTTTAAAGGGAGTTAACACGTGATCATTGAGGTACGACAAGGGTTATTCACCGGGGAATAATAGGGTTGTTCGATGGAGGCTTCAATTTGTTGGGGTTATTCACCGGGGAATAATAGGGTTGTTCGATGGAGGCTTCAATTTGTTGGGGTTATTCATCGCTCCTGCCAATTCTTGGAAAAACATCGAAATTAAACTATGACACGTGATTCCGTATTAGCCAATCAAATAATTACTATATAATGTAAGGTATAATAATAATAGTCAAAGTACTGGGTGTATGCAATCTCATCCAAATAATTATGCTGGTTTTATTCCAAAACACAAAGTTAATATGAAACCGCAGCCCTATGATGATACTGACGATATAGAAGAATATCTCAGTCAATTCCAAATTTTAGCTGAAGTTAATGGTTGGGATTATAATACAATATGTCTCTCTGTCTGGCTAGCAGTTTGAAAGGTGGTGCTAGAGCCATTTTAAATGTACTAAACGAGATTAAAAGAAGGATTTTGATAGCCTAGTTGAAGCCCTTCATAATAGATTTGGCTCACTTCATAGATCTGAAATATTCCGAGCTCAGCTAGACTAGGGTGAGGAAAGATAATGAATCTCTATCTGCTCTCAGTCAAGATATTAAAAAAATGACTCACTGTGTTTATCCTGGTGCCCCTTCCTCTGTTACAGATATATTGGCTTTGGACCAGTTTATAGATGCATTACATGACCCTGAAATGCGTCTAAGAATAAGGGAAGCAAGGCCTAAAAACATAAATGAAGCTGAAATTTTAGCAATTAGATTTGATACTTATAACCAAGCAGATAGAATAAGGTATCATATCTTAACTAACGCAGCCGCTGGAATGTCTGTTGAGTCAAAGAATAAATGCTTTCGCTGTGGTGATACAGGACATGTCAGAAAAGCCTGTCCTAATAGAGAATAACTTTATTAGGTCTTTCCACTTTTCCGTGGAAAGACCTATTGATTTTGTTCTGATTATTTTTTTTTTTTTTCTTCCGCCTAATTTTTTTTCTTTCGCTGTTGGGTTGTTTCGCAAGATGTCGATTTGATATTTGGTATATGATATCGAACAGTTTATGCATTTTCAAAACTGACCCTGCTTAACCGAATACTTTTCTTTGTAAGAGTTATCTCCCCGAACACTGTTTTTCTTGTGTTTGCTACTTCTTCGCAACCGTAAAAGATTATGACAAATTTATTTTACCAAATTGCTCGTTATATCTTCAGGATTAAGGGTATCATTTGAACCGAAGCTATCCGGAGACTCCGTATGAGAGTTATTTCCCCTTATGCATTTGATATAAGTGATATGCATATGAACTCATAAACCGTAAGGCGTATCAACCTAGAGTCGTTTTATTTGAGGTCCTTGGGTCCTAACTTAAAAAATGAGGTCAAGGTCATGTTCTAAATTTTGACATTCACTTTATGCTGCTTTTACTCGGAAAAAAGTTAGGGGTACAGTTTTAAAAAATGTGATCAAAATGTTAGTCGCGACATGATTTTGCTGGAGAGTTTTTGTCGTAATGTTACGCGTCATTTTTTAGGGGGTTCCATGCCATTGAAATGGAAAAATGAACAAATTAACTAATTATAGCTTCAAACTTTACAGCTATCATGATGCGTACATGCAATTTATCTTTGTTAATCATCCAAGGCCCACAACCACCCTCTACCACCCCTTTTTTTTGGAATCACATTTCTGTTTTATTTTAAAAATGCTAATCCTTCTTTTTTATGAATAAACTTCTTTCTGAAATACAAATCTATTCCTGCAAAATAAAATCTGCTCCAAATCATGTATTTCTGAAAATTAATCGATAAACGTTTTGTTAAAATACTATAACACCAGCATTATTTTTGTGTGCATGCAATGAATGAGTCGACCAGTGGTCAGCGATTGGACAATAGTTTACCTGTAAAATAAATCTAGAAAATATATTTTGCCGTTAGCAGTATAAATCACGTGCAGTCCGCTTGACGTTCCAATCTGGATGGAGAAATTAAAATCAATGACGTAGAAATCCCTCTTCAAAGTTCGTAAATAGTAGTAAAATCCTAGAATCAAATTTCTAAACATGCATTAAAATCAAATCTGTGTTCCCGTAAATATGTGTACGAAAAAAGCATGCATGATCCGACATCAATGTATGGTGGCCGGTTAAGGCCATTTCGCGTTTTCGCCTTTCATATTCTATAGGGCGAAAACGCGAAATCGCGAAGTCGAAAACGCGAAAACGCGAAGTCGAAAACGCGAAAACGCGAAGTCGAAAACGCGAAACCGATTTCGCGTTTTCGACTTCGCGTTTTCGATTTCGCGTTTTCGACTTCGCGATTTCGCCTTTTCGCCTTTTCGCGTTTTTACGATATACATGTTATTATAACATAACATTTTAAATATAATTGGAGACAAGACTACAAAATATGTCATTCAAATGATTGTCATATAAATTTCATATCTGTGGTTTACTTTAAATATTTTCATAAATTAGACAATTCCTTTACATTCTTTGTTTCAAATACTCTAACAAGTCATTATCTTTTTAAAAGTGTCAAATTTATAAGTTAAGCCACAATGTAAACTATAGGCGGTTTTGTTGTAATTATATTTTGTTTATATACATCTATTGTTTACATGTGTATATTAGTAGATTAATTATGTTTTAGTCATGTAGTTGATATTGTATTTAGAGAGCCTTATTTAAAATTGGTTTAATCCAAATGAGTTACTCTCTTTAAATAAAGATATTATCATTATTATTATTATTATTATTATTATTATTATTATTATTATTACTGAATTGTATAAAATGCCTTTGAGTATACAATTTGCTTGAAATCATATTTTTGACATTTTAAAATATATTTGTTAATTGACTAGATTCAGTTTCTTTATTTGTTTTGTTAATCTGGTTCTGACACGGGGAGGATTGTTGTTATTGTCTACCGCATTCAACAGTATATCCCTTGTTCCTTGGTGTCTCCTGTAGATGAACAAATTTCCATCTTTGAAAATTTAAAATATTAATCAATGCGTTTAGTAATATATGGGAAACACATTCTACATTTACATGAATTTTCCATAAATCCAGGTTACTTTTTGTTTAAATAAAAGAACATGCGACAGGTTTGGGATATCTTTGCTAAGATCAACCTACGACAGTTTTGAGGCGAGGTCTTGGATAGTCCTAAGAGGATCATAAGACATGTCATAAGATATTCTAGTATCTTATAACAGGTCTTAGGATAGCTTCATGAAACCGTCCCAAGTTTTATTTGACAAAAGTCTTATCTCCACAATGTATTTAATTTTAAACTTTTTCACACAAGCTAATTTAGATATTAAAATTTTAGATTCACAACAAGAGCATTAAATGAAAGATTATGTATTTTAAGTAACCATGGCGATAATAATGATTAATTTCATTTATTTTAAAATGTCCAAACTATAACTTCCAGCAAATTGTATGTTCAAAGGCATTTTATACAAATGCATCTGTTTTAAATTTGTTCAGTAATTGTCAACAAAGAATGTAAAGAAATTGTCTAATTTATGAAAATATTTAAAATACATCACAGATATGAAATTTATATGACAATCATTTGAATGACTTATACTTTATTGTCTTGTCTCCAATTATATTTAAAATGTTATGTTATGATAACATGTATATCGTAAAACGCGAAAAGGCGAAATCGCGAAAACGCGAAAGGTGAAATCGCGAAAACGCGAAGTCGAAATCGCGAAAGGCGATTTCGCGATTTCGCGTTTTCGACTTCGCGATTCGCGTTTTCGCGTTTTCGCCCTATAAAATATGAAAGGCGAAAACGCGAAATCGCGAAATGGCCTTAACCGGCCACCATATCAATGACCTGTAAATGAAAGAAAATTAAATCCGTTTGCACATTCTTTATACATAGGTGTGGTCAGGACGACGTCTCTCTCTGCAAAGAAATTAAATAATCTGAGTATATCTGCTTGGTGACGTCACAATCACTCCATCCGGTGCAGCGCGTACTACCTAAAATGAAATAGGGGTTTTCCCCTTTTCGAAAAAAATTAAAATGTGCACGTAGATTTAAAACCATGCAGGTCAGGTCCGATTTCCTTTAAATACAAAATTGAACACAATGCACACACAATTAGATCAATAAGTAAATAAGACACACATTCTGAGAAGCCCTATAAAAAAAGAGAACATTTATAAAGGAAGATGCAAGAATATTTTTTGTAGGCGTGTATATATCCTTGCATGCTCCTACAAATATCATAATTTCAATATAACTAAAATGTTGCACGGACCCGTTTTCGCGTGTTCCTAGAGCCTAGGTCCCAAGTGTTTAAACACGGCCACTAGGCTCTCAATTCTTTTTTCGCGTATTCCTAGAGGCTAGGTCTCACGTGTTTAAACACGGCCACTAGGATCTCAATTCCTTTTTCGCGTATTCCTAGAGGCTAGGTCTCACGTGTTTAAACACGGCCACTAGGATCTCAATTCCTTTTTCGCGTATTCCTAGAGGCTAGGTCTCACGTGTTTAAACACGGCCACTAGGCTCTCAATTCCTTTTTCGCGTATTCCTAGAGGCTAGGTCTCACGTGTTTAAACACGGCCACTAGGCTCTCAATTCCTTTTTCGCGTATTCCTAGAGGCTAGGTCTCAAGTGTTTAAACACGGCCACTAGGCTCTCAATTCCTTTCCGCGTATTCCTAGAGGCTAGGTCTCAAGTGTTTAAACACGGGCACTAGACTCTCAATTCCCTTTTCGCGTATTCCTAGTGGCTCGGCCCCATGTGTTTAACCAACCAACCAACCAACCTACCTACCAACCAACCAACCATTACATGCATGTTTCGGTCCCTTGTGTTTAATACGGGTCCAAGATCTCATTTGTTTCGTGTTTGCTTGTTTCAAGCGACCCTACTTCACGTGTGTAATAAGTCAATCAATCAATCCATCCATCCATCCATCCATCCATCCATCAATCAATCAATCAATCAATCAATCAATCATGTTTCGGAGGGGAAAGACCGTTAACAATTGTTTTTAAAACAATTGATTTATATTATTTTTTTTTCTTCTACCTAATTTTTTTTCTTTCGCTGTTTGGTTGTTTCGCAAGATGTCGATTTGATATTTGGTATATGATATCGAACAGTTTATGCGCTTTCAAAACTGACCCTGCTTAACCGAATACTTTTCTTTGTAAGAGTTATCTCCCGAACACTGTTTTTCTTGTGTTTGCTACTTCTTTGCAACCGTAAAAGATTACGACAAATTTATTTTACCTCATTGCTCGTTATATCTTCAGGATTAAGGGTATCATTTGAACCGAAGCTATCCGGAGACTCCATATGAGAGTTATTTCCCCTTATGCATTTGATATAAGTGATATGCATTTATAACTGGTAAACCATAAGTGATAGAGACCTAGGATCTTTTAATTTGAGGTCCTTGGTTCAAAAAAAAGAAAATAAGGTCGAGGTCAAAGGTCAAGGTCATATTTCAAATTTTGATTTTGGCTAGTTATCACTTATTTTCAGATATTGTAAAAGATATCGACAAAGTATTTTTACAGAAATGTTAGTTACGACATGTCGTAACATGTAAATCTTAGTTGAAAGGGTACGGAGACATTTAATGCGAGTTTTCTCCCCTATTATATTTAAAATTACACGTATGGTGATAAAACTCATTTATCATATATAATTAAGACCTAGGATCTTTTGATTTGAGGTCCTTGGTTTATGACCTTGAAATTGAGCTCAAGGTCATAGGTAAATTTAACATTCTAAATTTTGACCTTTGCTGTTACCTCATATTTATACATGATAAAGCCATGGGACTTTTTGCGTTAGGTTGCAAGCCATTTGACTTTGAAAAAACCAACCGGAAGTGACCTTTTGTAAACCGGAAGTAGCTATTTTTTGTTCTAAATGAATGTAAAAGTATATAGAACCATATATTTTTGGAATCAGTGTCAAGTAAACTATCAAACAATACCGGAAGTAACATCTTTCAAACCGGAAGTAAAAAATTATCTCCCTTATTTGTATTTTTTTTGTATAGAAACCATATATTTTTGGAATCAGCATACAATATGCTGTCATTTTACGCTGGATTTTACATTTAAAACCAAATTTTAATATTTTCATATCAAAATAGATCATTACTGGTGGAAAGACCTTCAATTGCTCTCTGAACAATTGGTTTTTAATTAATGTTGGTTTCGTATAATTTTGTACTAATGTTTATGTTTTTAAAATTTTAAAATATTTATTCCTGAATGTATGCTGAAAAGTAGAAACAAAAGCTTGTTGAATCGTTCAATTTAGTTGTGTCTTCCTGTCGTTGATATAATGCTATCAAAGTAAAAGTTGCAAGGACTAGTAGTGGTCCGAACCTACCACTATACACTGACCACAATACTAACACACTGAACGCAGAAATGGTAAATCTCTCTGTAACACTTATTTCAGATGGATCCATAGTTTCTGTGACACACTTGGTACTCGGTGGCCGGGGGAATGTGTATCAAATGTGAATTAAAAAAAAAATCTAAAAATCTGTTAAAATGCATATACCAATCTGACCACTGTTCTAATGCAACAGCATTATCATTTAACTCCTCTACCATTTTACACAACTATTTCTCACTCCAAACTAATAGACGTAATAAAAGAAGGGCTAGGGTAATAGTTAAAACGTAACTACGACAAAAGAAATAAAATCGATTTTTTTTCATTATGATCTTTCTGTACATAGCAACATTCAACAAGCACCTATATATGGAATATATATCTCTTTCAGTTGATGCGATATATCAGAGCTTGTGATTTTTATAAGGTTTTTCTTGATAATTGGTAACAACTCATTAGCAAGCTACTGAGTCAAGGGTTCTTATGATAAAGTTGAAGTCATCCTTTCGAAAGTTGTATGGTAGTCATCATGACTTGGACCGTTATCGAACGAATGTTACACCTTCCCACGATTTTTATTGAGGTTGGTGTTGCTGAATATGTAGTTTTGCGTATTATATTTTGTGAACTATTATTTGTCTTAGTCCTTTTTATTTTGTCTATGCTGTTACATTCCCTTTTTGAGTTTTGGGTTTATATTGTCCCTTAGGGCTTGTTTCATAATTTTTTAAAAAGATCCTTTGTAAAAACGCAAACATGATTTAGGACCCCCGTGGAGAAGGACATGTCTACCAATCCGGAGCACCTGCTGTCACTCCTAATATGTTACTTAATTCGCATTACTCAACTTTTATTTTCTGTGTTGTTTGTATTGATTGTTTAATTGTTGATGTTTGTCTTGCTTTGTGTGACACTTGTGTCTTTGCTGTCGTTAATATGAACCACAACATTTACTATTCTTGCTAGTAACAGTATTTTTTCACCCGGAATATAGTGTCCCAAACGGCAACAGTACTGGTACAACTCCATTTGGTACTCCTCATTTACACAAACCAGACGTGGCATTTTTCAATTTGGAAGTCCTTGTACTGGATCAAATCTTCAAGCTTATAAAATGGCGGTACTCTCTTGATGATTACTACAAATAGTTATTCCAGGACTATTTAAGACTCCAGCAGAGATCCAACATATGCTTTTTTATACTAAGGTATACTAGTATATAAATCTCACCGTTGGTTGTCTCGTCTGATTTATTTTGCATTGGTCATTTGGGGGTTTATACTTACTTTGCGTTGTGAATCAATGCTTGGCGTTGAAGGCCGTACTGTGACCTATTATTGCTTATATTTACGACATTTGGTCTTGGATTGAGAGTTGTCTCATTGGCAATCATACCACATCTTATTATGTTTATATGGTTTATGTAATTCGAATGACATGAACAATACCAATTTTATTGCACCAGATGTGCATTTCGACAATCTACAGTGATGCCCGAAGACAAACTATTTGAAAACCAATTAACTGATACAAACTTTGAAGAGCAAATCAAATAAAAAAAAAGACTTAAAGTACATATGAAAATATTATTCTTATGATGGATAATTCGACACAAAATGAGAGCTGTATAAGTCTACGGTTACTTATATTTGTGTCGATAACAATAAAAGGTGACACTATTTCTTTTTTTTTTTTATCAATATTCTTGTACTGGCTTGATAATTGAATACTTTTTGTACCTCAAGATGGATTGTTAGACATAACAGTGAAGGAGTTTAAGTTTCATATTGCTATATGTGTTGTACTCATCTATATATTTCCCTTTTCTTGATTATTCCTTACCGGTATAAACATTTTATTCCTTTGGTACCACAGGATTGATAGTTTTACACTGTTTTTCAGTCTACGGTTGCTAAAACTTTTGTCGACAGTTATTAAAAGTGCCAATGTTTCTTCTTTTATATAATATGCATGTATTGTTATACCTCATGATGGAATGTTTGACATGAAAGGGAAGGAATTTAAGTTTAAAAATGCAAAACTTGTTGTCGGCATCAATATAAGGTACCAATATTTACCCTTTTGTTAGAATAGCATTAGAATTTTGTTTGTTGGTACTTCAGGATGGACAGTTTAACACAGAATACTTTTGTTATTATAATTATTATTTATTTTTGTTTAACTATTTTCATTTTCTTCTTCCAAGTGGGCCACACACTTTAAATTTTACACACCTAATTCTGAGAGTGAGAAACCATGTTAAATGCTTTTGGACCGTGTGAAATAGCTTCCGTTTTTCTTCTTTCATCGATTTTTATTCAAACACGTTTCATCTCGTTACTCAATTACGCTGCTAGATTTACACGTCTTATATGCACCAATAGCTGGCGCATTTTGTCAGCTTATGAATGAAAAAAAGTTCCAGCCTGAAGGTAGTAAAATGACACAGATGCACGTTATTCTTGTGGAAAAATTGCAAATCTTTCAAAGAATTGCAGATTTTTGAACCCAACTTTTTTGTAACAGGAATTGAGTCTCTGACCTGAGGTTATCCCGAAAGAATTAAAAAAAAAGAGTCTAATTTACCAAGGTGTTTTCCCGATTGCTTGATAAATGGTAAAGATACGGGCCCGTGAAAAAGACCAAATTGCAAGGGACTTTGGCGAGGGTTTGACGATTGATGTGCCCTTTGTTACTTCTGCGCATATGCACCCTTTCTAGTGATTGCGCATGCGTGAGGGTTAGGGTTATGGTTAGGCAGAACTTCTTTTTTTCCCCAAAAAATTGCGAAGTACAGTGTGCCGTTGACTTCAATGTTCAAACAGGTGTAGAATGGATTCGAATAGAGATAGTTTCTTACAGTTAACTGTTCCGAAAAGCTAAAAAGGCGATCTAGAGGACGGGACCTTATTGGTATCACTGAAGTGTACAGCCGCACTTTCCGACCTCACTGAAGAAGCGTTTGTGTGAGAGTGAAGCCTAACCCCGACATTAACCCCAACTCCGAAACAACAAAAGATAAAGACATGCGGTCTTCACCATAGGCTTGCTCGTCCAAAAGTACTGATCCTTTGGGGTCGATATTTTAATTTCAATCTGATCGGAGCACAGGATCATGTGAGATTTGGAAAAGATTGACTCTGAAAAGTTAATGCCTAGCCCTGAACGTTACCCCAACTGCGAAAAAGATAAAGACTTGCGACTTGATCGTCGAAAAGTATTGTACTGATGGGGTTAATTATTAAATTTGAAATCTGATCGGAGCACATGATCGTATTTAGATTTGGAATAGATTGATTTTTGAGGGACCTGAAATCCTAATTTGAAACCCCATCCCTCCAAAACATTACATTTTGAAAAAAATTCGTGACAAAAAAAAAAAAAAAAATAAATACGAAACCTTTCACACTTTTGTTGTTTTATTGATATGAATACTGTAGTGCTACTTATTTCCGTATACTGTCTGTTACCTTAATGTGTAAAAGATTGTTTTTAGGTAGAACAAAATAGAAAAAAAAATTGTTTATAATTTATTTTAATACATGTATATTACAATCTTCAAAATGAGTTGAAACCGCAGATGCATTGTATCTTACTATCTTCACATTGACTTGTTTGCGCAGATGCACTGTATCTTACACTCTTCAAAATGAGTTGTTTCCGCAGTTTCGGGACGACTAATGCCTCCGCACGATAACTTTTGTCCGACTAGACTATCACATACTGCTGTATTATGTTACTATATATGTTCAAGAGCTTGTTAGTGAATTGTCGGTTTGTTTGTTATGAAGATTAGTACTCTTATGATACTTTGTTCATACTGAATTGTTTTTATCAGCCTGACATGTTTTAATAATATTTGTCTTGATATTTTAAACAAAATCAAAGCAACCTGTATATATTTATTGTATATATCCCTTGACAAAGAACTTACGGGGTCGAAATATTAAGCCTTAGGGTTAGGGTTAGGGATAGGGAAGGGGACTTTGATGAGGGTTTGACAAGTGCACTTTGTCACTTCTGCGCATGTGTGCACTTTAGGGTTAGGGTTAGGGAAGGGGACTTTGACGATATTTGTGCACTTTTTCACTTCTGCGCATGTGTGCACTTTTCCAATTCTGCGCATGCGTTAGAAATTTCCAAAAATATTTCTTAGTACAGAGTATGAAAAGTGCCTTTGACTTCAATCTTCAAACAGGTGTAGAATGGATTTGAATATAGATATTTTCTTAAAGTTAACTGTTCCGAAAAGATGAAGAGGCGATCTAGAGGATGGAAACTTATTGGTATCACTGAAGTGTAGGGCCGCACTTTCTGACCTCACTGAAGAAACGTTTGTGTTATAATTTTTTTTTTTTGGGGGGGGTCATTATTTGGGTTAGTTTAGTGTTAGGGTTAGGGTCAGGGTACTTTAACGAGGGAGGTGGACTTTGACAAGGGTTAGTGAGGTGCCATTTTTCACTTCTGCGCATGTCTGCCCTTTTTTGTGACTGCGCATGGTTAGCGTTAGGGTTAGGGTTAGGGTATTACGAAATTTAGCGAATAATGGGTCGTAGTGTCAGGGTTAGGGTTAGGGTTTAGGGTTAGAGTTACGGTTTAGAGAATAGGGTTAGGGTTAGGGTTAGGGAAGGGGACCATGACGATATCTGTGCACCTTTTCACTTCTGCGCATGTGTGCACTTTTCCACTTCTGCGCATGCGTGAGAAATTAAGGGTTAGGGTTAGGTAATGGGAGAATTGGGGGTAGGGAAAGGGACGGAAGGATATATATAAGGGTTGTGATATGGTTGGCGTATTAATATATGAGGGTTAGGGTTAGCTGGAACTTTTTTTATAACCCAAACCCTAACCCTTAGTCCCATTGCGCATGCGCCGATATGTTTTGGATTCAAGGGTCCCCCTATAGTTATATATACTTAGTTGTATATATAGTAGTCTTTTTGTAACAATTTTCTCTAAACGGTATACATAATTTGCATATTGTAAAACAGGGGAGATAATCTAATAAGGAATATAAGCAAACTTTGAAAAACATAGCTCTGTTGATAATGGTCCGATTGATAAACTGTTTAGTGTTTTGGAAAGGAAATTGAATTGCGCACATTTTAGTACCTTGATTTTGAAAATGAATTGGGGCATTCAAAATTTAGGGTTAGGGTTAGGGTTAGGGTAGGGGACTTTGACGATATTTGTGCACTTTTTCACTTCTGCGCATGTGTGCACTTTTCCACTTTTGCGCATGCGTAAGAAATTTCCAAAAATATTTCTAAGTACAGAGTATGAAAAGTGCCTTTGACTTCAATCTTCAAACAGGTGTAGAATGGATTTGAATAGAGATATTTTCTTAAAGTTAACTGTTCCTAAAAGATGAAATGGCGATCTAGAGGATGAAAACTTATTGGTATCACTGAAGTATACGGCCGCACTTTCCGACCTCACTGAAGAAACGTTTGTTTGAGAGTGAAGCCTAACCCCGAAATTAACCCCAACTCCCAAACTACAAAAGATAAAGACTTGCGGTCTTCACCATGGGCTTAATTGTCAAAAAGTACTATCCAAAATGGGACCAAAACGGGGCCGATTTTTTAACGTCAAGCCGATCGAAGCATAGGATCATGTTGAAATATTGAAAAGATCTACTTTGAAAAGTACCAAAAACCATAACCTGACCCCCCACCCCTCTAAAACTCTGATTTTTGAGAAGTTCGTGAAAAAAACTTAATACGAAAATCCAATCGGTTACCCTCCTAGACTTACCCGTTCCAAGATAAAGTAAGGCCTTCAAAACAACGATTTTAACACATTTGGGGTTTGGGTCAGGGTTAGTGTTTGGGTTAGAGTCAGGGTTAGGGTCAGGGTTTAGGTTAGGGTTAGGGTCAGGGTTTGGGTCAGGGTCAGGGTTTGGGTTAGGGTTAGGGTCCGGGTTTGTGTTCGGGTTAGGGTCAGGGTAGTGAACTTGGACGAGGGTTAGTGAGGTGCCCTTTTTCACTTCTGCGCATGTCTGCCCTTTTTTGTGACTGCGCATGCGTCGTAAATTTCCAAAAAATATTTCTAAGTACAGTATGAAAAGTGCCTTTGACTTCAATCTTCAAGCAGGTGTAGAATGGATTTGAATAAAGATATTTTCTTAAAGTTAACTGTTCCTAAAAGATGAAAAGGCGATCTAGAGGATGAAAACTTATTGGTATCGCTGAAGTGTACGGCCGCACTCTCCGACCTCACTGAAGAAACGTTTGTGTGAGAGTGAAGCCTAACCCCGAAATTAACCCCAACTCCCAAACTACAAAAGATAAAGACTTCACCATGGGCTTAATTGTCAAAAAGTACTACCCCTAATGGGGCCGATTTTTTAATGTCAAGTAATACTATCATCTATTTCAACGTTATCATAACCCCTATCTAATAATTTCACTTTGAAATTAGTTAGATTGTTTATTAATTTGTTATGGTCACTTGTGTTTCTAATTTGCCGTATTGCTTCACCTTTAATAAATCCTCTGAATACATGCTGTGAGTGACAGTTATTTCTGTGTAGAAACAGATAAGAATTGGTTTCTTTAAAATGTATTTCAATTTCAAGAATGCCATGTGTTGTAAATCTTTGACCTTTAATTACATCAACATCTAAGAACGACATTTTATCGTTTGAGATTTCATAAGTGAACTTTAATAAGGGGTTATAATCATTTGCTAGATGAAACAAATCTATAATTTAATCTGATGTCCCATCATATATTATGAATCCATCGTCTCTATATCTGCCATGATAAAATATTTTGTCTTTATGTTGAAATGCAGAAATAATTTGATTCATTATTTCAAACATAAGTATATCACAGATTTCCGGTGAAGGAACTGCACCAATTGCCGTACCTATTATTTGTTTATAAATTTTTCCATCAAATTCAAATACATTGTTTTCTAAAATGATTCTCAACAAATGTATTAATACATGGACCGGCGGAGCACTGACTTTGAAGTTTGATTTGTCAAAACTGTCATAGGCTCGTTCAACCGCACTCAATAACGCTTCTTGAGGTAGATTAGTAAACATCTGTGTTATATCATACGAAACCAACAGGCTATTTGCCATAGGTTTTAATTTCTCAATGATATTAATGACGGATGTAGTATCTTTTATATATGTAGACTGATTTTGAACTATTGGTATAAGAAAATAGTCAACGTAATGACCTATAAGTTCAGTTACAGAACCACACTGTGATATAATTGGTCTGCCAGGTGGAATTATATTTAATTCATTTAATCCATCATGTTGTATTTGTTTAAACGTCTCAGTTTTAAGACGGTGAATTTTTGGGAGAATATAATTTCTCCCTAAACGTGCATCTCTTTATTTTTGACCATTTGTTAAAAATTTGAATGATATATTGTCGATTATGCCTTGATCGTATAATGATTTTACATACTCAATGACCTGGATTTTCAGTTCTGCCATGTTAAATGAATCTAATTGGCAGTAATGTTGAGTATTTAGTTGTCTTGTGACTTCTGCTATGTAGTCTAGCCTGTCTAAAATAACACAATTTGAATTTTTATCTGCCTTTTTATTACTATTGTTTCATCATTTTTCAAATTGCGTAGCGCTATTCTTTCGCCCTTAGTAAGATTGTTTTTTACATTTTTTTCTATTGGTAGAAAAGACAATTCAAGCTTTGTTAAATCTATATAATTTTCCAACGTATGGCACGTAGAGGCAGGTTTATATCCTGTATTGCTACGAAATGGATGAAGGTCAGTTTTACTTGACTGAACATATACCGACATCGTAGTTTTCTAGCAAATTCATTGTAGTCTTTTAGTATAGACATTTTTGCATTTTTGCTTGATGGCGTTGGTATCAAGCCTTTCGCCAACAGGATATATTGCTGATTTGATAATCTGAGTTTTGATAGATTAATTACATGCTTTTTCGCATGTGTAGTAAACGGACGGTCTTTATAAAAACTCTTGACTTCTTACTGACTAAAATAATGCCTAACCTCCTATTTATACTCCCCAATTAACCTGAATAATCATAAAACACTTAACTCCTTAACCAATGAAAAAGTGACACATAAACTGCTAGCATGGTATTCCAGTGGTAGGGCTGGTAGGGCACCTGGTAGGGCTCTGCAAACTAGGTCAACAAAACAGGAAATGTCTGTCATTAATAGTTAAATTACATTTATGAAACAAAGAACAACCTTTAAAAACAGTGGGCTGACTAATTATAACTGACAAACTCTTTGCTGCATATTATATTCATTCCGTTCTCTTTTATTGTAGAATCGGAATTTTTGCTTTTTAGCATTTCTATTAAAACGACGTGCCATTTTTGAGTTCATATTGGGTGATTCTCTTAGCTACGTGCCTTTGTTGAGCTCACATTGGGTGGCTGAAGAATATTTAGGTTTACACATGTTATAAACCTTGAAAAGAGATCCGCCCACATTCACGTGGGTTGATAGGCGGGGATAAGAAGACAGTGAGAAATTGTCCGTGTTGATGATGTATAAATGAGTCACATTGTTTTGTGGAATTTTTCAAAGTAAATCAGGCCATCAAGTATTTTTAACTCAAGGCTAAAAGCTTTGTTCACCGGAACAATAAATTAGCACTGTATCCCATCAAACAGGAAATGCGGATCGTTCTCAATGCAGAAAACGATTCTCGGTTAGGTGCAATAGGACAGTCGTCCTTGCATACATTTTGTTATAATAAAACACCCATGCAACCACGCATCCCATATTGCATGATAGGACCCGACACTTCTTTAGTGTTTCGGCAGTTAAGCTTGGGATGGTCATTTTAAGATGCATTATTTGAATATAATCAAATATGAAAGTTATTCATGTATATATTGAAAAATACAAAGAGTATGTATTGGTATATATAGGATCGGTTCTGGACTCGTCATTTTTCATTCATGAATACAAGTGACGAACTTTGTTGCTTGTAGCCAGTGACGTGGTGGAATTGGAATATCCAATCAGAATCTAAGTCTTAGACTGATGTATACACGTGGTATTTCTTTGTGTATATTGGAAGTACACATTGATTGCGGCAGAAGTGGATAAACACTTCAATAGAGTTTACATATATACAATTTAAGTTTGAAATAGAATTAAACTAAATACAAATTAATTCATCTCTCAAATAGAGTAGAATTAGTAAAATACATTTCATCTCTCAAATAGAGTTGAATTTTACCTGTAGACATTTCATCTCTCCATAAGAGTTGAAATAACTATACAAACAAACAAAGTAGTTTTGTTACAAAAGAAATTTAACACAAATATATTACTATGAGTAATAGAAAAAGATTTCTCAGAAAAAGGGATTAATAAAATACAAAAGTAAACTCCGTATACATAATAATAACAAAGGCCATCTTAAACGCACAAAAAACTTTCATGAAAATGTAAAAAAAAGCTTTACACTACATTGAAGTATTTTCACAGGAAAATCTCACTAACTATGAAATATTAGTTCTTGCAAAGGGATTAAAATTTATTCCCAGTCCTGATGTAAAATACATTAAACAAAAACTCTTACGAGACTTTGACGAACTTGGTAGAAAAATGCGATGCAAATACCACTTTAATGATAAATCAAATGCGGACAGCAATCATCCGTTTAGAATTAAATCGGGATTCAAACCCGCTTTAGCAAACAATACAATAGAGAATTATCTCTTTGCGACAAAGATGGAAATATGCACACTAAAAATAAACAAAGTTAGAAATAATCTTTCTAAACATGAAACAGCGGCACTCAAAACCTTACGTTCTAATAATAATATAATTATTAAGAAAGCTGACAAAAATTCATCTACCGTTGTTCTTGAAAAGAAGTCTATATATCAAACAAACATTGAACTTCCTGAACAACAGTATATGCTATGAACAAATCCGTGAATTTAATACGAACAAAATATCCGACACTATACAACAAATGATAAAACAACTACACAAAAAGAGTGTATCGACGATATAACATATAAATACCTAGCCAATAATACCAATTTACGAATGGGACGACTCTATATGTTGCCAAAAATTCACAAAATTAATGATGAAGATAGAGAACAAATCAAAACTAACAAAGAGTTCCTAAGACATATAGATATTCCTGGGAGACCTATTGTATCATTATGCAATAGTCCGATAGAAAAAATTGGTCAATTTATAGACTACTTCCTAAGACCAGAAGTAAGCCAATTATGGACTTATACACAGGACACAACCTCATTTATTAACAAAATAGAACAAATAAGGGCACCGGATGACATAATTATGTGCACTTTTGAGATAACTAGTATGTACAATTCCTTAACTCACGATGAAATACTGCAAGCAGTTGACAGAGCTTGGTACAAAATATGTCGAATTACACATGAAATACCTCTACCACCAAAAAAGGACTTCTTAAGAATACTTCAATACATTCTGTGCAATAATGAATTTGAATTTAATAACTTGGTGTTTAGACAGACATGTGGAATCCCAATGGGAGCTCCAATGAGCCCATCCCTAGCTGATTTAAGAATGTTTGAAATCATAACGAATATCCTTGATATATTTCCTTTTAAAGAAAACATAGCATTGTTATCTATATACAGAGATGATGGATTCATTCTTTTTAATTCTAGTCAAGACAATCTTACTGAATTATTTAACATTGCAAATAATATACACCCGTTAATAAAATTCACGCATGAATATCACACACTAGCATTCAATTTCTTGACGTCACAATTTTTAAAGGAAACAGATTCCTTAATCATAATATATTAGACGTAAAACTATACCGTAAACCTACTGATAACTTTCAGTATCTTGAACGAACGTCAGCTCACCCATCTTCGGTGTTCAATGGATTCATTACTGCTGAAATATTGCGATTTATGAGATCATCAAATAACAAAAATGATACACTAAAAGAAATTGAAACTTTCAAAACAAAACTTCTCCTGAGGGGATACTTAGAAAAGGATATTAACCCCATTATAACAAAAGCATTACATAAGGAAAGAAAAGATTGTCTAAGATACAAGCTTAAAAACAAAAGAGCATTGCCTCCATTAGTGTTAGCCACCAAATTTAACCCTTCCTTTAATGGACTAAATAAAGCAATAAAAAACATTGGCACCTAATTGAACAAAACGAAACAACAAAAACTATGTTTCCAAAACCTCCAATTATAGCATATAAAAGACACAAAAACTTAAAGGACTTACTTACATCCTCCAAATTCTAGAAAAAGTCACAACATAAAAGACAGTAGTTATATCAAAACATTAATTGATTGACTTTAGAGTACAATACATCAATACAAATTTACCAGGTGTCGTATCCCAAGTCTAAAATAAACAATTCACAATGAATGAACTCGATAATATTTCGTTTGCGTCATCAAATTAACCATCGAGATAACCTCCAAAGACTGCCGACGGTCATTTAACCCGATATAAATATACATATAAATATAAATAGATAGATAGCGACCACGTGCAGTGCAATTGGAACTTTCTAGGTCTGTCTGATTTCATTCTGTAGGTTAAAAGTATGTTTTAAACTATATAAGAATGATTTTATTTTGGATCGAATCAGTCAACAAAATGATTTATCCTTGTTTCAGTTTCGATGTTGACATTAACTTCTTAAACTGAAGGTCACATAAATATGGATTCAATGAGGTCGAATTGTTCATTTGCAAGTGAATAATTCATCAGCAATGTTTCTTAGCTTATTTTGACAAAACTGAACCAAAATGGCTGCTAGAAGCGAATTGTTATTTCACTATTTCACTTTCATTAATGATTGAACCAAAAAAAGTCATATTTCATTTTTTATTATATCTCGTTGCTAATACCCCTTTAAGGATTAGAAAATTTGCATGTGCTGTTTTTTTTTTTATCAATTCGAGAATGCCTTTTGGTATGTCAACAGACATCTACCTACATGCAACTGTATCACGCTCATCATCAAATGTGAATTACCAAATTTTTACATTAAAAACGTTACAGAAGCCACTACTTAGGCACAAATGGGTTGGCATTGCTCAATATTTGATATTCAGTGTTACATTTTTTGGACTGTTGTTTCTCTCTATTATCGCGGCCATATTTTTTCATGTGACTTTTTATTGCTCTTTTTGGTATCCTCTTACTTTTTAACATCAGGAGAATCAAGTATTTGAATGCTTTAACTTTTAAGATAGTAAAGTTCATATTTTATTTATAGATGGAAACAGTTATCAGTGATATTAATGATTGGAGAGATGACAAATCTGTTCGTGAATGTTTATCATATATGTTGAAGCATGAAATAATGTGTGATGTCATATTTTTTGTTAGAAGTGAGAAAAAAGCCATGCCAGCCCATAAAATCATTTTAGCCAGCAGAAGTCCTGTTTTCTATACTATGTTTGAAGGTTTACTACCAGAGAAAGGGGAAATTGCAGTACCTGATATTAATGAAAAAACGTTTCGAGTTCTACTGCAGTGAGTAATCTGATATGTGTTACAATATTCATTTATAAAATGGCAATGTTATTATTTTTCTTACTTCTTTTTGGGGTGAAAAGGATTCAAAAGTTTTCTGCTAACATATTAAAATTATTTACGATATACCTTAATTTAATGAGTTGTACCCTATAAGCAATACATAACCAGGTGAGTGACTCAGCCTCAGGCTCTTGGGAGACTATTATATTCACTGTCTCATAGCAAAGATTTTTTTTATCAATGTCTAATAATACTAATAAGTCAAAGCTTTATTTAATATGATAGTAAATTAAACTTTTCTTTTATTTAGTTACAGGGTACCATTCAGTCAGGTTACAAAAGAACTACCACAACCTGACTCAGAATTTGTCTAATACAGAAGGTATCATTGATTCATTAATATCAAAGGGAGTTTTAGGTCCTGACGATCGAGCAGAAATAAATTTGAGTGGAGTACAAGCAAAAATAAATAGAAAACTAATAGACAAGATTAGAAGTAAACAAGATTATCTGTTTTTGCTGGAGGCTCTCAAGGAGGACCCTAACAATACAAAGCTTGCTTCTGACTTGGAATCAATGGACGTTAAACAAGATGAATTAAAGTTACTTGAAACAGGTAATTTTCTGAACTTATGCTGAATTGTAATTAACACACCATATGATAACCAATGAGACAACTATCTCACCAGAGACCAAAAGATGTGTAAGTTCATGTGATCAACTAAAGGTCACCATACAGCCTTCATCAAAAGCAATACCCATACCATATTGTTAGCTGTAACAGGACCTAGCATCACAACATGTGAAACAGTTCAAACAAGAAAACCTGATTTACTCTCAGATAATAAACAAGAAAACACATATGACAGACATACATGAACAACTGATAGCATAATTGTATGTCATCTCATATTAAAGATTGAAAAGAAAAGTGAGCAATTCAGATGTAAATTTAACCGAAGTTAAGTGATTAAAATAATAATGTCCATACTTCTCAAGCTGGTTTGGAGCTCTATAGAGGTTGACTGTTTCTTTTCTCTGATTTTCACCAATGACACTATTTCTTCAAGACAAAACAAATAAACTAGTTAACTGTGTTACCCAATGCTTATCAAGACAGTTTGGGGCTCAAGAACAGTAAACTATTTCTGCTCAACATGTTTCATCAATGGTTGCATAACTACTAGTTACAAGGGCGTGAACATCCCACATTCCACACATTAAAATTTCAATATAGATAGCATCACAGGTTTTTATAAACAGGATCTAAAATAAAAACAATTGAAAGACATGTTTATCTTACAGGAGCCACAGTACCACAGCTAACAAACAGACCAGGATTCCAGACACTGGTTACATTAGTGTCTATGGTTAAAGAAATACAGATTTCAGATACAGAACCAGAGAGCAGTTTATCAGCAGACTTATATAGACTACAGTCTTGGTACAAAAAGATCCTAAACATGACAACCATGGAATCAAAGCAATATCAACAATTTGTTCAAATAGTAAAAGCAGTAAGTTCTTTTCTGAAGTTTACATAAATGTGAAGTTTGCCATCACTTTCCATAATATGTTATCCTTTCACTCTGAAACTACAAGGCCAATTTTGAATCTGCTTAAGCTAAATATGTATGTAAGATTTTTTACAAAAATTTCTCATTTGTTCAATGTAAATCAGCTGTTATAGGCCAATATTGATTGTGCTAAATATAAAAAAAGAAGATGTGGTATGATTGCCAATGAGAAAACTCTCCATAAGAGACCAAATGACAGAGAAATTAATAGCTATAGGTCAACGTAGGTCAACAATGAGCAAAGCCCATACCGCATAGTCAGCTATAATAAGCCCCGAAATCACAATTGTAAAACAATTCAAACGAGAAAACTAACAGCCTAATTAATGTACAAAAACAATGAACGAAAAACAAATATGTAACACAGCAACAAACCACAACCAACCCCTGAATTACAGGCTCCTGACTTGGGACAGGCACATACATACAGAATGTGGCGGGGTTAAACATGTTAGCGGGATCCCAACCCTCCCCTAACCTGGGACAGTGGTGTAACAGTACAACATAAGAACTATAAAAATCAGTTGAAAAAGGCTTAACTCATCTGATGGATACAAATAGAAATACATATGATAAAAACATGTGGACGTCACCGGGTACTTGTACATCCCAACAACAAAACGACACTAAGTACAGATCTGAGAGTACTCGCAGTTACTGACAGCTAGTTCTAAGCCAATAACAACTAATGTAAAAAATCATGCATCTAAGACTAAATTATCAATCAGTACACATCCAACATCCAATGGATTTAGTGTAAAGACATCATTAACAGTCAGAGAAAAACATGACCTTGTTCATTTTCAATATGAACACATACTGAAAAATTAAGAATTATGCCCCTTTTTAACCTGGAAATTTGCAAAGCATGAGCTCTCAAAACATCAGACACATTACTCTTTTACTTTTGTTTGCCTCGTAAGAATTTAGGTTTCTAGATTAATATGACATTTTTTAAGCAATTAGATTGGGTATGACGAGTACCTGTCTGTCAATTTGAAGTTCAGAGTGCAGAGGTTGACTGTGACAACTTTTTACTTGTCTTTAGAAGAGATATGGACTTTGTATGTTTGATGCAGTTAAAAATCATAGGTTAAGAGATAGGGATGAGACGTGCTTTCATGTTTGAAATTGAAATGGATTTTTGTCTTGCGTCTACTAAGTTGAAAAAGCACCATCAACAATGTATTAGTTTGTGATAAGGTCAAGTTTATGGTAAACCACTAGTGGTAGGACAATGATATTTAGAAGGCAGTAGTTTTACCAGTGACACACATCATTTTAATAAAGATTGTTGGGCCCTGCCCCCCTCAGGCAGGGTCTGTTGACTTTGAATCATTTTCTTACTTTACATGTCTTAGTATCTGATTAGGTCAGTTTAAGGAGAATCATAAGTTGTATGTTAATGATTCTAGTATACAATTATATAAGCATTGGCACATCACTATGCCATGGAGAATAGCTTGCCCTCCCCCTCAGTCATGGTCTATTTGACTTTGAAACTTTTGCTTTGTTTACATGTATTAGTTTGTGATTAGGTCAGTTTAAAGGGAATTGTTAGTGGTAGGTCAGTGATATTTGGTATGCAGATTTATGAGCATTGGCACATCTCATTTCCATGGAGATTGTTTGTGTCCTCCCTTCAATCATGGTACAATGACTTTGAATGTTTTGCATTATTAACATGTTAATAGAACAGTTTAAGATGAATGACTAATGTTATATAGTATTAAGTCACTAATATTTGATGTGCAGTTGTATTGGCATTTAGAAGTCTCATTTCCATGGAGATTATATGGCCCCACCGCTCATCATGGTTCATTGACTTTGAAACTTTTACATAGTTTACACGTTAAAGTATGTGCTTAGGTTAGTTTGACGGGAACTATTATTTATATTAGTCAATGGTATTTGGTATACAGTTTTATAAGCATTGGCATTTCACTTTTCCATAGAGGCCCTGCAGATTCAGTCATGAATCTTTGACTTTGAATGATTTGCATAGTTTACATGTTTGAATATTGCCTTTTCAATTTCAACATTTGCATTATACCATCAATATTACAATACTGGAGACATACCTCTGTGTCAACTGTTTATTTATAATCAATTTAATGGGTTTTTTTCATTTGTGAACAGATAGTGGTAAGAATTGGTGGAAAGGATGATCCTGGTGTTAAAGAAACCTCACTGGACACTGTGACAAAAAACAAGTTCAGAAGATTCTAGATGGTCTAAAAGGTAACCTAAGTGACATGAATTTATGTTATTTCTTTAAAAATTAAACAAAAAAGTCACATTTTATCCTTCAAAATCTTCTTTTTTGTCAATATTTAAACCAAGATGAACTCATTTGAGTTATTGCCTCTGAAACACCATTGTTTTGGGGCAAATTTCACAGTTTATGATAATTATCTTGAAAACTATAGCAGATAGAGAATAAGAAATTAAAACAACACGTGGTGAATTTCATGGGTTTGTAATACTTTTCTGGATTTACCTTCATCAGGAACGCTCAAAGCAGCATATTTGAAAGCCATGGAGTCGGATGTATATATAGAAACCGAAACAGTTGAAGAGCTTTAAACCTAAACGAACCTTAAAAAAAAATAGCCCAATTCATCAAAAGTAAAATTTGCCTGAGGGAGTTGAAACCGTAGTTTCAAAATTTATCAACAATTTTAGAAAGGTTTGTTATAAATCATGTCAGTACTTCACTGACGACTGGCCTGATGATACCCTCTGTGACCGATAGTCCACAGCAGAGGTATCGATCCCGTGCTGTAAAACATGAAAACAACACATCAAAACTTAGATCCATCTGATGAGCTTTTCTGCATTTATCTTCATCAGAGATATTGTGAACAGCAAAATCACCAAAACAAAAAGATCTACAAATAAGTCAACTTAGCAGAAATCATCAAATGGCCCCTTAAAGGAGTTATTGCCTTTAAATGATTATTTTTACCCTTTTTACATATTTTTATTCAGTAAATAAAGTCAAAGTTAAGTGATAAGGTCAGTTTATCAGTAATATGTTGTGTTTGAAATGATTGTATGTTGTGACGTTGTCAGCTTCCATGTCGATGTTGTCCTAAGACATTTGGTTTCCAGTTAATAACTTGAGAATGAGTCTATGGATCGCTATGAAATTGCACCACAAGGTTCCATACCAAAAAAGGAAGGTTTGGATTGATTTTTGGGGTTATAGCCCTAACTATTTAAGAAAAAGGGACCCATTTATATGCTAAATCTAACGTAAAGTAAAGTAAAGTAAAGTAATCTTTATTTAAAGTCGGGTTTCATATATACACAATAACAAGGAACATGAGCTCTTAAGAGCTCTTTAACCGACTGATATTAATAAACAAAACATACATGTAATAACATCAGATTCATATACAACACAAACATACAGACAGCACATACATGTATTATTCATGTTTAAACATAGATAGCACATGCAAAATAAAAGCTAAGCGAGATATATATTAAAACAAATGTCAAATATCAGCACATAGTAACACACAGTATATGTATCCAAGTAGCACATGCAATATTAAACACTATAAAGCACAAGCAAAAGACTGCAAGCAGCAACAGCACAGGTAATGCATAAGCAAAGCAAATAAATAATAAATAAAAATAAAAATAAAAATAAAATAACTGCAAAAAAATAAAAATAAAAACATAAAACAAAAAGCAGGCTTCAAGGTCAAGTCATGTGGCAGCAAGGAGTTACATTATTTACAAGAACTGCAGGTACAAAATGTACAACTTTCTGAAAAACACCAGGTGGAGATAACATTTTGAAATGGACAAAGTTGATAAGTTCCTTGCCTCATTTGGCAAGGAGTTCCAGAGTCTTGCTGCCTCATAACTAAAGCTTTTCTTACCATACCTTGTTGTTTTTGGCCGTGGTATATCTGCTATGCCTTTGTACCTGAAGTTATATGAATTTTCTTTAATGTTTATTAAATTATGTAGGAATTCTGGACTTGTTTTATTAATTATTTTAAAATTTTTAAAAAATTTTTTTGGAAAAATTTTTTAATTTTAAAAAATTTTTTTAAAACCTTTTGGGGAAACCAAATTTTTTGGGTTTTTAAATTTGGAAAAAAAAATTTTTTTTACCAATTAAATTATTTAACAAATTTTAAAAATTTTTAAAAAAAAAAATTTTAAAATTTTTTCCAAAATTTAAAATTCCAATTTTAAAAAATTTTTTTAAAAAATTAAAAAAAAACCCCCCCAAAAAAAATTTTTCCAAAAAAATTTTCCCTTTTTTAAAAATTTAAAAAAATTTAAAATTTTTTTTTAAATTTTTTTTTAAAATTTTTGGGTTTTAAAAATTTGAGATATGGGTTTTTTTTAAAAAAAAAAAAAAGGGGGAAAAAAAAAAATTTAAAAAAAAATTTAAATCCTTTAAAAAAAAAAAAGGGGGCCTTTTTTTTTAATTAAAAAAGGGAAATTTTAAATTTAAAAAATTTTTTTTAAATTTTTTAAAAAAAGGGGGGTTTTGGGGGTTTTTTTTTTTTTAAAAAAAAAAAAGGGAAAAAATTTTTAAAAATTTTTTTAAAAAAAATTTTTCCCTGGAAGGGGGTTTTTAAAAAAAAATTTTTTAAAAAAAATTTTCCCCAAAATGGAAAAAAAAAAAACCCCCAAAATTTTTAAAAAAGGGGAAGGGGCCCCTTTAAAAGGGGTTTTTTGGTTTTGGGATTTTTTTTAATTTGTAAAGGGAAATTGTAAATTTTGGGGAAAGGGAAGGACAAAGGGAAAAAGGGAAAAAAGGAAATTTTTAAAAAAAATTTGGGTTTTAAAAAATTTGGGGTTTTAAAAGGAAATTAAAGGAAAAAAAATTTTAAAAAAAAATTTTTGGGGGGCCCCCTTTTTAAAATTAAAAAAAATAAAATTTTTTAAAAAATTCCCTTTTTGGGCCAATTTTTATTTAAAACTTCCCTTTTTTAAAAAAAAATTGGAAATTTTAAAAAAATTTTTTTGGGAAAAAATTTTAAAAAGGGGGGGTTTTTTTTTTTAAAAAAATTTTTTTAAAAGGTTTTTTGGGGGGAAAAAGTTTTTTTAAAAAAAAAATTTTTAAAGGCCCCTTTTTTTAAAAAAGGGGTTCCCAAAAAAATTTTTTTGGAAAGGATAAATTTTTTTTAAAAAAGGGGACCCTTTTTTTAAAAAGGAAGGTTAAAAAAAAAAAGGAATCCAAATTTTTTTAAAAAAAAAAACTTTAAAAACCGGCCCCCTTTTTAAAAAAATTTTTAAAAAATTTTTGGGGGGAAAAATTTTTTATGTAACAAATTTCCCTTTTTCCCGTTAAAAGGGGGGTTTTGATATAGGAAAATTTTTAAAGGAAAAATTTTTTTTTTAAAAAAAGGGGGTTTTTTAAAAAAAAAAGGAAATTGAAAATAAAAATTAAAAAAAAATTTTTTTTTAAAAAAATTTTTTTTTAAAAAAGGGGGAAAAAAAAAATTTTTGGGGTTTTTTTAAAAATTTTTTCCCCCCAAAAAATTGTTTGAGAACTTGTAAACGGTTGAGATACCCACTCCTCAACCATATTTATTCCTGTTCGTCATTTCAAGAAGATTTGAATGACATACAGGGTCACATATGCATATCACTTTACTAGACCTGAAACCAATATGTACTGGACTTTGCCCAATGTCAG
This sequence comes from Mytilus coruscus, assembly GCA_017311375.1. Lineage (NCBI taxonomy): Eukaryota > Metazoa > Mollusca > Bivalvia > Mytilida > Mytilidae > Mytilus > Mytilus coruscus. The sequence goes on along the minus strand of CM029596.1, from coordinate 155,738 downwards.
GCGACCATGGGAATGACGAATTATGGGAGCTTTGTTTGGGAGACTTCGTAACGGCATCCTGTTACAATTATTTCTTGTTTGTTTATCTAAAAATGTTATAGATGCAAAAAATGAGTCTAGGTTAATTGAATTCACTTTAATTATTTTATTTCTGGGCCTATAATAATTGTCATTTATGGCTCATTTTAAATAAAACATATAAATCTTTCAAGCAGTGTTAAGCCCAAGAATGATTGACCAACTGTTTTATAATCACCTGTCATTTTATTCCAAACTTGGTATGGAGTGACATCATGGACTTGGGGTGAAGATGGGGGTCATTTACATTGATATATGCGTTGCTTTTGAAAACCTTGATGAAATCTTAATTAATTCGCCTTCATAATCAATTCATTAGATAAACATAAATGTACAATCAGTTGAATTGAGGTTTGGAGCTGGTATGTCAGTAACTGCTAGTAGTCCTTTGTTTATTTATGTATCACTGTCATTTTGCTTAGTTTATTTTGTTACCTATTTTGACATCTGACTCGGACTTCTTTTATACTCAGTTTTACTGTGTGTATTGCAATGTGTTTCTTTTTTCTACATTGGCTAGAGGTATAGGGGAAGGGTTGAGATCTCACAAAACATGTTTAACCCCGCCGCATTTTTGCGCCTGTCCCAAGTCAGGAGCCTCTGGCCTTTGTTAGTCTTGTATGTTTTTTAATATTAGTTCATTTATATGTTTTGGAGTTTAGTGTGACGTCCATTTTCACTGAACTAGTACACACTTTTATTTAGGGGCCAGCTGAGGACCACCTCCGGGTGCGGGATTTTCTCGCTGCATTGAAGACCCATTGGTGGCCTTCGGCTGTTGTCTGCTCTTTGGTCGGGTTGTTGTCTCTTTGACATATTCCCCATTTCCATTCTCAATTTTAATATATGAATGTTTAATGTTTATTCTTTCAAATTAAAAAAAAATGAAGCAACACTGCCACAGTTTTCATAATTACGTTTGCCTTGGTTATTGGTTAACTGCCTACAGCGCTTACAGTGCTTTGACTTAATTGGTTCACATTGAGGATCAAAAAACTTTGTTTGATTTAATCAAAAGTTGAAGTATTGGATTTCTTTGATATGCAGAATCTTACGGCAACTTTTTTAGAATTTTTATTTTTTAGGCCGGTTTTCAAATAGGGTCCAAAATTAAACTTTTTTGTTTGATTTAAAAAAAAAAATTGAATTCTTGGGGTTCTTTGATATGCTGAATCTAATCGTGTAATGAGATTTTCTATTGTGGGAACCTTTTTTTTTAATTGGTCAACATTGAGGTCCAAAGGGTCTAAAATTAAACTTAGTTTGATTTTAACAAAAATTGACTTCAAGGTCCGGTTCTTTGATATGCTAAATCTAATCATGTATTAGATTCTGATTATGGGCCCAGTTTTCAATTTGGTCCAAAATCAAGGTCCAAAAGAAACTTTATTTGATTTCTATAAATAATATTTCAACTATATATGGTGTATGGAATGACTATAAGGTATGGATGTCTGTGTAGAGGGTTCGTCTGATCTTGACCTCATTTTCATGGTTAATTGTTCAATATTTTGTTTTCCTGGTTAAGTCTGATTTTTAGTTACTTTAAGCAATAGGTCAACTTTATTTGCAATGTATGGAATTATTCTAAGGTGTGCTTGTTTGGCATATATCATCTGACTGTGACCTCGTTTTTATGATTCATTGGTCATTGTTGAGTTTTAGTTTTTAAGTCTGTTTCTTAGATAGTATAAGCATTAGGTTAACTGCTTCAAAATGATTGTATGGTGTACATGTCTGTCTGACATATAATATTTGACCTTGACCTCATTTTTAACGTAATTTTTTTCATAATTTGGTTCAGGTTTTTGTCTGCCCTGCAATGGAAGTTGCAGTATGCCAGACATAGGGATTACTATCTAGCGGCTGTGATGTATAAACTATTTGTATAAAGCTTTATATTTCAGATGGTAGATGATCTTGGTGCTTCATACCTTGTTTGCAAGTACAAACTTTCTGTCTGTCATATGTTCTGTGTCTTTGACCTCATTTTTATGGTTCAGCAACTGCTTGAACAAAATTCTAGTTTTTTAGCTTATGTGAGCTTATAAATGTCATCACTTGGCGTCCGTCGTTGTCCGTCGTCCTGGTAAACTATTTTAAGAATCTTCTCCTCTGAAAATACTTGGCCAAATACCTTTGAACGTTTACTGAATGTTCCTTAGGGTATGTAGTTTATAAATTGTATCCGAAGTTTTGATCCATCAACAAACATGGCCGCCATGGCTAAAAATAGAACATATGGGTCAAATGCAGTTTATGGCTTATATCTCAAAAACTAAAAGATCTAGAGCAAATCTGACACGGGAGTAAAAATGTTTTATAGGTCGAGATCTATCAACCCTGAAATTTTCAGACGAACCGAACAAACCATTGCTGGGTTGCTGCCACTAAATTGGTAATTTTCAGTAAATTTAGCAGTTTTTGGTTATCTTTAATATTATTAAAGATAAAGATAAATTGTAAACAGCAAAAATGTTCAGCAAAGTAAGATCTACAAAAAGTATATATGATCAAAATTGTCAATTGACCCCTTAAGGAGTTATTGCCCTTTAAAGACAATTTTACACAATGTGTTCATCATGTTTGCTAACATTTAAAGATCTTCTCCTCTGAAACTACTGGGCCTAATGCTTCTTAACTTTAATTGACTGTTCCTTAGGGTACCTGGTTTATCAATTGTATCCGAAGTTTTGATCCATTAACAAACATGGCCGCCATGGCTAAAAATAGAACATAGGGGTCAAATGCAGTTTTTGGCTTGTATCTCAGTTAGAGCAAAAGTGAAAGGGAGTTAAAGTGATAAATGAGTCATGATCTATCTGTTATGAAACTTTCAGACAAGTTTGACAACCCATTATTGGGTTACTGTTGGAAATAGTTTATTTTTATTAAATTTTACTGTTTTTGTTTATTTTCTTTAATATTATAATAGATAGAGATAAGTATAAATGGCAATAAATGTTCAGCTAGGTAAGATCTACAAATAAGTCAACATGATCAAAATAGTCAATTGACCACTTAAGAAGTTATTGCCCTTAAAATCTTTTTTTTTAACATTTTTTGTGAAAGTCTAATTACTTTTAAGCTCACCTGGGCAGTGGCTCGAAGGGCCAAGTAAGTTTTTTTCATCACTTAGCGTCCGTTGTCGTCGTTGTTAACTTTTTACAATTTGAACTTCTAGAGAACCACTGAATAGAATGAAATTAAAAATGGCATGAATGTTCCTTATGAGGTGCTGACCAAGTGTTGTTACTTTGAAGCTGATCCATCATTCAAGATGGCCGCCAGCGAAAGACTTAGTTTAACATAGGACCCTATGGGAAATAAATACAAATGTCTACTTTTAGAGAACCACTCTATGGATTGAACCAAACATGACATGAATATTTCTTATGAGGTGCTTACCAAGTGTTGTTACTTTGAAGCCGATCCATCATACAAGATGGCCGCCAGCAGGGGACTTTGTTTAACATAGGACCTTATCAGATTTTAATTTGATATTCTAACTGTGATTCTACCTCATTTATATATGTCCCATTTATAGCTTACTTTAAACATCTCACGAATTAATTTCTGTAAATTTACTGGCCATAAAATGTTAAAAACATTAGAAAGACCAAGGCTTTTCTAACCTCAGGCATTGATGGCCATAGCCAGATTTGGAATTAAAATTTGAAAAATTGTGTGTTTTGGCGCTCTTGATCATCATTATTGGTATGGCCTAAGTCAAACCCAACGGATGAGTCTTTAATAGACCAAGTATGTGCCTGTCCCAAGTCAGGATCCTATAATTTAGTGGATGTCGTTTGTGACTGTGTTGCGTATTTGTTTTTTGTTCATTTTTATACACCCGTTTACCGGACGTATAATGGTATACCATTGTCCGTCCATCCGTCGGTCAGTCCGTCCCTCTGTGCGTTCGTCTGTCGTCAACATGTCGGACAATAACTCAAAAACGCTTGAACCAATTTGCAAGAAACTTTGGTGAATTGTTTATATCTATGCCCTTTCAATTTTTATAAATTTTAGATTATACGTTTCGGAGTTGTGTGATTTTATTCATAAAAAAGGGGGGATTTTCCATTTTTCGGACAATGCTTTGAGCAGTCATCATGAAACTTTGGTGTCTGGTATATATCCATTAAGATAACCTCCGTTTAGTTTTTCATGAATTTCTGATATGACATTGAGAAGTTATTGAACTTCTTTGAAAAAGCAATGGGCGTATCATGCGCTCATGGCGCAGCTGTTTATTTTGTACATTAATTAGGCCGTTAGTTTTCTTGTTTGAATTGTTTTACATTTGTCATTTCGGAGCCTTTTATAGCTGACTACGCGGCATGGGCTTGGCTCATTGTTGAAGGCCGTACAGTGACATCTAGTTGTTAATTTCTGTATCGTTTGGTCTCTTGTGAAGAGTTGTCTCATTGGCAATCATACCACAACTTCTTTTTTATGGTTTTATGCCATATAGTTTAACCCTTGTCGTCATGCCAACATTCCATCATTCCGTCATTCTGTCATTCCTTCATTCCATCATTCTGTCATTCCGTCATTCCGTCATTCCATCATTCCGCAACAAACCATTATACACAATTTTTTTTCTAATCGCCTTCAGATATTGGGCTGATTTTTGGTATGTGAGTTAACCATGATGAGTTACAGATCAAGTTTAAAATTCGTTCCACTCTGCTAATTTTTGCCAAAGTTATGGGCTTTGGACTTTGATAAATTGTTGAAAATCACAGTTATACGGATATTTTTTCTAAACGTCTTCAGAAATTGGGCTGGTTTTTGGTATGTGAGTCAACCATGATGAGTTGCAGATCAAGTTTAAGTCGCATTCCGCTCTGCTGATTTTTGCTGAAATTACGGGTTTTGGACTTTGCAAATTGTTGAAAATCAGTTATACAGACTTTTTTTTCTATACGCCTTCAGATTTTGCGCTGATTTTTATATGTGAGTCTACCATGGTGTCAGTTACAGACCTAGTTTATGTTTAGTTCCGCTATGCTGATTTTCATGTCATTTCAACACATCTTAATAGATCTGCAGTACATCCACTTCCTGTTTGCTGATAGTTTGAAATTTATTTAAACTTCTCATTGATCAAGGAAATTTTTCATCAAACTAGTATTGGTCTTGAGAGCTGGATACTATCCATGCATGTTTGTGTCCACATGTGTTGTTGGAATTGCAGATTTTTCAACTTTTTGAGATGGGCCATTCGTGTTGTTCCAACACATCTAGTTATATAAACATGTTTCTAATAATAAATGTCTTTAGTTCATTTTCCTTTATGTAATTCACCATATAACTGTATAATCAAAATTCTTTTATAATTTCAGAAAAAGAAGAAAATTCAAGTCTTAAAGAGAAAATAATAAAAATGGAAACTGAGCTGGAAGAAGTAATTCCAAAGAATATTAGAGGTGTAATATTAGTTTATGTATTTTATATCTTAACAAAAAAAAAATGCATCCCTGCGACCTTTGGACATGCTCTGCAGCTATTTATATTTAATATTTGGTCAGTTCAAAGGCTTTCACCTCTGCAATAATTTGTCAGTTGTCAAATTAGTCTGAGAATTATATAATAGGAAGATGACATCTGACCTTGACTGGTTCAACTTAAGGTCAAACACTTGATTTAAGGATCGTCAACACAATGAATGGACATGTTATTTTGAATGATTTTATAATTACTTACTTGTTTATAGAAATGTTCAATGGTTTACAAAGAAAATCTGTTATTGTCTTGCTGTAAAGTTTATATTTTGAGTTTTTTGAAAACAGGCAGATGTGGTATGATAGCTAATGAGTCAAGTGTCCTCTGAAGCACTAGCATGTAATAAATTACAGATCATCATCAAGCCTTCAACAATTATTAAAACCGATACTGTATAGTAAGGTATACAAGTTCCTAAGTTCACATAATGTGAAATAACATACACCATAGACTAAATCCACTATAAGAAAATATTTCGATGGTTTTTTTTATTAAGATTTTATAAAACAAGGAGATGTGGTATGATATTTTAAATGATAATACATAATACATATAAATAGTGATTTTTTAAATTTCAATTAGCTACTCATATATTGTTTCAGATCAGATACAAACTGTTATGTCAGAAAATCGCCTTTTAATTGTAGCCAACAAAAGACACAAATCAATAATAAAATTTAACAAGATTTATTATACACTAGTTTACAAAAAGTATTACACAAAATGAAATGTCAACTTAACTGTCAAAATATGAGTCCAATCTTTTATCTTTTCTTTATCCGGAAATCTTCACGGGAATCCACAGAATATTATATCCAATTGGTCACAATCTAGTATGATGTAGTTTGTACATAAAAGTGTCAATCCAACTGCAGAGAATGTTGATGTCTATCGATGTCTAAGTCTATCTATGTCTATGTCCAAATCTCTATATTTTTCAACTAACTTTTGGGTCTGCATTTAAATACTCAAACGGAAACTTCTAGACAACGCTAGAAATATAAATTACGCATCTTTTGTTATGATCATTCTGGAAACGTTATGTAAGTGAAATAGAAAGTTCTAATCATTCCATGAGTATCAGTGATTGTTCCAGTGAATTCTAAACTGCATAGTTGTAACACAATGTGTATAATTTGTACACAATATAACAAAATATAATGTAAACATTCTTAGGCCACACAAAACAAATTAGGCCAACTAAATAAATATAATAGTTACAATATCATAACACCTCCCCCCCTTAAAAAAAGTTTGAGTGTAACAAAAACTTTTCATGCATAATATGTACAAAAATACATAGTATATACAAATTGTTTCAATAAGTTCTAGATAAAGCATCTGCTATTACATTATCTTTACCTTTAATATGTTTTACAATAACATCATATTCCTGTAACAATAAACTCCACCTAGTCAATCTCTGGTTCTTGTTTCTCATTTTATGTATGAAGGTGAGAGGATTATGATCAGTATAAACAAGAATAGGATGCACAGTGGGATTTAAATATACATCAAAATGTTGAAGTGCAGACAACAGTGCAAAACACTCTTTTTCAATAGTTGAATAATTTTTCTGATGTTTATCTAATTTCTTAGAAAAATATGATATAGGTTTTTCAACATTATCATCTGTCTCTTGATATAAAACAGCTCCAACTCCTACATCGCTTGCATCAACGGCAAGTTTGAATTGTTTTCATAGTCTGGAGTGATCAGAACTGGACTATTAATTAAAAGTGATTTGCTATTTTCAAAAGCGTTTTGACAATTTTCACTCCAGATGAATTTAGAATCTTTCCGTAAAAGATGAGTCAATGGTTGAACAACAGTCGCAAAATTTGAACAGAATTTCCTGTAAAATCCAATCATGCCTAAATATCTCATAAGTTGTTTTTATTTGTAGGAGGAGGAAATTTGGTAATTGCATCCACTTTAGCCGTAATAGGTTTCACCTGACCTTGGCCAACTGTATGCCCTAAATAATCACCAGTGGCCTGACAAAATTCACTTTTACCAAGATTAACAGTCAAATTTGATTGTGACAATCTATCAAAAGTATCATATAAATGTGTTAAATGTTCTTCCCAGCTATCACTTCATACAATAAGATCATCAATATAAGCATAACAACAGTCTAAATCTTTTATAACATTATTGATCATTCTTTGAAATGTAGCTGGAGCACTTTTCATGCCAAACGGCATTACAGTATATTGAAATAAGCCGTCTGGTGTGACAAAAGCTGATATTTCTCGAGCTCTCTGTGTCAATGGGACTTGCCAGTAACCTTTCAATAAATCAAATTTGCTCACAAATTTTGCTTTTCCAATTTTATCAATGCAATCGTCTATCCTTGGAATCGGATAGGAATCAGATTTTGAAACAGAATTTACTTTTCTGAAATCAGTTACGAAACGAAAGGTTTTATCTGGTTTGGGCACAAGCAGACAAGGAGAGCTCCATTCACTGTTACTCGGCTCAATAATATCATTGTCAAGCATATATTTAATTTCTTGTCTCATAAATTCAAGTTTGAGTGGATTGAGCCGGTAAGGATGTTGCTTAATTGGAGAAGCATCACCAACATCGACATCATGACAAACAGCAGTGGTTTTGTTTGGCACATCTGGAAAAAGATTTTAAAAGAAAATACCAAAGCTTTTAATTTTCTCTACGATCAAAAGACAGATGTGCAAGTTTTGAATCTAAATTTGACAAAATTTCTGAATTTTTCAATCTAACTGTCTCTTCTATAGTTTTAGAACTAAAAGGTGGTTCAATTACATCTGGTTTGTCATGATTGTTCTCCAATTTAACCATGGCTAAAGTGGCAACTGGTTTACTCTCACCTTCATTAGTACGCTCAAAATATGGTTTTAACATATTAATGTGACACACTCTATTTTGTTTACGCCGACCTGGTGTTTTTACTGGCAAAAATACAAGTACCTTATCACCAGGCTCAAAAAATCTGTCCCTGGCATCTTTATCATACCATATTTTCATCTTATTCTGAACAGTTTTTAAATTGTTCTGAGCAATTTGACAAGCAGTATACAATTTTTCTTTAAATCTAGATACATAGTCTAGAAGATTCAAGTCAGTGTGTTCAGTAAGCCATTTTTCCTTAATCAATTTTAAAGGTCCCCTTACAGTATGACCAAATACCAACTCAAAGGGACTAAAACCAAGGGATTCTTGAACAGCCTCTCGGACCGCAAAAAGTAAAAAGTGAACACCATCATCCCAATCCCTGTCAAATTGAAGACAAAAAGTTCTAATCATGTTCTTCAATGTTTGATGAAAACGTTCTAAGGCACCTTGAGATTCTGGATGGTAAGCACTTGATCTATACTGAGCAATCCCTAACTGGTACACGACTTGCTGAAATAAACCTGACATGAAATTTGAACCCTGGTCGGACTGTATAGACTTTGGAAGTCCTACTAGCGTGAAAAATTTGATCAGAGCTTTGACAATAGTAGGTGTCTTGATATTCCTTAACGGAATAGCCTCAGGAAAACGAGTGGAGGTACACATGATTGTCAATAAATACGCATTTCCGGTCTTGGTCTTCGGTAAAGGTCCAACGCAATCAATGAGTACTCGGCTAAAAGGTTCTTCAAAGGCTGGAATAGGCAGAAGTGGTGCTGGTGGTATTTTCTGGTTAGGCTTACCAACAACCTGGCATATATGGCATGATTTGCAGTATTCTGCGACATCATTTCTAAGTCTTGGCCAGTAGAAATGCTGCAAGATTTTAAGGCAAGTCTTCCTTATACCTAAGTGTCCAGCCAAGGGGGTGTCATGGGCAAGACCAATAATTTCTTGCCTATAAATTTTCGGCACCACCACTTGGTATACCACTCTCCATTCCTCCTCTGGGGTAGCATCAGGGGGCCTCCACTTTCTCATTAAAATGCCGTCTTGATGGTAATAGCATTCGGCCACTTTGTCTGCTTCCTCCTGTGGTTGAGCCCTCTTGCTGAGCTGAAGAACTTCAGGGTCTTTATTTTGTTCTTTGACAAATTTCCTTCGGTCTAATGAATGGCTGTTTACGTCTGTGGCATAATTACATTCTTGCTAATACTAGGTGGTCTTATTACGGCCTTCTCTGAGCTACCGGGACCTTCAATATCGGCTAGAAAGGTGTCAGAAAGGTCCATGTAATCAAACTGGTTTTCTTGCAAATCCTCATTTTGTTGTTTTCTAGCCATCGCCCTAGTAACGACACAAGCTGGATACAGTTCAGCATCATCTTCAGGTGATTTAGCATCCACCACCGGTTCACTGGTAACAATTGGTTCAGCAACCACTTTGTTCCTAGCTAGATCATTTCCTAGCAATAATGAAACACCCTCAACAGGGAGATTAGGACGAACACCCACAACAACTGGTCCAGTTATCAAATCTGACTTCAGATAAATACGATGGAGGGAACATCTATACAACCTAACTCCACACCTTGTAACAAAACGGAGGCACCAACAGAAGTCTCCTCGGACAAAGGCAACACACCTTCTAACAATAAAGACTGAGAAGCTCCAGTGTCCCGTAAAATCTTAATAGGCTGAGGAGTAGTATTATCAACAATAGAAACAAACCCATCAGACATAAAAGGTTTATAATCCTCCATGTAATCACAAAAACTGGACTTAAAAGTCTGACTCGCAGGACATTCCAACGTATTGGTAACACGGGTGTCGTACAAGCACTGGTCTTGGGCTTATTATCTCTTTCATTCTTCTTCTGGAGTCTGAAACAATCAGCCATCAGGTGACCATTCTTCTTACAATAAGCACAAGTCAGTGACTTCTTCTCAAAAGTATCAAATTTCGGACTAGACATATTATAACTAGACTGACTCTTATTCTGTGCAACAGGCTTACTAACAGTACGCTCAGTGCTTTGATTCTTGTAATTTCCACTCAAGTATTAAAATTGTGACCTTTGAAACTTCTTTTATGTGAAAGGGTATAATTATCGGAAATAACAGCTGCATCTTGTAATGTCTCAACAGTTTTGTCATCTAAATGTGTTTTAAGTCTAAATGAACACATTGCTTGAACTCTTCTAATAACATCAGTTGTCTTAGGTTCTTAAAATTGTTATCTATTTTCTTTGACGTAAGCCATTTATCAAATAGGTCTTCTTTTCCCTAGCAAATTCAACATAGGTTTGTGAATCAAACTTTTATAAGATCTAAACTTCTGTCTATATGCTTCTGGCACTAGCTCATAAGCTTTCAAAACTTCCTTTAACCGTGTCATAATCAGAACTTTGTTCGGATGAAAGTGCTGAGTAAATTTCAGCGGCCTTGCCCTCAATAACACTTTGCAGCATTGTAGTCCAAAAGGCTTCGGCCATTTCAAATTATGAGCAATTTTCTCAAACTGTGGAAAATATTTATCGACTGTTTTTCACAAAATCTGGGAACCAAACGTATATTTTTGCTGCATCAAAATGTTCTGATTTTGACTGTACATTAGTGTTACTTTCTCCTTTGACCATTTCAATTTTATTTTCTCCATCTCTAACCTTTCCTTCATTTCAAGTTCTGCCTGTTTTAATCTAAATTCATCTTCTTTTCTTTTCTTTTCTCCATCTCTAACCTTTCTTTCATTTCAAGTTCTACCTGTTTTAATTTAAATTCATCTTCTTTTCTTTTCTTTTCTCCATCTCTAACCGTTCCTTCATTTGAAGTTCTGCCTGTCTTTCTTCTTTTTCCAATTGTTTTATTTTGAGTTCATGTTCTAATTCAAGCTGTTTTAATTTGACAGCGTCAACATTTTCGACCTTAAGATCAAGAGCCTCTTCACCTAAAATTTCTGCGTCAACTAATTTGTCTATTACCAAATTTTTTATAATTTGTTTTCTCATAGATACTCTAAAGTCTAATTTCAGATGTTTAGCAAGCAACACTAATTCCTCTTTCTTTAGATTATCAAATTTCTCCAGGTCTGGCGTTTTCAAAAATTTACCGGCTTCAAATGCCATTTTGTAGAATTTTGTTGGCTATTTCTAATAAAAATACTGAACAAATATTTTTTATAATAAGATATTAACGTTATCCCGGACTTGAGCCCCAATTTCTGTTATGTCAGAAAATCGCCTTTTAATTGTAGCCAACAAAAGACACAAATCAATAATAAAATTTAACAATATTTATTATACACTAGTTTACAAAAAGTATTACACAAAATGAAATGTCAACTTAACTGTCAAAATATGAGTCCAATCTTTTATCTTTTCTTTATCCGGAAATCTTCACGGGAATCCACAGAATATTATATCCAATTGGTCACAATCTAGTATGATGTAGTTTGTAAATAAAAGTGTCAATCCAACTGCAGAGAATGTTGATGTCTATCGATGTCTAAGTCTATCTATGTCTATGTCCAAATCTCTATATTTTTCAACTAACTTTTGGGTCTGCATTTAAATACTCAAACGGAAACTTCTAGACAACGCTAGAAATATAAATTACGCATCTTTTGTTATGATCATTCTGGAAACGTTATGTAAGTGAAATAGAAAGTTCTAATCATTCCATGAGTATCAGTGATTGTTCCAGTGAATTCTAAACTGCATAGTTGTAACACAATGTGTATAATTTGTACACAATATAACAAAATATAATGTAAACATTCTTAAGTCACACAAAACAAATTAGGCCAACTAAATAAATATAATAGTTACAATATCATAACAAAACACAAATAGAAGACTGGGAAAAGAAAGATAAAATGTTTGTGACTACGCGAGCCAGTGATTATGTAATGGAATGTTTACAGGACAACAGTTGCTTGACATTAACTGCCCCATCAGGAGTAGGAAAATCATTTATTGCCAGACACACAGCTCTTGTTTTAAAGAAGGAAGGATACAATATAATACCAGTAGAATTACCAGCCGACATTAAAACTTATTATCAGCCTGGTAAACAGACAGTCTTCATTGTAGATGATATTTGTGGAAATTTCACTGCGAATCAACAACAGATTGATAACTGGAAACAACTGTTACCTGTGATTGACAGAATTATTGCAGACAAATGTTGTAAGATTATTGTATCGTGTAGGTTACAAGTTTATAAAGATGATAAGTTTAATATATTATTACCTTTTAAATCCTGTGAATGTAACTTAATATCTGATAAGTTATGTCTTACATCTGTAGACAAAAATGCTATAGCAAAAACCTATTTTGGTTCAAGCTTGGACCATATTGATAAGTTATCACAAAATAGTGAATTCTTTCCACTTTTATGCTCTTTATATGATAGGGGGAAAAATGGAGATGTTGAAGATTTTTAAAAATCCATTTAATTTCTATCAGAATGAACTAGACAATTTATGTTGGTATGGTGATGAAGGGATCTTGAGAGTATGTAGTCTGGCTTTATGTGTTATCTTTAATAATCATCTAGAAGAAAAATGGTTCAAGGGTAAATTGACAGATGAACAAAAACATATCATAGAAGACGTATGTGATGCCTATGAAATCAACAGAATTACATCAAAGGCAAAATTAAAGAAAGCACTTGATACTCTAGATGGTACTTTTATCTATAAACAGAATGGTATTTATAGAACTGTACATGATAAACTGTTTGACTTCCTTGCTCATTACTTTGGTCATAAAATGATTGAATGTTTGATAGATCACGGTGATAGTGATCTAGTACATGAACGTTTTATCTGGCAGAAATCATCAGATGACAAGAAAAGTGACATAGACTTCATTATTGAAATACCAGATGATTATTTGGAATCATATTTAAAAAGGTTTATTAAAGACTGGTCATCAGGAAATGTGACAGTTGTGTTTAAAAACAATAATATTAAAATCTCATCATTTGAAAGAAATTTATTACAGAACTTACAACAACTGCACAAATCAGAACAAGTAACTATAGCCAATACCAAGGATACAGTGATACCAAAGGAGGAGTATGGATCAGGTAATACTCCACTAATAAGGGCTTGTTATGGTGGTTATACTGATATGGTACAGTGGTTGTTACATAATGATGTGGATGTGGAACAGTGTAGAGATGATGGGGTTAATGGATTGTACATGGCAAGTCAGGAAGGACATACTGATACAGTAAAGTTACTGTTAAAGAAGAATCCCAATGTTGATCTATGTAACAAAGATGGCTGTAGTCCTCTGTACATGGCAAGTTATAATGGACATACTGATATAGTAAAGTTACTGTTAGAGAAGGATCCCAATGTTGATCTATGTGACAAGGATGGCCGTAGTCCTCTGTACTGGACAAGTTATAAAGGACATTATGATATAGTAAAGTTACTGTTAGAGAAGGATCCCAATGTTGATCTATGTAACAATGATGACTGTAGTCCTCTGATCATGGCAAGTTATAAAGGACATACTGATATGGTAAAGTTACTGTTAGAGAAGGATCCTAATGTTGATCTATGTAACAAGGATGGCTCTAGTCCTCTGTACATAGCAAGTCAGGAAGGTCATACTGATATAGTAAAGTTACTGTTAGAGAAGGATCCTAATGTTGATCTATGTAACAAGGATGGCTGTAGTCCTCTGTACATAGCAAGTCAGGAAGGACATACTGATATAGTAAAGTTACTGTTAGAGAAGGATCCTAATGTTGATCTATGTAACAAGGATGGCTGTAGTCCTCTGTACATAGCAAGTTATAAAGGACATACTGATACAGTAAAGTTACTGTTAGAGAAGGATCCTAATGTTAATCTATGTAACAAGGATGACTGTAGTCCTCTGTTCATAGCAAGTTATAAAGGACATACTGATATAGTAAAGTTACTGTTAGAGAAGGATCCTAATGTTAATCTATGTAACAATGATGACTGTAGTCCCCTGCTCTGGGCAAGTTATAAAGGACATACTGATATAGTAAAGTTACTGTTAGAGAAGGATCCCAATGTTGATCTATGTAACAAGGATGGCTGTAGTCCTCTGTTCATGGCAAGTCAGAATGGACATACTGATATAGTAAAGTTACTGTTAGAGAAGGATCCTAATGTTGATTCTATGTAACAAGGATGGCTGTAGTCCCCTGCTCTTGGCAAGTTATAAAGGACATACTGATATAGTAAAGTTACTGTTAGAGAAGGATCCCAATATTTATCTATGTAACAAGGATGGCTGTAGTCCTCTGTTCATGGCAAGTCAGAATGGACATACTGATATAGTAAAGTTACTGTTAGAGAAGGATCCTAATGTTGATCTATGTAACAAGGATGGCTGTAGTCCCCTGCTCTGGGCAAGTTATAAAGGACATACTGATATAGTAAAGTTACTGTTAGAGAAGGATCCTAATATTGATCTATGTAACAAGGATGGCTGTAGTCCTCTGTACATAGCAGGTTGGGAAGGACATACTGATATAGTAAAGTTACTGTTAGAGAAGAATCCTAATATTGATCTATGTGAAAATAATGGTGCAACACCCCTGATCAGTTCTTGAATAAATAACCACATCGGAATAGTCCAATTATTAGTTAAACATAAACCAAACATTAATACCAAAACAATTTTTGGTAGTAATGCAATATTTTACAGTGTACAGAATGGAAGCGTAGATATAACAAAGTTACTGTTAGAGAACAATGCTGACTGTAATATATGTATCCATAGTAAACAAGATTTTACAGATACATTTACTAACCATCCAAAGTACACATTATATAAAGAAAAGCAATTATTATTTGATAGCCTGGTAAAGACTACATCATCACATGTAACAGATTATGTCAGAAAGAAGTCAGTAGATTATGCCTTTGATGTAGTAGCTGGTTCTTCTCCATTACACATTACTTGTTTTATGGGTAGGAAAGGTGTTGTCAGTTGTCTTCTGGACCACAATGCTAACATCAACATGACAATAGAAGATGGCACCACACCATTATTTTATGCATGTGAAGTAGGACATGAGGATCTTGTACGTTTATTGTTAGATAAAGGAGCAGATACACAGATGTCTAGACTTGATGGGAAATCCCCTTTAAACAGTGCAACAGATAATGGACATACATCTATCATCTATAGTAATGATGTTAACAAATCACATAAAAAAGGAAGACAAACTTTCTTCTTAACTCTTGTTCTTTTGTCAGTGGTTCTTTATGACATGTGAAAAAAACATGCAAGGGATGTTGAAATGTTTTCTTTTAAACTCTTTTTCTTTAGTCAGTGGTTTGTTATGATATAAAAATCATGCAGCAGATGAGAAAAAAAACCTTCTTTTTTATTTTCTTGTTGATTGGTGTTTGTTTAATATCTACTAAAATTCATTTCATTACTTTCTCTCTATTTTTACCTTATACAGCTAAGCTTCATATTACATGAATATTTCTGAATTTTATTACAAGAAATAAAAGAAACATTAACATTTTGTTGATGCCAATGAATATAACTGTACCACACTTAGTAAACATTGTAATTCTATCATTACTTTGTTGTTTTTCTAATTACTTCTTTCTAAAGTCACATTTCTTTCTGCCTAATGAGTCAGGCTATCATTTGTCTTCTTTAGTGTAAACAATATTTTATTCAGAAAACAAATAAATAAATACGTACATCAATACAATACATTGATTGAAAAACAAGTGACAAGTCACTTATAACATTCCTCTCTTTTTGAATGCAATTACAATTACAATGGACAGACCACAGGCACTCGTCTCAGAAAAAAAAAATCCCTATATACCTTTATATAACACAAGGTACTTAACTCGCGATTTAGAAAAATGTCAGCCGGTGGCGAAATTCCGTTATATGCCGATTTCTCGGCTGTCAACCCCACTAAAACTTGTTATGTCGTAAATCTAAATTGATTTATCTTCACAATGGTGTATAACACGCCTACTTTTGTTGTCGGAATCATCCGTAGCAATCCTACCCAAGTATGTCAATCGTAATTATTTCGTCTACCGACGACAAATTGGAAACACACAACTCGCAGTAAATGATTAATTATAAAAATTGTTTCAGAAAAACTTAGTTTTTGTCTGAATAGAACTTATCACCCAGATAGTAAAATTGTATAAGATACCGTGAAAAAAAATCTAACAAGTGTTATTTGTGGTATGTCTAATAAGTTACGAGTTTCCTTTTTTAGACACAAAATTTCCCATGACGTCAATGTCATTCAGACTCTCTCTTGACTTTACGTATGAAATGAAACAAGATCAGATAACTCCGAGAATCATTTAGACTTTCCCATAAAATTGACCAATCGGAAACCAAGATATATAAAGAGACGTGACGCGTTTATTTCCAATCCATCGTTGGTAGACCAAATAATTAGATTGACATACTTTGGTAGGATTGCTACGGATGATTCCGACAACAAAAGTAGGCGTGTTATACACCATTGTGAAGATAAATCAATTTAGATTTACGACATAACAAGTTTTAGTGGGGTTGACAGCCGAGAAATCGGCATATAACGGAATTTCGCCACCGGCTGACATTTTTCTAAATCGCGAGTTAAGTACCTTGTGTTATATAAAGGTATATAGGAATTTTTTTTTCTGAGACGAGTGCCTGTGGGACAGACACATGTACAATCATAACGTTGTCTAATTTGCTTCTCATGTTAAATATTTAACATTTTACTGATTGTATGATATACTTCATAAGCTGTATACAAATATAGACTAACATTTTATTTGTACTGTTGTGTAGGTGCATGTTTTCTCTTGTGTAACATTTTTACTGATTGTATGATATAATTTATTTACTGTATACAAATATAGACTACCATTTTGATTTGTTTGCTATGTTGGTTCGGGTTTTCTCTTTGTGTAACATTTTTACTGATTTCATGACGTACTTTATGTACTGTATACACATATAGACTACCATTTTGATTTTATTGCTATGTTGATCCATGTTTTCTCTTGTGTATGTATCCCTTTATATTTTTTTGCTAACATGAGAAACCCCTATATTTCTTGTTTGTGACCAGCTGGATATTAAACATGATTGAAATTCTTAAAAAAGACCTGAAACAGAAATGCACTAAAATAACGTGTAAAGCAGGATAGACATGTCAGTGTGTGCACTCTTGTTTGAAATTCTTTTATCTCTCCTGAAAGATATGAAAATAATAGACTGATCCCTGTGTATAACCACCCTGCTTTAAAAAAATATGATATTTTCTTCCTTTGTGTTTTTTTTTTACCATTCTGTAGTAACCTCATAAATTTTTAACATGGCAGCTAAGACCATTTTGAAGTTAATAATTTATGTCCCAGTTTTCAAAATTGCAGGGGCTGTTTCAAAAAAATCTTACTGCAAGAATTGTTTGTAAGTTATTTACTTAAATGTTCATGACTGAAGAGTATGTTCTTCTCTTTCAATTTTTTGTAAAATTTGTCTCAATTTTTAACATTGCAGAGTAATGCATATGCAAGAAATAAATTTCAATATGACAGCTTCTGGTCCAAAAAAAAAATGTACCGTTACTATGACAGTTTTTGATAAATCCCCCTGGTAAAGAAATTTTCAACATTACAGTTTTACTGTCTAGAGATTGCATGCAAACAATGCAGACTCAAGTTTATTATAGTTAATTAACTCCTTTAAGTTATAGCATATTGTGATAAGTCTCAAGTAATGAAATAAAAATTTTCAGTAACAATTATTTTTACCATTTATAACTGTTTGATTTATATATTGTAATATAGAAATATATTTTGTTGATATAAAATAATCATAACAAAATCATTTATCAGTATTTTATGTATTTTATTCACTTATATATATGTTAATTTGTTAAAAAGATCATTGCTGATAATTAATGTCTTCTACGGTTGAATTGGACTTGAACAGTATTCAACGTGAATATGATAGATTTGGAGAATGCATTCATCATTTTGGCTTTGCAGTTTACATTTCATAATGACACATTGTGTAATAAACATGAAGGAGTATATATATAGTGCATCCAACTTTTAACTACAAAAGTCAACTTGGCTTAATTATAATCATATCATGAAAGATGTCTGGGAGTCGGCTTTCAAGTTTTCTTTAAAAGGGACAGAATATTTCAATCCATAATGATTATTATCCACCGAACTTGGTTTGATATTGCCCCGTTGTAAAAACTGTACTGATTTTAGGATTAATATGTCATGTTACAGTGTCTATAAATATACTGAAAGTTTTGAAATCTATATTGAGTTTTAGGTAACTAATATAAAGATATGGAGATGTGATATGATTGCCAATAAGACTATTATACCAGAGAGACCAAAATTATATGTCATCAGCTTTAGGTCACCATAATGCCTTCAACAATTAGCAAAATCCATAACTATAGTAAGCTGTATAAGATTCGACATGAAAAACTGTGTTATATTTCAAACAAACAAAGAGTGCACACATTGAAATGTCTCGCCTGCTTTACTGACCATTGATTTTATGTTGAAAGTCTTAAAGATAAAGGTTTAACTAAAAACATCACAGAAACTCAGGTAAGATAAATGCTGTCAGACAGACATATACACCTTACATTTTTTTATACACAAAATATAGTTGACCTATTGCTTATGATAATTGAAAAACAGACCAAAACAAAAAAACACTTAACATTTACCAATGAACCATGAAAATGAGACCAATCTCATATGATAACTGCCAGACAGACATATACACCGCAACCATTCCATACACCAAATATATTTGACCTATTGCTTATAGTACTTGAAAAACAGACCAAACCACAAAAACTTAACATTGACCAATGAACCATTAAAATGAGGGCAAGGACAGATGATAACTGCCAGACAGACATGTACACCTTACAACGATTCAATACACCAAATATAGTTGACCTGTTGCGTTTAGTACTTGAAAGACAGACCAAAACACAAAAACTGAACATTAACTTATGAACCATGAAAATGAGGTCAAAGTCAGATGAAACCTACCAGTCTAACATGTACCCATTACAGTCATTCCATACACCACATATACTTAATCTACTGCGTATAGTATTGAAAAACAGACCAAAACACAAAAACTTAACATTGACCAATGAACCATTAAATTGAGGTCAAGGACAGATGATAACTGCCAGAGAAACGTGTACACCTTACGATCATTCCATACACCGACTGAAATTATTGGTGGCTCTGTATTATTCTCCTGAACAAATTGTTTTTAAAATAAGGTCTCGGTGTAACTTTCAGATGAAGAACAACAAAAATCCAAATTTGATTGATTTTGTTTGTATCGAGTGGACATGATTCTGTGTCATAAGAACCTCCTTTTGTAGTCTAGTGGTAGTGTGCTTGCCTTCTAGTGTGGGAGGACGTGAGGTCGAGCCAAAGCAGGTTCAAAGACTTGAAATGTGCTGTTCTCGGCTATTCTTGGAAGATATATTAGTAAGAGCTCTAATCGAGAATAATGTGTTCATGTAATATATGTTTCTGTGGAGTATAATCATGTGAACTAGCACTGATTTCTTACTCGATTTGGCTCTAATTTTTCTGGGTCCTTTTTGTGGGACCTGTTATCACGGAAGCGAAAAAGCGATCCTACGTTCAGTCGTCAGCGTCATCAGTCTTGTTAAATATAAAAAAAGAAGAGGTATGATTTTCAATGAGACAACTATCCACCATAGAACAAATGACGTATATGTTAGCAACAATAAGTCGCCGTTCAGCTTCAACAATGAGTAAAACCTAAACCGTATAGTTAGTTGTTATAAATGGCCCCTATATGACAAAATGTTACAATTCCAACGAGAAAACTAATGACGTGATTTATGAACAAAACAATGAACGAAAAACAAACATAATAGACAGCAACCAACGACCATTGACTCCCAGGTTCCTGACTCTGGACATGCACATACAGGATGTGGTGGGTTTATACATGTTTGGGTGATATCAACCCTTTCCCTAAACTGGGATAGTGGTGTAACAGCATAACATAACAAATAAATAGCTGCACCGTTAGCGCATGATTCGCCCGTCGCCCTTTTAGCTCGTCTTTATGCTTTGACTGAATTTATATCAAGAACTAGAAATACTTTGAGGACTGTTCGAATAGACCCCCTAAAAAAATTTAAAAAAAAAGACAATAAAAAAGACATGCACACACAGTGGTACCCATTGACACACAACGATGATTTTTAACGAATACATTTCCATAACTCCGCAATGTCATATCAGAAATTTATTAAAGAAAAAAAGAAAAGAAAACGGAGCTTAATTCAGTAGTTATAAACCAAACACCAAAGTCTCATGAAAACTGTTCAAAGTGTTTTCGAGTTATTCTTCGAAAACTGGAAACCCTTTCCCTTTTTTATGCATAAATTCACAATACTCCAAAAGTTAAAATTCAGATTTTTTTTTTTAAATTGAAAAGTAGCTTATGTCTATAGATATAAACAATTCATCAAAGTAATGAAAATTGGTGAAAGCGTTTTCGAGTTATTGTCCGAAGTGTTGACAACGGACGGACGGACAATGGAATATAATAATACGTCCCATCTTTAAAAACTGAATGAATCGACACAATTAAAGCAGAAAAAAAAAAACAATATCAAAAAGACTCAAATTACATATCTGAGATTACTCGTAGTTACTGATCATGAAAGCTATTTTTCCCATTCATTTTACAAAACTAAGACATGCTTCTTCATGATCCAAAGACAGTACCCAGTGCAAACTTTTAATTTCTTCTTCATTCTTTCATATTTTACATCAAAATTTTGAATTTTCAAATATATTTGTCTAGAGTACACGTGTATCACTTAGGAGACATTAATTCCGATTTGCCGATATGCTGCATATAATTTGTACCATTAATGTGATGTTAGCAGGTTCAGAGTCATAAACATTATATTCTTGATATTCGTGTAATATTTGCCACTGGACGTTAAACATAAATCCCCCCTCCTGTCGGTCCAGATAGAATACAGACCTCATTATTTCCTGCATGCCAAGTTCTCTAACATATATATTGATGTGCCCGTGGTTCTCTAAATGTTTGTATTGTTTTTCACGCTTCAGTGTAAGTGTCGAGCTAAATCATGATAGTACATGTTTGTATATTTTTTTACACTTCAGTGTGATTGTCGAGCTAAATCATGATAGTACATGTTTGTATATTTTGCTTACACTTCAGTGTAATAGTCGAGCTAAATCATGATAGTACATGTTTGTGTTGTTTTTTTTTCATGCTTCAGTGTGATTGTCGAGCTAAATCATGACAGAACATGTTTGTATCGTTTTTTTTCACGCTTCAGTGTGATTGTCGAGCTAAATCATGTGTTTACATGCTTGTATTGTTTTTTCGCGCGTCAGTGTGATTGTCGAGCTAAATCATGATAGTACATGTTTGATTTCTTTGCCAGATTTATTATATTGGTATTACTCTTTGGTTTTTTTCTTCAATTCACAGTTGTGTCGTGATCGTCATTTTGCAAAGACTTCTGCTCAAATTCAAATCAGAGCTATTTATCTCTTCTATGTGCCGAAAGCCGCACTATTACTTCGAGCAATTAGATCGCTAGTTCTGTGCATTTTTTGTTTTTGCTGTGCATGTACTGATTTTGTGTCATTTAAGGATACCCCGAATCCTTTCTTTTCTACTATTATTATGTGATATCCTTTATTTCAATTTTAGGTCGATTGACGTGTTAAAAGGTTTGTTATATCACTCAACGGATCGAAATTAAAAAAAGGAGGATTTAGATTTAAAAAAACTAGCTTTATCCCAATACATATTCATTTGCCTGTCCCACCACAGGACGTTGGTCAGTGGTTGTCTTATGTGATATATATTTTATTGCGATTACATTTTGGTATTGACCTTAGATCTTAATGCGTTTGATATTTGGTGTTTAGGTATGCACGGTTGTTAGTTGGTGTAGTGGGTATTAACGGTTTGTTATTTGGTGTAGTAGGTATTCACGGTTGTTATTTGTTGTAGTAGGTATTGACGGTTATTATTTGGTGTAGTAGGTATTGTCGGTTGTCATTTGGTGTAGTAGATATTGACGGTTATTATTTGGTGAAGTAGGTATTGACGATTGTTATTGAGTGTAGCAGGTATTGACGGTTATTATTTGGTGAAGTAGGTATTGACGATTGTTATTTAGTGTAGCAGATATTGACGGTTATTATTTGGTGAAGTTGGTATTGACGATTGTTATTTAGTGTAGCAGATATTGACGGTTATTATTTGGTGAAGTTGGTATTGACGATTGTAATTTAGTGTAGCAGGTATTGACGGTTGTCATTTGGTGTAGTAGGTAATGACGATTGTCATTTGGTGTAGCAGGTATTGACGGTTGTCATTTGGTGTAGTAGGTAATGACGATTGTCATTTGGTGTAGTAGGTATTGGCAATTGTTATTTGCTGTAGTGGTATTGTTGGTTGTTATCTGTTGTAGTAGGTATTGTCAGTTGTCATGGTGCATGTAGTATGTATTGACAGTTGTCATGGTGCATGTAGTATGTATTGACGGTTGTTATCTGATGAAGGAGGTATTGACGTTTGTTATTTGGTGTAGTAGGTAATTACGATTTTCATTTGATGAAGTAAGTATTGGCGATTTTAATTTAGTGTAGTAGGTATTGACGATTGTCATTTGGTGTAGAAGGTATTGACGGTTATCAAGGTGTAGAAGGTATTGACGGTTGTATATTTTTGGTGTAGAAAGCATTGACGGTTGTTTTTAGGTGTAGTAGGTATTGGCGGTTTTATTATAGTGCAGTATGTAATGACAGTTGTTATTTGGGGTAGTAGGTATTGACGGTTGTTATTTGCTGTAGTGAGTATTGATGGTTGTTATTTGCTGTAAGTGAGTATTGATGGCTGTTATTTGCTGTAGTGAGTATTGATGGTTATAATTTTCCGTAGTGAGTATTGATGGTTGTTATTTGCTGTAGTGAGTATTGATGGTTGTTATTAGGTGAAGTAGGTATTGACGGTTGTTATTAGGTGAAGTAGGTATTGACGGTTGTTATAAGGTGTAGTAGGTATTGACGATTGTCATTTTGTATAGTAGTTATTGACGGTTATTATTTGGTGTAGTAGGTATTGACAGTTATTATTTGGTGTAGTAGGTATTAACGGTTTGATATTTGGTGTAGTAGGTATTGACGGTTGTTATTTGGTGTAGTAGGTATTGACGGTTGTTATTTGGTGTAGTAGGTATTGACGGTTGTTATTTGGTGTAGTAGGTATTGCTGGTTGTTATTTGGTGTAGTAGGTATTGACGTTTACTATTAGGTGTATTAGGTATTGACAGTTTGTCATTTGGTGAAATCTGAAATTGATCAAATCTAGAAATTGACAATGAGGGTCGGTTGAAAACAACACGAATGTGACCTACCGGATTTGTAATACCATAAGCAACACGACGGGTGCCAAAGGATCTGCTTACCCTTCCGGAGCACCTGAGATCACCCCCAGTTTTTGGTGGGGTTCGTGTTGCTTAGTATTTAGTTTTCTATGTTGTTTCATCTGTACTATTATTTGTCTATTTGTCTTTTTATTTTTGGCCATGGCGTTGTCAGTTCGTTTTCGATCTATGAGTTTGACTGTCCCTCTGGTATCTTTCGTCCCTCTTTTGGTGTAGTAGGTATTTACAATTGTTATTTGGAGAATTGGTATTGACGGTTTTATTATTTGCTGTAGCAAGTATTAATGGTTGTTATTTGCTGTAACGGGTATTGACGTTTGTTATTTGGTGTAGTAGGTATTGTCGATTGTTGGTTGCTGTAGTAGTTATTGACGTTTGTTAGTTGATGTAGTAGGTATTTGCGGTTGCTATTTGCTGTAGTGGTATTGACGGTTGTTATTCGGTGTAGTATGTATTGACGGTTGTTAGTTGGTGTGGTAGGTATTTGCGGTTGCTATTTGCTGTAGTGGTATTGACGGTTGTTATTCGGTGTAGTATGTATTGACGGTTGTTAGTTGGTGTAGTAGGTATTTGCGATCGTTATTTGGTGTAGTGGTATTGACGGGTTATTTGGTGTAGTAGGTATTGACGATTGTTAGTTGGTGTAGTAGGTATTTGCGATCGTTATTTGCTGTAGTGGTATTGACGGGTTATTTGGTGTAGTAGGTATTGACGATTGTTAGTTGATGTAGTAGGTATTTGCGATCGTTATTTGCTGTAGTGGTATTGACGAGTTATTTGGTGTAGTTAGTATTGACGTTTACTATTAGGTGTAGTAGGTGTTGACAGTTATTATTTGGGGTAGTAGGTATTGACGGTTATTATTTGAACAGTAGGTATTGGCGGTTGTTATGATAACCCCCAGTTTTAATGGGGTTCGTGTTACTCAGTCTTTAGTGTTCTATCTTTTGTGTACTTTTGTTTGTCTGTAGGTCATTTTCTTTTTTACCATCTTTATTTTCGACTTATGAGTTTGAATGTCCCTTTTGTATCTTTCGACTCTCTGTTACACTTTTTTGTTCTGTTTAATCAATAGAACGATTTTCTAACGGTACTGACTATTCATCTTCGTGGGAAAAGACATTTGTGTATTACATTGCCTCCATACGCAGTATATATCCTTAGTAATTTAAATCAATTATGTGCAGCACATACATATGAAAAAGAAATGTTTTGTTTTTAGATGTCTTATATACAGAAAATAACTAAGACGAATACAAGAAAAAAGTCGATCAAAAGAGTTTAACATGTAGTTCCGGTAACTCTTTGTCGATAACACTTCACAAACGTGGGGTAAACGGGAATGAGGAAATAACCAAACTACACAAAAAAACATAACACATCAAATTATACTATGTATTGTTTACAACTATATGTATATGTAATAACCAAACTACACAAAAACGATAGTACATCAAATTATACTATGTATCGTTTACAACTATATGTATATGTAATAACCAAACTACCCCTCCCCCAAAAAAAAAACGATAGTACATCAAATTATACTATGTATTGTTTACAACTATATGTATATGTAATAACCAAACTACACAAAAACGATAGTACATCAAATTATACTATGTATTGTTTACAACTATATGTATATATAATAACCAAACTACACAAAAACGATAGTACATCAAATTATACTATGTATCGTTTACAACTATATGTATATGTAATAACCAAACTACCCCCCCCCCCAAAAAAAAAAACGATAGTACATCAATTATACTATGTATCGTTTACAACCATATGTATATGTAATAACCAAACTACACAAAAAAACGATAATACATCAAATTATACTATGTATCGTTTACAACCATATGTATATGTAATAACCAAACTACACAAAAAACGATAATACATCAAATTATACTGTGTATTGTTTACAACTATATGTAAAACTCTAAATATTTTTGACTTAAATGATGTAATTTTCAGAGAATATTTGACAGTGCAGATTTGTCTGATAAAAAGTTAAATAATGCTAGACATAGATATACCGAACTGACGGAAACCTCGACCTTGTATACTGTTGTTTAAAGCTAAATACAAAAACATGTACCTCAGAAGACAGAAGAGATAAATGATCCAAACTTTATATATATATGGATGGCTGGTCATCTGATGTTTCCTTTTGGCATATGTTATTAGTCCATAGTGCAATGACTTAAGTCAAAGAAGAATTTCACGAATTTCTAATTCACTTTCTGTAAAAGGCAAGCTGTACTAAAGTAACAGTTGGTCTGCATAATTGTTGAAAGGTTTACCATTTTGGAACATCTGAATTCATCCCAGTTTTAAGCGGGGGTTCGTTTTGATCAATCAAGTAATTTTGAGTATTGTTCTTCGTTTTTTCCCCTTATGCTTTTTTTTTGGGGGGGAAAAGGGGGGGGGAGCGTTGCTGTCTTTTGTGGTAATATAGTTTTCAATTACCCTGTTGATAACCTTTTAAATTATTAACTTTTTTCGTGGTACAATTGCCAACATGTGTTGTTTCGTTTTTATTTTTGTATTTTTTTTTTTGGAGGGGGGAGGTTCGCCTGTTTGCCGACTACTATGAGAAATAGGTAAACTATAATTGATCTAAAGATTAGTAAAGGGGATATATATATGCGACAGCAACCTAACAACACAAAAACATCTAGAGATCCACAAACAGTCTGCCACAATAGACAAGGAGTGTAGCTTAGAACAAGTTAGATTTTGAATTCTAGTTAGAATGCGATTTTGAGTTTAATATCGAGTTCGACCTAGAATTCCAGTCACAAGTTCGAGTAAAGTTTGAAAAGGATTTCATTTGCATTTCAAGTTATACTTAGAGTTGTTTTTAGAATAAATTTTACACTATTTGTAAAAAGCCTTGTGGTATAATAAGGAAACACATTAAAATGCAAACTCTTTAGAGGGAAGAATATTTTGACTTTTGTCTTAAATTTGTATCTAAGAATACAACTGGTACTTGAATTGGTTAATTTATTTACTGGTTGGAGACTAAACACTGCTTTCAGAGCCTACATTGATATGATAACGTCCGTCTGTCCGTAAGTCCGTCCGTTTGGTCGTCCGTCCCGTATCAGGTTTAACTTTTTGATAAAAGTAGTTTACCATGGAGTTGTAAACATATCAACTTGAAACTCAGTATAGGCGTGAATTATGATGTTAGGACATATTATCGTATTGACCAACATTACGAGGTTCACTAAACACGTAATAATGAGATAAGGGCATGTTTTCCTCCGGTCTCATATGTTTGTTTGTTTATTATTTTTTTGTATACAAATAATTTCCTTTTCCAGATAGTGCAATGCATGTCAGCGTATGCAATTTATCGATAGATAAGATAATTGTTCAATATAATTTCGTTTCAGTTAAAAGGTTTTGTGCCTAAAATTAAAAGGAATTCATTGATTACAGAAGTTTAAAACGTTTTGATCAAGTAAAATTTGTACATGAACAAAATTTTGTAAATTTTCATAATCGTGATAATTTGCCGTCAGTTGATTATGTCAATGAAGCATATACAAATTTTCAATCTGAATTTGTTAACATAATTGACAAGAATATACCAATGAAAAAAAGAGGATCAATAGTATCACCTGCACCCTTTATGAATATAGATCTTAGAAGGGCAATTTACAAAAAATGAATGTACCATAACAGGTGTCTTAAAAAAAATAGTGACACCATCTGGGAGTTGTACAGAAGACAGAGAAATATTGTTACAAAAATTAAAGAGCTCAATTAATACGTATTGTAATGAAAGAACTGCTTGTGGTCCAAAATCAACAACAGTTTATTCCACTATTAAACCATTTTATCTAATAAAAGCATTAAATCAAACAATAACATAATTTTATATGAAATGATCAAATTCTCAGTGATCCTAAAGAGGTATCAGAAATTTTCAATAAATTTTTCAAAATGTAGCTAAAGATATTGGACACAAAAACATTAAAATAGACAGAAATCACCCAAGTATAATCAAAATAGTAGAAAATAAAACTGATTATAATGAGTTGAATTTTTAACTTGTAACAGAAGAGTTTGTGAGTAAACAAATAAATAGATTAAATATAAGAAAAGCTACTGGATATGACAATATTTCACAAAAAAATATGAAAATTGGCACATCCAGGAATATATCATATCCTTTTAAAATCTTAGTTAATAAATCAATTGAAAGTCCAATTTTACAGATAATCTTAAAGCTGCTCAGGTATCTCCACTTTTTAAAAAGAATAACTCAATAAATAAAGAAAACTATAGACCTGTAAGTGTGTTACCATGTATTTCCAAAATTTATGAAAGAGCTATACTTGATCAATTAATGGAATTTTTAAATAAACATTTCCATACTCTTCTTTCGGCATTTAGGTCAGGTTTTGGTTACCAAACTGCACTTATTAAAATAATAGAAGACTGGAAAAAAGCTCTGGACGACAACAAATTTATGGCTGCAAATCTGGTGGGTCCATCTAAAGCATTTGATTGTTTACCTCAAGATTTACTTCTACTAAAATTGGAAGCATATGGTCTGTCAAAAAATTCACAAAAATTATTACAAAGTTATTTAGAAAACAGAAAAAAGCGTATTAAAATTGGAAGTTCTTACAGTGAAAGGGATCGTATGTTAAAAGGTGTACCACAAGGATCAATTCTTGGTCCGGTTCTTTTCATGTCTTCATAAATGAAATATTTCATTTTGTACAAAATAGAACCATTTATAACTAAGCTAATAATAACACTGTATCATATACTAGTAGTGATTATGACATAGATAACGTTGTTAAAAGTTTAGAAACTGATAGTTTTCATCTAATAAACTGGTTTTCGATAAATCTAATGAAGGCTAATCCTGACAAATTCCAGGCTATAGCCATTGGAAAAAAAAAAACGCAAATAAACATAGTTTGACATTCAATTTAAATGGATACAAAATTTCTTGTGAAGAAAATGTTACACTTCTTGGAATAACTATAGATTCGGACTTAAACTTTAATAATCATATACATCAAGTTGAGGGAAAATCACCAGGTGGTTAAGACGTAGGGATGTTATTGGGTGTTTTAAGAGTACATTTTATCTGTTGTTTATATTAACTATATTACAAATCTGCAATTGTCACTTGTACTTGCTGTATGACTTACACATTGTAACAAATATAATTTTAATATGGATGATTTAACAGTTAGACTGATTAACGACAATGTAAAGCGTTCCAAATTCAGCCCCACATCGTTTGATTTACCCTCACAATGAACATCATAAAATAAAAATTTCCGATTATTGAGCTATAAAGCCAAAACGATCCTTAGGAAAAGATGCACAAAAGAGCTAACAGCTCACTTTCATCATGTCGAACCAATGCGTATATATATATCGCAGTAGTTTTGGTGGATGAATTCTGTAATCTGTGTAGATTATCAAATCTAAGATGAAAGCAAATTGATATAATTTGAAAACCAAAGATATAAATGTACAAGAAGAGGCAACAGTTTTCTATGTCATTGGTGATTTTAAATCACAATAGATCACACTGAAAGACGTAAAAATGTCGACATATCAATGCATACACAATATTCTGAGTCTCAATCCATCAGCGCTTGCTCTTGCTCGTAAATACTATTTGCTTAACATTAAAGGAGCAAATGTGCTTTTTACAATCTCTGGTTAGCCATACGGGGTAGGCAGGCTACAACGACATTCAATTAGATGATGATACATGCAAAACTTCAATGCATTATTTGACAATTTTACCAGACACAAGTCTATCGGACAAAAAATCTCCAATGAAGGAAAATACTACTATCGGAGAATGGTTTGTCATATGGAACGAAATATATTCTATTGGAGAAATATTCCTATGAGACAAAAAACGTCCGATAAGAGAAATATTCATTCTATGGGCCGAACAAAATCCTACAGGACGAAAAATTTCATAAGGGACAAAATCCTTCATCTTCTTTTCGTAGAAATAAAATCCTTAAGCAAATAATTATTTTGGAAATAATACCTGAGGATTTTCAATCCTAAAGGATAAAAACGATATCCTACAGGATAAAAATAATATCCTACAAGATAAAAATAATATCCTACAGGATAAAGTTAATATCCTACAGGATAAAGTTAGTATAGTACAGGATAAAGTTAATATCATAGAGGATAAAGATAATATCCTACAGGATGAAGTTAATATCCTACAGGATAAAGTTAATATCCTAGAGGATAAAAAATAACATGATACAGGATAAAAATAATATCCTACATGATAAAGTTAATATCCTACAGGATGAGGTTAGTATCCTACAGTATGAAGTTAGTATCCTTCAGGATAAAAATAATATCCTACATGATAAAGTTAATATACTACAGGATGAGGTTAGTATCCTACAGGATAAAGTTAATATCCTAGAGGATAGAAATAATATTATACAGGATAAAGTAAATATCCTACAGGATAAAAATAATATCCTAGAGGGTAAAAATAATATCCTATAGGATAAAAATAATATCCTACAGGATAAAAAGTATCCCATAGGAGTATATATCCTAGGGAAATAATTTGTCATTAAGGATATTTTTAACATTCAATCAGATTATCACATAAGTTGTATACATCATGTTTGACTCGAAAGGTAAAAACATTTTATTGCAAAGAACTCAAAGTTGGTATGCTCTTTTATACATTAATTCGGTTTGGTTGACAACGTCTAATATATTTCCTGAATATACATGAAATATTTGCCATTGAAGTTCAATTAATCATTCAATGCAAATTTGACCGACACGTACAATTTTTTTCATTTTTTCTCTTAAAGTTGTTATGAACTTATAACTTGGTTTCTAGTAGATCGTTGTCTCATTGGCAAAATATTAAACCGCATCTTCTTATTTTTTTTTAAGTTTGCTTTGAACAATTTGAATTCGTGATAATTTTTAAAAACATGGTTCCTCAATGAAATAAACATAATAGTCATTGAAGAACTGGTCATTAACGTGATACATGGACTACCTACGGCTCATTAACGTGATACATAGACTGCCTACGGCTCGGTCATTATCGCTGTCTTAGTCAATACCACTGTCCTATGGGCAGTCCATATATTACGATAATGACCAGTTTTTCAATAACTATAATATAAGTAAAACTCCTTGTCAAAAACTAGAATTTTTCAATTTTTCCAAGTGGACGCACTTTTGGAGAAACTAATAACTGTTGTCTCCATCAAATGTAAGTTATTGTGTGGTTTTAAGTTATTGAGTGGATGTATTAGAACAGGCTGACTCACTCTAAACATCTTTAAGATTCACAAAACAAAATATTTTCATATGCAAATACGGGAAACCAGGCCACAAGCTATTCCTTAAGTTTAAGGGAACAACCATTTAAATTCAAGGGGGAGGGGGTTATTGATTTTAATATTGGTTTTAATTTTTTTCAACAGATGGACACATTTTAACAAAATCAAACCAATTTTTTTTATTACCGATTCGGAAAAGATAAGTTCTTTTTCCACTGACCAGAAAGTAAAAAGTGTCTGTATTCCTATGAAATCACTAGCAGTAAATAAAGCTTTTAATGGAAAAAATATAAGTAGATATTAATGAGACAGCAATCCCTTGTATTAATCAAATTAAAGGTACCAATTCTACTTCACCAAATGCGCATTTCGAAAATTATTGCGCGCTTATGCAATTGTTAACTTAAATTCTACTGGCTGCCTTGCAAACTGCTTATAAATATCCATGTTCACCGTGCACAACCCATCGAAATTGCCAAAAAAAAAAAAAAAAAGAAACTTTTACAAAACTTGTGCCTGTAGCCAACCAGCAATTGCTATATATAACCTGGTGACCTTAAATCATGTGTGCTACATAAAGAAAAAACCAAGGAACACGCTGCCATGTGATAACCTTAGTGTATTGCCCTAGATAAAACAACTGGTCCGCGTATGGAAAATTCCACTGGTTGACATCTATACATGCATGACGCAATACAGGGCGTTATTAATCTAGAGGAATTAGAATAAAATATATTTAATATATGTCTCTGTCATATATCATATTAAATCAGAATTGCTTAAAGATGTAAAAAAGCACTGTCAAACTAAACTCTAAATAAAATTATGTTATATAAACAAATCAGATCTGTTCGTCCTCTAAAAATGAAGTCCTTTTTTATAAACAATAGTAACGGAACAGTTGTTGAAAACTTGTGGGCAGAGTGTAGTACGATTTATGTTTACGGAAGGTTCAGTAAAATCATTGAACAGTTCATTTAGATTGACATCTTGCAATGATTCATTAAATGATTGTGTACTGTTTCCTTGTTGGGTTGAACTTAAATGCTTTGGTTTAAAAGAAGTGCATGACAAGGGTCCGCTAAATGGCAAAGGCGGCGCGTTGTATTCCTGAGCAGATTATACATAGTATTTGTCCAACGTCATAAGTAACGCAACTACGTTCTGTACTCATGACAGCGGTGCCTCCTGTTGTAGAAATATTCGGTAGAGGTAGAAATGTAGAAGTTTTAGGAGGCTTTGTACAACTGGAGCTCGGTAAAGCACGAATCTTTGATTATGTTTCACCAAGAGTTAAAGCTCATGCTTTAGAAGGTTCCGTGATGCTTTCTGTTAACGTCTGTCATATACGTATCTTATCATCATCTGGTACAAAGAAAGGAATGCTACTGACTTATGTCCAGTAACGGCCATTATCTGTACATTACAGTATGAGTTGTCAGCTAGAACGGTTGCCACGGTAGCTAGGACAGAATGGTTTGTATAGATTTCAAGTTGTACTTCTTGCTCAAGTATGTATTGAAACTGCCAAGCGATTTTTTTCGCCTACAGGAATGTTATTATACCATGTAGGGTCTTTCGAATAAATTGACTGTTCCAAAGAAGACTTATTCATCGCTGACAAACGCGCGTTGTACATCATTTTCCAATTTCTGAATTTAACTTTGTTTATAATTGTCAATTTTGATGGAATTCCGTTGATTATCTTTGTTGAAATTAAGTACAAAAAATTATAATTTTGATTTCATTTTTTTTTCTCGAAAATAACAATAACGTTTTGCTTTTCTTGCTACAAGATTTGTCATTTTGGTGAAATGATTAAGATAGACATGATAGAACAACACTTTCTTTTACAAGAAGGACGAGTACATAATTATATGCATATTGATTGCTATAAATTAATAGTTTGGCGTTCTTTGTTCTTTAAAATTTTTGGGGAAAATTTTGGGCCTTTTTAAAAATTTTTAAAAAATTTTTTTTTTTAAAATTTTTTCCTTTGTTAAACCCTTTTTTGATTTTTTTTTTTTTTTTTTAAAATTTAAAAAAATTTTAAAAAATTTTTTTTTTGGGTTTTTTTTTTTTAAAAATTTTTTTTAAAATTTTAAGGAAAATTTTTAAAAATTTTTTTTAAAAAAGGTTTTTTCCAATTTTTTTTTTTAATTTTCCCAAATAATTTTTTCAAAAAAATTTAATTTTTTTTAAAAAATTTTTTAAAAATTTTAAATTTTTAAAAAAGAAAACCCAAAAAAAATTTTGTTTTAAAAAAAAATGGGTTTTTTTTTTTTTTTTTTTTGAAAATTTTAAAAAAAAAAATTTTTTTATTTCCCCCTTTTAAAAAAATTTTTTTTTTTTTTAAAATTTTTTGGAAAAAAAATTTTAAAAAAAAATTTTAATTTTTTTTTTTTTTTTTAAAATTTTTTTTAAAAATTTAACCAAAAAGGGGGTTTTTTTAAATTTAATTTGGGGGTTTTTTTTTTTTTTTAAATTTTTGGAAAAAATTTTTAAAAAAATTTTTAAAAAAAAAAAAAAAATTTAAAAAGGGGGGGTTTTTTTTAAAAAAAAAAAAAATTTAAAAATTTTTGGGAAATTTCCCCAAAAAATTTTAAATTTTAATTTTAAAATTTAAAATTTTTGGGTTTTTTTTAAAAATTTTTTTTAAATAAAAAATTTGGAAAAAGAAAAAATTAAAAAAAAAATTTTTTTAAAATTTAACCTTTTAAAATTTGAAAATTAAAAATATTTTTGGGTTTTAAAAAAATTTTTTAAAAAAAACAAAAAAAAGTTTTTTTATTTAAAAATTTTTTTTTAAAAATTTAAAAAATTTAAAAACCTTCACAAAAAAAAAATTTCAAAAAAAATTTTTTTTAAAAAATTTTAAAATTTTTTAAAAAAGGGCCCAAAATTTCATTTAAATAAAAAAAATTTTAAAAAAGGGAAAAAATTCCCCCCCTTTAACCAAAAAAATTTTTTTTTTAAAAAAAAACCAAAAAAAAATTTAAATCCTTTAAAATTTTTAAAAAAAGGGAAAGGAATTTTTTTAAAAAAAAATTTTTTTCCCCCGGGTTTTAAAACCCAAAAAAAAAAGGTTAATTAAAAAATTTTTTAAAAAAATTTTTCCCCTTTTTTTTAAAAAAAATTTGGGGGAAAAAAAACCCAAAAAAAAAAATTTTAAAAACCAAAAATTTTAAAAAAACCCCAAAAAAAAACCCAAAAATTAATTTAAAATTAAAAGGGTTTTTCCCCTGAAAAATTTTTTTAAAAAAAAAAAATAAAAAAAAACCCCCAAATTTTTTTTTTTTTTTTTTTTTTAAAAATTTTTTGGGGAAACCGGGGGAAAAATTTCAAAAAAAACCCTTTCCCTTTTTATTTAAAAATATTTAAAATTTTTAAAAAAAAAAAAAAAAAAAAAACCCTTTTTTTTTTTTTCCCTTTTGGGGCCCTTTTGGGAAAATTCCCCCCCCCCCCCAAAAAAAAAAAAAGGGAAAAAAAATTTTTTAAAAAAAAAAAAAAAAAAAGGGCCTTAAAATGAGGGGAAAAAAACCCCAAAAAAATTTAAAAAAAAAAAAAAAAAAAAAGGGGCCTTTTAAAAAAAACCCCCCCCCCGGGAAAAAAAAAAAAAAAAAAAATTTTAAAAAACCCTAAAAAAAAAAAAACCCCCCTTTTTTTTTTTTTTTTAAAAAAACCCCCCAAAAAAAAAAATTTAAAAAAAAGGACCCCAAAAAACCCCCAAAAAAATTTTGAATTTTCCAAACCCCTTAAATTTTTTTTAAAAAAAAAGGGAAAAATTGTTTCCCCAAAATTTAATTAAAAAATTTTTTAAAATTTTTTTAAATTTTTTTTTTTTTTAAAAAAAAAAAAAATTTTTTTAAATTTTTAAATTATTTTTTGGGGAAAAAACCAAAAAAAAGGGGAAATTTTTAATTTTTTGGGGTTTTTGGGGGGTGGTTTTCCCCCAAAAAAAAACCACCCCAAAAAAATTTTGGTTAAAAATTTATTAAAAAAAAAGGGGGAAAGTTTTTTTAAAAATTTAAAACCAAAACCCTTTTTAAAAAAAAAATTTTTTTCCCCTTTTTTTTAATAAAAAAAATTTTTAATTTTGTTTAAAAAATTTTTAAAAAAATTTTTTTAAATTAAAAAACATGTGTCCTCTATAAACATGATTAATGTAAGTAACCTTACTGAGATCATGGAAGTAATATTTAAAAGGAATAACAACGACTAATTAGCATGTATTAACAGCCTGCAGAGCTCTGTACTAAAGTCATATGATTTTATCCAATTATAGTCTCAGCGGCAAGACCCCTTTGGTTACTATCTGTGATACCGCGGTTGTAAAGTGGCATCTGGAATTTCTTATCAGTCACGTGATTTTATCGAGTCCGGTAATTATAAAGCACCTGTGTGAAATCCGAGGTTTATTCAATCCAGTCACGTCTCAGTCATTACAGCTGAACGGACGTGCTGGGTCAGCTCTCTTTTACCCGCTATCTTCGATGAGGGTTTACTGTTAGATGGATCAACGACTTACTACTTTAGATGACAGAAACCAATCCAACGCTGTACAGTAAACGTTTGTTTTGTGCGTAAATTCCCGCGTCAACATATACTCCAAAACCCATTGTGGATGGGGGAGTGTTATGCCGACTGACGTCCGAGGGCTGTATCCTAGGTGTTAGATGATTGACCTTCATTTCACTGTCTCACGACTTTGGTCCTGATAATGCTTCCTGTCATCTTTAATACTACGTCCGAGACTCATCTACCAGTGCTCCATCATCGAGGTTAGCGGGCTGCCAAGCTGACCAATCTGGCCCTGAAAGCAGCCGTTGTGAACAATTAACACCAAAATAGTAAACAAAGAAAACCAAAACAACTCACAAAACCAAGATGGCGGCCTACCAAAATGGCGTCCTCCACCTGTTCCTGACCGATGGCACAAAATTAATTAAACGCTCACCAATCGCCTTCGGGCACCGAGCCGACCGTGCGAGGGCTTAATAGCCAGTCAAGGTCGTTAAACACCCCCAGTAGGTACGAGGTTTATTAATAAGAAGGTGGCGCTGTATCATATAAAACCTCTACCTTCAGAAAGAAGTCGTAAGATGTAAAAAACTTGAAAAACGGACGAGAATTGTTCAACCTACAACAGTTTAGCATGGAAAATTGTATTTAATTTAGCATATTTTTGCTTTTTACCGTTTGTTTTAAACTGTTCTAAAAGTATTTTCCGGTTAAAAGCGGACCCCGAGTAAAACAGTTAAATACCGATGAATTGATCAGGTTTCACATGATGTTTAACAAAATAATGTAGACAAATCTAGACATAGATTTTTTTACTGTTGAAATGTGCAAAGTTTATCGAGAAGTATTCTAAATTTATGTATATGTCATATATGTCATTGATTACATTATTGAAACTGGACAGCTAAAATAGGGATAATATGGTCGTAAACATATATTTTTTTTAAAAAGTGTTTATTGTGGAATACTTGTATTAATATAACAAGCTACAGCAAAATTAAAACAAACCGACAAAATGAGCTTGACCCTATCTGTCTTACGGCAAATTCATTTTTACACGAATTAGTTTATGTATCAAGAACTATAAATTAAAGGATAGAACCGTTTAGAATTGTGAATATTTTAATTGACTAATACACGAAAGACTTAGATTATTCGTATTTAATAAAAGGGGGTCCGAACGTATTTTTTGTACAATCATCTTCTAAACTTACGGAAATGGCTTTTTAACTGTCTGTAAATATAAAAATTGAAAATGACCCAGCCTTGTTCTCCAATTTCATATGTGATAGCTGTCGGTACTATTAAGATCGAACTAACCAGAAATAGGGAAAATTGGACTAAAATAAAAATTGAACGAATGACTCTATTCGGCAGCGTACATCAACGGAATGTAACGAATGGACTATTCGGGTTACTTCGCACGTATATACGACAAAAACTTGTCTGTTCGTAGTTTTCCGTGAACACGAAAATGACCGAAAAGTGTTAACTCGAATAATTCAAGCCCTTTCCGTGTCCGATTTTCTCCCACATGAGGGCTTGGACTCCTTATGATCATTGGCCGCGTCGCCTGCTCTCTGTGAGAGAGAGCCAATCGGCGGCGATCAGGATAATGAGTCTGTGCAACTGTCTTGTAATTGTATTACCAAACACGTGTGTTCAATTAACACAAATCCGATAATAATTAATTAACATCAATTAACATCAGTTTACATCATTTAACATCAATTAACATCCGGAACTCCTCCTTCTTTAGCTGCCAACTTAAATCAAAATTCCCATATTGCATAGCGGTGTGAATTTTCCGGTTGACGGTCTTAATCGAGGAAGACGTTCAGGCGTTAATGTAGCCTTCGTAGATCAGCGGAATATAACGACTGAATTATTCGGGTTAGAAAAGTGTCAGTGATTTGATCGATCACATGCGGAGAATCAACTTCCATGCCAGATATTAGGTAGCAATAAACAGTTAGAAAAATATTCAAATTTTCCTCATAAATTTTACCATTCCCTTTTCATTGCTTTCTTGCAATATTAAGCTTACTGTTTGTGTCATATATGTGCATATGTATGTAATCAGAATCTTCCATAGATTTTATATCTAGTATATAAAATGGTAAAATATATTTATTTTGTGGTGTATCCATGGCAACAATCTGCATTTTTGTTATAAAATATTGCAAAAGGGGATAAGATGTCACATATTTCCCAAAATTTGATCAAAAGTAAATTTCAATCACTTCAAGTAATACCTTTTCTGAAACTGTTTACATATATCTTCCATTAAATCCAATGAAATTCATATGTCTTTCGTCTCATTTTTTGTAAAATTGCGTCAAAAACTTCGTAGAAAAAAGTGTTTGTAAACATTACATTAATTTCTGGACCGAAGACCGGTCTAGCTATGAAAATACGGAGAGTCAAACAGAAAATAGCCCATAAAACATGTAAAAATAATCTTGATTTTCTTATAAACCATCTTTGAAGGCTAAATTAGTACTCAGCTGTCTAAAAATGAATTTTATTACACAATAACTTTCATATTTGAAAAATCCACGGGGCCAAAATGCGAAACTAAACTCCTAACTGTGTATTGCTACCTTAATAGTAAATATTTTTTCAAATTCTCCTTTTAACTTATTTTCTGTGTTCTGCTAGCTAAAACGAGTAAAATGGCCTTTTATTTTGAAAATTGGTTGAGTAATGAATATTTTATGAAGGTTAGCAGTTGACAAAAATAAATAAATTAATAAATTAAATTTAAAAATAAATAATGAAACTTTAAAATTTTATAATTTTAAAAATAAATTAATATAAGTTATTTTAAATAATATTTGAATGAACTAAAATAAAATTAATTTAAAATTTAAATTTATCCTAAACTTGTAAAATTAAAATTTTTAAACATTAATAATAATTAGTTAAATTCCATAATTTAATAAATTTAATATTAATAAATACTTTAAATTCATATTATAATCAATCTTTAAAATTATATTTTTAATTTAAAAATTAACATTTTTTAAAATTTATTTTGTATAAAATTTAAATTAAGTGTGCAATTAAAAAATAATTAAAATAATTTGAATTGTTATAAATATTTTAATATTATATTACTTCAAAATAAATTCAATAATTCATATTAATAAAATTGTAAAAATATTAACAATTTTCTAATTTAATTTTATTAAACTTAAAAATTGTTATTACAAAATTTAAAACCTTAATTTTGATATTAAGATATTTTGATAAGTAGATTAAAATTAAAAAATTTATAAAATAGTAAATAAATCGTTTTAAAAATTACTAATTATTAACTTTAAAATATTTTGTAATAATTCTAATTGATTATTATTAAATAAAATTTTATTGAAAATGAATAATATTTAATGCATTAAATTTAAATTTAGTAAAATTTTAAATGCATAATTAAAATTGTTAAATAAATTTTAAAATTACATTACATTGATTAAATGAATTACAATTGCATAATAAAATTTAAAATTTAAACAATTTAAAAGCTAAAAAACTTTAAATTTTTATTGCAAATTAATATGTAATATAAATTGTAAATAAAACTTAAAATTAAAATTATTAATTTTTAATCATAATTAATTGTAAAGTAAAATCAACTTTAATGAATTATTATATAATTTGTAAATTAAAAACTAGAAAAAAAATTTAAATTTTCTCATAAATTACAAATCTTAATATTCTAATTAAAATTATCTTATATGTAAATTATTAATAGATCTTTAAATTTAATTAGTTTAAAATTAAAATAACTTTATTTTGTATCCAGCAATTATTTATAAATTAAATGATTAATTGTATTTTAAAATTCTATATGAAATTACTTAATAATAATCGAAATGTTTAAATTTATAAAATTATTAATCTATTTTTCAATTTTTGTAATTAGCAAAATGAAAAAAGTGTTTGTAAATTTAATTTTTCACAATCGTACAAAATTTAATCTAAATTTGCATAAAATGTAAATTATCTTTATTTTATAAACATTGAGTTAAAATTAATATAAAAATAATTTTTAAGATAATTTTAAAATCCATGAAAATAAAAAATTTTAACTTCATTTTAATTGTAAATATTTAAATGTTTTAAATAATTTTTTAATAAAGAAAATACTTATTTTTGAATAAAGAATTAAAATTAAGGTGATCAGAAACAAATTAAGATTTGCAAAATGTAATTTATAATGAATTAAACTAAATTAAATTTTTAATCTTAAAACTTTAACTGATTTATTTGATATAATAGTTGTGAAAATTTAAATTTTCAAAATTTAATTGAAAAATCATAATGATAAATTATTTAATTGTAACCTTATTAAATAATCAATACTTAATTCATTCTAATGAATTACTAATTATTTTAAAATGTTAAATAATTTTATTAAATATACTATAAAATAATTCAAAATAAATAATTTAAATTTCAAATAAATATTATTAACTAACTTCTATTTATAAAACTTTATTTAAGTTAATAAATTTAAATTGATCTAACTTCAAAATAATTCAAGTCTTTATAAAATTTTATCAATTATATATATTAATAATTACTTTTTAAATTATTAAAATTTAATTTAAAAATTTAAATACTTTAAATTACAGATAACAAATAATATTCTAAAAATTTAAATTAATCTTTAATTTTGTAGATTAAGTAATAGATTATTCTAAAATTAGATTATTTTAAAATTCAAATTAAAATTATTTTCAATTCAAATGTAATTTTTCAAATTTTTTGAACTTAAATATTATTAATTAATATTATATTAAATTTAATATTAGTTAATATTTTATATTTGAATAAATGTAAATTAAATTAAGTATACTAATTAAATTAATGAATAATTAATATATTTTTCAAAATTAATTTTTGAAAATTCATAAAATTCTTAAATTTTTAAAATAGTATTAATTGATCAATAATTTAAAATTTGTAAATTCAAAATTTAAATTAATCTTTTTAATATCAAGTATAAATAATAATTTAAAAATTCAAATTTCAATAATATATTCTAATTTTTTTAAAACTTAATTTTATGTTAATTTTTAAAAAATTATTTGTAAAATTTACATATTAACAGAATAAATAATTTTAATCAATAGCACTTAATAAGAATATAATAAAATTGCCTATAAATTAATGTAATATCTTAAAAAATTTGATATGTAGTAAATACATTAAATATACCTATACTATCAATAATAGAATTATTGTAAAATTATAATTTAATAATCTTAATTATACTAATAATGTAGTATTAATATTGTAAAATTTTAATAATACATATACTAAAAATGTTTAATTAACTATTGTACATTCAATATAAATTTTGAATATTTGCATAATCTAACATACTGTATTAAAGTGAATTGTAATAATTTAATTTAAAATCATCTTAGTTAGTGATCTAACTATATAAATTCAAAATTAAATTGTACTAATTAATCTATTATTAATTGATAAATAACTGATGTAAATGATTTAATCAATCTTAAGATCATTGACTAGTCAGTAAATTATCAAAACTTTAAAATTGTAAATACATTAACTTCTACTATAAATAATTAACAATACTTAAAAGTAAATTTATAATTTTAGCAAAATTTATAAATTTAAGTTACTAATCTAATATTTGCATAATTAAACATTAATCTAAATTGATAAAATTTAAATATTAATACTTGTTACTTTTAAATACTATTTGTTGAGTATCTATAATAAATTGAATATTGCAAATTTCTAATAATACATTTTTCATCATTAATTAATACTTTGATGAATTAATTTATACAATCATATGTAA
The DNA here is from genome assembly GCA_017311375.1 of Mytilus coruscus. NCBI lineage: Eukaryota > Metazoa > Mollusca > Bivalvia > Mytilida > Mytilidae > Mytilus > Mytilus coruscus. Next base: position 114,037 of record CM029596.1, on the reverse strand, counting down.
TTAAATATGTAATATATACAAATTGTGTATAATATGACAATTTGTATTTAAAATATTCAAAAAATAATTGTAACATATTCAATATCAAAAGTAAATATTACTATAGTAAATTTCAATTGAACTGTTAATATACTCTATTTAAATCAATGTAAGTCAAGTACTTTGATTGTAAAATTTCTAAAATTAAATGTTAATTCTAATTGAACGTGTATGAAATATAAAGTGACTAATCCATAATACATTAATAAAATATCTTATTTTATTGATTAAAGTCTTTAGTAATTTACTATTTACAAATTAATTTTATTACTAATCTAAATTTTGAAATCTAGAAATTTGAATTCTTAAAAGCATCAAATTGTACATTAAATAAATTTATTTAATATTTAATTATATGATTCATAATCAGTAAATGCTTTCTGTTAAATATTTTATAATCATACTTATAATGTTTGCATTGATATAATTCGTGACAATGTGTAAAAAATTGAATAGATACATTAAGAATACTAGATTCTGAAACAATATTGCAATAAAATTATTTAATTGATTTTATTAATCTTAAAGATTATAAATCATAAATTCATAACATTTCAACTTGAAATGTAATCTTTCATTAATTTACTGATGTTAACTATGTAGTAATATTCGTACAAATATTTGACATTTAGCAATGTAAAATAGAAAGATAAGCAATATTTAATATTTCAAGAATTAGAAATTAAACTTGTACTTATTGACAAACTTAAACTATACAATGAAATTAAATTAAAATGTCTAATTAGTGCAAACTGTAACAATTATACATGAATGTATTCTTAAAACAATTGAATTAAATTAGAATAATAAATAATTTTAGAATTTAAACTTATAATCTGAGCTAATTAGTAGCTAATATAACTTAAAATTTCATATTCTAAATTGCATTCTAATGATAGTATGCATTTAACTCGAAGTACAAGTATTAATAATCATAAAATTATTTTAAAATGTAATATATCAATTAATTTATTCATATTTGACATTTAGTATTAATATTCATATGATATTGTAAAATCATGAATACATTATGAATGTAATACTTATTGAATTATATCATTATTTACATAATAATTCAAATTCATAGATTTTAATTTATTATTTTTCAAAATTATTAATATTGTATATAATATGTAAATAATTTTCAAAAGTTAGATAAAATGAAATACATTAATTGTAATACAAGTAAATCAGATTAATTTTCAATATCAAAATTGAATCTAAATTAGTATACTTAATAAAATATTTATTACTTTAATTTAAATCTATCAATGAATTAACTTAAATGTTGATCTTTAATATAAATATCATAATTTAATTACATTACATATGTATGCTAAAGTAAAATAATGCTTAATTAATTTTGATCATAATAATATTATTAATACATTGACAGTAAAATGAATATAAAAGTCAAGTCATGAAATCTGAAATCAATCTTTAAATCATAACGTATCTACTATAGTAATATTTGAAAATCTTTATAATCTTGAACTAATTTACAAGTTAAATTTAATGAAATTCATATGAATTATGTAAGATTGAACTAAAGATCTGTAAACAATATTAATATGTCAATATAACTTGATAAATCAATATTTAATTAAATATTAATATTAAAGATAAAAACTATTATCATAGACTTCAAGTAATGTCAATATATGATTTATTAAAAGTATAATTGTAACTAAAATCAAATTGATATATAAAATGTAATAATGTATATCATTAAACATTATAAATAAATATTTAATATGTCTCAAATAAGATAAAGTCATATAGATACATACAATTAGAAGTAATAGATAAATGATAAGTATTTGTATATAATTGTCATGCTTATTAAATTATATTTAAATCAAATTCATTTGTAAATAATAATTAGATTATTAAATTCATAATTATATTAATATAAATTAATTTGTCATTTTAAAATTGATTATTACAATAGTTCAAGTATAAGATTCATCATAATATATTATCTAAAATTAGTAATTATATGTGTTAAATAATTTATTAATATCGAATCAAGTCCTATTGATAAATTATTGTAATTAATTAATTATTTCAAATCTGTTTCATTATATATAATATCTATAATGTAAATTAAAATTTAATTTTGAAAATTTTAAATTACATATTGTCAACTTATTGAAAATCTAAAACAATGAAAATTCATAAAAAAATATAGTATAATATTTATAATTTATCAAGCTTAAATGAATGATAACTAAAATGCTTATTAAAATCAGACATAAACTTAAATAATGTGTAATATTAAATAATTTAATTAACTATCTTAATAGTACTAGTAAATAAACTAAGTATTGTACGATTTTGAAAATTTTGTAAAACTAAAATATTAATAATTAATTTAATTTAACTAAGCTTAGATTACATAAGTTAGAATAAAATTTAAGTAATCCATAAATTAAATATTATATATCTATTTGTCAATTAATTAAATTTAGTATATTAATATAATCTTATTTTAATGAAATATTATTATAATTAATGATTCAAAATTGATAAAACATTATCTCACTGTGACAAATTGAATTAAGATAATTCAAATCAATAATTTGAAACTTCATAATTCATAAATTAAAATGTAAATTGTAATTTTACAAATGATGTGAATCATTAAAATCATAATATGCAATTATTAAAATCTAATTTTCTAAGTAAATACAAATTAATTCAATTATATTTATTCAAAACTTTATGTAATACATTCTGAATATATTAATTATCCTCAATAATTCAATCTATATTCTAATGTAATATAATATACTTATTTTATATATTTGTGTAATAATTTCATGTATATTACATTTACAAAATTAAAGTAGTTAATACTAATTTTGTAATCAATTAAATATCTTCATGACAATGTATTTATGAAATAGTCTATAATGTAATATTGTCAAAATTTAATATTTGAATCAACTTAAGTTATAATAAATTGAATACGCTAATAAATAATAATATTATACATGATACTATGTATTTACATAATATTAACATCAATATTCTAAAAATTATAACTCTAATATTTAATCTACTATATTCACAATAAATTTACTAATAAACTTTTTAAATCTTTGTAAAATTAAGTACTTGAATTTTGTATGTTAAATGTAAATATAGAATTAGATGCAAAAATATTATAACTTTCATAATTTGAAATTAAACAATCAATTGTAAAATTAATGTAATTTAATATATACATAGACATAAACATTAAAATATTAATTTTCTATAAATTTAAATGCATTTGATAATTAAAATATTTAAGTACATTTTAAATATTAAATTTCATAATGTAATAAATTAGTATAATAAAAATACAATTCAATTATTGTCTAAATAATAATTAATTAGTATCAAATAAATAATTTCAATACTTTAAATTAGTAATTTGCTACTAAAATCTTTAAACTTTACTTGAATCTAATAATTAATTCTAATGTAATGCATAAAATATGTAAAATATAATTAAATTAATATGTGTAAATATATAAACATCTGAAATTAAATCTAATCTTAATTTATAATATTTTAAGATATATATTCATAATAATCTAGTTACAAAATATTGAAATCATGGAAAATATATAATTTGTATTTAATAATTCACTTAATATAGAATTGCATATTCAAAATGTATAAATTTAATTTAATCTTAATGATAATATTAATGATTTAAATGTTCTAAATGTAAGTTGAAAAGTAAAATTTAAATTACAATGTTTGCATAAACATCTAAAAGTATTGATTTAAATTGATAAATCTTAATATACTATTCTGAATATTAAATTAATATACAATAGTAATGCAAACTTAACTAATGTTGATAAAATGTAATATCTTATATCTTTGTATAATTGTAATTAAATTAATTGAACTGTCAATAATTTAATGAATATGTCAATAGTTAGAAATTAAAATTATAACTTTATATATCAAATTTATAGTGAAAATCTAAATATTAATTTAATGATATTATCAATCTTGAAAATGAATTATATTATTAAGATTAAATAATAGTAATTATATTAAATTTATCAAATTTAATTTAAATTATAATTGATTGTAATGCATACTATAAATTAAAAATATTGATTGATTCAAAATTAATTCATATTTCTAATACATAATTCTTCATAAATGCATAATATTAGCTTATCAAATATTTATAATATAATTATCATTTAATAATTGAATAAACTTATTATTTATGATTACAATTGAATATAAAATTTATATTTTAATATGATAATAAATGAAAGTGAATTAATTAAATTTATCATATTTAATCATTATTAATTTACATATGTTAAATCTTTAATATTTCTAATGTAAGTACTATATTAAAATTTAAAATTCTGATACTATAAAATGTAAACATTAAATGCAAAGATTATAATAAATTCAGTCAAAATAATTTTAACTGTAAAATCTTATAATAAATTCATAGCAAATTATCCATTAAAAATGAATTATACTGAAATCCATTTTAAATACCAACTAAATGCAATTAGATGAAATTCATATGTCTTTCGTCTCATTTTTTGTAAAATTGCGTCAAAAACTTTGTGTAGAAAAAAGTGTTTGTAAACAACATTAATTTCTGGACCGAAGACCGGTCTAGCTATGAAAATACGGAGAGTCAAACAGAAAATAGCCCATAAAACATGTAAAAATAATCTTGATGTTCTTATAAACCATCTTTGAAGGCTAAATTAGTACTCAGCTGTCTAAAATGAATTTTATTACACAATAACTTTCATATTTGAAAAATCCACGGGGCCAATATGCGAAACTAAACTCCTAACTGTGTATTGCTACCTTAATAGTAAATATTTTTTAAATTCTCCTTTTAACTTATTTTCTGTGTTCTGCTAGCTAAAACGAGTAAAATGGCCTTTTATTTTTGAAAATTGGTTGAGTAATGAATATTTTATGAAGGTTAGCAGTTGACACTGAAACGCGACAAAACTGATTTAAAGAAAGGTGCCAAGTCAAAGTGTAAAATCTTGTTTCTAACTCAATTTTTGGCAAAATCTTAAAAACTATACCTCTTTTGTCAGTGTTTTAATGTTGAAAATCTTAATAAGATCTCTGATAATGCAAAATTGTACAAAATTTAGCAATTTCAAGCATGAAAATGGTAATCTTTATGTTTATTGTATACCAAAGACTTGATTAAAAACTTGGTAATAGGAATCAATTTCTTACAGCTGAATCAACTGTACATTTAATATATGTCAAAATATAACATGAAATTTTGATAAAATAATAATTTGATATATTCGCAAGAAAAAATACAAAGCGTTCAATACTTAGGCTACTACATACAGAGAAATCCTTCAGAAGCAAGGGTTAAGCCAATAGAGTACAAATATAAGCCTTTTGTCAAAATGTCTCAATTTTGGTTGCTAAGGACTGTAAACAATAAAATTGACATGTATTGTCATTCTTAAACACTTAATCCCCTCAGAAGTTGATATAGAATCTAAATATCAATAGATTTGTGGTATGAAAAGTCTTAAATTATACAATTCTGAGCTTGGTAAGTATGCCATAAGGTAGCAATAAACAGTTAGGAAAAAATATCAAAATTTTCCCTCATAAATTTTACCATCCCTTTTCATTGCTTTCTTGCAATATTAAGCTTACTGGTTGTGTCATATATGTGCATATGTATGTAATCAGAATCTTCCATAGATTTTATATCTAGTATATAAAATGGTAAAATATATTTATTTTGTGGTGTATCCATGGCAACAATCTGCATTTTTGTTATAAAATATTGCAAAAGGGGGAAAAGATGTCACATATTTCCCAAAATTTGGTCAAAAGTAGAATTTCAATCACTTCAAGTAATACCTTTTCTGAAACTGTTTACATATATCTTCCATTAAATCCAATGAAATTCATATGTCTTTCGTCTCATTTTTTGTAAAATTAAGGTCAAAAACTTTGTGTAGAAAAAAGTGTTTGTAAACATTACATTAATTTCTGGACCGAAGACCGGTCTAGCTATGAAAATACGGAGAGTCAAACAGAAAATAGCCCATAAAACATGTAAAAATAATCTTGATGTTCTTATAAACCATCTTTGAAGGCTAAATTAGTACTCAGCTGTCTAAAATGAATTTTATTACACAATAACTTTCATATTTGAAAAATCCACCAGGGCCAATACATGTAAACTAAACTCCTAACTGTGTATTGCTACCTTAATAGTAAATATTTTTTTTAAATTCTCCCTTTTAACTTATTTTCTGTGTTCTGCTAGCTAAAACGAGTAAAATGGCCTTTTATTTTTGAAAATTGGTTGAGTAATGAATATTTTATGAAGGTTAGCAGTTGACACTGAAACGCGACAAAACTGATTTAAAGAAAGGTGCCAAGTCAAAGTGTAAAATCTTGTTTCTAACTCAATTTTTGGCAAAATCTTAAAAACTATACCTCTTTTGTCAGTGTTTTAATGTTGAAAATCTTAATAAGATCTCTGATAATGCAAAATTGTACAAAATTTAGCAATTTCAAGCATGAAAATGGTAATCTTTATGTTTATTGTATACCAAAGACTTGATTAAAAAACTTGGTAATAGGGAATCAATTTCTTACAGCTGAATCAACTGTACATTTAATATATGTCAAAATATAACATGAAATTTTGATAAAAATAATAATTTGATATATTCGCAAGAAAAAATACAAAGCGTTCAATACTTAGGCTACTACATACAGAGAAATCCTTCAGAAGCAAGGGTTAAGCCAATAGAGTACAAATATAAGCCTTTTGTCAAAATGTCTCAATTTTGGTTGCTAAGGACTGTAAACAATAAAATTGACATGTATTGTCATTCTTAAACACTTAATCCCCTCAGAAGTTGATATAGAATCTAAATATCAATAGATTTGTGGTATGAAAAGTCTTAAATTATACAATTCTGAGCTTGGTAAGTATGCCATAAGGTAGCAATAAACAGTTAGGAAAAAATATCAAAATTTTCCCTCATAAATTTTACCATCCCCTTTTCATTGCTTTCTTGCAATATTAAGCTTACTGGTTGTGTCATATATGTGCATATGTATGTAATCAGAATCTTCCATAGATTTTATATCTAGTATATAAAATGGTAAAATATATTTATTTTGTGGTGTATCCATGGCAACAATCTGCATTTTTTTGTTATAAAATATTGCAAAAAGGGGGGAAAAGATGTCACATATTTCCCCAAAATTTGGTCAAAAGTAGAATTTCAATCACTTCAAGTAATACCTTTTCTGAAACTGTTTACATATATCTTCCATTAAATCCAATGAAATTCATATGTCTTTCGTCTCATTTTTTTGTAAAATTGCGTCAAAAACTTTGTGTAGAAAAAAAGTGTTTGTAAACATTACATTAATTTCTGGACCGAAGACCGGTCTAGCTATGAAAATACGGAGAGTCAAACAGAAAATAGCCCATAAAACATGTAAAAAATAATCTTGATGTTCTTATAAACCATCTTTGAAGGCTAAATTAGTACTCAGCTGTCTAAAAATGAATTTTATTACACAATAACTTTCATATTTGAAAAATCCACCGGGGCCAATATGCGAAACTAAACTCCTAACTGTGTATTGCTACCTTAATAGTAAATATTTTTTTTAAATTCTCCCTTTTAACTTATTTTCTGTGTTCTGCTAGCTAAAACGAGTAAAATGGCCTTTTATTTTTGAAAATTGGTTGAGTAATGAATATTTTATGAAGGTTAGCAGTTGACACTGAAACGCGACAAAACTGATTTAAAGAAAGGTGCCAAGTCAAAGTGTAAAATCTTGTTTCTAACTCAATTTTTGGCAAAATCTTAAAAACTATACCTCTTTTGTCAGTGTTTTAATGTTGAAAATCTTAATAAGATCTCTGATAATGCAAAATTGTACAAAATTTAGCAATTTCAAGCATGAAAATGGTAATCTTTATGTTTATTGTATACCAAAGACTTGATTAAAAAACTTGGTAATAGGGAATCAATTTCTTACAGCTGAATCAACTGTACATTTAATATATGTCAAAATATAACATGAAATTTTGATAAAAATAATAATTTGATATATTCGCAAGAAAAAATACAAAGCGTTCAATACTTAGGCTACTACATACAGAGAAATCCTTCAGAAGCAAGGGTTAAGCCAATAGAGTACAAATATAAGCCTTTTGTCAAAATGTCTCAATTTTGGTTGCTAAGGACTGTAAACAATAAAATTGACATGTATTGTCATTCTTAAACACTTAATCCCTCAGAAGTTGATATAGAATCTAAATATCAATAGATTTGTGGTATGAAAAGTCTTAAATTATACAATTCTGAGCTTGGTAAGTATGCCATAAGGTAGCAATAAACAGTTAGGAAAAAATATCAAAATTTTCCCTCATAAATTTTACCATCCCTTTTCATTGCTTTCTTGCAATATTAAGCTTACTGGTTGTGTCATATATGTGCATATGTATGTAATCAGAATCTTCCATAGATTTTATATCTAGTATATAAAATGGTAAAATATATTTATTTTGTGGTGTATCCATGGCAACAATCTGCATTTTTTGTTATAAAATATTGCAAAAGGGGAAAAGATGTCACATATTTCCCAAAATTTGGTCAAAAGTAGAATTTCAATCACTTCAAGTAATACCTTTTCTGAAACTGTTTACATATATCTTCCATTAAATCCAATGAAATTCATATGTCTTTCGTCTCATTTTTTGTAAAATTGCGTCAAAAACTTTGTGTAGAAAAAAAGTGTTTGTAAACATTACATTAATTTCTGGACCGAAGACCGGTCTAGCTATGAAAATACGGAGAGTCAAACAGAAAATAGCCCATAAAACATGTAAAAAATAATCTTGATGTTCTTATAAACCATCTTTGAAGGCTAAATTAGTACTCAGCTGTCTAAAATGAATTTTATTACACAATAACTTTCATATTTGAAAAATCCACCAGGGCCAATATGCGAAACTAAACTCCTAACTGTGTATTGCTACCTTAATAGTAAATATTTTTTAAATTCTCCTTTTAACTTATTTTCTGTGTTCTGCTAGCTAAAACGAGTAAAATGGCCTTTTATTTTTGAAAATTGGTTGAGTAATGAATATTTTATGAAGGTTAGCAGTTGACACTGAAACGCGACAAAAACTGATTTAAAGAAAGGTGCCAAGTCAAAGTGTAAAATCTTGTTTCTAACTCAATTTTGGCAAAATCTTAAAACTATACCTCTTTTGTCAGTGTTTTAATGTTGAAAATCTTAATAAGATCTCTGATAATGCAAAATTGTACAAAATTTAGCAATTTCAAGCATGAAAATGGTAATCTTTATGTTTATTGTATACCAAAGACTTGATTAAAAACTTGGTAATAGGAAATCAATTTCTTACAGCTGAATCAACTGTACATTTAATATATGTCAAAATATAACATGAAATTTTGATAAAAATAATAATTTGATATATTCGCAAGAAAAATACAAAGCGTTCAATACTTAGGCTACTACATACAGAGAAATCCTTCAGAAGCAAGGGTTAAGCCAATAGAGTACAAATATAAGCCTTTTGTCAAAATGTCTCAATTTTGGTTGCTAAGGACTGTAAACAATAAAATTGACATGTATTGTCATTCTTAAACACTTAATCCCTCAGAAGTTGATATAGAATCTAAATATCAATAGATTTGTGGTATGAAAAGTCTTAAATTATACAATTCTGAGCTTGGTAAGTATGCCATAAGGTAGCAATAAACAGTTAGGAAAAATATCAAAATTTTCCTCATAAATTTTACCATCCCTTTTCATTGCTTTCTTGCAATATTAAGCTTACTGGTTGTGTCATATATGTGCATATGTATGTAATCAGAATCTTCCATAGATTTTATATCTAGTATATAAAATGGTAAAATATATTTATTTTGTGGTGTATCCATGGCAACAATCTGCATTTTTGTTATAAAATATTGCAAAAGGGGAAAAGATGTCACATATTTCCCAAAATTTGGTCAAAAGTAGAATTTCAATCACTTCAAGTAATACCTTTTCTGAAACTGTTTACATATATCTTCCATTAAATCCAATGAAATTCATATGTCTTTCGTCTCATTTTTTGTAAAATTGCGTCAAAAACTTTGTGTAGAAAAAGTGTTTGTAAACATTACATTAATTTCTGGACCGAAGACCGGTCTAGCTATGAAAATACGGAGAGTCAAACAGAAAATAGCCCATAAAACATGTAAAAATAATCTTGATGTTCTTATAAACCATCTTTGAAGGCTAAATTAGTACTCAGCTGTCTAAAATGAATTTTATTACACAATAACTTTCATATTTGAAAAATCCACCAGGGCCAATATGCGAAACTAAACTCCTAACTGTGTATTGCTACCTTAATAGTAAATATTTTTTTTAAATTCTCCCTTTTAACTTATTTTCTGTGTTCTGCTAGCTAAAACGAGTAAAATGGCCTTTTATTTTTGAAAATTGGTTGAGTAATGAATATTTTATGAAGGTTAGCAGTTGACACTGAAACGCGACAAAAACTGATTTAAAGAAAGGTGCCAAGTCAAAGTGTAAAATCTTGTTTCTAACTCAATTTTTGGCAAAATCTTAAAAACTATACCTCTTTTGTCAGTGTTTTAATGTTGAAAATCTTAATAAGATCTCTGATAATGCAAAATTGTACAAAATTTAGCAATTTCAAGCATGAAAATGGTAATCTTTATGTTTATTGTATACCAAAGACTTGATTAAAAAACTTGGTAATAGGGAATCAATTTCTTACAGCTGAATCAACTGTACATTTAATATATGTCAAAATATAACATGAAATTTTGATAAAAATAATAATTTGATATATTCGCAAGAAAAAATACAAAGCGTTCAATACTTAGGCTACTACATACAGAGAAATCCTTCAGAAGCAAGGGTTAAGCCAATAGAGTACAAATATAAGCCTTTTGTCAAAATGTCTCAATTTTGGTTGCTAAGGACTGTAAACAATAAAATTGACATGTATTGTCATTCTTAAACACTTAATCCCTCAGAAGTTGATATAGAATCTAAATATCAATAGATTTGTGGTATGAAAAGTCTTAAATTATACAATTCTGAGCTTGGTAAGTATGCCATAAGGTAGCAATAAACAGTTAGGAAAAAATATCAAAATTTTCCCTCATAAATTTTACCATCCCCTTTTCATTGCTTTCTTGCAATATTAAGCTTACTGGTTGTGTCATATATGTGCATATGTATGTAATCAGAATCTTCCATAGATTTTATATCTAGTATATAAAATGGTAAAATATATTTATTTTGTGGTGTATCCATGGCAACAATCTGCATTTTTGTTATAAAATATTGCAAAAGGGGAAAAGATGTCACATATTTCCCAAAATTTGGTCAAAAGTAGAATTTCAATCACTTCAAGTAATACCTTTTCTGAAACTGTTTACATATATCTTCCATTAAATCCAATGAAATTCATATGTCTTTCGTCTCATTTTTTTGTAAAATTGCGTCAAAAACTTTGTGTAGAAAAAAAGTGTTTGTAAACATTACATTAATTTCTGGACCGAAGACCGGTCTAGCTATGAAAATACGGAGAGTCAAACAGAAAATAGCCCATTAAACATGTAAAAAATAATCTTGATGTTCTTATAAACCATCTTTGAAGGCTAAATTAGTACTCAGCTGTCTAGAAATGAATTTTATTACACAATAACTTTCATATTTGAAAAATCCACCAGGGCCAATATGCGAAACTAAACTCCTAACTGTGTATTGCTACCTTAATAGTAAATTTTTTTTTAAATTCTCCCTTTTAACTTATTTTCTGTGTTCTGCTAGCTAAAACGAGTAAAATGGCCTTTTATTTTTGAAAATTGGTTGAGTAATGAATATTTTATGAAGGTTAGCAGTTGACACTGAAACGCGACAAAAACTGATTTAAAGAAAGGTGCCAAGTCAAAGTGTAAAATCTTGTTTCTAACTCAATTTTGGCAAAATCTTAAAACTATACCTCTTTTGTCAGTGTTTTAATGTTGAAAATCTTAATAAGATCTCTGATAATGCAAAATTGTACAAAATTTAGCAATTTCAAGCATGAAAATGGTAATCTTTATGTTTATTGTATACCAAAGACTTGATTAAAAAACTTGGTAATAGGAATCAATTTCTTACAGCTGAATCAACTGTACATTTAATATATGTCAAAATATAACATGAAATTTTGATAAAATAATAATTTGATATATTCGCAAGAAAAAAATACAAAGCGTTCAATACTTAGGCTACTACATACAGAGAAATCCTTCAGAAGCAAGGGTTAAGCCAATAGAGTACAAATATAAGCCTTTTGTCAAAATGTCTCAATTTTGGTTGCTAAGGACTGTAAACAATAAAATTGACATGTATTGTCATTCTTAAACACTTAATCCCTCAGAAGTTGATATAGAATCTAAATATCAATAGATTTGTGGTATGAAAAGTCTTAAATTATACAATTCTGAGCTTGGTAAGTATGCCATAAGGTAGCAATAAACAGTTAGGAAAAATATCAAAATTTTCCTCATAAATTTTACCATCCCTTTTCATTGCTTTCTTGCAATATTAAGCTTACTGGTTGTGTCATATATGTGCATATGTATGTAATCAGAATCTTCCATAGATTTTATATCTAGTATATAAAATGGTAAAATATATTTATTTTGTGGTGTATCCATGGCAACAATCTGCATTTTTTTGTTATAAAATATTGCAAAAGGGGGAAAAGATGTCACATATTTCCCAAAATTTGGTCAAAAGTAGAATTTCAATCACTTCAAGTAATACCTTTTCTGAAACTGTTTACATATATCTTCCATTAAATCCAATGAAATTCATATGTCTTTCGTCTCATTTTTTGTAAAATTGCGTCAAAAACTTTGTGTAGAAAAAAAGTGTTTGTAAACATTACATTAATTTCTGGACCGAAGACCGGTCTAGCTATGAAAATACGGAGAGTCAAACAGAAAATAGCCCATAAAACATGTAAAAAATAATCTTGATGTTCTTATAAACCATCTTTGAAGGCTAAATTAGTACTCAGCTGTCTAAAATGAATTTTATTACACAATAACTTTCATATTTGAAAAATCCACCAGGGCCAATACATGCGAAACTAAACTCCTAACTGTGTATTGCTACCTTAATAGTAAATATTTTTTAAATTCTCCTTTTAACTTATTTTCTGTGTTCTGCTAGCTAAAACGAGTAAAATGGCCTTTTATTTTTGAAAATTGGTTGAGTAATGAATATTTTATGAAGGTTAGCAGTTGACACTGAAACGCGACAAAAACTGATTTAAAGAAAGGTGCCAAGTCAAAGTGTAAAATCTTGTTTCTAACTCAATTTTGGCAAAATCTTAAAACTATACCTCTTTTGTCAGTGTTTTAATGTTGAAAATCTTAATAAGATCTCTGATAATGCAAAATTGTACAAAATTTAGCAATTTCAAGCATGAAAATGGTAATCTTTATGTTTATTGTATACCAAAGACTTGATTAAAAACTTGGTAATAGGAATCAATTTCTTACAGCTGAATCAACTGTACATTTAATATATGTCAAAATATAACATGAAATTTTGATAAAATAATAATTTGATATATTCGCAAGAAAAAATACAAAGCGTTCAATACTTAGGCTACTACATACAGAGAAATCCTTCAGAAGCAAGGGTTAAGCCAATAGAGTACAAATATAAGCCTTTTGTCAAAATGTCTCAATTTTGGTTGCTAAGGACTGTAAACAATAAAATTGACATGTATTGTCATTCTTAAACACTTAATCCCTCAGAAGTTGATATAGAATCTAAATATCAATAGATTTGTGGTATGAAAAGTCTTAAATTATACAATTCTGAGCTTGGTAAGTATGCCATAAGGTAGCAATAAACAGTTAGGAAAAATATCAAAATTTTCCTCATAAATTTTACCATCCCCTTTCATTGCTTTCTTGCAATATTAAGCTTACTGGTTGTGTCATATATGTGCATATGTATGTAATCAGAATCTTCCATAGATTTTATATCTAGTATATAAAATGGTAAAATATATTTATTTTGTGGTGTATCCATGGCAACAATCTGCATTTTTTTGTTATAAAATATTGCAAAAAGGGGGGAAAAGATGTCACATATTTCCCAAAATTTGGTCAAAAGTAGAATTTCAATCACTTCAAGTAATACCTTTTCTGAAACTGTTTACATATATCTTCCATTAAATCCAATGAAATTCATATGTCTTTCGTCTCATTTTTTGTAAAATTGCGTCAAAAACTTTGTGTAGAAAAAAAGTGTTTGTAAACATTACATTAATTTCTGGACCGAAGACCGGTCTAGCTATGAAAATACGGAGAGTCAAACAGAAAATAGCCCATAAAACATGTAAAAAATAATCTTGATGTTCTTATAAACCATCTTTGAAGGCTAAATTAGTACTCAGCTGTCTAAAATGAATTTTATTACACAATAACTTTCATATTTGAAAAATCCACCAGGGCCAATACATGCGAAACTAAACTCCTAACTGTGTATTGCTACCTTAATAGTAAATATTTTTTTTAAATTCTCCCTTTTAACTTATTTTCTGTGTTCTGCTAGCTAAAACGAGTAAAATGGCCTTTTATTTTTGAAAATTGGTTGAGTAATGAATATTTTATGAAGGTTAGCAGTTGACACTGAAACGCGACAAAAACTGATTTAAAGAAAGGTGCCAAGTCAAAGTGTAAAATCTTGTTTCTAACTCAATTTTTGGCAAAATCTTAAAAACTATACCTCTTTTGTCAGTGTTTTAATGTTGAAAATCTTAATAAGATCTCTGATAATGCAAAATTGTACAAAATTTAGCAATTTCAAGCATGAAAATGGTAATCTTTATGTTTATTGTATACCAAAGACTTGATTAAAAAACTTGGTAATAGGGAATCAATTTCTTACAGCTGAATCAACTGTACATTTAATATATGTCAAAATATAACATGAAATTTTGATAAAATAATAATTTGATATATTCGCAAGAAAAATACAAAGCGTTCAATACTTAGGCTACTACATACAGAGAAATCCTTCAGAAGCAAGGGTTAAGCCAATAGAGTACAAATATAAGCCTTTTGTCAAAATGTCTCAATTTTGGTTGCTAAGGACTGTAAACAATAAAATTGACATGTATTGTCATTCTTAAACACTTAATCCCCTCAGAAGTTGATATAGAATCTAAATATCAATAGATTTGTGGTATGAAAAGTCTTAAATTATACAATTCTGAGCTTGGTAAGTATGCCATAAGGTAGCAATAAACAGTTAGGAAAAATATCAAAATTTTCCTCATAAATTTTACCATCCCTTTTCATTGCTTTCTTGCAATATTAAGCTTACTGGTTGTGTCATATATGTGCATATGTATGTAATCAGAATCTTCCATAGATTTTATATCTAGTATATAAAATGGTAAAATATATTTATTTTGTGGTGTATCCATGGCAACAATCTGCATTTTTTTGTTATAAAATATTGCAAAAGGGGAAAAGATGTCACATATTTCCCAAAATTTGGTCAAAAGTAGAATTTCAATCACTTCAAGTAATACCTTTTCTGAAACTGTTTACATATATCTTCCATTAAATCCAATGAAATTCATATGTCTTTCGTCTCATTTTTTGTAAAATTGCGTCAAAAACTTTGTGTAGAAAAAAAGTGTTTGTAAACATTACATTAATTTCTGGACCGAAGACCGGTCTAGCTATGAAAATACGGAGAGTCAAACAGAAAATAGCCCATAAAACATGTAAAAAATAATCTTGATGTTCTTATAAACCATCTTTGAAGGCTAAATTAGTACTCAGCTGTCTAAAATGAATTTTATTACACAATAACTTTCATATTTGAAAAATCCACCAGGGCCAAAATGCGAAACTAAACTCCTAACTGTGTATTGCTACCTTAATAGTAAATATTTTTTAAATTCTCCTTTTAACTTATTTTCTGTGTTCTGCTAGCTAAAACGAGTAAAATGGCCTTTTATTTTTGAAAATTGGTTGAGTAATGAATATTTTATGAAGGTTAGCAGTTGACACTGAAACGCGACAAAAACTGATTTAAAGAAAGGTGCCAAGTCAAAGTGTAAAATCTTGTTTCTAACTCAATTTTTGGCAAAATCTTAAAAACTATACCTCTTTTGTCAGTGTTTTAATGTTGAAAATCTTAATAAGATCTCTGATAATGCAAAATTGTACAAAATTTAGCAATTTCAAGCATGAAAATGGTAATCTTTATGTTTATTGTATACCAAAGACTTGATTAAAAACTTGGTAATAGGAAATCAATTTCTTACAGCTGAATCAACTGTACATTTAATATATGTCAAAATATAACATGAAATTTTGATAAAAATAATAATTTGATATATTCTCAAGAAAAATACAAAGCGTTCAATACTTAGGCTACTACATACAGAGAAATCCTTCAGAAGCAAGGGTTAAGCCAATAGAGTACAAATATAAGCCTTTTGTCAAAATGTCTCAATTTTGGTTGCTAAGGACTGTAAACAATAAAATTGACATGTATTGTCATTCTTAAACACTTAATCCCCTCAGAAGTTGATATAGAATCTAAATATCAATAGATTTGTGGTATGAAAAGTCTTAAATTATACAATTCTGAGCTTGGTAAGTATGCCATAAGGTAGCAATAAACAGTTAGGAAAAAATATCAAAATTTTCCCTCATAAATTTTACCATCCCCTTTTCATTGCTTTCTTGCAATATTAAGCTTACTGGTTGTGTCATATATGTGCATATGTATGTAATCAGAATCTTCCATAGATTTTATATCTAGTATATAAAATGGTAAAATATATTTATTTTGTGGTGTATCCATGGCAACAATCTGCATTTTTTTGTTATAAAATATTGCAAAAAGGGGGGAAAAGATGTCACATATTTCCCCAAAATTTGGTCAAAAGTAGAATTTCAATCACTTCAAGTAATACCTTTTCTGAAACTGTTTACATATATCTTCCATTAAATCCAATGAAATTCATATGTCTTTCGTCTCATTTTTTTGTAAAATTGCGTCAAAAACTTTGTGTAGAAAAAAAGTGTTTGTAAACATTACATTAATTTCTGGACCGAAGACCGGTCTAGCTATGAAAATACGGAGAGTCAAACAGAAAATAGCCCATAAAACATGTAAAAATAATCTTGATGTTCTTATAAACCATCTTTGAAGGCTAAATTAGTACTCAGCTGTCTAAAATGAATTTTATTACACAATAACTTTCATATTTGAAAAATCCACCAATACATGTATGCGAAACTAAACTCCTAACTGTGTATTGCTACCTTAATAGTAAATATTTTTTTAAATTCTCCTTTTAACTTATTTTCTGTGTTCTGCTAGCTAAAACGAGTAAAATGGCCTTTTATTTTGAAAATTGGTTGAGTAATGAATATTTTATGAAGGTTAGCAGTTGACACTGAAACGCGACAAAAACTGATTTAAAGAAAGGTGCCAAGTCAAAGTGTAAAATCTTGTTTCTAACTCAATTTTGGCAAAATCTTAAAAACTATACCTCTTTGTCAGTGTTTTAATGTTGAAAATCTTAATAAGATCTCTGATAATGCAAAATTGTACAAAATTTAGCAATTTCAAGCATGAAAATGGTAATCTTTATGTTTATTGTATACCAAAGACTTGATTAAAAACTTGGTAATAGGTAATCAATTTCTTACAGCTGAATCAACTGTACATTTAATATATGTCAAAATATAACATGAAATTTTGATAAAAATAATAATTTGATATATTCTCAAGAAAAATACAAAGCGTTCAATACTTAGGCTACTACATACAGAGCAATCCTTCAGAAGCAAGGGTTAAGCCAATAGAGTACAAATATAAGCCTTTTGTCAAAATGTCTCAATTTTGGTTGCTAAGGACTGTAAACAATAAAATTGACATGTATTGTCATTCTTAAACACTTAATCCCTCAGAAGTTGATATAGAATCTAAATATCAATAGATTTGTGGTATGAAAAGTCTTAAATTATACAATTCTGAGCTTGGTAAGTATGCCATAAGGTAGCAATAAACAGTTAGGAAAAATATCAAAATTTTCCTCATAAATTTTACCATCCCCTTTTCATTGCTTTCTTGCAATATTAAGCTTACTGTTTGTGTCATATATGTGCATATGTATGTAATCAGAATCTTCCATAGATTTTATATCTAGTATATAAAATGGTAAAATATATTTATTTTGTGGTGTATCCATGGCAACAATCTGCATTTTTGTTATAAAATATTGCAAAAGGGGATAAGATGTCACATATTTCCCAAAATTTGATCAAAAGTAGAATTTCAATCACTTCAAGTAATACCTTTTCTGAAACTGTTTACATATATCTTCCATTAAATCCAATGAAATTCATATGTCTTTCGTCTCATTTTTTGTAAAATTGCGTCAAAAACTTTGTGTAGAAAAAAAGTGTTTGTAAACATTACATTAATTTCTGGACCGAAGACCGGTCTAGCTATGAAAATACGGAGAGTCAAACAGAAAATAGCCCATAAAACATGTAAAAAATAATCTTGATGTTCTTATAAACCATCTTTGAAGGCTAAATTAGTACTCAGCTGTCTAAAATGAATTTTATTACACAATAACTTTCATATTTGAAAAATCCACCAGGGCCAAAATGCGAAACTAAACTCCTAACTGTGTATTGCTACCTTAATAGTAAATATTTTTTCAAATTCTCCTTTTAACTTATTTTCTGTGTTCTGCTAGCTAAAACGAGTAAAATGGCCTTTTATTTTGAAAATTGGTTGAGTAATGAATATTTTATGAAGGTTAGCAGTTGACACTGAAACGCGACAAAAACTGATTTAAAGAAAGGTGCCAAGTCAAAGTGTAAAATCTTGTTTCTAACTCAATTTTGGCAAAATCTTAAAAACTATACCTCTTTTGTCAGTGTTTTAATGTTGAAAATCTTAATAAGATCTCTGATAATGCAAAATTGTACAAAATTTAACAATTTCAAGCATGAAAATGGTAATCTTTATGTTTATTGTATACCAAAGACTTGATTAAAAACTTGGTAATAGGTAATCAATTTCTTACAGCTGAATCAACTATACATTTAATATATGTCAAAATATAACATGAAATCTTGATAAAAATAATAATTTGATATATTCTCAAGAAAAATACAAAGCATTCAATACTTAGGCTACTACATACAGAGCAATCCTTCAGAAGCAAGGGTGAAGCCAATAGAGTACAAATATAAGCCTTTTGTCAAAATGTCTAATTTTGGTTGCTAAGGACTGTAAACAATAAAATTGACATGTATTGTCATTCTTAAACACTTAATCCCTCAGAAGTTGATTTAGAATCTAAATATCAATAGATTTGTGGTATGAAAAGTCTTAAATTATACAATTCTGAGCTTGGTAAGTATGCCATAAGGTAGCAATAAACAGTTAGAAAAAATATTCAAATTTTCCTCATAAATTTTACCATTCCCTTTTCATTGCTTTCTTGCAATATTAAGCTTACTGTTTGTGTCATATATGTGCATATGTATGTAATCAGAATCTTCCATAGATTTTATATCTAGTATATAAAATGGTAAAATATATTTATTTTGTGGTGTATCCATGGCAACAATCTGCATTTTTTGTTATAAAATATTGCAAAAGGGGGATAAGATGTCACATATTTCCCAAAATTTGATCAAAAGTAGAATTTCAATCACTTCAAGTAATACCTTTTCTGAAACTGTTTACATATATCTTCCATTAAATCCAATGAAATTCATATGTCTTTCGTCTCATTTTTTGTAAAATTGCGTCAAAAACTTCGTGTAGAAAAAGTGTTTGTAAACATTACATTAATTTCTGGACCGAAGACCGGTCTAGCTATGAAAATACGGAGAGTCAAACAGAAAATAGCCCATAAAACATGTAAAAATAATCTTGATTTTCTTATAAACCATCTTTGAAGGCTAAATTAGTACTCAGCTGTCTAAAATGAATTTTATTACACAATAACTTTCATATTTGAAAAATCCACCAGGGCCAAAATGCGAAACTAAACTCCTAACTGTGTATTGCTACCTTAAACCAATTAACGAGTTATCGAAAGATGGGCGGTAACGCAGATGAAACCTTTGAAGTGACGACGTTGTTATTCCTTTTAAATTTTCGGTCGAAAAGCAAAACACTGTTTTTAAAGCGGAAATTTCGAAAATTGCAAATGAAAAAAAAATCTAAATCTGACAATGTTAGTTTAGATTGCCTAAATGTTATAAAAACAGATAACGAGCGCTTGAGATCGTCTGTACTAGACCTGCAGTGTCAAAAGCTGAACGAAAACTTAGTTTTTAATGGTATTGACGAACAAACGGATGAAGTAACTGATGACTTAGTTAAAGCCTTTGTTAGAACTGAGCTCGAGATCGTTCGTGAAATCCTTATTGTTAAATCTTACAGAATAGGAAAACATTTTGATGGGAAAATAAGACCAATTGTTGTTAAATTTGAAAACAGGAATGATCGACAAGACATTCGTTTTGCAGCCCCTAAACACCTAAAGGGGAAACCTTTCGGAGTAAATGAACATTTTCCACACGAAGTTGTGAAAATTCGTAAAACTACTACCAATACACAAAGAAGCACGCAAGCAAAAACTCAAATCAGTACTTAAACGTGATAAATTGTATATTGATGGTGAACTTTTTGACAAAACCAAACACAGTCACTTAATAAAACAGCCCGAGGCTATGGATGTAGGGGTGCTCAAGGTGGTGTCAACGGGAACTAGGACAGACGTGAAGTTTTCTTGCCAGATAGCAATATTAAATTTCTAGCATGGAATGTCAACGGTGGTTTGCAAAATAAACTGGATGATGAAGCTTTTGTTAGTTATTTAAAAACTTATGATATTGTTATACTTTCGGAATGTTGGATAAGTAATGATTTTACTTTCGACATAGAAGGGTTTATGTGTAACGCAATTCCGAGAAATAAATCAAAATGTACGCAAGGGGGTGGATTATGTGTGATGATAAATACCATATACAGTCCGTATATTTCCTTTATTGAATCTATTGCTGATACATTCGTGTGGTTAAAATTCGACAAATTGCTATTTGATTTTGATCAGGATTTATATGTATGTGGTGCCTACATACCTCCAATTAATTCAAAGTACCATTCACTATACGAGTGTGATATTTTTCGATTAATGGAAGACAACATAATTTCATATTCATCCAAAGGAAAAATCTGTGTTGTTGGTGATTTGAATTGCAGAACGTCAAATGTCTCTGACTTCATTGAAGATGATACAGTCCATATAACATTACAAAATCAACTACCGAATCTATTCAATTATAACAATGACTCTTCGTGATCTGCACGCATAAATCCAGATACTATATGTAATGATTATGGTTCGAAACTAATAAAATTATGTAAATCGACAGGATTAAGGATATTAAATGGTCGTCATAAAGATGGATTATCAAATGACTACACATATTGCGGCCCAAAGTCATTTTCAGTTATTGATTATTTCTTAACAACTGTTGATTTATTCAGCATTATTGACAAATTTATTGTATCCAGTTTTACGCAATTTTCTGATCACGCAAGTTTGCACCTAGAAATAAAAATTGGGAATGTGAATTTTACGGATATATTAATTACTGATTGTGAACTTGATAATGGAGTTGAAAGGAAAACTTTTAAATGGAGGGATGAATACAAATCTCAATGTAAAGAAGCTCTGTCTAATAATATTGACAATCTGAACTCTTTGTGTGAAAATTTAAATTTTGAATCACAGGATGGCATAGATAAAACTGTTTCCGACTTCAGTGAATTTTTAAATGGAATCATGTCGCCATACTTTAAAGTTAAGCCAAAAGGGAGTACGTCTCGGAAGAAACATGACAGAATTATTCCTACTACTGAAGACAAACCATGGTTTAACGATGAATGTAAACGTCGGTATAATCATTATAAAAGATGCCTTAATGTGTTTAATCATAGCAAGTGTAGTACAAATCATCTGAACTTAGTAACAGCAAAACGAAATTATAAATTACTTGAAGCAAAACTGAAACGGAATTATAAAAAGCAGCAAGGAAATATGTTAGAAAGCTTAAAGCGACAAAATCCTAAACTATTCTATAGAAAATTTTCATCTAAGCGTAAAGTTAAACCTAAAGCTACATGAAAGGAATTTTATGATCATTTTAAACGAATAGCGTCCGAAATTAATTCAGAGGAAAATTCAAGAAATGGAAATTCAAATAATGATAAAATACCGGTTTATGAGGAATTAGATTGTGTTATCACCAATAAAGAAATTCTATGTGCTATATCTAGTTTAAAGAAAAGTAAGAGTCATGGTATTGATGGATTGTTGAATGAATATTTCATCGAATTCCAGGATATGTTGATGCCAGTGTTCAATAAATTATTTAATGGTATATTAGTTTCAGGACTTTTTCCAGAATCATGGTCTATTGCAGTTATGGTACCAGTCTTCAAACGCGGCGACCCAAGTGACCCGAATAACTTTCGAGGCATAAGCCTAGTCAGTTGCTTAGCCAAACTTTTTACACACATTATAAACAATAGACTAATTGCATGGGCAAGCACGTATGATACAATAACTGATGCTCAATTTGGATTTAGAAACGGACTTTCTACTGTTGATGCAATTTTTGCTCTACAAAGTATTATTTCAAAAACACTGTCAGAAAAGAAGAAACTTTATTGCTGTTTTGTTGATTATACAAAAGCTTTTGACACTATTGATCGAATGAATTTATGGTTTAAATTGTCTAAAATTGGTATACAAGGAAAATTACTGTCAGTTATTAAGTCTATGTATTTAAATGTCAAATCATGTGTTACAATAAATGGGTTTTACACAGACTTTTCAATAATAATGTTGGTTTAATGCAAGGGGAGGTATTGTCGCCCATTTTGTTTGCTTTATATGTTAATGATTGTGAGATGGAGTTTATAAACAATAATTGTAAAGCTGTAGAGTTGAAAGAATTAAGTTTATTTTTATTAATGTATGCAGATGACATGGTCATTTTTTCGGAAACCAAAGATGGTTTGCAAGAGATGTTAAATGCATTGTATATTTAAACCAAGAAATGGAAATTAACGGTAAATATTGATAAAACCAAAATTGTAATTTTTAGACATGGTGGCTTAGTAAAGGAAGACGATAAATGGTTTTATGATGATGTACAAATAGATATTGTTAACAAATTTACTTATCTAGGTGTTGTTCTTAATTTTAATGGAAAATTTGCTGTAGCACAAAAAAAAGTTGCAGAACAAGGTAGAAAAGCTATGTTTTGTTTATTTAGTAATATTAGACAATTTTCATTTAATTATGCCACGTTATTGTCATTATTTGATACATATGTGAGTAGTATTCTATGTTATGGTTCTGAAATATGGGGCTTCCATAAAGCTCAAGACGTAGAAAAATACATATTGATTTTGTAAAAGAATTTTGAATGTTAAAACAAGTACACCGAATGTCATGGTTTATTATGAACTTGGCAGATTTCCAATGTTAGTAACCAGGAAATTGCGTATATTTAAATATTGGATTAAGGTATTGAATAATAACAATTGTATATTACTTGGTTGTTACAATTAATTATATGATATGTGTTTGAAGAATCCGAATGACAAAAATAACTGGGTTTGTAATATACGAAAGGAATTGTTCCACCTTGGTTTAAATGATCTGTGGTATTCACAAAATTCTTTATGTAAAGATCATATTATGGTTATTAAACAGAGACTATGCGATATTGTCAAACAAGAGTTTGATGCTACTTTAGATAGTTCATCAAAATGTTTTTTGTATAGATATATGATATCCAATTTTTCTCTGCAGTCATATTTATGTAAACCAATACCCGAAATTTACAAAAAGTGTATTGTTAAATTTAGATTGTCATCACATAATCTAGCTATAGAGAAGGGAAGGTATTCTAATGTAAAAAGAAACCTTAGAACCTGTACAGTGTGTATTGATGATATTGAGGATGAAATGCATTTTATTTTATCATGTCCTTTATATTCAAATTTGCGTGAATGTTTGATAAAACCATATTATTGGCGTAAGCCATCTGTTTATAAACTTTTACAATTATTAAGCACTACCAATGTAAAAGACTTAGGAAAATATATATTTAGAGCACTGAATCTCAGAAATGACTGTTTTCAGTAAGTTGATTTGTAATTCATTTGTTACATATATTTGCTTTTGGAATTATATTTATATGTATTTATTTTTGTGTATTTAATACTTCTGTCTGTTTTGTCATGATCGTATATTTTTGTAATCTATATTTAGTATATATTGATTATACATTTACCTATATGTTGTAAAACATTTGGTTAATAAAGAATTGAAAAAATATTACTTCCATGCTGAGATCCATCAGCTAAATATAAATAATATTAATTATTCTTGTAAAATAAAAGGATTAATAATAACCCCGAATCTTTAATGAACACAACAATTAGGCAAAATAAAACTATACCAACATTTATGGCCACTCCAAAGAAGGGTTGA